>CM076575.1:1410982323-1411605895 GCA_034641835.2 Pinus albicaulis
TTTTTTTTTTTTTTTTTTTGTAAATAAGGCTAAGTTCTATTGATAATGAAACATAATGTACATAGAGGCTATGGCCTCAGCGCAACTAGCATATGTGGTAGCCATAGTAACATCAAAATAGCAAAAGATTCAAAACTGGAGCTGCCCACATGGGGAAACTAGCCCAGGTAGAGTATATGGTGCTACCTCAGAGAGGAAACCAGCAATATAAACCATAAGTCCATGTACTTCGAGAAAAAAAGAAAAAAAAAACAAGACTATAAAACTGTAGGTCCAAGACCTAAGGAGACCTGGTAATTTGTGCATTAGGAGTGACTGGAGGAGGTTATTCGATAATCAAGCACCTGTACTCATCGTCCTCAGCGAACTGGGGTCCAGTAGCTTCTTATTGAGGAGCCATGGAAACAACATCCTTGCCATCAACCTGCATCAGCTTCTGTTTGTATTATTTGGAGCTACTGTTGTTATGTGAGTTGGAGGTGCGCATAGGCGATGCTTGCGGGGTTTTTGCAACCTTCGAGGACTCGGGGTGGCCATGCTGGCTGGAGGGCGGAGGGGGTTGACAAGGGACCGGACCAGAACCAGGGATTTCATTGAAGGAGATGGAGATAGTGGTCACCATGAGAGGGCTGAAGGAGGTACATTGGAATTGAAACTGGGCTGAGGCTGGGAGATGAAGGGGGGGAGGAGCAGAGTGAGGTGCATAGGGAGGGTGGCGAGCCTCAAAACCAAGAAGATGACCTCAGCCACTACGAGTGTCCGAATACCTGCCTCTTGAGTGTGCGAAGGAGGAGGATGAGGTGCATGGGGAAGAGGAGGAGATAACGTGCATCTCTCTACCTCTGCTGCCACCTCTTCGGCATTGCATTCGATGTCGTAAGTGAGGCATGCTTGCAGAGCTTGGGTGCCGAAGGCTATGGAAGGTGGAGAATGATGAAAGGGCATGGGAGAGCCGATAAGGGGTGAGCGAGGAAGGACCGAAAGATGCAGAAAAATGAAGAAAAAAGTGAGGACTGTGAGTGTGGTGGATGCCAAGCCAGAAATCGAAACCGCCCCGGAGACTGCAACGCCTTCCAAAGGATGCGCGAGTGCAGGGGTTAGCGGCTGCCAAAGAGCAACCACTGCGCAAGGGAAGGATGCAAGTCGGCATGAAGTTCATAGAGGCAAGTTGGATCGAGGTAGAGAACACTAGAGAAAGAGCAAAGGGCCGAAGGGAGCTACCAGACGGCATTTTGAAACCCAAGCGAATGCCTCAACCATTGCAGAGAATTGAATGCGTCGTAAGGTGATGGCGGGGTATGTTTAATGCAAGAAGAGGCTAGTAGGTTGGCATGGCGGTGGCCATGTGGCCAGGACACGTGCCATCCCACCGCCTATCTCTCAAGTCATGCGCTATTAACACCCGCATCCGGGATTTCCTTGTCCATGAGCACCAGTTTGGTGCATTCCTGAATGAGTTTGCTGTCATTGAGAATGGAGATGGGGCCGACTATTAAGTCCTGAGGGCTAGTCACACCTTTGTTAGCAAGGATATCTGCTACTTGGTTGCCTGATCTCTTTTTGTGCTTAAAGGTGATGGCCCGATGGAGTTGCAACCAATCTGCAATGAGTTCTATTCTTACCATGAGTCTCTAGCTATTAGCTACTTTGGAGGGAGAGGCACCCGCAAGAAGGAATTTAGCCATGTGGATGAGGATTTGGGAGTCCCCCTCCATTTCAATGGGAAAGAAGTTATGGAGCTGAGCAAGTCGCATCCCTTGCCACAGGCCTTCAAGCTCTACAGAATTGTTAGTGTCCCACCCAATGGAGCCAAAAAATATCAGCAGGGGATTGCTTTGATTGTCCCTGAAGATGTTGCCATATCCTGCTTCACTTGGGTTGCCTTTTGAGGCTCTCTCGAAGTTTAGTTTGTATAAACCAGTGGGAGGGGGAGCCCAGTTGCTAGGAGCCTCATCCTGAGGCTTACAGACTTGGGTAGGAGGAGCGCAGGGTGGAAGGGCAAGCTGCCAATTGTCCCAGACTGCCTTTTCCATGGCTTGCGTGGGAAGATCTTCCATCTGCTAGTGCTGGAGAGCCAGAGTTTCCTGTATGTTGCAGTGAAGTTTGTCCTAGAGATTCACATGTTCCTTTCCTTCCAGAGGGTCCAAAGAGTGAATCCTGGAATGAGCTTCCACAGGGCATTGAGGAGGGAGCTTTTGAAGGGGGCGGAAGGCTAGTTGTGGATGGTTGAGTTCAGATCGCCTGGTCCTCTACCTTCTCTTTGACACTTAAAGCTTATTTTCTCCCATAGATGATTAGCCAGAGGACAAGTGATCATGAGGTGGTGAATGGTTTCCTCATGGTTGTTACAGTTTGAGCACCTGGAGGGTTCGGTGAAGCCTTTTTTAGTGAGATTTTTCCAGGTGAGTATTCGCTTGTGGCATAGAAGCCATAAGAAAGTAGAGACTTTGGGCCAAGAATTGCACGACCAGAGACTATCCCAGAGGGAATCAATGGGTTCAGGATTTTGAGTGAGAAGTGAATAAGCTTCCTTAGTGCTGAAGTTGCCCTTTGAGGTGTAGCCCCATATTAGTATGTATATTTACTCCGAACGCCAAATTCTCCTGTAGTTGAGTTCCATGTCTAGAGCATGGTGCGCGTTCTCCTGGTGCTGATTGAGGTAGGTAGTAGCCGATTTCCATTGCCTGAAATCCTCTATGTGGTTAGCCTCCCAGTATTGGTAGAAATTGGTGTCCAATCTATTAATTACTTCTGGCGAGAGCTGTGGGGAGATGGTGTTGATCAGTCGAGGACATTGCTGCCACGAATCAGTCCAAAATCGAGCAGTTCGACCATTTCGGATCTCTCAGAAGCTGTGTTCTTAGACCAGCAGGCGGTGTTGCTTGGCAGCGTTCCAGATTTGGGAGCCTGCTTCAATAGTGGTTAGGTGGATTAGATCTTCAGTTGGGCGATTGTTAGCATACTTAGCTATCCAAAGGTGTGCCCAGGGAGTATGTGGAGTTGAGACCCATCTCCACCAAATTTCCCCCCCATGACCGCGTTGCTGTGGTAGGGATCACGAAGTCCAAGACCTCCAAGTTTTTTGGGTTTGCAGATAGTGGCCCAATTGACCAGCACCCATTTCATGTTCTGCCCAAAATAACCCCAAATAAAGTTACGCTGAAGAGTTTTAATTTTCTTGAGGACACCCTTGGGAGCAGCGAGGACTTAAAATAAGTAGAGAGGCATGGATTGAAGGACAGATTTGATTAGGGTGAGGCGGCTGGCGAGATTGAGGGTGCGAAAAGTCCATGAAGAAAGCCTGGCTTCAATTTTTTCAATAAGAGACTGCCAGGAGGAATGCTTTAAGGCAGAATCTATCAGAGGGGCGCCTACGTATTTTGCAGGAAGCTTGTCTATCGTAAATCCAAGGATTCTGGCAATGGAGTTTTGAGTGGCGTTGACAGAGGTGCCAGAGGCTTTAGCAAAAGTATCTAGAATGGATTTGAAGGTCAAGGCTTTGTGGATTGAAGGGTGCCCGAAGAGCATATTTTCATCCACAAATTTTTGATGCATAGTGGTAGGGGTGCCATGCACAGTGATGCCTCTGAGGTGTTGAGAATGAAGGGCGTACTTGATCAGGTGACTTAGACCCTCTGCCATGAGGACAAAGAGAAAGGGGGAGAGGGGATCCCTTTGACGGATACCGCGGGTTGGGGAGAAAGGACAAGAAGGGATGCCATTGACCAGGATAGAGAAGAAAGAGGAGGAGATTAGGTTCATTACCCATCTGATCCAGATTAGACTGAAACCATATGCAGCAAGCATCTACTGAATGTAACACCAGCTTAGTTTATCAAAGTCCTTGGAGAGGTCAATTTTTATGAGCATCCTTGCTTTCTTAGATTTCTTTAGGGAATGGATGATCTCATGGGTCAGGATGATGCCATCTAGGATCTGGCGTCCTTCCACGTATCCAGTTTGTTCCGAAGATATAAGCAGAGGGAGTAATGGCTTGAGTCAATTGGAAATTACCTTGGAGATGATTTTATAAATGAAAGTGTAGAGGGCAATTGGCCTGAATTTCTCAGGGGTGGTAGCATGATCTTCCTTGGGGACAAGAGCGATGAAATTAGCATTTAGGGAGGGCAGGACCCAATGCATAGTGCGGGACTCTTCAACCAATTTCCAAACATACTGCTTTATGAGATCCTAAAAATGGTGAAAGAAGTTAGGTGTGAAGCCGTCTGGACCCCGCGCTTTGCCATCTATGCATTGAGCAACAGCTTGCTCTACTTCCTGTAGAGAGACTGGGTGGAGAAGCATTTGATTATGCTCCTCTTTGATAAGCCTAGGTATGTGCTGCAGGATTTGGGAGATCGTTGGCTGCCTATTTGTTTGACCTTATTGTAGCACTGATTTGAAGTGGAGGGAGAGTTCATTCTCTATGTCCTGAAGCTTTTCCAATCTTTCACCATTGGGCCCATGGAGAAAGCCTATTTCGTTGTGCATTTTGTGCTGGATGGTGGAAACGATGGAAAAATTTGGTGTTCCATTCTCCTTCCTTTAACCATCTGATCTTGGATTTTTTCCTCCATACGATCTCTTCTTGTTGCCACCTTTCGTCCAGCTGAATAAGGAGAGCCTATTCCTGATTCAATAGTGTCTCAGTGTGGCCCTCTTGGATGATGCGTTGCTGGAGTTCCGTCATCTTGCCTTCAAGGATTTGTTGTTGTTGAAAGATATTACCGAAAGTGGAGTGATTCCAGCTTTTGATGCAGGCTTTGAGGTCCTTGAGGTGCTGCTGAAATTGAAACATCTTGGACCCTGCTGGTGGAGTGAAGGCTTGCCAAGCTGAGGTGATCATCTCCTTGAATCCCGGGTGTGTGAGCCAGAATGCCTCAAAGTGGAAGGGTTTTTTCGTAGCATCGCCTGGTCTTGTCCATTGAAGAGACATGGGCCAGTGATCTGAGCTAGAGAGTGGAAGGATGGAAGCTTGAAAATATCCACCCACATGTATGGCATTGTCCGACAGAAGGAATCGATCAAGCTTGGAGGCTATCTGCTGGAGATCAGTATGCTTGTTGTTCCATGTGTGAGTGGCATTGTAAAAAGGAAGATCAATTAGCCATTTCTTCTGGATGAAGCTTTTGAAGTGGATACTCTCCGAGTTAATCTTGGTGTGGCCACCTCGCTTTTCCTCAGAGTGAGTGATTATATTAAAGTCCCCGCCCATGATCCAGAGGGGGTGAGTCCGGTTGGAATTAAGTGCTTCAATCGTGTTGAGCAGAGCTATCTTTCGCATGGGGTCCTGCAGAAAATAGACGTTGGTGAAGTGCCCGTGTATGTTGGTGCTGAGAATGTGAAAGGTGGCTTGTATGAGGTTATGTGCAGCATGAGCGTCAGTGATTGAGACTTTTTGGGGGTCCCAGGCAATGGCTAGTCCTCCTGAGGCTCCAGAGGCATCAACAACAATTGAATGGCATCCTGGCCAGGACTTTGAGAGGATAGGGCCAAGATTAGTACCAATAAATTTAGTTTCCTGTTTGAAAAATACTTGTGGTCTTTCCATTCGAATCATGTTCTTTATCATCCTATATTTGGAGGGGCTATTTAAGCCTCTTACATTCCAAGATGTGATTTTCATTGCAAACTATTATCGAGTGGTTGGTAAAACTTGGTAAGTTTGGGATACCTACCAGATTCCATGAGCATCTCCTCGATGAGAATTTTCCATTGCAGATATATTTTCCTGTCTCTTTTTTTAGAGTCCTTGAAGAGTTTCTTTCCATCCCATTGGCTTTCCAGTTGTATACCTAGGGATTTCTGGTGTTGCTGAGCGCGAGTGAGAACCACATCCAAATTTTCGATTTGTATTTCTGAGATTTTGTCAAAGTCCTTTTTCCTACAAGCCTGTTCTAGAGTGAAGATATCTAGCTCTCCAATATCAACACCCTCTGCTTCCTCTTCCATGTGACTTGTTTGTGTTGCGCCAGTATTGGTGCCGTCCATCTCCATGTGGTTGGGCTGCCAAATGATAAGATCTGAAACCATGTTGGGATTGGGAGGCATAGGGAGATCTTCATGTGGGGGTTTCAAGGAATTAGTAGGGTTGGGGCTGCTAGAAGGGGGTGCTGGGCAGAAATGGAGGAGGGGGCAGCTGATTCCCTAGGAAGTAAAGGGTCTTGTTGGGGATGATTTGCCAGGATTTCAAAACTATTTCTAGTGGAGGGGATATCGGTGGTTTGGTTTGAAGGTTTGGCAGTGGAGGCTGGAGTCTTTTTGTGATGACGCTTGTGAGTCTGGACTTTGGTAATGCGCTCTGCATCAGAGCTGGGAGTAGCGACATTGGCTTTGCTAGGAGGAGGGTTGAGAGGGCAATCACGGAATAGATGGCCATGAGAATTGCAATTTCTGCAACCAAAAGGGAACATGTTCATAATCTATAGGCTGTATCCATTCAAAGTCGTCATGGAAAAGACTTACCGAGTTTGGGAGAGCTCTAGCTAAGTGCATGTGAATGCAAATGCGGGCGTAAGAGGTGTAACACCTGATCTTGGTCTCCTCTGCTATCTTGATGAATTCCCCTAGACCATTGCCTATATCCCGCAGGAATTCTTCATCCCAGTATTCCATGGGTAAAGAATACAGCCTGATCCATACTAGTGCCCAGCTGAAGTCCTCTTTTTCGGGGTTGAAGCATTCGACCCAGTCTCGGAGGTAGAGCCTGGATGAGTTGAAAAAATATGGTCCGCCATCCAGAATGTGATTTCTATCTTCTATACAGTTGAAAATGGCATTGAAAAAGCCTTTAGGCCCTAGCTGAAGCTTGACATGGACTTTTGGTTTCCATTTTGAGCTGATCCAACCGTGCAGAGCTTTATCGGTTGGCCAGAAGCCCACAAATTTGCCAATGAGTGCATGATCTCTCATGTACTGGATCTGGGCATTGATACGATGGCTGGGAAACTCTATTTTAGGGCACTCAACATCTATCGGTTTGCATGTGGCTGATGTAGCTTTGAGCTGGGTTGGACCATCTATAGGATCTGGGGTTTTGTCCATTTGTGCCTCCGAGGTGCCGCCTGAAGAGGGGTGACTTCAGTCAGGATCCGTTGGCTCATTGACCGTGAATTTCTTCTGCATTTTTTCAGCATCCTTCTGTGTTGTGTCGGCTAGAGATGTTGGGATCGCACCAGAGTTGTCAGTGGGGGAGGCTTTGTTGGCCGCCCCCCCCCCCCTCCCCCCCGTGGTAGAACCATTGAAGTCCTTTCAGCGATTGCAGGTGGGAGCTGCATGGTAGGGGAAGAGTGCGTTGACAGGGGATTTTGAATCAGTGCGGCGTCGTGGCTAGAGATTGTGAAACCCTAGCATAGAGCACATCCCGTATTCGAGACTAAAAATAAAAGGTAGTGGGCTTGGCCCGGTTTATACTAACTACTTGCACGACGAGCTATGACCTTGCTTGGGATCGAACACAAGACTGGTCCATCATTACGAGGTCGAATTTACCACTACACCACCTCCACGACCTTGTTTTTGGAAATATTTTCAGAAGGAAAGGAAGTTGAATTACATGGTATCACAGGGAAGCCGGGAAATATAATAAGATCTAATTTCATGACAAATCTTCTGAAGGAATTATAATGAGGCGTCATTGCAAAATTATGCTCACTAGAAGTTCCAACATTAAAATAATCTATTTCTCCATATCTCCAAAAAGTATTGGACAATCATTCCAAGGTTTTTGAAACTCCCAAAGGACTCCCACCTTTTCGTGATCATTATCATGTTATTTGTTTGACTCCAGGAAGTAATCCTCCAAACATCAGGCCTTACATATATTCTTATGTCCAAAAGAGATAAATTTAACGTATGACTGCAAAAATGCTAGAGTTTGGTATAATTCAACCCATTCAAAGTTATTTTACCACTCCAGTAGTATTGGTGCACAAGAAGGATGGATAATGGCACATGTGCCCAGATTATAGGGAGATCAATAATCTCACTATTAAAGATAAATTTCCCATTCCTGTGATTGATGAATTATTGGATGAATTACATGGATCAATTTATTTCGCCAAATTGGATCTCCATTTAGGATATCATCAAATTAGAACGAAGACTAAATACATTCTGAAAACAGTATTTCGAACTCATGAGGGTCATTACGAATTTTTGGTCATGCCTTTTGGCCTGACTAATGCACCTTCTACATTTCAAGGGTTGATGAATTCTATTTTCAAACCCTTCCTTAGAAAATTTTTGTTAGTATTTTTTGATGATATACTAATCTACAATAGGTATTGGAAGGATCATGTTCAACATGTTGACATGGTGCTCAAACTATATGAGGAGAAACAATTATATGCAACAACCTCCAAATGTTTCTTTGCAGAACAGGAGGTGGAATATCTAGGTCATATTGTATCTTAGGAGGGTTTTAAGGTAGACCATAACAAAATTAAAGCCATTAATGAATGGAAAGTCCCCACAACCATAA
The DNA here is from genome assembly GCA_034641835.2 of Pinus albicaulis. NCBI lineage: Eukaryota > Viridiplantae > Streptophyta > Pinopsida > Pinales > Pinaceae > Pinus > Pinus albicaulis. The sequence continues at coordinate 1,410,990,806 of CM076575.1, forward strand.
AGCAGTTGCGAGGATTTTTCGGGTTAACAGGGTATTGTCACAAGTTTGTTAATAATTATGGGAGAATAGCATCACCTCTAACAATATTATTGAAGAAAGATGCATTTTCATGGACTCCTGAAGAAATTAAGGCCTTTTAACATATTAAAGTGGAAATGTGCCAAGCACCAGTCTTAGCTACGCTAGAATTCACAAAAACCTTTATTGTGGAATGTGATGCCTCAGGAAATTAATGCAAGAAAGAAGACCCATTTCTTTTGAAAGTCGTCCAATCAAAGGAAATTATTTACAAAAATCTATTTATGAGAAGGAAATGTTGGCAATTCTACATTCACTAAAGAAATGGAGACCTTACCTAATGGGAAGACACTTCGAGGTAAAAAATTATCATGATAGTCTTAAATAATTTTTGGAACAAAGACTATCTTCACAAGAGCAACAAAAATGGGTCACAAATATGTTGGGTTATCACTTTGAATTATTCTACAAAAAAGGGAAGCTAAATGTTGTTGTTGATGCACTCTCAAGAAAGGATGAGGATGTGGAAGCATTGCTTTATGCCATTTCTATTCACCAACCCGATTGGATAAATGAAGCAAGGGAGGAATGGAAGAATGACGAAGAAGTGTGGACACTCATTTAAAAGTTTTAGCAAGATCCCAATACATCTAATACGTTTAGTTGGAAAAATTATTCCTTATGATACCAATATCACTTATATATTTGTAATAATTCCCAGCTAAAACAAAATATTATTTTGGAATTTCACACCTCTCCCTTAGGAGGACACTCATGATTTTAAAAAACTTACCACAGGGTGAAGAAATAATCTTTTTGGGATGGACTTAAATCTGATATTTAAAAGTTAGTGGCAGAATGTTTGGTTTCGCAGCAAAATAAATTTGAGACAATTAAGACCCTGGTCTGCTACAACCTTTATCCATTCTAAACCAATGTTGGGAGGAGGTTTCACTGGATTTTATCATAGTCTTACCTAAGTTTGAAGGAAAGAGTGTCATCATGGTGGTATTTGATAGATTTACCAAGTATCCACACTTTTGGGCATTATCTCATCCATTTAAAGAAAGTATAGTTGCTACTGCATTTATGTAGACAATTCAAAAGCTACATGGGAACCCAAATATTATTGTAAGTGATAGAGAACCCATTTTAACTGAAAATATTTGGACGGAATTATTTTTCTCGTTTGGGTAATCAACTGGCTCATAGCTCAACTATCATCCTAGATCTGATGGGAAAACTGAGATAGTGAACAAATGTTTGGAAGGATATCTTCGTTGCTTTGTATCTGATAAACAAACACAATGGTTCAATTGGTTACCTCTCGCTGAATGGTGGTATAACACTTCCTTCCACATTGCAGCAAAAATGACCCCATTTATGGCACTTTATGGATATCATCCGTCATCCATCACATCATCTTTAAGAGAAAACTTTAAGGTTCATGCAGTGTAATATCACATCAAGAATCAACAACAAGTTCTCTAACTCTTAAAGGATAACCTAAATTTGGCACAAAATTGAATGAAACAACAGGCAGATCAACATCACAGTGAAAGAAGTTTTGATGTAGGCGACTGGGTATTTTTACGGCTACAACCATACAAAAAAATGTCCCTCAAGCAAGCTAAGAAGGATAATAAATTAATGCCAAAGTACTATGGTCCTTAAAAGGTGTTGAAAAATATTCGTATTATGGCATACAAATTGGAGCTTCCTGCATCTTCACTAGTGCACCTAGTTTTCCATGTTTCATGCTTAAATAAGGTTATAGGTGACAAACTTCTGGTTCAAACAATATTTCCAAAACTTGATGAGGAAGGAAAAACCATATTGGAACTTGAAGCAGTCACAAAAATAATAACTCGAAAGCTACAAAATCATTCAATTTCAGAGTATCTCATCAAGTGGAAGAACTTACCCACTAAAGATTCCACATGGGAGGATGAGAATTTTATACAGAAGCATCCAGGACTAATCAAGTGTTGAGGACAACAAAATTTTGAATGAGAGGGGCATGTTAGTGCCCTATATTACTAGTGTAGTCCATTATTTTTGTTAGTGTAGCCCCCTTATTTTTATTGTTGTACCCATGTAGTCCCCATTTTGTTATTATTGTGCCCCATAATAGCCCACAATTGTTAATGTTGTGCCCTTACATTAATATTGTTAGGTCAGCTAGGATTATATTGTGACCACATGGATTCCTATATATAGAAATTATGTTTTTCCATTTGTATCATCCAAGAATTTTTCATTTATGTAATGTAAAGGAGGTTTCCCCCTCGAAGTGGCTGATTTCTAAGTCATTGATCTATTATTTCTTCTATTTTGCGGGTTGGTTTCATAACACTTACTTGTTTTAGCTTTTCAAACCCTACTATAACCATATAAAACCTTCATACAACATCCATACATCATACCTTAACACTCCCTATCACTCATAACCTTCCTTTCCATCAATTTCATCAAAACCCTAATTTTTACTACATTTTGGCAGAAAAATAGGAAATTCATGTGTTTTGACCTTTTCGCCACCTTCCTCATTCTCAATTCCAAAAATTTCAGTTCCATCCTATTACCAACTCATCACCATACCACCTCAATTTTTTGGTGATTTTTACCTAGCTTCTTTCCACCTCATTTCTACCCCTAAAGGCACCCTACCACCATCCCATGTTTTCTTAATTCTACACCTCCCCTACTCATTTCATCCAGCATCATGGAGGGAGAAAATAATATCCATAAAGGAGGCCACCATTCTAGGTTTGAGCCAACTTAGACCCATGGCATCATTTTTTAGAGCCTCATGATCATTTTCTAGGGTTTACATTGCAGATAGGGATATTTCTACTTAAAATTTTATTTCTGAAGACACGAAGATGAATTTGACAAAAGTGAACCGCTCAATAGGCCAAAGAAAAAAAACCTCCTTCAATTTATGCACAGGTATTATTATCTGAGATAAATTCCAAAACTACAGTTGCACCAGGTCATTTCTGCACTTTTGAATAGGTTGTCTTCAAGTCAATTGTTTAGGGGTTTGGAGAAGGGGTTTTCCATGATTGATGACTCCATTGTGTAGCAGAGATCTTATTATGTCCAAACATACCACTTTTTTCCCAAAAATACTCTAGGAAGGCGTCCAAACACCCTCTCAAAGTAGCACGACGCTTCTACTAAGGTTGCGCTACGCTTTTGCAAATGTTTAGCGATCAACTTCAAACTTGGATTATGAGAAAATGGGAAAGTATTTCGGAAAACTGGAGGAGGATTTTTTTCATAACATGGCAAAGAAAAAATGATCTCTCAGTTCTAAAAAAAACGTTATGGTTAGAGATATACTGATCCATATTTAAGCCCTATTTTTTCAGTGATTTTTTTGAAGATTTTGGAAATTTGGATTTCACAGAAGCGTCGTGCAGCGGCACAATGCTTTTTCTCAGGGCACTCAAATGAATAATGGCTTATGTAGACGAATGTATTTTCACTTGTACATTCTAGATCAGGTCCTATTTTTTCATGACACCTCTTAATTGTGGAGAAAAATACATTTAAAAACCTCTTTTTCATGTTTCTGCCAGCAATTTTGACCAGGCGCAACGCTTCTGGAGTGAGGTTGGGAGAATCAATTTTTTAAGGTCTTCTCATGGGTTTTTTATCATTTTTGAAGGTGCATTGGAAAATAAACACATAAGTATACATATTTCAACCTTAATAATTGAAAATAGATGTTTTAAAGTGGGTCAAATTCACCTCTAAACATGCGCAACGTTTCTACTGGAGAGGCACGACTTTTCTGTAAATGACGCTACGTTTCTGCATTGGATTTCCTTTGGAAAGTTTTCAAACCAAGAAAACTCCACAATTCGAACTTCAGCTGGCCCATGAGGTTTCATTTTGGTAATTGAGTTTTTTTTTTCCTCTTATGATGAGGAAACATGTAATTAAATGAAAGAGACACACACTCCTAGTCTTTAGCTGAATTTCAAGGAATGGTTTCAAACTCCCCTATATTCTAGGAAGTGACTCATCTGATGTAATTATGACGCTTTTTGTAATATCCCAAAATGGGGAAGCAGCAATATTTGAACACAAACTGGAAATAGCAATGTAAATGAACTCATGAAATGTAAGAAGATCATATAGCCATCATATTAATTTCATAAAATAAAAATTTATACAAGATCTTGATGAAATAATCTCTCATGTTAGGCCACAGAAGCGTCAAGAAAACATCTACATGAAATATGAAAAACACTGCTACATAAAGAATTCCCAAGGCTATGACAACGCAGTTTTATTAAGTAGAACTGCTGCTGGAAAGTGTCAATACATAGATATAAAAATATATGGCTCATACAAGGATGGGATCAAATATCTAAACCCCCAAAGACAATTTCAAGACAATCCGGAAAGGATTTTCTGAAATATGCAAAAAGTGAAAAATGTCGGAATGCAGTCTTAGGACTGAATAGTAGCTGTAACTCAATAATTGGATGGAGATGGCTGAAGATGATACATGAGATGAATATACCTCCTCCAATAGATCTTCCAAGTGAAATTTTGATCCTAACACTGATGATATCACCCTCCAATCAAGCAATGAAACCCCTCACTGCAAATTCTCTCTGAAATAAAGTAGTCAAAGAGAGGGATTGTGTTGTAGGTGATGGAAAATGTGTTGGCCTAGTGCCAAGATATGAAATTTACTCCAGAATATCCCTCATTAATCTCCCAAAGGAAATAAAGCTTCCCCCTTTGAAAATACAAGTTCCGGAAGTGGTGTTCTCAACCCTTCACTGCAACACCCTGGAACACAACCCAGCTCTAAATAGAAACTATGGTGTAGCTGAAGAAGTTAGCTTGGCCTCAATCCTAGACGTGGAGAAATGAAGTACAAGCTCCCTCAAGAGGCCTCTCAATAAAGGAGGAGGAATTCCTAAATAGGAAATCCTTGTGCTAAGAAGCACAACAATCTCATCTAAACAGTTGAAGAATGCACAATAGTCACACAGACCACAAATTCAATAATGAATAACATGTCTTGCTATGGCTGCCTCGCCCTCCTTATAAACAAGTCGAAGCCTTCTCATCTTGGGTGCCACTCATTAGGGTTTCCTCCACCAAGGAATTTTCCTCCCACTATCACTATTTTGTCTCCATAGATGATCTCCACCTTCCATTCCAGCGTTGTTGACTTGGTCAAACATGACCTTGTCCACCTGTAATTTCCCCTTTTCACACAAGAGGGTGTGAAATCTAGCTACATAATGATCCCTTTTCACATAATGAGGGATTTTATTCCTATTTTAGAATGGTATGGGCCTCCTTACCCATTTATTCATCTCTTAGGTGTCAAAAGAAAAAATCAATATTCCAATTAGTTGCATGCTAATTTTGGAATATTACAATCCTCCACTCCAAAATGTTTCTTGTCCTCAACCACCTACAAGGATAGAACTGAAGAACCTCATCTCCTCCTCCTATAGCATCCTCATATGATAAACTCCTCCAAGGAATAAGATGTTGTTTCATCAGTAAATCTCCATATTTCCCCTCCCAAGCATGCAAGCTAGCTAAATAGCTATCATCATGAAGAAGTAAAATACTCAAGGAGGCAATAAGGTGATGTCTATAGGTCCCTTTGAGGCATGGGATCTGAAATGCATTGGGAACCATCATTCCCATGTGGATATCCCATCCCCAAGCTATCACCCATATAGGATGAGCCACCCTCCAAAATGGTAACTCCTACAAATCCTCCTCCACCTTTGGCTCCTGCAATGTTGTTGTGAAACTAGCTCCAAAATTAGAAGAAAAGAGATATCAAAGCCTTAGAAATAAGCCACTTCAAGGGGGAAACATCCAATACATTACACGAATGAACAATTCTTGGATGATACAAATTACAAAACCTCCTTTCTATATATAGGAGTCCATGGGGCCACGATGTAATCCTAGCCGACATAAAAATAATAATTTAAGGGTACAATAATAAAATTATGGTGGTTACAGGGGTACAATAATAACAATAAGGGGGTTACACTAGCAACAACAAGGTACTATACTAGTAATATAGGGACCTAACATGCCTCTCTACTTCATAAAAGTGTTTTCCTAAACGCTTGAGTAGCTCTGGGTGCTTCTGTATAAAATTCTCATCTTCCCATGTAGAATCTTCAGTGGGTAAGTTCTTCCACTTGATGAGATACTCTAAAATTGATCGATTTCGTAGCTCTCGAGTTCTTTTTTCCATGACTTCTTCAGGTTCCAATATGATTTTTCCTTCCTCATCAAGTTCTAGAAATATTGTTTGAACTGGAAGATTTTCACCTATAACCTTTTTTAAGCATGAAACATGGAAAACTAGATGCAATCGTGAAGAAGTAGGAAGCTCCAATTTGTATGCCATAGTACCAATATTTTGCAACATATTGTAAGGACTGTTTGGCTCCAATTGATGATGTCAATTAGAGTTTAATTTAATGTCAACCCAGGAAGGTAAACTTAGAAGTGCTTATCTAAAATATATAGATCTAGAAAGATTCCTAATTTGTCCAAGATCTTAAAGTCCCCTTACAAGAACATATTCATTAAGATCTCTTTCAATAACTAAACAAACCTAGATCTAATAATTTTTTTAGATCTATGGTTCTCTTACAAGAACATATTCTACAAGATCTCTTCCAACATTAGAACATCTAATAAGAACTTAAAAGCTGAAATGAAGTAAACCTAGATCTAATAATTGTCTGAGATCTTATGGTTCTCTTAAAAAAACACTTTCAAATAAGATCCTTCCAATATTAGAACATTTAACAAAACTTAAAAGATGAAATCAAACAAAAGCATCAATTAATTTATACCTAAAATAAGAAAATAAGCATGCAAGTGAGGCCATGGGGGCCCTCCATAACTCCACAAGCACACCACTTCAATGGAGACTCAGATGTAGAAGCAAAATCGAAGTATGATCCTTTATTTCAAAATCTCCATTACAAACCAACTCTAAGCTTCTAAGATTACATACTCCAAAATTCTAAGATTACAAAACTTCAAGATTCTAATATGACAAATGGAGGAGATTGTACTCCTATTTATACAATGGGATGAGTAACAAACTCATAATGATCATCCACTAATCTCTCTTTAGTTCCATACATCTCTCAACCATCTAGACACATAACCCCTTTTGTCCTTTATCTTCTCCATGAGATCATAATCTTCTCCATGAGGTTTATCTTCTCAAATTCGAATTTGATCATCCAAGGCCACATAAAGGTGTCTTGGAAGCTTCCTTGTAACCTACACATGTCACAAAAACAATCCACTTTCCATATATAAAGTAAAATATATTATTTTCTAATATTTAATCAAGAAATTCTCTTAAAAATGCTTAAAAATAAATAATATTTGGAAAATATAAATGAGACCCATTAATGGTGAATAATAGGGAAAATGAAGTGACATGGTGGTGAATAATGAGTGATATAATGGAAGCATAGGTGAAAAATGAATGGTAATGAGTGATTTTTTATGACATTTTGAAACCCAAACAAGGACCATAGTACTTTGGTGATAATTTATTATCCTTCTTAGCTTGCTTGAGGGACATTTGTTTGTATGGTTGTAGCCGTAAAAATACCCAGTCTCCTACATCAAAAATTCTTTTGCTGTGATGTTGATATGCCTGTTGTTTCATTCAATTTTGTGCCAAATTTAGGTTATCCTTTAAGAGTTGGAGAACTTCTTCTTGATGCTCGATGTGATCTTCCACTGCTTGAACCTTCAAAATTTCTCTTAAAGATGATGTGATGGATTGTGGATGATATCCATAAAGTTCCATAAATGGGGTCATTTTTTCTGTAGTATGGAAAGAAGTGTTATACCACCATTCAGCGAGAGGTAACCACCTGACCCATTGTGTTTGTTTATCATATACAAAAAAACAAAGATATTGTTCCAAACATTTATTTACTATCCTTGATTGACCATCAGATTGAGGATCATAAGATGAGCTATGAGCTAATTGAGTACCCAAATAAGAAAATAACTCCGTCCAAAAATTTCTAGTAAAAATGGGATCTTTGTCTCTCACAATAACCCTTGGGTTTCCATGTAGCTTTTGAATTGTGTCCATAAATGTAGTAGCAACTGTACTTGCTTTGAATGGATGAGATAATGCACAAAAGTGTGCATACTTGGTAAGTCTATCAACTACCACCATGATGACACTCTTTCCTTCAGACGTAGGTAAACATGTGATAAAATCCATTGAAATCTCCTCCCAACGTTGACTTGGAATGGATAAAGGTTGTAGAAGACCCGAGGTGTTAATTGTCTCAACTTTATTATGCTGGCAAACCAAACATTCTGCCACAAAATTTTGAATATCAGATTTAAGGCCATTCCAAAAAAATTATTTCTTCACCTTGTGGTAAGTTTTTAAAAATCCCGAGTGTCCTCCTAAAGGAGAAGTGTGCAATTCCAAAAGAATATTTTTTTTTAGTTGAGAATTATTACAAAGATATAAGCGATCCTTGTACCATAAGGAATCATTTTTCCACCTAAATGTATTAGATGTACTAGGATCTTGCTGCAACTTTTGAATGAGTGTCCACACTTCTTCGTTCTTCTTCCATTCATTTCTTGCTTCGGTTATCCAATCTGGTTGGATAATAGAAATGGCACAAATCAATGCTTCCACCTCTTCATTCTTTCTTGAGAGTGCATCTGCAACAACATTTAGCTTCCGTTTTTTGTAGATTATTTCAAGGTCATAACCCAACATCTTTTTGACCTATTTTTGTTGCTCTTCTGAAGATAGTCTTTGTTCCAAAAAGTGTTTAAGACTATCATGATCAGTTTTTACCTTGAAGTGTCTCCCCATTAGGTAAGTTCGCCATTTCTGTAGTGTATGCAATATAGCTTTCTGTAAATAATTTCCTTTGATTGGACGACTTGAAAGAGAAATGGGTCTTCCTTCTTGCATTAAAAAAGCACCAATTCCATTTCCTGAGGCATCACGTTCCACAATAAAGGTTTTTGTGAATTCTGGCATAGCTAAGACCGGTGCTAGGCACATTGCCTCTTTAAGATGTTCAAAGGCCTTAGTTTCTTCAGGAGTCCATGAAAATGCATCTTTCTTCAACAATGTTGTTAGAGGTGTTGTTATTCTCGCATAATTCTTAAAAAAATTGCGATAATACCCTGTTAACCCGAGAAATCCTCGCAACTCCTTTATGGTTGTGGGGACTTTCCATTCCTTAATGGCTTTAATTTTGTTAGGGTCTACCTTAACACCCTCGTGAGATAAAATATGACCCATATATTCCACCTCTTGTACTCCAAAGAAACATTTGGATGTTTTTGCATATAATTGTTTCTCCTGCAATAGTTTGAGCACCCTGTCAACATGTTCAACATGATCCTTCCAAGACCTGATGTAGATTAGTATATCATCGAAAAATACTAGCACAAATTTTCTAAGGAAGGGTTTGAAAATGGAATTCATCAATCCTTGAAATGTAGAAGGTGCATTGGTAAGGCCAAAAGGCATGACCAAAAATTCATAGTGACCCTCATGAGTTCGAAATGCTGTTTTTGGAATATCTTCAGTCTTCATTCTAATTTGATGATATCCTGAATGAAGATCCAACTTGGTAAAATAAATTTCTCCATATAATTCATCCAATAATTCATCAATCACAGGAATGGGAAATTTGTCTTTAATGGTGAGCTTATTGAGCTCCCTATAATCCGGACACATTCGCCATGATCCATCCTTCTTGTGTACCAATACTACAGGAGCAGAGAAAGAACTTTGACTAGGTTGAATTATACCCGTCTCTAACATTTCTGCAATCATACGTTCAATTTCGCTCTTTTGGAAGTAAGGATATCTATAAGGCCTGATGTTTGGAGGAACACTTCCCGGAATCAAATGAATAGCATGATCATGATCACGAATAGGTGGGAGTCCTTTGGGAGTTTCAAACACCTTGGAATGATTGTCCAAGACTTGTTGGAGATCTGCAGAAATAGATGCTTTTGATGTTGGAACTTCTAGTGAGCATAATTGTGCAATTACGCCTCATTGTTCTTTCTTTAGAAGCTTTGTCATGACATTAGAGCTTATTATCCTTCCCGGCTTCCCTTCAATACCCCGTAATTCGACTTCCTTTCCTTCTGAAAAAAATTTCAAGAAAAGTTCTTGAAAAATTAAAAGCTACCGTCCCCAAAGATTGTAACCATTGTACTCCTAGTACAACATCAGCACCTCCCATAGGAATGGAAAGCATTGGACTAGTCAACACATATTCCCCCATGGTTAGCTTGATATTATGGCATTTTTCAGAGCAATTTATAGTTCCTCCATTTGCAACCATCACTTGACATTCTGGTGCTGGGTATAGGAAACAATTCAATTCCATGGCTACCTTACAATGAATAAAATTATGGGTACTACCTGAATCAATCAACACTATTACCTTTTTCTTCTTGATATGTCCTTCTATCTTGAGAATTTGAGGAGTGGTAATTCCTGCCAATGCATTACACGATATGGTCGGACTCATTTCTTCCTCTTCTAGGGTTGGTTCCTGGTGTATTTCCTCTTCTTTTGAAGATTCTTGTTCATTTTCTTCTTCCTCTTCACAATCTATGTAAAATAATTTCTTCTCAGCACACTTATGACCTTTAGTGTATTTGTTATCACAACTGTAGCAAAGACCTTTTGCTCTTTTTTCTTCCAATTTTTATGGTGTCAAACTTGTAGCTTGTGGAAATGTAGGAGTAGTAACATCTCCATCTTTATAGAAGTGAGTGGTAGGCTTCCTTTTCGCCATAATTTTACATTCAATTTTTCTTTCCAACTTGTTGAAGCCTCGAAAATCGTTGCTTCAAACGTTGGGGGAAAACCTCCCAGTCTGGACCTTAGGACAACTCCTTTTCTGTTTGGTGTGGTGGCTCCGACTAGATTTATAGGACCAGTTTCCTAATAATAAATGGATTTGGTGATGGAGTGTTTGTGCAAGTGGATAAATGGAACTAACTAATTGACTTAATCTATCTAACTTAATCTATAACTTGCAAATAATTCTAAAAATAACCCGGGTATTAAGTATGAATACGACTTAAATATTGTTTCAATTAAGCAAATAACCATGAAAATGTATTATTATTCAAAAGAAAGATGCAGTATCGTATAATTATAACTCTGTTTAAGAAATTAAACAGAGTTAAAATAGCACATCGCATTCATAATTCTATATATCATTTCAACATACTATGATAGATGAATATTTCTATATCTTCAAAAATGATATGATAAAGAAATATTTGATAAACAAGCATATATAAATGATAGCAAATTTCAAAGAGAATACTTCATTACATAAAGAAAATATCAGCAAATCGATAGAAATGCCAGATTCATTAAGATATTTTCTCTTGAAAAAATTGATTTGTCCCAAGAAGGATTTCATGGATTTCTTGTTATGTGGTAAAGAAATATCGGAAATTTCTTTTACTCTATTAGGGTCAATATATATGCCATCTTTAGACACAACAAATCCTAGGAGTTTTCCTTCATTGAGAGCAAAGAAGGATTTCTCTGGATTTAGAGAAATGCCAAATATCCTACATCGTTCAAATATCTGTTTCAAATCATGCAGATGATTAGCTCTTTTCTTTGAAAATACGGTTATGTCATCAAGATAAATAACAACTGATATATTAATCAAACCCTTGAATGCTATATCCATGGCTCTCTAGAAAGTAGCTCCTGCATTTATCAGACCAAAAGGCATCTTTTGGTAGGCATAAGTTCCCAATTGGGTTCTGAAAGTAGTTTTTAGCCTATCACCTAGATGTACCAATATTTGGTTATAGGCTGAAAAACCATCAATAAAAGACATGAGTTCAGAACCAACTACCTTTTGAAGTATTTTTTCCATCGTTGGCAATGGGAAGTTATACTTTTGACATGCCTTATTAAAATTTATAAAATAAATACAGATGCTGATATCTCTATTCTTCTTCCTTACAGGAACCATGTTTGAGACCCAACTAGAATGTCTTACAGGAAAAATAATTTTCACCTTTAAAATTTTGTTGAATTCTGACTTGATTTGTCCTTCCAGATTGGGATTAATTTTTCTTAACTTCTGTTGTACTGGCTTTACATCGGAAATCATTGGAATAGTATGTTGAATAACAAAAGTATCATAAGTTTTCAAATCCTCATAATTCCAAGAAAAGAAATTTTTGCACTTATTCAGAAGTCTGATAAAAGTTGTCATTTCCTCTGATGTTAACTCAAGTCCTAAATTAACAATCTGTGGTTTAGACTCAGTACCAATATTTACCAATTCAAACTTCAAAGTAGAACTTTGAAGTTTAACATTAGTAACCTTTTTTAATCTATCTTTGATATCATATAAGTCTTCAAGTTTGACTACAGATCTGGGAATAGGATTTTCATTGTCTTTTGATGTTTTTTGAAGATCATGATCATTTTCATCAATTATTTGGACATCATAAGATTTTTTTGAAGTTAACAAATTTAAGATATCTTCATTATGATAAAATACTATCCAATTGGTGACATTATCTAGAATAGAAGGTCTAAATATTGATTCCATTGAAAACCTATCTGGACTATAATATTCAGCTGGGAGGAGCTTGGAAGCAACATTAGCTAACAAATCAGCTAATGAATTCTGAGCTCTAGGGATAGAAGATATGTTGAATGCTAAGAATTGAGTGGTAATATCTTGAACAAGAGATTTGTAATGTTTAAGATGATCTGAAAGATAATGGATAGTGTTTCTTACTTGTCTGATAACAATTTCGGAATCACCATACACTTTCAGGTACTTAACATTCAACCCTATTGATTTATAAAGCCCTTGGATCAAGGCTTCATATTCTACAATGTTATTCGTACACTCAAATTCTAATCTACATGATAGCATATTTTTTTCCCCATCTGGATCAACTAAAATGCATCCTGCTCCTGTGCCATTGTTGGATTTTGATCCATCAAAATAGAAAGACCAAAATAGAGACTTATCTACACGTTTATCTACAGATTGATCAGAAACATTAACAATTCTTGAAGAATCAGTTTGTGAAAAAATTTCAATTTGCGAAATAAAAATATTTACAGAAAAAGGTGATTGTGGTGCTGTGAAATTTCCAAGAAATGATTCATCAGAATAACCTTTGAGAATGTTGTTATTAAAATCTATAGGTTCATTTTCTTGTTCAAATTCTGTTACAGTATGCATCATATGTTTTTCTCTCTCAACCTTGATTTGATTTGGTTTCCCTTTGTGAGGAAGCCACATGTGAGAATAATCAGTGGCGATATAACCATTAAGCTTTGTAGACCAATCCCTGCTTAATATTAATCCATAAAACTTAGGAATATATGTAATCAGTATATCAATTCTCTGGACTATCCTAGGATCAGAGGCAAACCTAATGGTGACTGAATTAATTTCTCCCACAATTTTCACTTTAGTCCGATCTAATTGAACAATATGAATTGCAGATTTCTGGGGTTCGATGTTTAATTTTGAGCAGACTGAAGTAGGCATTATGTTAGATGATGCTCCTGAATCTATCAAGCAGTTATGACAATTCTTGTTATAGATTTCATAAGTCAAAATAAAAGGAGGTGTCTGAGAATTTGATCTTTCTCCAATAAGAACAGTATCAGTAGCATCTACTTTATATGGTGGCTTAGCTGATCCTTTGGCTGCTTTGGCAACTACACTTGGTAGAGGAGAAATAGGTGTTGCATTTAATTCTTTCAATAACAACTTCTGTTGATGCTTAAGTTTACTGAGTTCATGTAGAGAGATATTTGCTCTGGTTTTCTTCATGTCTTCAACAATGTTATAATCCATAGGATTTGATACCACCAGAGTCTTAGATGTTGTTGTAGGAGGATTAGAAGATGATGGTTGATTTTGAGTAGGAAAAGAAGAAGCTTTCTTTACAGGGGATTTGTCTTTAGTAGTCGAAGTTGAACTTTTCTTCTTGGGAACTGTTTGGACAGGCTTTGCTGCAGATTTACTTATTGTACTTACTAGCATGGCTTCTTGTTCTTTTTCACTGACTGAATTAGGAAGAATGAAATCCCACATCCCATGTAATTCAGCTATTTCTTCTTCATCATCTTCTTCCGATAATAGAGGTGTATCTTCTTCTATATCTGACTCTGCATTGGATATTGAATTGGGTGGTTTAGATTCAGTTTTCTAATTCCTTTTGAAGTTCCTATAAGATCTATTGCTGGAAGTTTCTGCTACTTGTTTTTTTGATTTCGATCATTTCATTAGAAAAAGTCTTCAAAACTTTCTGTAAGCCTTCCATGTCATAAGGATCCCTAGGTGTTTTCTTCTTGGAATCACCCTTAAAGCTGAATTTTTTGGATTTTTTGGCTTCAATAGAATTCTTCTTATCCAAAGCAATAATCCGTCTTTAAACTGCAATTGCTTCTTTCATGTTTTCAGCCAAAGTAGGTTTAGCAGCTCTATCTACAAAAATTGCTATATTCGAAGGCAAAGATGTTATATACCATTCACTTCGGACTTGCTCACTAGGTTTTGAGGTTGTAGGAATTTTATTCAAAAAAATTTTGAATCGAGAATTAAAATCTTTGATAGGTTCTTTGGATTCTGCTCTCAAATTGGAGAGATCATTAATTAAAGTCGTTATTGATCTGTCATCTCCAAATTTGGTTAAGAAATGTTCCTGGAAAATATCCAAACTTGTAATAGATCCAGATGGTAATGAAAAATACCAAGATCCTACTGGCCCTTGTAAATTATAAGAGAATAACCTAACCACAACATCTTCATGTTGTACTGCATTTAGATTTACAGATAACATAAAGTTATTAATGTGTTTTTCTGCTTGTATACCAAGGTCAGGACTAAATTTTGGCAGCCATTTTTCAAGATGATCTGGCAAATCATGCAAAGCTGTAGGCATTTCAATAGCCCCTAGATTAGTCCATGATATTTGTGCCATTGTTGTGATAACGGTTGAGGGACTTGAAGAGACAACTGGTGTTTGAGTAGAGGTTGTTGGAATAACTATACTCTTCTGGGTTTGAGTTTGGGAAGTAGATGAGTGAATTTGTGATGAAGAAATAATATCACTACCTGATTCCGATGCTATTTTTTCTGGTTTTAACTCGACTAGGTAAAGGAAATTCCCTTGGAGGAATACCAAGTTTTTCACTTTGTGACCTAGTGAGAGGTTTGGAAGAAACAAATTGTGAAGTAACACTACCTTCGGATAATTCAGACTCTTATAATGATAATGAGAACCCTTGTAATTTATGAACTAAAGCATGTATTTCAGGGGACTAAGGAGGTTGATTGTCTAATAGATCTAAGGCTTTAGTAGTGGGTGTATTTATGTTCTTCTCAATTTCTTCCCTAGATATTTGAGATGTAGAGGAAATTGAAGAAGGTGACGAGGGTGAATTGCTCTTGGAATGGCCTATAAATTTGGATTTACTTTCCATTCATAGCTTAGGCCCTCCTTCTAGCACCAAATATGTTGAAGCCTCGAAAATTGTTGCTTCAAACATTGGGGGAAAAACACCCGGTCCGGACCTTAGGACAACTCCTTTTCTGTTTGGTGTGGTGGCTCCGACTGGATTTATAGGACCAGTTTCCTAATAATAAATGGATTTGGTGATGGAGTGTCTGTCAAGTGGATAAATGGAACTAACTAACTGATTTAATCTATCTAACTTAATCTATAACTTGCAAATAATTCTAAAACTAACCCGAGTATTAAGTATGAATACGACTTAAATATTGTTTCAATTAAACAAATAACCATGAAAATGTATTATTATTCAACAGAAAGATGCAGTATCATATAATGATAACTCTGTTTAAGAAATTAAACAAAGTTAGAATAGCACATCACATTCATAATTCTATATATCATTTGCACATACTATGATAGATGAATATTTCTATATCTTCAGAAATGATATGATAAAGAAATATTTGAGAAACAAGCATATATAAATGATAGCAAATTTCAAAGATAATACTTCATTACATAAGGAAAATAACAATAAATCGATAGAAATACCAGATTCATTAAGATATTTTATTGATGCAATTCAATATCCAGATCCTGCACTTTAACTTAGAACAATCTTCAAGGTACATAAATGCAACTCTCAAAAATAATTCACCATGAAATCACAGAAATCTTGTGCTTTAACTTAGAACAATCTTCAAGGTACAAAAATGCAACTCTCAAAGACAATTCACCATGAAATCACAGAATGTGATCCTTTATAAAAAATAAGATAGTCAATGGAGTACATAAATATATTATCCAAAGCCCAAAATATTACAAATTCAGGACCCCTTTCGAAATGCATGAAAGGGGTTTAAATATGAAATTAACAAAACAAATTAACTATAACTTATGCTAGAAACTATCTTTGGAGATTCGGGAAAAGAATTGCAATATCAAATCAAATAGATTCATTGAATTTCTTCTGTATTCAATGTTCTGAGGTGGCATATTTTAAGCATATCTTTAACTTTGGTTGGATGACTCATCCTTGTATGCAACTGACTAGTGTATGTGGCATCAGTTAGCTTTAGAATGATGTAATTTATGGCATTAGAAAGGAATTTGATTTCCATCTGCTGACTTTGTGGTTTGATCAAATATGTCCATAGGGCATCCCATGTAATTTCCTGTATTTTGTTGATCTTTTGATTCTTGTTGATTAATTCCTGCTTCCACCTAGTATCAGTTTCTTTCACCTTTGGCAATTTACCTGGAGTACAATCTGAAATTAAATTAGTAGCATATAAACTATCATTAACTAATTGTGTCAAATTGTTCATTATAGCTCTGGCCCTTTCAGAATTTCAGAATTTATTTCATGGCAGGAATCAGAACAAGGAAAGAGTACAAATCTTCCAACTGTTGCTCCAACTGCAATATATTTTGTTGGTCACCTGTTTTTTTCTCCTCTAGGAATGCTATCTGCAAGTCTTTTTGCTTTATCATTTGATTGACTTCAGCAGCTTTATCTATAGTGGCTGCACTGTAGGCACCTGCATATTGTGATAGTTTGGTAAGATCTTTTGAAGGATTTACCTCAGTATTCTTCCATGCAACATTCATTAACTCATGTTCTGAAGTTGCAAGTGGTCCTTGATCTACCTTCCTTCTTTGCCTTTGTTTTCTAACAACATCTCTATGCTTAGGACTATAAAATATATCCAGAGGAGGGATGTCTTCAACTCCCAACACAATTTCTTCTGATGGATTTTCAAGAATGATCTCCATATCCTGATTATTCAGATTATCAACTTGAGGATTGTTTTGTTCTCCTATTTGCTGAGTAAATTGTTCATATTGTTGTAGAAAATGGGAAGTAATAATCACTTCAGCACAATTTTCCTCTTTCTCTGAGGTCTTTTCTTTTTCAAGTTGATTATTGGGCTTATTGCCTGTATCTTCTTTTTCAGACTGCACATTAGCCTTGTTGCTAGTACTCTCCTTTTTTGTCTGCACATCAGGCCTGCTACCTGTTCTTCCCTTCTTAGTCCGCATATCAATTTTGCTGGTAGACACTTCTTTTTTTGTTTTTCTGGCTACATCTTCCTTTTTCTTTTGTTCTATTTCCATACTTTCATTTTCTTGTAAAGGAATACTTAGCTGGTCAAGGGGAACTTTAAGTAACCTCTGGCTTCTCAATTGCATAAATTTGTTCATATCTTCTTCTTGAAACTTGGATTTAGCTAGATCATATACTCGGGAAAAATTCTCAATTGAGACAAATAAATCATCAAAGACATTAGGCTCATGCTCAAACTTAGCAATTTGGACCAAAGTTGTGAAATCAAAATCCACTTTATTTGGATCATATTGTCTGTTTGGAATGGTTGCAAGCTTAAGATTGCTTATCTTAAGGCTTTATTTTTCAGCATGTTTAAAATAATTAAGAGTATAGGTTCCACAATGGAAAGGAAAAGTAGGCCACATCAATCTTTTAGAATTCTTTAGACACTTGGACATCCCTCTTTCTGTCAACTGATAAGAAATTTCTTGAGCTAAAATTTTATCAGGGACATATAAAGGTAAGACATGAGGTTCAAAAATGCTTCCAAAAACCCTAATATAGGTAAAATTTTCTTCTGCAAACCAATTGCCGATTAGGGATATATCAAGATTTGCCTTTTCAGAGAGTCAGGGAGGAAATTGGTAAAAAATGGTTTGATAAATAGGTAACATGAAGCCATGGAAAATTCTATATACATGGTTTTTGAAATGATCCTTCCACAAATGTTTATGGTAAATGTGAATCGGAACAGGTTCCTGTGAAGTCCATTTCCAACCTAGAATAAGGAATTCGGAATTAAAACATAGAGAATCTAAGATATAGGCACATAAATGAAATGGGGGAGTATTTCCACTATTTTTATTCTTCCTATAGTCCAAAATTCTATTAGCCATCTTATCAGAAAGAATAACTGACCAATCCATAATCTCAGAATTTATAGCAGCATGAATTAGGGGTACCATCTGAATTGAAAACCTTGCAGAATTATCATTCCCGAAAAGTCTACACATCATTGCAACAACATAGCAATATAGGGGTGCAAGAGACTCTACAGAATACATACCTGAAGTCTCATCCTTATGCTTTTCTGGAGCTTGTCTCCATTCTTTAATTGGGGTCTGATTCAATTTCATTGCTTGAGGTAAAATCTGCTATGAAGGCTTTATTGTAGATCTTATGAGGGTTTGGTAGATGGTATATTGCCTTGATGTCTTTTGCTCTAAAAGACCCAAAAATTTTATCCCCAGCTGTCATGAATGTTCTTTTTGTGATGGTGGTGTTGTCTATCACCCATCATATTATGTCATAATATGGGAATACGTTTTCTCGATCCGCAATTCTATGAAGAAAATAATTTGTGAGCTCCTTGAGGGGATTGTCATCTAAATCCAATTCTTCATCTCGCACTGTTGCCTTTACCTCTGTAACTGTAGGGTCTTCTTTTTCAAGCAGGTTATAAACGTCTTCCCAAGAAAGCTTCCTGAGACCCTGGCATGCAGTATCTGTAACCAGCTTGATTTTTGTTGATTTTTCTTTTGGCATTGTGGTAATGGCAACAATATTTGCGGCGGCAGCAGTTCTTGATTTCTTAAGCTTCTTAGACATATTATTCACCTGGTATCGTTTCACTAGTTTGGCGAAAAAAAGGGCTGGATGTTCTATAGTTCTACAAATGAGACAAACCTTTCAGTCGCGGGAAGAAATGAGGTTAGGAGAACAACTTATGCGAAAATATTTTTGTTAATGATCCCAATTGATTAACTCCGTATTAAACTTAAATGCCCTCAATGATAGTCACATTCACGCATTCATAAGAATCAATTAGCATAATTCGTTTGATTTTCCAATTAATGATACTCGTACTATCGGAGATCGGCAATATTGAAATGTTAATGTAAAACTTTTCCCTTTGAATTTTCCAATTGCGATTGACCGAAAAATATATGAGCGGTGCAAAATAGCGATTAATAAAGACTGACCATTCATCGCATCAGAGTTTTTGAAAGGGAAAGGAAAGACATCTCATATTTTCCGCCAATTTGCAATTAGCAATAAAGGTATATCACATCGGCTATTTCCAAAGGGATTGAATTGTTCATGATTTTCATTGAAATGCGATTGCGATGATGATGGGACCCATCGCATCAGAACTTTTATAAAAAAGTAATCTTTTCTTTTACAACATGCGATTGCAATGTGTTGTATCGCATCGGAGTTTATAAAATAGACTGAATGGAGGATAACCTTTTCGAAACGCGATTGCGATAAGTTACGTCACATTGGAGTTTTGCAAAACAAATGTGAAACCTTAATATTATACCGATTTGCGATTGTGATTTACTTTATCGCATCGAAATTTTTAACATGAATACATTTACACTTTGTGCTGATGCAATATAAGAATTATGATTGATCGGATCAGAATAAAATTCAATGTTACTTTTGTTCATTTGCATTTGGAATATGCGATATGCGATGCATTACTTTTAAACAATGAATCTTTTTATTGTTTTATTTAAAATAATCAGATTTCCTCAAAATATTTTATTTCTATCTAAAAGAAAGGGGACCTATTTCTAAAATAAAATTTATTCTAAAATTTTGAAATGGGGAGGGTTGTTGTACTGTAAAACACAACCTGAATTCCTTCTCCAATGAATCAGGCTCCAAAACGTGAACTTCATGTTGGATATTATCCTTTAAAGTACCTATGAAGAGATCAATCATGAGTTCCTCTGGAATATCAGTTACCCTTATATTCAATTTTTGGAAGTCCTCAATGTGCTCACCCACTGAACACTTTTTTTTGAGATTTATCAATCGGCTAAAGGAAGTGTTGCTCTTTGTATCCTCATAATGTGCTATCATTTCCTCCGTAAAAATTGACCAAGTGACAATTTTTTTATGGGAGAAAAGACATCGATACCATACAAATGTATTTTGTTCTAAATGTAAAGTTGCAATGTGTACCTTTTGTGTGTTTTTCACATTATTGAGATCAAAATATTGCTCCATCTGTAGTATCCATGTTACAGGATCCTTTCCATCAAACTTCCTCATATCCATTTTTGGAATATGGTGATTCTTCCCTCCAAAATTAGAGTTTATGAAATCACGATTAACATTTATTTTGTTCTCATCATGAGTTTCCTCTACTATATTTTCACCATTAGGAAAAATTTCTTGTATCAACTTTGTCAAACCTTCCATGTCTGCTTTTATATTATTCTTCATGTTTTCCATCTTAGCTTTGATGTCATCCATCTTAGATTCCATGCCAGCTTCCATGCCATCCATCTTAGTTTCCATGCCATTCTTCAAACCATCCATATTATATTCCATGCATTTCTTTAAACCATCCATCTTAGTTTCCACACCTTTATTTAAAAATTCCATGTCATTTTTTGTTGCTCTTTGCGAGAGCGAAATTTGTTGCACTTGATCTTGTAATTTTGATATGTCATGTTGCCATTCTTCATCTTCATGAGTCATAGTAGAGCCTTCTAAAGGATTAATGGGTGTTGAATTATTTTTAGGAGCCATTTTAGAATCCAATGCTGATATCTATTCTATAATATTCCCTTGGAATCAATTCATCTTTTTTCTTGAAACAAGACTTATGTAATTCGGAAAAAAAAAATACACACCTTTTACTTACTTTTGAGGAGCTCGATATTGAAATTGACTTATCTCGATACTTGAAAATCCTAAATATTTGAAATTAAACCTTGTAGTATTCGTTTGAAGCTTCTTTCAAATTCCATAGGTCTGAATTTATTTGGATTCTTCAAGACAAATTTATGTCCAAACTCCCACAATGACCTAATTATGGACTAGTTCAGTAGAGAGAACTTGTGCGACTTGCCACGTGTCACTGTTTTCTCCTTTGGATATGACATTTATAGACAGGAAAATATATTTTGTGTACTTCCAATCACTTTTTATAGAATTCCAATCCGATGCTCAGAGAGAGAGTTATGAATATTTTCCTACGATCACCTCTTTGAGATGAAATTCAGGAGCTTGAAAAAGACCTAACTTCCACAGATCATATCTCCGAAAATATTGCGAACCAAGCCCTAAAATTTTGCGATGTTGTTCCTCAAGATTTTTTATTCACGCTCTAAACAGTTCAGCTTCTGAACCTTCGTAGAAAAAAATTTATAGCGAAAATTCCGCGATGACCTTTTTAAGTGAAATTCAGGAGCGTGCAAAAAGCCCTAACTTAGACAGATCATATTTCCGAAAAAATTGTGAACCAAGATTTGAAATTTTGCGACGATGTTCCTTAGAATGTTGGCTTCGCACTCTAAAAATTGCAGCTTCTGAACATTCATAGAAAAACAATTATATCGCAAATTCCACGATGACCTATTTGGAGCAACAAAACCCTAGAATCGAAAACCTCTGATACCAAATGTTGTGAAACCAGCTCCAAAAATAGTAGAAAAGAGATATCAATTCCTTTTAAACAATCCACTTCGAGGGACACCCTCAAATACATTACATGAATGAAAAATTATTGGATGATACAAATTACAAAACCTCCTTTCTATATGTAGGAGTCCATGGGGCTACAATGTAATCCTAGTGGGGCCGCAATGTAATCCTAGCCAACCTAACAATAATAATTTAAGGGGAAAATAATAACAATATGGGGGTTATAGGGGTACAATAATAAAAATAATGGGGTTGCACTAACAACAATAAGGGACTATACTAGTAATATAGGGACCTAAAAAATATAAGTGGGCTGAATAGCTGAATATGGTAGACAACATAGCCTACCCCACACTGTCCATCTCTCCACTTATGATAAGTGTAGAGTAGTTTCTGATCTTGGGCTACAATAATGTTTCCCTCAAGTGGCAAGAAGAAGACTGGATCTCCAAAGATCTCCTCCCTAACATTATGAATCATGCTGGCCCAAACCATACCATATATGATGAATAGGAAATCACCACCATATGGCATCCAAATGAGAGGAATACTGAAGGTTTCATGTAGTGCTGGAAGGTACCAACAGTTTCCCAAGTATTCACAACACAATTTTTCTAACTGTTGTTGCAAAACATAACATGGCAAGTTGTTTCTTGACAAATTTCTAGTTGTGTATGTCATCACATTTACTAGTGAATAGTAAATGGCTGGGTATATCAACCGAGCATACATAGAATAATAAAACACTTTCCCAAGGCCATACAAGAGATGGTTGTCTCCATCATAAAATTTGGCCCAAAATTGACCATGAAGCCCAAGGAGAGGCTTGCCCTCTTGTGGAGCAATCAACTGTATAGAAATGGTAGGAGCATGCAAATACTGTGTTAGATAATCAATAGTTGCAAAAAAAAATTTCTTACCATGTATTGAAACTAAGATGATGATAAGATCCATGAATAGTAGTATGACATACTCTCATTAACAGAAATGAATCATATGTTGTATGAGGATCCTTCTTCTTATGCTTGGAAATCCAATTCAAGAAGATCATATCACAGTAATAGATGTCTCCATCCACTACTCCATCACTCTCACCTCCTCCTTGTCCACCAAGTGCATCATATGTGAAGTGATCCTGGGGATACTCCATCAATAAACCCCAGCTCCCAAGTGTCAGCACTGTTGGCCTTTGTAAATAGACTCTTTCCAACTCATAGCTCCATTCTTTGACATGTTCAATGTCAAAGTCATCTCGCACAATGCTACTATATATAGGAAATCCCTTCCAAAGTGGAAGTACCTCTTGATCATCCAAGACTAAGGTGTAGCCCCTTTTCACCATGATAGTGCCATCTCCTACTCCTGCAACATCATGCAAAGTATGGGAGAATATCTGCCCATGCTCTCCTGAGAGCAACCAAAGCAACAATAGTTCTTGTTGCCGCCTCACACCTCCATCATAAAAATCATGTGGTGAAAAAATAATGATTGATATGAAGAATGTCATATCAACACAATGCATCCATACTCCTTGCTACCCTATGATGCAAGTGCCCTGCCAAATTTCCTCCACCCACATACCCTTTAAAAGAGGATATGTCACATTATGGCTAAACTACTTCAAGAGTAGCAAATGTCACCAAGCCTCCTGCTGCCCAGTGTCATATATTTGCAAGTAGATTTCCAGCTTCTTTCTCTCCATCCACACCCATTCATCTAGAAGTGGGTGCCTCCCATCATGCTCTACCTTGGTACTCTTCCAATGAAGACTACCATCCTCCCAAATTAGATTTCTTCTCTTGCATTTCATGGGATGTTGAAATGCAACTCCTTGGAGATCTCCTAAAGAAGATCCCACACCAATGACCCAACTGAATCCATAGGGATCCAAGTATGCTGGAGGAAAAACCTCCTCACTGCTGCTTAATGAGAGCACCGCTATTCTCCTTGATGATGTATTTGTTGTCTCATGCTCCAACTCAAGGATGAACATAGGGTTTTTCATAGGATTGTTTTGGAAAAAGTTCATCCTGTCCTCCACAAATCCACACCCCAACCTCAAGTGTTGTGTGCAACTCATCAATGTCACAATAGGATGATGGTTCATCCCTTCCTTGAACAATTCAAGGTTGCACAACGTAGTGCAATTCTGTTGTTCCAAATAAGCAGTATGCAATTCTATATATCCCTACATAAGATTTGTTGAATCAATAGGAAATGGAAACATAGGCATACCTTGGTGAAATTTCAGAGCATATTGTAAGGCTGCAAGAATTCCTTCCTCTAATGTGTTGGCTTTCCCAATTGCTGATGATGATGGCTGCTCCTCCATAGTTGTATCAACGCTAGTACATGCCTCCTTCAATGGTGGTGAGGGCTCCTCTTCTGATTTCGCCTTGCCAAATTTTTTAATCAACCTTTGAGTAAATTCTATAAAAGTAGTCACTCTTGCATGACTCAAATGGATGAACCTCCAAATGTTTGATTCACCCTCAACGTGTAGCGCTGCATATCCACAGCCTATATTTCTACCACTAGATGTAGTAGGAAGAATGCATCTACTTTCCTTGCCCAAGCCCTTGCCGTAGATGACCCATCAAAAGTAGACAATAGAAACCTATTGCCCTTGATTCTCCCTTTGCTACAAGGTCTCCTTTATTCCTCTAGCTGAATGAACTGTGGTAAAGCTAGAGTCTCCTTGAAGGATCTAGGTTTAGATTTTTACTCAGCAAGGTATTCACTTAGAATCTTGTGATCCAAGTGTCCTTCATCTTTCTGTAATTTGTCCCTTTTTTCAAAAGGAAAGGGTATAGTCCCATTGCTTCTTTTTTCTCTTCTTTGCTTGACCTCCTTGTTGAGGTCCTTTATAAAGATGAAAAGAGATGAGATAAAACTCACTCTCTCCATCATTCTGATCTTCCTCTTTGTCTTCTTATTATTCTGATGGAAAAATGTCTGAGATCCACAGGTTGAGCCAAGATTATGCTTTGATACCACTATAATATCCCAAAATGGGGAAGCAGAAATATTTGAACACAAACTGGAAATAGTAGTGTAAATAAACTCATGAAATGTAATAAGATAATATAAACATCATATTAATGTCATAGCAGCAAAATGTATACAAGATATTGAGGAAATAATCACTCAAGTTAGGCCACACAAGCCTCAAGAAAACATGTACATGAAATATGAAAAACACTGCTACACAAAGAATGCCCAAGGCTATGAAAGCAGAGTTTATTAAGTAAAACTACTACTGGAAAGTTTCAATACACATATCTGCAAATATATGGCTCATACAATGATGGGAGAAAATATCTAAACCCCCAAACACAATTTCTAGACAATCCGGAAAGGATTTCCTGAAATATTCAAAAAGTGCAAAATGCCAGAATGCAGTCCTAGGACTGAATAGTAGCTACAAATCAATAACTGGATGGAGATGGCTTAAGATGATACATGAGGTGAATATACCTCCTCCAATAGATCTTCCAAGTGAAAGGTTGATCCTAACACCGAAGATATCACCCTCTAATCAAGCAATGAAACCCCTCACTGCAAACGCTCTCTGAAATAACGCAGTCAAAGAGAGGGACTGCACTATAGGTGATGTAAAATGTATTGGCCTAGTGCCAAGATATGAAATATGCTCCAAAATCTCCCTCACTAATCTCCCAAAGGAAATAAAGCTCCCTCCTCGGAAAATACAAGCTCTGGAAGTGGTGTTCTCAACCCTCCATTGCAACACCCTGCAACACAACCCAGCTCTAAACAGAAACTGCGTTGTAGCTGAAGGAGGTATCTTGGAATCAAGTATAGATGTGGAAAAATTAAGTACAAGATCCCTCAAGAGGTCTCTCAAGAAAGGAGAAGGAATTCCTAAATAGGAAATCATTGTGCTAAGTAGCACAACAATCTCAACTAAAGAGTTGAAGAATGCACAATAGTCATGTAGACCACAAATTCAATAATCAATAACATGTCATGCTATGGATACCTTGCCCTCTTTATAAAAAAGTGGAAGCCTTCTCATCTTGGGTCCCACTCATTAGGGTTTCCTCCACCAAGGAATATTCCTCCTACTATCACTGCGTTGTCTCCATAGATGTTCTCCCCCTTCCATTCTGGCGTTGTTGGCTTGGTCAAACTTGACCTTGTCCACCTATAATTGCCCCTTTTCACACACGAGGGTGTGAAATCCAGCTATTATAATGATCCATTTTCACATCATGAGGGATTTTGTTCCTATTTTAGAATGGTATGGGCCTCCTTACCCATTTATTCATCTCCTAGGTGTCAAAAGCAAAAATCAATATTCCAATTAGCTGCATGCTAATTTTGGAATGCTACACTTTTTGGATAGTATTTCCACCCTATGAGGTGTTATGACTCCTATTCCCTAATGTAGTGCAGCTCAAGTCATTTTAATGGTTGGATAGTTGTTCTTTGCAGTGGAGCTATTATACAAACTATTTTTTCAATGAAATCAAAGGATTATGCAGCTATACTCTTGAGATTCCAGTGGTATGCTTTTGAGCATTGTTTCTTCTTTGTTTCTTCATCAAGTTAAATGTCATTTTACCTTTTTCATCACATGCATTCTTTTGTATGTTAATCTTATGAGTTCATAATCATAAATCATTGCCTTCTATGCTATGTTTTTATAAGGTTTTCATGGATGTGTTTACTCTTTTGATGAATGAATTCATTTAAACTCTCATTTTGACTCCTTCTCTTTCAAAACCCCATACAAAATGACAAATTAATTATCTTCATGAGCTTAACTACCTGGAAAATCCTTGTCTTTGTAACTAAACCTTTGGAATTTGACCTAAGCCCTAATTATAGTTCCTTGATTGTCATTCCTATCTAGAAAAACTTCAAAAAAACAGAAACCCTAATCTACTAAGCACCATAACTAGCCTAATATCATAATATATTCGGTCATCTAATTCAATGGAAAGTGAGATTGAGAGAGACCTCTCTGGTTTTTGTAGGGCTAGCTACCTAATCTCAAGATTGGTTTGTGGTTACCTTCCTTCAGTTCCATTCTAAACCTTGGGAAACGAGGGGAAGTGATAACATTTTTTGCGCTGTTGCTGGGGAGCGAAGGTTAAATATTCTCGGGAAAGAAAGAAAAATATTAGCTCTGATTGATGATGTTAAATAGTGGTCAGACACAAGAAGGGTGTGCATCTTTCACCTCGCAACTCTAGTGCCGAAGAATAAAAAATTTCAAAGTTTTCATGGCATCTCAACTGTTCCAAAACGAATAGCTTAAAGAAATTTTTGGTGACTTCACTATTTTCAAGATGGATTCAACTGCAAGAAGGAATGCTATGTATTCTCCTATGGATCAGTCTCATATCCTTGTCTTTCCAAATACTATGCCTCGTGTTGATTGGTTATCTTATCTTCCCATGTTCAAAGATGAAAAGAAAGATGATGTTTCCTTGCACTTGATCAAGTTTCATATCCATGTACGTAGACTTAAAGTTAAGTTTCCTAAGGATTGATTAATGAAGATATTTATGGCTACTATGGAAGAAAAAACAAGAGCATGGTATGAAGGGTTGTGACCAGCTAGTATATGTTATTTAAAGGATTTTCATTCTGTTTTTTTTTAAAATTATAAAGAGTATTATCCATATTTGCTGCTGGTACAAAATTGTTGTGATCATTTTGAGGGCTTCATTCAGTATCTTGAAAGTATTGATGATGATATATAATTTATGGATGACGAGGATATGTTAGAGGCACTTTATGAATTCTCTTATCAGGTTAGTTGTCATGATAATCAAGAGGACTTACAACATGTATAAAAGTTACAATCATCACTAGTTTCTCTTTTAGCTGAATATGAAATATTTCAAGAATTTGATGTAGATATCCATGTCCTTTCTCTAGAGAAAAGTGAAAATTTGCAGCCAATTTCTCAATTTTTGTGTGATCAAGTTGCAAGTAGTGAACTAATTCATGTAGACAGTATTCCATAGTTCAAGAGGATAAGGTGTTAGAGATTCTTCTCCATAATAAAAAGAAATATTATAGTCTTCAAAATAATTATCTAATGAGACTACATCAAAATTGTTTGATCCATAAAAGAACAATCCCGATATACATGATATGGCTATTATACTTGAAGTTTGTCATGAGGATGTGCTTACAAAGAATTACAAACAAATTTTTGATACACAAGTTTCTGTCCCAAAATGTCTCGCTGCAGCTTTGAATGGTCAAAACTCTATGTTTGTGCATAATGATATGTTTTCTCCTATTGAAACCTTTCATGAACATTAATAGTCTTGTTTTGGAAATGATATGAAGGAATATTTAGTTAACCAAGATGCACTCATTCATTTTGATAATGATCCTGAAGCTATGGGTGAAAATTTCAAAGGCCTTTTGCATGATTTTGAAGACCCTATTTCTAGTTTGTTACAACTAGTAATGAAGGTCGATGTTGCAACATTCCTTAATGAAGGTGATCAGTTTCAACACATAGACAAACCAACAATTTCGAATGAGGTTTGTCTTCCTGTTTTAAATCATCTAGAAAAGCTTATGTTACATGTTATCTATGATCCTTTGGTCAGTTTGTTGCATCCATCCGGGAAAGTGAATATTCTTGTATTTATGGATCATGAGCACATTTTCAATAGACACTTTGAGTTTCCTATTTTTTTTTTCTTTTTCCTACTCAAGGAAAGTGTGAATGGGATTCAAGTAAGTAGCCATTTGCTAGATTTGTTACATTGGAGGGATCATATCACATGATTGTATATATATATATATATATATATATCTGTGTGTGTGTGTGTGTGTGTGTGTGTGTGTGTGTGCATGGTTATCATCAGGATTTGAAGCCCAAAGAGAAGCCCCTAAGATCATTATGGTCTGCTACCGTAAGTAAGTTTAGTCAGTAGTTAAGTTTTCGAGTCAAAGTCATATTTTCTTTCAGTTGGACATTTGAGTGTCTAGTGTTTTATTTTTGACTCCATTTCCCAATGGATAAGGCTACCTGGTCTACGGTATTATTGACACCTCCTGAAGGACTTTCCATCCACAGTTGGAGCTAGTGTTAATATCTAAATTTTCTGTGATCATACATACTCTTTCAGGTTTACTTGGTAGTGGTCCTAGGTCAAAATTTCATGCTTTCCAACCAATTCTCAAATTAAATTTTGTTCTCTAAATATGTCTAGGTATAAAATGCTACTCCCTTCACTCCATTCATGGTCATCATCATTTCAGTGGTCATTTCATCCATCAATCATATAGAAGCTTAGGCCATTCATCACAACTTCATCTAGGTTAGAGTCCAAGTCTCATTTTTTTCACCACCATAAGAGTCAATTATGCCATAAAAGAAGGTGAATAGGATTTCATTTTCACCATACAAGAAATTTGCATGGGGATGTAGAAAAGGTAGGGAAATAAGTGAAGGAAAATTTTCTTTCATCAAATAAAGTGTGTTTCTTCATTAAAGTGTTTCAAAAAAAGAGAAATTTCTTCAAAAAGTTTGTGATTTCACTAGAAGATACAAAGTGATTTTATGATGTTATAAAACGGAAAAAGGGGACTTCTTCAACTCATTTTATATTTTGATGGTCTATAGAGCTCCTATATTCTCAAAATAATACTCCACATCTGCCAAGGAAGGAAGAAAAATAATAAATGTGTACGAATTTTCTCCTGCTACGCTTCTAGAAGTGTTGCACTATGCTTTTGGTGTTCTACGCAGGTGTTGCGCTACGTTTCTGGCATGCGCTACGATTTTGGTGGTTGAACTCAAAATAAATCATCCAAGCTCCAAAACCACTACAAAAGGGTTCATACACCTCCTAATTAGTAAGTGGACACTGTTCCTACCTCTCTCAAGTCAAATTTCTTCAGCAAATGAGTGCTTTCCTTCATTAGCTTACCTCCATTATGTTTTTGGTGTTTTTCATCTCTTACTTGTTTTAGCTCATAAAAACATACTCTAACTATATAGAACCTTCATACAAAATCCATACATCATACCTTCACACTCCCTATCACTCACAACCTCCCTTTCCATCAATTTCATTAAAACCCTAAATTTCACTACATTTTGGTAGAAAGCTAGAAAATTCTTGTGTTTTGATATTTTGGCGACCTTCCTTATACTAATTTCTATAAATTTAACTCCCATCCTATTACCAACTCATCACCCTACCTCCTTAATTTTTTGGGGATTTTTCCCTAGTTTCTTTCGACCTCATTTCTCCCCCTAAAGCCACCCTACCAGCATCCCCTATTTTCTTAATTCTACACTTTCCCTACTCATTTCATCCAGCTATGGTTCTATCTTGTTGAAAAAAACCATGGAGGGGGAAACACAGATCCATAATGGAGGCCAATATTCCATTTTGAGCCAACTCAGACCAATGACATCATTTTTTAGAGCTTCGTGTTCATTTGCTAGGGTTGACATTACACACAGGGACAATTCTACTTCAAATTTTCTTTGTGAAGACAATGAAGATGAATTTGAAAAAAATGAAAGAGTTTTTTGTCAGTAATAGGACAATGAACAAAAAAAATCTTCATTTTATGCACAGGTGTTATGATATGAGAGAAATTCCAAAAATACAGTTTCTCTAGGTCATTTTCTACACTTTTGACCAAGTTGTCTTCAAGTCAATTGTTTAGGGGTTTGGAGCAGGGGTTTGTAGTTCTTGATAAATACATTGTGTATTATACATCCTAATATTTCCATCCATACCACGTGTATCTCAAAAAAAATTTGGTAAGGCCTCCAAACTCCCTCTCAAATTGGTACGATGCTTTTGTTGAGGGTGCGCACGCTTCTGCAAATTTTTAGTGATCAAGTTCAAAATTGGATTATGAGAAAATGGGAAAGTATTTTGGAACATTGCAGGAGTTATTTGTTCATAAAGTTCCAAATAACAAAAAAATCTCTCATGTTTTAAAAATAAGATATGGTTAGAGATATATTGATCAGTATTTAAGCCCTCTTTTTGTAGTGATTTTTTGGAAATTCTGGAAATGTGGCTTTCACATAAGTGTCGCGCAGCAGCGCAATGCTTTTTCTTGGGGCACTCAAATGAAGAATGAATTATGTATATGGACATATTTTCACGTATACATTCTAGATCAGGTCCTGCTTTTTCATGAAACCTCTTAATTGTGGAGAAAAATCTAAAAAACTGCCTCTTTTTCATGTTTTTGCCACTGATTTTGACCAGGCGTGATGCTTCTAGAGTGAGGCTGGGAGAATCAAGTTTTGAAGGTCTTCCAGTGGGTTTTTTCTCATTTTTAAGGTGGATTGGAAGATAGACACATAATTATACCTAGCTCAACCTTCAGACTAGAAAATAGATGTCTTAAAGTGGGTCAAATTCACCTCTAAACAGGCATGATGTTTCTGATGGAGAGGCATGACATTTTTCTAAATGGCGCTACGTTTCTGCATTGGATTCCCTTTGGATAGTTGTCTAGCGAGGAAAACTCCAGAATTTGAATTTTAGTTGTCCCATGAGGTTTCATTTGGGTAATTAAGTTTTTTTTTCGTCTTATGATGAGGAAACATGTAATTAAGTGAAGGAAACACACACTCCTAGTCTTTAGCTGAATTTCAGGGAATGGTTTCTAACTCCCATATATTCTAGCAAGTAACTCATATGATCTAATTATGATGATTTTTGGATAGGAATTCGACCCTATGAGGTGTAACGATTCATATTTCCTATATGTAGTCCAACTCAAGTCATTTTAAGGGTTATATAGTTTTTATTTGTAGTGGAGCTATTGTACAAACTCTTTTTTCAGTGAAATCAAAGGACATTGCATCTATACTCTTGAGATTTCAGTGGTATGATTTCGATCATTGTTTCTTCTATGTTTCTTCATCAAGTTAATCTCTATGTTACATTTTTCATCACATGCGTGCTTCTATATGTTAATCTTATGAGTTTATAAACATAAATCATTTCCTTCTATGCTCTGTTTTATAAGGTTTTCATGGATGTGTTTACTCTTCTCATTAATGAATTCATTTAAATGCTCATTCGGTCTCCTTCTCTTTCAAAAGCCTATAAACAATGAAAAATTAAGTATGTTCATGAGTTTACCTACATGGCCACATCCTTTTCTCTGCAACTAAACCTTTGAAATCTGACCTAAACCCTAATTCTAGTTCCTTGATTGTCATTCCTATCCAGCAAAACTTCAGACAAACAAAAACCCTAATCTATTGAGAATCATAAATAACCTAATATCATTATATATTCAGTCATCTCATTGACTGGAAGGTGACATTGAGAGAGCCCTCTCTGGTTTTGGTCGGCCTAGCTACCTGACCTAAAGGTTGGTTTGTGGTTACCTTCCTTCAGTTCCATTCTCAGCGTTAGAAAAGAAGTGGAAGTGATAACATAAATGATGATATATTGGATCATAAAATTAAAAAAAAAAACTCCTAAATATCCCAAAATCCTTGGTAGAAATAATTTTAAATTAATGGCATGGAATCAGGATGAGAATCTTACCAGGGAAAATAAATCTAATCATATTCAGAAAGCTTGTCAAGGTAGTGAGCGCTTGACATAACCATCGATGGAGCTTGAAGTGATTCAACTGATTGACAAATGTCTAAATATTGAGATGATAAACCATAAATATTACTGATGTAAAACAACCATCATTAGGTACACTGGTGGGAAAATTATCAATGGAATGATAATTGCTAGAACAAGAACCATGATTATATTGGCCAAATAAGGCATAAGATTCTCCGTTAGGAGACAACAAAGATAGATAAGTCTGAATGCATTTGCATATGCTTTGGACAATAGAATCATCTTCCTCATCCATTGAATGTGAAAAACCATCTACTGGCGACTGGCTAGAAACTAGACTAACATCATAATCATTTAAAAGGAATACTAATATGGAAAGAAAATGAAACTAGTCAAGATGTAGTGTATGAAAAAGAGGAAATTGATTTAGAAAATAACACAAGAATTCATTGACACTAAAGAGGATATCTGGTGCCATGAAGTAGTTAATTAGTACTAGAATATTCACAACAAGGAATAGGAGCTAATTTCTTTCAAATGCATCTGATAGAAATGAATACTTTGGCCAATGATAATATTTAGAATGATCAACTTCACATCGTTGCTCATCCATGAAAGGTATACATTCCAAAACTGAGTTTGGTACACTAGTTTTGCATGAAAATGAAATAACTAAAATAGAATCTTCAATTCTATCAGAAACCAAATCTTGAAAGTTGAAAGTCTAGTTATATTGAAAATAACAAACATCTTTTAGGAAGGAGATTGCATTTAGTGAAACCATGCAAATGAAAGAATTTTGAGTGAAAATATAGATCTAACTTAGTTAATGGATATTACTAGATTCACGAGAACCTGAAATAACCATCAATGGAAGTTGAAGTGTGTTGAATTCTTGACAAGTACTGAAACTTTAAAATATTGTATAATGACATATCAAATATTCAATCAGATCATGCATGTCATGTAGAGAACTACCACCAACAATTTCAACTAAATTACTACTATCCAAATGGAATCCATCTACATTAATGATTTGATCAAAATTTATTTTTTCAATAAAAATATTACCCAAGTAATAAGATTCTTCTAATTGAGCATCCAAGGATGGATAGATTGGAAAAATATCATGAGTAACCTGAAATATGGAATCCTTCTTATGCAAGGCTAAAAATGATAAGGAATGTAATTGATACTCGATAAGCTACTTACCTTATTCATCATGGATGACCTCTCTACCTTGTGTCAATTCAAAATCCAACTCATTAGATGATGAACTTTAAGAGCATGGTGAATCTTCTACAGAAGTTGATGCATTACAAATAGTAGAACACAAGGGATAGTGAGGTGAAGAGGAAGTTTCCATAATAACATCTTCTTGGACTGAATCAAATTTGAGGTCTAAATCTTCCAAAACAAAATATTCTCGCATAAAAAAATATCAAATGGTGCGCTTGAGCATACATTATCACATACAAGAATTTTTTCCACATTAATAGAATCAGAATCATCAGAATGATGGTTGTCCATGACTTTAGATTTATAGGTTTTAAATCTATATATAAATTACCTAAAAATGAATTCTTGTAACATAAAAATATACAATGGTGAGAACATAAAACAAATATACACAAATATTTTCTCCTGGATCCAAAAATTGGGAATACTGGATTGATTTTTCATTATATTCCTTTCAATGTTACAGTACATATATACACATGTCAAATCATTCATAAAACCCAATCCAGTAACCCCGAGTTCGAATATAATCGTAGTTCCCTTGATTGGATCTAGAAATACCATGGGAAAAAACTATCGTTCCCAAAAACCATGTGAAAACCCATGGGTAGGTTTGCCCACCATCATTGGGTATGCCCCCTATCCTTGGTTCAACCCAACTATTATTGGGTCCAGATAAAATAAAATAAAATTCCAAGACGCTGCCCTGGACCCCATGACACATGGAAATAATATAATACACACCCAACATTATCCCACTTCTTGTTTTCTTTCTGCACCAGGGGTCTGCGGAGAACTTAGTTATTGGTCCAGGGCTATAAGGCCCATTTATTCTCTACACCAAGAGAACTTCTCAGTGCTCACAAATTTTTTTAATGCGTCTGAAACATTCTTTAGAGTACCCACTTGTATACCTTTTTCGATTTACATATCCAACCCAGTATGAATCAACAAATCCACATATATCCAAAACTCTGTCCAATCATGTTTTTCCTTGGTAGCACATACCATAATCACTAATGACACACAAATACCTGCTTTAATTTTGTCCAATGCTCCTTCCCTAGTTTTGACATAAAATTGCTCAATACTCCCACTTTAGGTGCAATGTCTGGTTGGTGCAAACCATTGCATACATCATGCTACCAACAACACTCACATATGGAACAAGAGACATGTCCTCTTCCTCTTCTTATGCCTTGGGACACTGTTCAACATATAAATTTAGACCTACAACAATAGGTACCTTTACTGTTTTACTATCTTTCATATTAAATATCTACAATATAGTCTCGACATACTTTCTCTCATTTAACCAGAGCTTCCTCTTTTCTCGAAAATGTTTAATTTCCATGCCCAAAATATATTTTTCAAAACCAATATCCTTCATGTCGAATTTGTAGGAAAATTGAGTCTTTAAATCTTGGATAATTTCTTTATTGTTTCCAATCAACAACATATCATCCACATACAAGGCCAAATAAATAACACAGTCACCAGTTAATTTTAAATACACACAATGATCCACTTTGATCTTGGTGAATCCAAGTCCCTGTGTTAGCATAAATTTACGCCCTTGTTTGCCCTACACTTGTTGGTTTTGGTTGACTTTCCCCTTATTATTTTTTCTTATAATTAGGAGGAATAGTCACACTTTGTTGCACATACACTTGACCTTGAGGAGGTGGTGCGTGCTGTGGTAGAGGTTGAGAAGGCACGGGAGGCTGGGGCATTGATGTCGGAAGGGCTGGAGAATCAGGCTATGCATAGGGATAGAGAGGAGGAGGGGAAAAATTTGGGTAAATAGGTTGAGCAACAGCTGGCCCTGAAATTGGTTGGTGCAGGTGGGGAAAATGTGTAAGGAGTGCTTTGACTTGGATACATGTTGTGGAGAGGGGGATAAGTGATGGAGGAGCTGGTCCCCCTTATGGGTAACCATAACCCATGGAGGGACGAGTGTAGGGATGTGAAATATATCCAATGATATCATCGGTGACATGAGATGCCCCACGTGCATTAGCACCATTAGTTTTAGGAAGACCCGGTAACATGATATAAACATAACCAGACTGGGCATATATCAAGTCATATTTAAACACGACTTGTAGAAATTCTTCCTTTATCTGAGGAAAATGAGATGCAACATCTTTACCAATGGAAGGAAAAAGCATTTTAAGAAACCAATCTATATAGACACAGTTGTCGAATGTAGGAGCTTGACACAAGCTCCTCCTTCTAAACCATTCTTGGACATGGTCAGAAAGGTGGGTGGCAGAAGTTTGATAGAATGCGGTCAAAAAATCAGTCTTGGTATCATAGTGGAGAGGTAACTGGAAGTAGGACATAAAAACTTTAGCAAGGGTCGCAAAAGTGGAATGAGACACAGAATTCTTGTGAACATACCACTTTGCAGCTTTTCGAGTGGGTGTACGTTGGAACAATCGAAGGTGAATGGAGTCATTAGTAATGGAGTTGGATGAACACCACATGTGAAAGGAAAGGACATGATTAGTAGGGTCTTCTCTATTATCATTCTATAATTTATGAGATTGTGAGAATAAACACAGAGGAAAACATCAAAACCTCTTTGGAACCTGGGATCTAGCCTTGCCAGCTTCAGAGAGGGATCTCTCTATAAAATTTAACTTTGTTTTTAGTAAATTTTAGGCTAGTTATTAATGTACTTGTTTTTTGTTTGGTTGATTAAATGACTATATTCTGATTTGGCTATGGAGTCTAAATATTTAATCATATCTGCATCAATTTTTGAAGGAGTCTCGTAGGGAAAGGTAGGTTTCATAAACTGGATATTTTAGGATTTTAACTGGATTATGAAAATAGAAGAAGTGTGGAATTCAATAGAGATTGAAAATAAATGAAGTATTATTCAATATGACCTCAGTAGAAAACATGTAAATTTAAAACAACCATAATAAGTTGTTCAAATTAACATATCCTATTCATCACAGTTTCTGTTATACAATTAAGATTTTCAGATTTAGAGAGAAAAGAAAAACAATGAAATAACACAGTTACATAAGAAAAACATCACCAGTGAATACACCACATGAATCTTGTGAAAATTATTTTTATTATTGATGCTTCAGCAAATTGGAAATTACAATGCTCAACAGAAAAATATACTTAGTAATCAACCCTTGATACTTCAAACAACAAAATATTTATACTAATTTACAAACAGGATATACAGAAACGTTGTCTCAACCGATATTGTATTATTAGCATAAAATCAATCAATAAAATCTAACTGTTACAAAATAATAGGCTAGGTGTACAATGATCTGAAAGGCTGGCACTATTTTGGAGGAAACAGTTGCTGAATGGACCTATTTATGGGCTGCGCTCGCTGATGATTATTGTCTCTCAATTATGAATTAATCTTGTAATTCACAAATTTTATCCCATTGATCTTCATCCGGGAGAGTCAATTTAATTAACTTTCAGTAAATCTGATTGACTTCAGCGTATCTGGAAAAAGTGGGCTTTACCACGAAGATATGTTTTGCCTCATGTTGGATGAAGAAATCATTACTCATTGCTTCTAAAAACGCTCGTCTTGTCATACTGCCCTTGATGCTACAAAATTTGGTGTTGTCCTTGGAAATTTCCTTCAACTTATCTACATAATCTTCATAAGCTATCAACTTATCATTTATCACAAACAAATAAGGCATACCCTTCTGTGTTAAAGGCTCTATTCTGGTAAAGAATCTATTAATTGTTATCTCTATATTGTGGCATTTTTCTTCCAGGTGAACAACTAGATTCTTCTTAGTAAGAAACCTCTTCACTTCCATAATGGTTTATGTTCTATCATCTACTCCCAAATAATCCAATTCATATCTTTTTTTGTTGTTCAGGAACCTGATGATGTTGGTTTTTGTTGTAGGCATCTCTCCAAGCTCCTGTTTGATGTCTGTGATAGCATATGTTTCTCTTTTTATCAACTCATTTTTCTCAAAGATAATTTGGATGTAGGGCCAGATTTCAACAATGGAGTTCAGGATATGTGCCAAGATTATCTCCTGCTTATTCTCTTTCTGTCTTCTGCAATCTCTCTATCAACTTCTAAGATCTTTGTTATTCTACTAAATGAGAATCTTCACTCCTTGTTCGTTGTTCTTGAAATACTTTAACCTAATCCCGCAACTTATTAATCTCTTATGTCTGAATAGATATATTTTCCACTTCCTTTTTCAACTTCTCTGCACCATCTGCTGACTGTGTAGCCTATCGAGTAGAGGCTGTAGCTATAGGAATGGCTATAAGAGGTACATCATCCAATGGAACCATGGATAGATATGTAGTCTGCTCCTTTCCTTTGATCATATTTTCCATTTAGTTCTCCACCTGTCTTATCTGTACATTTTGCTCCATGATGAGATTCATTATATCAGCCTTATGGGTCTTTGTCTCCTCAATGTCTTTGGTGATAGGATCTTTTGTAGCTAACTACTTCAACTTTTTTCTTAATGTTGCTATGTCAACATTCTTCTTTTTGATAATATCCTTTGTAGCCTTCATATTAGAAGGATCATATCCTATCTTGACCACCATATCTTGTAAGGATTTAATCCTTGTATCCTTAGCAAGAGAAGAGATATTATCCATTTTCAACACTGACTGGATATTGGACAAACAAACCTGCAATATGGAAAGATTCATTATTGTGTTAGTCAAAGTTGAAGAGATAATTTCACCTATCTTCTTGTGCATCTCCATTTGTTAATGGGATGAATGTCCTTTATGTTGAATTCAAAGGTTGTCTCTTTCTAGTTAGTTGCTGACTTTGGATGTGGAATTTGGGCCTCAATGAAGGCCATCTGCATCTTACCCTTCTCTGAACCAAATTTTGACAACAACCTACTTTGAGAACTAGAAGTCTTCTTCCACCAAATCTTCTAAGGATTTAATACTTGTATCCTTAGCAAGAGAAGAGATATTATCCATTTTCAACTCTAACTACATATTGGACAAATAAACCTGAAATATGGAAAGATTCATTATTGTGTTGGTTCAAGTTGAAGAGATAATTTCACCTATCTACTTATGCATCTCCATTTGATCAATGGGATGAATGTCCTTTATGTCGAATTCAAAGGTTGTTTTTTTCTAGTCAGTTGTTGACTTTGGATGTGGAATTTGGGCCTCAAGGAAGGCCATCTACATCTTACCCTTCTCTGAATCAAATGATGAGAACAACCTACTTTGAGAACTGGAAGTATGCTTCCAGAATTAGGTATAGGTGATGTTCTTCAGGATTTCATTTTTCAACTTTATCTCTCTAAACCCGTCAAAGATTGTCTTCTCCTTCTTACGTTGGACAACCTTAGTCATATGGATAGGTTACTGCTGGTCATGAGATATTGAAGAAGTTGTAGGAGAGGTAGTGGATTGGCCACCTAATTGAGAAGAGGAAGGTGTTTCCTTGGTGACCACAATAACTTCTTGTTATGAATCTTTGTCTATGTCATATTTAGGATTCAGCTTGGTCATTTTTATATAAATTATTTTGAATTATTTTATTGTAGTATCCGTCATTGAAGGTGACTCTACTCCTCTTTTCCTTTTCCCTACTTTTTCCTTTGGAACAGGAGTATGGGATGTCGATGTCGATACTAGATGCTACTCAGCTTCCTGCAATGTTTTCTTAGCCCATTCTAACTAGTTCATCTACTTTTCTATCTCAGTCCTATTGGTGTGTCTGTAAGGAGTAGTTTTATTTTCTACTCTTAGTGTTGAAATTCTTCCCAAAGGGTTGTAAGACCAAGTAAATCTTAGGCTCAAATTCATCTCTTTCAATATATTATTCGATTCCTCCCTTGCATTACAAATAAAGGGTCCAATTTGTGTTTTGATCCTAAATTTGGGTTTCTTCTTAGCTGATAGAAAGTGAATTTCATCAGCATTCAACATCTGTCTGATATAATCAAGAGAAAAAATCCTCATGGGGAGGAATTTTGGGAGTATATAGGGAGCAAGCTCACACCCATAGACTCTTATCTCTGTATAATTCTGGTACAAGTACCAGTCACCTGTCTTGGCCTGATTTAACAAATGTAGTATCCTTTTTATGTCTTCAACTATTCTAGGTTCAGTTGTATTGGTCAAAATGCTCATGGATGGATGCAAAAAAAATTCAATGAACAATTTATATGAAAATTCCTTCTGCTCTTTCATAACCAATTATGTCCAGAAGATGATTGATTGCTGGTTTCCATCTTCATCAATTGAAGATGATTGATGGTTTACACTTCATGGAAAATATGGAGAGGAAACCTAAAATGGGTTCATCTACCCACTGATCAAAATAATATTGAAGAGGGTATGCAATGATTGTTATAATATTTTTTTCCTGATCTAAGAAGATGGAGGAAGGGTATGGAGGGTTTTCTTTGGTAGATGAGTATTTTCGGGTAGGAAAATGTCAAAGATTTTAGCTCTTTTGGAAAAATTGAGCTTCTGGTATAACTAATTGAGGGCTTCTACAGAGAAAGTGGTGTTATTTTCCACAGAGGGAGCTTGCATCGTTTGGCCAATTGATAGGGAAGTGACGGTGAAAAGGATTTCACCAGTAGGGGTAATGATATCTCTCTCACTAGGGATGTAGCATGCTTGACACTTTCGGATAAACTCAGGGGAATTATATGTGAGGTGGAAGATATAATGTGGAAAATTGGACTCCCAGAGTCTAATATCATTATATTTTTCAATGTATTTATCTTCTAACCAATAGTACATCTCAAATAGTTAAAATTCACACCATTTCTCATTAATTTTGTAATCTCTATTAGCTAGGGGAACAAGATCTAAATCTAGGGGAGGATGGACCAAGGGATTGAAATGTTCCTCGTGGTTTTTCTTTTTAGGAGGCATATTTAATTATTTTTTAGGAATTTAAGTGGATTTAGAATTGAACAAGTTTACCGAGAATGTGCAGGAGCTCTATAATTGGTCTAAGGATACAAGGTAAGCATTGTCGTTTTAGTTGGAGACAAATCAACGGATAAACGGGTGCACTGTAAACTAGTAAAGAAACTGAAACTATAGAAAATAGAGCACATTAAAGGTGGAAAGGATTAAGATGCATGGTTTTATAATAAAATCTGGCTTTTTTATTGAACATGGCATGGATCCATTAATTTAGTAGTCATCAGTATTAATTAAATGCGTTAACTGATAAAATACCATGGGAGTGGATTTGATTGGTAACAGATAGGTGATGTGGCGAAATGGGAGAGACAGTGGTGGTGGGTAGGGATGACGGTATTTTAGATGAGGGGAATGGTGGTTTTCAGGGGTGGTTGCGGGGGGGGGGTGTACTAGGTGGTAAATGTGTTAGGAAGAGGGGGGTGCGAAAAACTGAGAGGGGGGCACGTGGTAGTGTGTCCAAGTGAGAAATTTCTTTTTTCAAACCCCCTCCCCCTCTTGTGGTAAAGCTAGGATGGATATGGGGGGCTGAAGGTTGATGAGGACAGTCGATCGAGGAGTAGGTGGATTAGATGATAGATAGGTGCAAGTGGATTAATGTCACTTGATATGAACGTTTATCGGGTAGCGGTCCTTTTGATTTGAGTGAAAACTTAGGATATAATAGCAAATATCCCAAACATGTCATTCATGCGCCTAATATTTGAAACTTATGATAAAGTAATTTTTTCACTTATACCTTTATGCACCAAATACATAATCCTTTAAAAGCTCAAAACATCTCTACCTACCCTTGAAATTTTCCATTCTTTTGCTAGACTAACATTTTTTATTTCTTTCTTCTAAGGGTGCATTTAGACTACCAAACCCATATCTCTCTCCTTTTTTATGAAAAATATAATCTACCCTATCACTTATTTCACTTATTGATTCAGATTAAACAGTTGAATAAATTTTATTTTCTACTTAACTATTGATTTACCAAGATTAAATTGTTTGGAAAATATTTATTCTCTAACCTAATTTACAAAAAGATTACAATTTTTCAACCATGATTAAGTTGTATGATTTGAACACATAGCTAGTCATTGTGGAATATTTAGACAAGATGCACAAAACCTCATTTGATTTTGACAGAAATAAAACTATCTATCAGTAGTGGCATTTGAATTTGCAGCACTTTTAGTATTATGTTCTCTATTTTTATTTGGTGGGGTTCTAATTTTATTTTTATTCTTTTTTAACTTTTCTTTCTTTTTCTCTTTTTGTCTTTTTGTCCTTATTCATTTTTTAGATATAACCTCTTTTCATTTTTCTTTTATGTATTTTTTGGAAATCATTTTCATATTGAAAATTATTTACAATATAATATTATTGAGACAAAATACTCAATCACCTTGAGATCCTATAAATTAGGATCCTAACACTCTCCATTGTTTCCTTTAAACTTAGGAATGTCGTAAGGAAGCTTATTTGGCATAATAGGCCAACCTGGATTGTGGAGTATAGGGTCATTGATTAACTGGATAAAATTTGGAAGGCTTAAACTTGCCATGAAAGGTAGCAAAGCAATAGCCTGAACAGTTCCAATAACGACTCCAGAATTAGGGCCGGTGGCATCACTAGCTTGAGGACCTGCACTTGCATTGGTTCCTGACATGATGATGATATGAGGGTGATGGGAACTGAGTTTAAAATCATAGCAAGAACCTGATGAATTAGAATAAGAGTCGTTATGGGGACTCGATGGAGGACTAACTCAGACCCTACACATTAGAGTAATTGTTCCTAACGGAAACTAAGGGTGAAGGCCTTTGATTCTCTGAGATAGAAATTGTGGGGGCACAATGATGGCAAGTAAAAAATGACATGAAAAGGTTGAATATTGATAAACAAAGGCTTTACGAGGTAGATTAATATATTACAATGTTTATGTCTTGGATTGACGCTGTAAACCAAGTGCTTTTTTCTTTATGTGTGAGTGTGTGCAAGTTGTGTGTTAATTTTAACTAAGCCTAGATGGTTTTATAAAGAAAAAGAAAAAATGCTGAAGTATTGTAAATAAAACTGAGAAGATAGTAAAATAAATAATTAAACATGCATGAATTCAACCCAAAAGAAGGCTTCCCAAAAAACTAGTCTAAAGGGCGGGTGAAATAGACTTAAAACACACAAGACGAAAAAAATATCTAAGGTCTAAGGGATAGGGATATAATGACTCAGATTTGCTGGAAATGACACAGAAAACAACAAGAGATTAGAGGGGGGGAATTCTACAAAATGAGAGGCGACAGGTTAAAACCATAGAAGAAACAAGGGTACCCTAAGGGAAATACAAAAAAAAAATCAAGAGGGGGTTTTGGATGGAATAATAACCTATCAAAAAGGATCTGAAAGAAGGCTAGATCAGACCCTGAAACAATGGCTGAAATCACTGAAAATCTGAGACTACCTACTCAGCTTAACCCCACCTAGAAAGGTGGAAGTGTACTGAAACCTTAGGGGGCTTGGTTCTACTTCAACGAGATAAAATGAGCATATCCAAGCCTAATGTGGGCTAAGAAAAAGGTCATACAACCCAAAACATTACTCTCGACAAACCTTGACAGAAATAAAAAAATTCAGAAAAAATTTGCAACTCGCACGTACTGGCCCGTGGGATGTGGAAATCAACGTTTCTGGCCAAAAAGGTGCGAGTTCTGGTAGAAATCACAGGTTTTGGATAAAAAAGTGCAAGTTCTTGTTCCTGAATCCTCGAGTGGAAGGTTTCCGAAAATTTTTCATCTCTAGCGCAACTAATACCTGTTACATGCGAAAACACCCAAAAACAACCGAAAGTTAGAATTTTTACTGATTTAGGGAATAAAAGTTAAAAAACAACATCAAGAGACTAAAAATAGCTGAAGAAAAACCCTAGTTACTGAAGCTGCTGGTCACGCAAGAATCTAAATTACAACAGTGGAGTCGCCATTTGTTAGTGTAAATTCTTAACACAAGTGTACGAAAAGATCTCACTTTAGCTCTGTGTGAAAAACAACCCTAACAACATAAATGGATGCTTAAATTTTTTAGATCTGCAATTGATAGTTAAATTTTTCTTGCAAAAAACCAAATCTATGCAGTAAAAGCGGTTAGACAATAAAAAATAAATAAGAATTGCTCCATGCATCCAACAGACAAGACAAGATTCAAATAAATTTTAATATATTATAACACCTAGGAAG
Organism: Pinus albicaulis; assembly: GCA_034641835.2. Classification (NCBI taxonomy): domain Eukaryota; kingdom Viridiplantae; phylum Streptophyta; class Pinopsida; order Pinales; family Pinaceae; genus Pinus; species Pinus albicaulis. The sequence continues at coordinate 1,411,034,881 of CM076575.1, forward strand.
GGAAAAATTAATAGTGTTACCAATCCCCCTCAATGGGATTGGTTCTTGGTTGTCCTCAACAATTCAGATCAAAAAGTTTATCTCTCTCAATGATGTAGAAAACCAAAAATGTGTTGAACTCTATGGGAGCTCAAGAAGCAAAGAAAATAGTAGCAATAATGACAATGATCAAAGTGCGACAATGAAAGTGATCAAAGTGAAGAATGAATGGAAAACCCTCCTATTTATAACAAAATATTGAGTTATCCTCGATAATGGCGAATAATAAAATATTATTAACCAAGATCTTGATCTAACTGCTTGGAATATTTTATTATATTTTGTTAGAGGGAAAAGGTATTTAAATTGGTTAAATACCTTTATTTAAAAATAATAAACAAATAAATGATTTATTTATCATTTCAAGAATGTGGTTAAGTCATAATTAACAAATAATTATTTGTTTAATTATTTCTAGGTGATTTAACCAATTCTAAAAAAGAATAATAACTAAGTAATGATTTAATTAATTATTCCTAGAGAAAAATTAGATAAATAATGATTTATCTAATTATTTCTCATAATTGGGTTAAATATGAACAAGAATATTATTTAAACAGTGCTTTAATTAATTATTCCTAGAGGAAAATTAAATAAATAAGGATTTATTTAATTATTCCTCATGGGGTTTCTTGTTCTAACCCGAAATAACTTAATAAAATATGGTTTATTAAATTATTTCTTATAGTGAAAGAAATTTTACTATGGTAAAACTGGTCTTACATGGTGTACTTCGATCCTTCTAATTGTAAATGGTTATATGGCCAAACTTTGGTGATAACACCCCATATATATGTATCAAAATTTTGATACAACATGCTTGGTGACTTCTTTAACCCATACAAAGAATTTTTTAGCCTACATACCAGTTCTTTCTTACCATTCACCAGAAAGCTTCTTGGTTTCTTCATGTAGATATATTCTTCCAGATCCCCATGAAGAAATGTTGTCTTTACATCCATCTGTTCTACATAAAAATCAAAAGCAACAACAATAGATAAAAGTAATCTAGTAGAATCTAACTTGGCAACAGGAAAAAGAATATCGCCAAAATAAATTCTCGACACATCAGATTAATATTTTCCTACCGCCCGAGATTTTTATTTCTCCACCTTTCCTTCTAGATTCGTCTTCTTCTTAAACAACCATTTTTTTCCAATGTGTTTCCTTCCAGTAGAAGACTCCACTAGATCCCAAGCCTTGTTTTTTTCCAAAGATACGATTTCATAAACCATGTCCTCCTTCCAAATTTTTCGAACTTTTGAATCCATTCCCTATCTGAAAGTTTTGGGATCATAATTAGTGATAGATAAATAAAAATTCGAACATAAAGCAGATGGACTATACCTCTCTAGCTACCTTATGTCTAGAACTAATATTCTCAAAACTGGAGTGTGTGGCTCTTCCTCTTTTGATTCATGTTCTGCTGTAGAGTCTGATTCTTCCTCCTTTAGTTCAAACTCCATCTTCTCAAGTTCCTCTGGTATGACTTCATGTTTAATAACATATTTCATCTCTTTAAACACCACATCTTTATTGTACATAACCTTCCTTATTTCTAGGTTCCAAAGCTTATAACCTCTTAAACTGTCCTCATACCCAATAAAGATGCACCTTTCAGATTTATTATCCAACTTGGCTCATTTCTCCTTTGGAACATGTACATATGCATCACAGCCAAATAGCCTCAAATATGAAAGACAAGGTTTCTTAGCATTCCATACCCCATGTGGAATCTTATCCTCTAATGCTGATGAAGGTGATCTGTTAAACATGTAACATGAAATATCCATTGTCTCTACCCATAATTCCTGCCCTAATCCAGCACCACTGAGCATGCTTCTTTCCTTTTCCATTGATTTCATGTTCATTATTTGTACAAATCCATTTTTTTAAGGTTTGTATGGAGTAGTATTTTTCCGTGCTATACAACACTTCTTATAGAACTCTTCAAATTCATTCTTTCCTAGCTCTCCACCATTATCTTTCCTCAACACCCTAATCTTCTTCTCTTTCTAATTTTCCACTAGAGCCTTAAATTCTTTGAACCTATCAAAGAATTCATATTTCATCTTGAGGAAATATATCCATGTATTCCTCAAGAAGTCATCTATAAATTAGACATAGTACACATATTTCCCCAGTGATGGAACTGACACAGGTCCAAACACATGACTATGCATAAGCTCTAATATCCCTTTCACCGTGTTAGCACTAGTTGCTTCCCATATACCCAATTTTCAAAAAAATCAAAATCCTAGAGAAATTAGACATAACTTATACCATACCATCACCATGTAGTATTTGAAGGAACTTCTCTCTAATGTGTCCAAGTATGTGATGCCACAACATAGTTTTTTCTCCATAGACCACTAGTTCTTCTACTCCACTTTCAAGAACCATATAATTGTTGCACCCATCAATAACAATTGTACCCAAAAGCTTATACAAATTTCTGATCCAAAATCCCCACATCAATACTAGTGCTCCCTGAAACATCTTGCAGGTATCTTTCTCAAACACTATTTTTACACTTGTATCATCCATATTTCTTACAAAAATCATATTTTTGTCCAATGCAAGAAATATGTAGAACACTAGGAAGTGTTCTAATCCTTCCACCTTGAAACTTCAGCTTGAATTTTCCATGTCTTATGATTCTTGCCTTCTTGTCATCCCTTAGGAGGACATCACCACCATCGTATTTCTCATACTCGCAAAACCACTCCCTATGGGGAGTGAAGTGAAAGGATGCACCTAAGTCTTTAAACCATGCCTCATGATCTACATGTGTATTTGAAGAAGAATCCAAGTAAACATCCCAACCTTCATCTGAGGTGTTTTTAGCCTCTACAGAAGGAGAATCATTAGATCCATTTCCTTTCTCGGTAGTTTTTAATCTACATTCCTTTTCGTAGTACCCTTACTTTCCGCATTTCCATCATACCTTTACCAATTTTATTGGATATTTATATCTCCCTCTAGATTTAGATCACCCACTTGAGGATTTCTTTTTGTTTCTATTCGAGGACCTTCCTTTCACAGATAGTGAATCTCCATTCTAGCTCTCCATATTTTTCTATCTCATCTCCTTTGACAACAAGGATGAGACTATTTCATAAAACTTCAAAGAATTTTATTGCTACCTATTGCAACAACCAGACTATCCCACAAGTCTGATAGAGAACAAAACATACTCATGCATTTATCTTCATCTAAAATTTTAATATCTGTAACACCCCCTTCCCACATCTACCTAAGCAACTGGCCAGCCAGGGTATATATGTGACGAAAAGCTACTATAATGAGATTCAACCTCCTAGGTGACCTTAAGCTAGTGGAATCAACAGAAACATGTAATACAGACCTTGTACAACAACAACAACACCCTTAGGATGTAATTCAACCATTCAGGCCTCTTACCCTTGGGTCACTCTGACCTTTTGACCTATTTTTGCCATAGCCATAGGAACATGATTGCATGGTTGTGTACTTGAGGCTATAGCCACATCCATAACACTGCATGCCAGTGGCCAGGGCCCCAAATACTTAGTTCTGTGCCAGTGGCCCTAGGATTTGAGCCACCTTTCTAGGCCAATAACCTAGTGCTCTACCCAGAACTTCATGAAAATTTAAGATATGATAAATAAAAACAGGACAATGATATGGAATAAATCACATCAATATGAATTCATCTTGACCCCTCCTAGCCGTGACAAGAATTTTTTCAAACATGTAACAAACATGAAAGCTACAGGTATAAACAACATAAAAAAGCATAAGGGTCTCATACTTATATCAAAATCATTATGTAGCATTTATCTCTTACATCATTAATTGTAATACAATCTATTTGACCATAGATACAATGTGCATTCATTTACAAGTAAAAACATGGAGATATCCATAAATCATCATTGATAAAATACATGCTTATAACTAGCATAATAACAATAGAAATATCATGGAAACAACATCAATAGAACCCACATATAAACCAATCAATTTATACATCAAATACCAAAGTAATGATATCTTCATTAATTAATGTAAAAACTGACCGGAGATGGGACATCCTCATTCCAACCGACCATGGATTAGCTAAGCCAAATCTCTCTTCAGCCAATCACCCTTGTGCCATATTCCAAGCATGAATGTGGGACTCATAACCAACAAAAAAGAACTAAAAAAAACATGAATTCTACCGTAGTTATTCGCCTACACCGTGAGGAATTTGAGTGCCTCCTAGTCTCTTATGCTTTAGCATAATCCACAGTCCAATCTAGGGATCATTAGGCCCTAGAATGAGACCCACTCTCTAGGCTTTATCGTACATCTAATATTGGGACCACTAGGCCCAGAAGAGAGAAATCCATCTCTTGTATTTACCGTATATCCCACCATTCATCCGCAAGAATTCTTAGGATGAGCTAGGCACATAATCTATCTTTACTACAATCCGCAATCCATTTGAGGGGTTACTAGACTAGTGGCTTTACTGTGATCCACGGTCCTATTTAGGGACCAATACGCCATGTGTTTTTCATTTAGGAGACCCGCCCCACTGAGCTTTGAATCCATCCAAAAATCTAGCTCAACCAAAGTATGAAAAACCCATCTCATCAAATCTATACATAAATGGAAAGGCTAGGCTAAAAACATTGCCACACCTAGAAAAACCCATGCGATGTCAAAAAAAGAACAACATGCAATATCATGCATGCCATATATGGCAAGGAAATCACACGTGAAAATCAATACATGCAAAGAATCATGTTGTATTTTCTTGATCCTTCTCTTCCTTGCTTGTTTCTTCCTTCTTCCTGCTTTCTTTTCCTTTCTTTCTCCAATGCCAAAGTGATCCAAGAAAACTCTAAGTGTCCAAGAGTGAGTGAGAGAGAGAGAATGGAATGAGAGCCACAAGTTTGAGAGAAATATTGTCAACTAATCCTCATAACCTTTTTCATCAATGAGGCCTCTATTTTCTTCATTTTCCATTATTTTCCTTCATTTTTCTCCTCACATGCAACCTGTGACCTTTCACCTTCCTTTTCTCCTAATTTCTGTTATTTTCATCAATTAATGACAATAAATGCCTCATGCCTTTCCAAAGTCTTTTCCATTTCCTTTGAAAATTTTCCTTAGCTATAATTATTGAAATGAACACCCACTAGGATGTTTTTCACAACATTTAGCTTGGAATAAGTGTCCCATCAACCGTGGCTATTATTTTTTCCTTTATTAACTTTTATTACATGAAATTTTCACTAGGGATGTTACAGAACCCTCCCCCTTGGTGGAACACTATCCTTGATGTTCAATGACACCTACAAACTAGCAAACCACTGAAAATAAAACATATTCCCTATGGAGATTTATAACACATCTCATTGCAATATTTATAATTAACAACCTGCTCAAAATAAAAAACCATCATGATAACCATACTGTGTATTGGAGATTCATAACACAACTCATTACAATATTTACAATAATATACATATGCAAATTTGCTCAACCAAAAAATAAAAGGATATGATGCTTGTATCAAAAGTAAGGGAAATTAGAGGCTAACACCTCCACCCTCAAATTAATACCAAGATTCACTTCCTTCCAAGGAAGTCCAAAACCCATTTCCAAAGTTAAATTTTCATCCAATGTCCAACGCTACAATCCTGCACCACTTTTCCTCTCAGTGAACAATTACTAAGTCATTGTTCCAGGGCACACTCCTAATGTGCATTTGATTCCATCTAGAAATTCTAATGACCAAAAAAATTCATCCCCGAACCTTCCCTTCTCTACTACACAGCCTCTCGGGAAATCTGGTCACCCCCTTCTGTGTAGTCCCACACCTTCCAAGTTCTATTGGCACCCCTATCCCGAACAGTCCATCCCTTGGCTAGGCTTCCTCGCATTGCAATGTATGAAAAACAAGGCATATCCCTGCCTCAAAACCATCATACCAGTAATAGCATGCTCATGGAAGTCAATGGGAATTATTAGGTACTGTCTCCCACAATGGCCCCGCTCCTGAAGTGCTTTACCAACATACTACTGCTTGTTTTCATTTTTCTATTACTACTAATTCTTGCATTCATTTTCAACCACCCAACTAGGAATTACATTATTTCCTATACCAAGCACATAATTTACATTAGATTCAAAATAAATTGAAATAAATTCAAATCATGCCTCATTGGTGGCTCGTTAGTAAGGTACACTTGAAATCTTGTTCACTTCTTGTCACGCAAATCAAACTAGTTGTTTGATCAAATCATCATGTATAAACATATCACATCAGGTTAGCTAAAAACACAACCATCAAAGTTTAAAATCATGAATCACATGCAATCATCATAAACCATTATCATAAATCAAATGTAACCATCATAAATCAGAATCGTATATCACATGCATAATACAGGTGGAATAAAAAATAAATACTTATCCTTCATCGGTCCTTAATTCTTCCTTTTTTATTTCTATACAAACATCGGATTGGTTACCACACCAGACAAGCACCCAGTTCCCTTTCTTCTCTTCAGTCACGTACACATACACACAATGTAAATCAAAATACATACATCCACATACAACGCACAACACTACACAATACATACATCTACAACCATTGTCAAACACACACCTACACCCGGTGTACCATACAACACAAAACATATACATATACATAGACATAGTACAACATAATGAATACACATGTCACTATACGACGAATACATCATGCACATAATACCACATGCATAACAATACCATATGCACAATATGTACATAGTACCACCTGTACACAACACTGCTTGTACAACGTGTGCACACCATCACATGTACACGGAACCACTTGCACAACATGTACACAATGCCAAATGTACACCACACCACCTATACAATTTGCACACAATACCACATGTACAAAATACCACATGCATGACATGTACACGACACCACATGTACACAACGACACATGCATGACATGTACATGACACTTTAGAGAGATTTTGAGGTCTAAAATGGGCTTCCTAAGAGACATTTACACCCAAAATAAAATTTATAAGAACCAATAGGATTCAAGATGATGACGTCAACCATGGGGGATGATTCACCATTTTTGGGGTGAAAAAGTAAAAATATTAAAAAATAATAAAATAATAAAACTGCGTTTTCAACTTGTGTTTTCAACTTATCTCCCTAAGGTATTACTCACATTTAGAGAAAGAGTACTCGTTGGATGCGAAAGCTAATTCCTCATCCAAGGAGTACCCATGTTGTATGCTTTCAATTGACCCTGCTACATGAAAAATGAGAAATACATGAAAAACGTGATTACAATCATGTTGTTCATGTATTTCTCATTTTTCGGGTAGCAGGGTCCACCAAAGTATGCAACATGGGTAATCCTTGGATGAGGAATCAAATTATACATCCAAAGAGTGTTCCCACTCAAAATTTGAGTAAACCCATTGGGAGATAAGTTGAAATTACAAGTTGAAAATTTAGTTTTTTCTTTTTTCCCTCTAAAATTTGATGATGTAATCTAATATTATTTTATTATTTCCACTATTATTTTATAATTTCCTTAGGAGTCTCAGTTTAGACCTCAAAATTCCCATAATTACACCTTCACACAACACTAGATGTAAAAAATGTACACAACACCACATGCACACAACACCATATCAAAAAAACACCACATATCCAACATGTGCATAGTATGATATGAAAACAACACCACATATCCTATAGAAATTATACCAATGGTTTCAATTTGATCTTATGATGTACTAAAATAAGATATTGAATCCTTCTAAAAATTGCGGAAAAAAACACGATCGCATAATCACATAAACAAGTAAGGGAAAGAAACAATCAGTCGCACAACACAAGATGTATCAAGGGAAAGAAAAATTCCTAAAACCTCGCTCTCTGTATATTGTATAAAGTTAAGGATCCTGAAAAAATATATTGCTTTCTCTCACAAGTGAACTTCTTCACTCTGTCAATTGTCTCACACTAATCTAGGAAAAAATGGACAAATACTTAGCCAATTCTCAGCCTCTACTCAGCTTCCCTTACTCACATATTACTTGAGGAATTAATGCCTTATTAAATAGGAAAATCCCTTGTCTTGACTGTGTGATCTATCCAAGGAATCCAACTAACTCTATAATTGACCTGTATAATTTTCTAATTATACAACTAAAATGTATCTTCCCTTTAACCTTTGTCTCAACTGGGTCTTCCTCAGAACTGACATGAAATAACTATTTATAGTGAATTATCGGTTAAATGAATGATCACTCATTGTGAATTAAATCTGATTTAATTTACTGGAATTCTCACTAGATCACCACTCAGTTAGAACTAGTAAAACTGATTTTAACTCATTTAATTGAGTTAATTAATTAAAACTTATGCATAATTGTAACTGGACCCCCTTAAATCATGGAATCACTCTACATTCATCCTCTCTATCCCTCAACTTGAATTTCCTAAGCTAACTCAATCATTCTGACTTAGTTAACTAATACAAGTTGTTATGAGATGAAATTACAATTTCTCTTCCAAATTTAATTAAGGGAAAATTAAAATAGAAGCCCCGCTTTGAGGTGAAATTTCTTGGTGCCAATTCAACACTCCCTCTCAACAAGAAATGGATTATCTACTACCCTGATCCTATCTCTATGGAATTCGAGATTTCTTCTTTCCAGGTTGTTCATCAAGACGTCTGCATCCTACTCCTCCATGGGAATGTACTATAATGACATAATCCTCCTCTGAACACAATATTTGAGATGGTGATACTGAATATCAATATTCTTGGACTTGCCATGGGATACTATATTAATCGAGAGTTTGATCTAACTCCTGTTATCACAATGTATCATCGTCGGATCCATATATTGACCAAAAAAACCAACAAGTATATTCCTCATCCATATGGCCTTGCATGCAGCCTGACTGGCCACCTTGTGCTCTACCTCTGTTGAACTGAGTTCAACTGATCTTTTTTTCTTGGTGTACCAAGAAATTATTTTTGATCCTATGCTAATGATGCTCCTTGATTTTCTCTTTCAGTCGGATGGACTCCCAACCCAATCTGCATCGGTGAAGCCTTGAAGCTTCACTCCCTATGTTTGTTTGTACCATAATCCATACCCTGAAGTGCCCCTGATATATCTCAACACATGCTTCGCTACCATCCAAAAAAGCTTGGTCATATTAACCATAGCTTGGCTCAAATGGTTAATTGTGTAGCATATTTCAAGTTGTGTGTACAACTCATGGATAAATGTCTGCATAATAAATCTAGTTAGCATGATACAACTTCACAAAATATTCGCTCAATAACATCATGATATCCATAACAGTAATTAGCTAGCATGTTCACATCATAAACCCATAAACATTTTTCATTCATTCATAACACCCACATATCCATAGTTAGTCTAGATTAGTACAGCACACTATCGTAATTAGGTCGACTCACACTTCAACATCATAACCATAACAAACTGCATAGGCGAATCAAAATTAGCATAATAAATTTGACATCAAGATATTCATGCTATAACGCTAACCATCAAGTTAACTAACATATAACAACTACAAGTTAACATATAACATTCTCATCAAAAACATATAACATAATCATCAAGCTAACTACAAGTTAACATATAACATAGTCATCAAGTTAATACTATGCTTGAATAAGAAACACATGTACATATGACCACACTAATTAACTAACATCTATCATGTATGTAACCATAGAATCAATAGAATGAAAGACATACACATAACCATATTGCATATGACTACACTGATCAACTATAATTTATCACATATATAACCATGATAATAGAATGGCATACATATAAGTAACCTTAATGCTTACAACAACCATGAAACACATACCCACATTCCAAGCATACAAACTTGTATCATGGTCTACTCTTAACCCAAAGTCCATTGTTACAACTGCACTTTAATGATCTGCATCTCCTTCTCTATCTTATCCAATACATTAGCATCATATCGTACCAATATCACCATGATGACTTAATTACATACAATTACCTTATCAATAATAAATTTAATCAAACCAATTCAAACTTGACCATATGCACCCACTTGACATCTATAACCAATCATGAACGACCAATGCATGTTCAACGTATGACATCACAGAAGCAAGCATGGATGGATAACAACAAAGCATGACCAATATGTAACCCTAGCATAAGAAAGCAATACATGCACAATATGTAACAATATGTAATAAAGTGTGCATAGACAATACACAAGAATGAGAAAAACATAACCAGTCATACACTCATGGCAAAATGTTCACAACAACACCATCATCACTTCCATAGTAGCACCACTGCCACCATGGCCAAAAAGATACAGATGCAACAAGAAAATACACCATATGTATGAGAAACATATACGAAGCCAATATAAAAACATGACCAATACACCATCCATCTAGTCCAAGAGTTGAACCATGCTCTGATACCACTCTGTAACACCCCCTTCTCACATCTACCCAAGCACCCGACCACCCAAGGTAAATATGTGATAGGACAATACCATAATGATATTCAACTTCCTATGTGACCTTAAGGAAGTGAAACGAGGGAAAACATAACATACAGACCTTGTACAACATTAAAAACACCCCAATAGGTAGCCCAACCATTCAGGCATCTTGTTGGGGCAAAATAATTGCCTGTCATTTAATTTGTCAACTCGGGGGTTTCGTAAACTTGTGAAGCATGCGTGCACTATATGTGCTAGAAATTATCTTTCAGTTTAGATCAATATAACTACAAAATAATGAAAACCAATTCATCTAATCTATGAAATCAAATAATGAAAATGAAATTAAACTAACCTATGAAAGCATGTAATGAAAAGAAAGAAAGAAAATTCAAAAGAAAATATAGCGCGCACAATCACACTTGCAGGAATTGAAATTTTAATCTAAGAAATCATTTCAAAGCATGTAAAGAAAAACAACTAAGGTACGTTCAATTACTCCAGCATCTAATATGGAGGTATGATAGAATCACCCTCTTGAGATGATGTATAAGCAAGAGATTATACTTTAGTCTTTAAATCTAGGAAAGCAATTAAAGCATGCAAAGGAAAAACTTAATAGTTGCATATGTTGAACATTCAATCACCCAACTTGTAAATATGATAAGTTACCTTCTTGGCCTAATCTTTAATAACACCCAATTATATAATTGAATGAGGATCTAAATCTACAAAACAATGTAAAAGAATGTAAAAGCAAAGCTCAATGATTGCTTAGGTTGAACATTCAATCACCCAATTTGGAAGTATGACAAGTCACCTTCTTGGCCTAATATTTAAGAACACCCAGTTATACAATTGAATGAGGATCTAAATCTAGAAAACAATGTAAAAGCATGTAAAATAAAATATTAATGATTGCATAGGTTGAACATTCAATCACCCAATTTAGAAGTATGACAAGTCACCTTCTTGGCCTGATCTTTTAGGAACATTCAGTTATACAATGAATTGATAGCTCTAATCTAAGAAAGTAAATGACAGAACAGTAAAGAACGCTAGATAACTGTGAATTCTTATTGCTTCAAAGAAATCCAATTTTGGAAAATAGATAAGACACTACCTTCTTGAGATGCTATTAGGAAACATAAAGTTACACAATCATTCTAAAACTAATACTAAGAAAACAAATAAACTTTAATATATAAAAGCAAGTAAACCTCACAAATTTTAGGTAGCTGATCTAAAAGTATGAGAGATGGTAAATCGAGATGCTCCATATGTAAGTAAAACCAAGTCAAAATGAAGGCACATTCATGAGTAAGGTGCAAAAATCTAATTCTGTATTTAAAGCTTGAGCATAACTCTAATTTTATACATGATTTGATAGGAGAAAGCTTCCCTTATTTATACAAAAAGATGAGAAGCTATCTCATTAATGAGAGTCCATGGATCTCTCCCTATTTGTCTAGAGTTACAATCCAAATATGAAGTGATAACTCACATGTCTTCTTAGAATTACAATAGAAATATGAAATGAGACACATATCCTTGTGATCTTCTCCATCCAAATTCGAATTTGGCCTTAGGAGGGCACATAAGAGCCTTTTGGAAGCTTCTTTTTGACATACACATGGCAAAAAACTCATTACACTTATTGGGTATAAGTATGTGCATATTATTTTCAATTTTTTAACCACAAATTCACTTAAAAATACTAGGAATTAATAAAGTTTGGAAAAACATAAATGTAACCCAATAGTGGTAATGATAAGGTAAATGTAATGAAATGGAGGTGGAGTGAAGGCGATAATATGGAAATGTAAGTGAAAATCTAATGGAAGTAAATGACAATTTCAAGGTCCAACATACCCCCCAACCGAAGCTATTGAATGTCCTCATGCAATCTCTTACATTAATTCCTTTTTATCCTTTGAGATTTGGCTTAAATTTGCATGATATCATTTGATAACTTCATACTTCTGCAATGTCTTTTAGTTGAATTGCAACATGGTTGGTTCTTATGTTTCAACCATATTTTGTTGTTGCATTCAATTTTGATCTTTGAATTTTGCATAATGATAATTTGATTACTATTTCAAAGTATATTTCTATTAGATTGCATCATGGTTGGTTCTTGTGTAACAACCATGATTGTGTTTGTATCCAATTATCCTTTTGAGTACTATTGAAAAGCCATTGTATGCTCATAATAATAATGTAATAGTTAATATCTTTTGAAAGTATGTGGACTTTTGAATGTGGTATGAATGTATCCCCCCCCCCAACTTATGGCATTGGAAATTCTATGAAATGAGGAAAATAAGTGTGTTTTCCAAAAATCATCATTCTAGCTTTTCAAGGAATTCTATGGTAAAAAGTTAGAAAATGACATACCTTAACTTACCCTTTAGAAATGGATGAGCTGCATATGTGGAGGCTGCAAAATTTTGATCATAATATTCTTCATGTGGTTGTACAAGTTATGTATAAAAGAGTTAAGATGACTTTTTATTGCTTCTACTAAAAATGCTGAAATTGTTGCAAAGTGGTGTTGATTCTGCAACTATCCTCTGATTCTGCAGTTGAAAAATGGTGCCGATCTGTTGTGACTGCATATATTTTTCATTTTCTTCAAAATTCTGAAAATGATAGTCTTCATGTCTTCAAAACTCGTTGGCATAATTCCTGCTATGTGAATAGATGCTCTGATGTCAAACATAGGAGGAAATTGTTTCCTTAGTGGCCATTAATGGATGCCATTAGTCAACATGAGAACTCTCACCATTGATGACAATGAGAGTCAAGATGCCCAAACACATCTTGCTAGGTACAAATAATTTTTCTGTTTTTGAGTGCCTAGAAGATCTGATGAACAAGGGACATTAACGTACTCCCATTGTTCGTCAGCAAGAAGACTTGCCATTAAGGCATGCAAGCCTCAAGGTGTTTCTAGAAGCAAGGTTTATTTGTGAAATGAAAAGGATAGGAGAAGAAAAATGGAAATGGAAGATGAAAATGGAAAATGACAATGGGAAATAAGCATGTAAGTGAGCTTCTTGCTTTTATTTTTGGGTTAGGAGTAAAAAAGAGTAATGGAAAGTGAATGTGAATAAAAATGAGCAACTCACTCCTGCTGGGAAAATAACTGTGGCTTGTTTTGAATTGCTTGGTTGGATTTATAATTCAAAAGGGAGGAAAAGTAATGGTCTTGATGGATATGGACATGGACTTGTTCTTATGTTTCTCATGAAATCGGTTCTTTGAAGACCAATTGTGCACAATTGTGCACAATTGGTTTTCTTCAATAATCATTCGATCATCCCAGCAAAAAACTTGGCACTAAAACATAAAACGTGAGTGTGTTCAAAAAGAAGTGATCAATTCCTTTCCGATACATATGTAAAAGAGTTAATGCCAAATGAAACAGATTTTTAAGGAAAATAAAAAGTGTTATATTTAATCCAATTCATGATATCGATAACAATCTATTTTTAAGAAATAACCATGAAAAATAAATCAACTCTCTGTTGTTGGATGACTTCATGCAATGTGTTCAGTAATATGATTAGCATCACAAAAATTCGTTGTGTCCTCCAAGTTAAAGTTTCATAGAAAAATAGACAGTAATAATATTTTTAATGCCAAATATTGAGAAATCATTTAAATAATCTTCCAATTGTTTCGCAATTCATTATTAAATCTGTCAAATTGAATCATCGTCTATGTTGCAAATTTTTATTTTTTATTTTTTATTTTTTACTTTTTTTTAATAGGATAATGTTTTTGGAGATTTCATGATCCATTTAAATCTAAAAAATAATGATGCAATTGATGGATGATCTATTATGTTGGAAAAATGCCAAGTGGAATTGAGCATGGTAAATTTGCCACAACTCTCTCAACTGATTTGTTTATATTATTATTATTTTTAATCATGAGACATATGGAATGAAACACATATGTGTCTAAAATAAAATTTATTAAATCAAATTGGACTCTTAGACCTCTTTCCATGTGGAGTAGAGTTTGTTATTAACATGGATTCTTCTGCTTTCAACTTGCCATGTTTAAACAATTCAAAACAAATCGTTTTTTTCCTCGCGTAATCTTCTGAAGAACCCTGATTTTCTCCCAAATGGCTACGAATTTCAGCAAATTATTATAGGGTTACCTAACTCACCCCGTTCTTGAAAACACCCATGTTTTATTTTTTTCTAATTCACCCTGGTTTGCTCAGAAAATGCATTTTAAAATAGGGTGTTTTCAACAATTACGCATTTCTGGCAATTACATCTGCAATAAAATAAAATTGTTGTGATTTGATTTTTTTTTATTTATAGGTTTTGAGGTGTAATGGCTTGTCTCTTAGAGAGAATTTCAGATCGATCTCTCTCATTCCAATTACCTGCAACGGAATCTACAATTTTCTCTACATCAACAATCTGCAATATTCTCTTCATTAGAAGCTTCTTCATGTAATACACTTTCATTGTCTGTCTTTGCAATTGAATCTGCAATATTCTCTTCTTCAGCAATTTGCAATCTTCTCTTCATCATCAGTTTCTTCATCCGATACACCTTCATTGTTTGTCTCTGCAACATTTAAAACTGATTTCTAATAACTGTTGCTTGAGGAAAACTAAATACGGAAAATAAAAGGTTCATTTTTTTATTGTAGTTCATGGGTCTATGCGTGGATTGAAGGCCTACACATATGCGTAAAGCCAAGCCAACGGCTGGCCTCACGCATATGCATGGGCCTCCATTCAGTGGGCTATTTTTTATTTTTTTTAAATGAAAAATTGTGCACATGTAATTCAATAAATCAGAAAAAGATTGCGAGGATGCAAAACATTAAAATTTGTAGAACCGATAAAAGGATCATGAATCCAACGATGATTTTGAATAGAATTGTAGATCAATTTCCAACAATTTTTTTAACGATTTTTTTTTTTTTTAAATTCACTAATCTGATTTTCTGATCTTTCAGGTCGCAAAATGGTGCGGGAAGAGAGCATACTAGTCAACTTCATCAAATAAATTCATATTTTTACACACAAATTTTATTTCTGATGGTGAAAAAAAAAACAAAGTGATTCTTATTGCATCACTGAAATTTATTCAAAATCAATTAATGAACATTGATTATTATTCTTATTATTATTATTATTATTATTATTTTGAAAAAAAAAATATTCTAAAATTCTAACTTTTATTTTTATTTTTATTTTTCCTATCTATTTAAAAAAAAAAAAATTTATTTTTTAAGTATATTCATGCTTCCAATGAAGCCATTTATGGATTAGAATTTTGAAATGCTCATATCCCAACTTGAAAAATGTACCTGATGGTTTGTAAAGATATGTGAAATCGACTTGTCCTTTTGATTTTCTGTAAGGATCTCTTGAAGAATAGATGAATGTTGTTGCACAATCACATTTTTATACCATTCCTCAATGTAGTCTTTCGACTGCATTCTAGATTCTCTGTCCATAAATGGTTAGTAAAAACAAAAACAAATAAAATACACTCTAGACTGAAAGCTAGTTCCTATGCACACTTCCCTGGCAACGACGCCAAAATGTTGGGGAAAAATAATTTCCTGTCATTTAATTTGTCAACTCGGGGGTTTCATAAGGTTGTGAAGCATGCATGCACTATATGTGCTAGAAATTATCTTTTAGTTTAGATCAATCTAACTACAAAATAACGAAAACCAATTCATCTAATCTATGAAATCAAATAATGAAAATGAAATTCAACTAACATATGAAATCAAGTAACGAAAAGAAAGAAAGAAAATTCAAAGGAAAATATAGCGCGTGAAATCACACTTGCAGGAATTGAAATTTTAAACTAAGAAAGCATTTCAAAACATGTAAAGAAAAACAAGGTACGTTCAATCACTCCAGCATCCAATATGGAGGTATGATAGAATCACCCTCTTGAGATGATGTATAAGCAACCGATTATACTTTAGTCTTTAAATCTAGGAAAGCAATTAAAGCATGCAAAGGGAAAAACTCAATAGTTGCATAGGTTGAACATTCAACTACCTAATTTGGAAGTTTGATAAGTCACCTTCTTGGCCTGATCTTTAAGAACACCCAATTATACAATTGAATGAGGATCTAAATCTAGAAAACAATGTAAAAGCATGTAAAAGCAAAGCTCAATGATTGCATAGGTTGAACATTAAATCACCCAATTTGGAAGTATGACAAGTCACCTTCTTGGCGTGATCTTTAAGAACACCCATTTATACAATTAACTGGGGATCTAAATCTAGAAAACAATGTAAAAGCATGTAAAAGAAAATGTTAATGATTGCATAGGTTGAACATTCAATCACCCAATTTGGAAGTATGAAAAGTCACCTTATTGGCCTAATCTTTTAGGAACATTTAGTTATACAATGAATTGATAGCTCTAATCTAAGAAAGTAAATGACATAACAGTAAAGAAAGCTGGATAACTGTGAATTCTTATTTCTTCAAAGAAATACAATTTTGGAAAATAGCTAAGACACTACTTTCTTGAGATGCTATTAGGAAACATAAGATTACACAATCATTCTAAAACTAATAATAAGAAAGAAAATAAACTTTAATATAGAAAAACAAGTAAATCTCACACATTTTAGGTAGTTGATCTAAGAGTATGATAGATGGTAAATCGAGATGCTCCATATGTAAGTAAAACCAAGTCAAAATGAAGGAACATTCATGAGTAAGGTGCCACAATCTAATTCTATATTCAAAGCTTGAGCATAACTCTAATTTTACACATGATTTGATAAAAGAAAGCTTCCCCTATTTATACAAAAAGATGAGAAGCTATCTCATTAATGAGAGTCCATGAATCTTTCCCTATATCTCTAGAGTTACAATCCAAATATGTAGTGATAAGGCAAATGTCTTCTTAGATTTACAATAGAAATAGGAAATGAGACACATATCCTTGTGATCCCATTATCTTCTTCATCCAAATTCGAATTTGGCCTTAGGAGACCACATAAGAGCCTTTTGGAAGCTTCTTTTTGACGTACACATGGCAACAAACTCATTCCACTTGTTAGGTATAAGTATGTGCATATTATTTTCTATTTTTTAACCACAAATTCACTTAAAAATACTAGGAATTAATAAAGTTTGGAAAAACATAAATGTAACCCAATAGTGGTAATGGTAAGGTAAATGTAATGAAATGGAGGTGGAGTGAAGGTGATAATATGGAAATGCAAGTGAAAATGTAATGGAAGTAAATGACAATTTCAAGGTCCAACACATCTTACCCCTGGTTCAAGCTGTCCTTTTGATCTCTTTGATACATAGCCACAGGTAAAAGCTTGCATTCATGCATCTAGGAGGCTATATCTGCATGCATAACACTATATTCTAGTGGCCAAGGCCCCAAATACTCAATTCTTTGCCAGCCACCCCGGGATTTGAGTCATCGTTTCAGGCCCAGAATCTAGTGCTCTGCCCATAACTTCATGAAAAAAATAGAGATGATAAATAACATCATGATAATGATACATAAGCAATCACATCAATAAGAATTCATCTGGACCCCTCCTAGACATGAAAAGAATTTTTTCAAACATGTCACAAACATGAAATCTACATGTATAAACAACAGGACAGAGCATAGGGGTCTTATACTTATCTGAGAATCGCTAATTAGCATTTCTCCCTTACATTATTAGATGCAACACAATCTATTTGATCATATATACAATGTGCATTCATTTACAAGTAAAAAAATGGAGAGATCCATACACCATCAGTGATAAAATACATGATTATAACTAGTGTTATAACAACATAAATATCATGGAAACAAAAAAAATAGAACCCAAATATAAACTAGTGTATTTATACATCAAATACCATAGGAATTAGCTCTTCATTAATGAATGTAAAAATAAACCAGAGAAGGAACTTCCATGTTCCACCCGACCATAGATTAGATGAACCAAATCTCTCTTCAGCCAATCATCCTTCTGCCATATTCAAAGCATGAATGTGGGACACATAGCCAAATAAAAACCACCAAAAAAACATAAATTCTACCAAAGTTCTGTGCCTACAGCATGAGAAATTGTTTACTTCTAGTCTCTTAGGCTTTACTGTAATCCATAGTCTGATCCACGGATCACTAGGCTCTACACCGAGACCCAATCTTTAGGCTTTAATGTACATCCCATCCCAGGACTACTAGGCCCAATGGAGATTAATCCACCAATTTTATTTATTGAATATCCTATCATTCACTGGTAAGTATTACTAAACCCAGCGAGGCACGCAGTATGGCTTTACCGCAACCAATAGTCTAGTTCAAGGGATGCTAGGCCAGTGGCTTTACCATGATCCATAGTTTGGTTCAAGGACCACTAGGAAATGTCTTTTTCATTTTAGGGATACACCCCAATCATCTTCTAATCCATCGGACAATATATCTCAACCGATGTATGAGAAACCCATCTCATCAAATCTATAAGAAAATGGAAAGGCTACATTGAAAACACTGCCACACCTGGAAAAACCCATTCTATGGAAGAAAAGAAACACATGCAATACCATGCATGCCATATACGGCAAGGAAATCACACATGTAAATCAATACCTGCAAATAATCCTGATGTAGTTTCTTGATCTTGCTCTTCCTTCCTTACTTCTTCTTTCTTGTTAATTTATTTTCCTTTCCTTTTCCAATGCCAAAGTGCTCCAAGAAAACTCTAAGTGTCCAAGAGTGTGTGAGAGAGAAAGAATAGAATGCAAGCCATAAGTGTAAGAAAAATATTGCCAATTGATCCTCAAAAGCCTTTTTATAAATGAGGCATATAGTTTCTTATTTTTTCATTATTTTCCTTCATTTTCCTCCTCACATGCAACCTATGACCTTTCACCTTCATTTTCTCCTAATTTCCATTATTTTCATAAATAAATTGCAATAAATGCCTTGTGTCTTTCCAAAGCCTTTTCCAATTTCCTTTAGCCATAATAACTGAAGTGAAAACAACCAAGATGTTTTTCCCAACATTCAGCTTGGAATAACTATCCCACAACTATGGTTATTATTTTTTCCTTTATTAAATTTTATTACATGGAATTTTCACCAAGGTTGTTATAATATCAGCATATAACAATTCAATTACCACAATATTTAAGGCGTTTATATTCTTTGTCACTGAGTCTCCATCCTTCATCCTTAGGTTATACAACTTTTTTCCAAAGGAAAATTTTGTTCACCAAAGACTCAGATTGATACAAAGTCCCTAACTTTTCCCACAATGCCTTCAACATAGCTTCCCCTAATACATTGAATAGTACTAAATCTGAGGGACACAACCACATTGTACTCTTCTCCTTATGATATAAATTTTCCTAGTATTCTGCTAACATTCCTGTTGGTCCCTTACCTAGATCTATAATGATCCACTGGTCTCTATCCACCAACTGATCCTCCATCTTGAGCTTCCATAGCTCAAAACTTTTTCCATTGAATTTCTTGAACTGTATCTTTCCACTCTTCACCATATTCTTCCACCACAAGAATTGATCCCGCATATCTCCCAACGTAGCAGGGTCTACCACAGGGTCGAGAAAAACCCCTCAGCAGAAAAGGCATCACCTTGAAGCCAAAAGAACTCTCATACCATATGTAGGTTTTAAACTTGTACAAAATTAACCACAAACAAATTCTTAAAATAGAAAAATATATAATGGCAAGAACATAAAATAAATATACCCAAATATCTTCCCTTGGATCCCAAAACCGGGAATACTAGATTGATTTTCTATTATATTCCTTTCAACGTAAATACACACACACACACACACACACACACACACACATATGGCAAAGCATTCATAAGCCCCAATCCACTAACCCTAGATTAGAACATAACCATATTTCCCTTGCCCTGATTTACAAATACCATAAACTACCATACCCAAAAAAACATGTGTGAAAACAGTGAACAAAACCATGGATAGTTTCTCCCACCATCTTTGGGTCCACCCCCTATACTTAGGTCTGCATAAAATAAAATAAAAAATTATGGAAAGAATACAGGACACACACAATAAAATTGATTAAGAAAATTAACTTCATTTGATTATTCACCGATTTTGTTAGCTTGAAAATAAATCAATGATGGAAGAACATTATCTCGACCTTCAAGATAATCCTCACCTTCCTACTCCTCTACCTTTGTAGAATGACTACCTTACACATGATCATTATTTTTATTTGGAAGAGATTGGTCAAGAAAATCTAGGGGAAAGGAATCACAAGAAAAAGATGATAGAGGATGAGAGGAATCCAAATCAGATTCAAGACTAGAGTTGTGAGTGTTAATACCATATGGGGGAATGTAAGGATTAGTCTTTACCATAGGCTCCATAAACCATTCCAAGGTTTCCTCCATAGGATATGAATCATGATACGTGGAAGAATATTGAGGAGATGAATTAGGAATTGGATTTCCATATTTCCCAATGTGATCATTAATACATATAGGCACCCTAATAGGTACTGGAAAAGGAGGAGGAAATGGAAAAAAGAAACAGTAGGTTCCTCCCCTGAGATTGGAAGTGTCTCAAAATTTTTGAAATATTGGATAAAAAGAACATCTTGGGGTTTAGATTCACACTGATTTAAAGAGATCTGAAACAAATGTTCAAAACTTTGGCTAAATAAATACCAATCCATATCTTCTTCAGGAAAATCCCAACATAAGTGAAGGAATCTATTGGAAAAATAATCAATTGACTCATTAGCTTTCATTGTAATATGATTCATTCTTTTATAAACATCTCGATAATCATACCTATCAAAATATTGATGAACCACCTTAAAAAATTGATGAAAATAGTGGATAGAAGCAGATGGTAAGGTATGACACCAACTATTAACATGAACTTCAAGAGTGAGGGTGAATAGAATACACATAACATCATCAACGATTTGATGAGATTTACAAAACCCAAGAAAATAATTTATATGTTCGGATAAAAATGTACCACCATAACCATCAAACCTAAATTGAGATAAGACATGAACAATTTCTATGGAGATTGAAAATTTTCCAGGGGACAGGTTAGAAAAACACTCCAGGATTATGATTTAGGAAAGAGTCATTTCATATAAGATATTTAAAACAGACTCAACGGGCACAACTTCTCATTTGGACCTACTTCTAGCGCCAAAATGTTAACGGTGTTAGATACCACCAACATACAGGGGGTCTCCCTGGTGTGAAGTACCAATTAGACCTCACAACATTTGAAGTGGAAGCTTAACCCGAAGTATCGACCTGACCACCACAACACAAAATTTTGTCTTGGTTTAAACAGGTAGGATAAGATATTAATACATAAACCTTGAATAAGCAAGTATGTTGACATTGTGAAACATTGGTTGGAATTTTTAAAAGGATACATTCACGAGCGGGAGGCGAGAGTGAGTATCTGGAAGAAAGTAATAGTAATAACCTAAGAGAGACACATGAGAGCATAAAAATTTTCATTAGAAAAATAGTTCACATAATGAATATTAAAGCGGATACAACACACATTCAACAAGATGAGTATCAAATCCACCATAATAGTTTAATTTCTCTGGTACATATGAACACAACATATAACACAAACATCCCAAGAATAGTCCTAGAAAAATTGCAATACATGCATGAAAACGTGTTGTCTCATTGAATTTCAATAAGGTGAAATATCCAAGTACATAGTTATAATGATGAGGCACTACTTCCAGTAGTGGAACATTAAGTCACTTCTTGCTTCTCCAAATAATAGTTTTCTCTCTTATGGTAAGTAGATAATCCAAGAATAGCTCTCTAAAGACTAAGCCTTCAAAATCCCCTTTGATTGAGTTATGAGGTTGCTTTTATAACAAGAGGAGTTAACTTTCATATCCTCATGACTCTTGAGTTTCCCTCATGACTCTTGGACTTATAGTGTCTTATTTGGACTTCTAAACAACTCTTGAACTTCTAAATGACCTTTGGACTTCTCCTAAACACACTTTGTCCATATATGAATAAGTGAATTTTCATATTGCACATATGACTCTTGGACTTCCGCACATTAAATTTTGCCCTTTTCTTCATAATCCATCATTACATTCCACATGATGATGTGGCATGACACGTGGACACACATTGACTATTATGATGACACTTGTACAAGTTGTAACTTAACAGTGATGACATGAGCTTCACGATGAGGTGGCAATGCCAAGTTGTCTTCTATGTTGCTTCATCTTTATGAAATATATGCTTTGTTATTCTCATTCAACCTCGAAAGGGTCTTTAATCAATATCATAATCCTATGAGTCATCATGCAATGCCTTCTTTATGTCTGATTCCATGATCTACTTCATGTCTCCATGATAGCTCTCTTTTGTTCTTCTTCTCTGCAGGTGTTTCTTTATGCTTTCTTGTTGCTATCTATCTTCAACATTTAATTTTCATGCTAGGGAGGTACTCTTTCCAATGAAAATAATTCATGAGAAATAAAAATTAGTTCTAAAGACATATATTCTATCACTACCTAGCTCATAGAATAGTCATCTCATGATATACACATGAGCGAGTTAAAATAAGGAAGCTTGATTAGGAGGGCACAATCAAACTCATGAGTGGCTTAGGAAGGCTCCACTATTAATTTTTACTAAACTGAAGGAAGTGAAAGGTCAAGGCTCACAAGAGGCCTTCAAGGTGTGCTTGTGTGCTCAAGCAATAGAGAGAGAGAGAGAGAGAAAGAACTCAAGGGCGCATGGCGCAAGTCCAAAGGACAAAGGGGATTCAAGGGAAAATAAAACTAAAGGTAAAATATTAAACCCTAGGATTTATATTATGAACCAACGGAAGGTAAAATATTAAACCTTAGGATTTATATTATGAACCAAAAGGATTGTATATCCTAAAATTATTATTATAATCCTAAGGGATAAAAAACAATGAGATTAGTATTATAAATCTTATGATTATAGACCTTAAGGTTATAAACCCAAATGAATAATTTTATAAATGAAATAATGTGATGTTGCTATTAATAACATAAATATAAATATAATATAAATATAAATATGTATAATTAATAATTAAAATAAATATAAACATACATATAAAAAATTATTAATTAATAATTATTAATAATTATTAAATATTAATTATCAATAATTATAATTATTAATAATTATTATTTGTAAAAAGGATAAATATTATAAACCAAATGGATTGATATTATAAACTAAAGGGATTATTCGTATTAAAAACCAAACATATTAAAAACTCATGGGATTAATATTAAAAGCCTAAGAGATTAATAAACACAAGTGACTAACATTACAAACCCAAGGGATTTATAAAGTCAAGGAATTATAAATATTATAAATCCATGGATTTATATTATAAAATTTTGGGATTATTAACACAATCAATCAATAAACCCAAGGGATTAGTATTACAAAACCTATATACTAAAAACCCAAGGGATTAATTAACCCAACTATGTATGAATATTATAAACCCAATATATTAAAAACCCAGGGATTAATGAACTTGACTTATTATTTGTATAATAAACTGAAAGGATTAATAAACTAAAAAGATTAATATTATAAACCCAACATACTAGTATTATGAATCCTGGGGATTACTATTATAATCCCTAATATTACAAAGTATAAATCCAAGATATTAAAATTAAACCGAAAATCAATCCAAGAGATTAATATTAATAAAACCTAATATATTAATATTCTAAACCTTATTAATGATATTATACCCTAGGAATATGAACCCTTAGATTAATAAATCCAAGGTTTGATATAGTAAAAGCAAGGGACTAATAAAACCAAGAGATTATAACCCCATGGGAATAATATTAAACACAAGGAATTACTATTATAATCCCAAATCATATAAACCCTAAGATCAATATTATAATCCCTAAAATAAACATTAAACCATAAGATTAATATTTTTTTTTGTAATTTGAGTAGGACCTTTCATTAATTCATCAAAAGAGAAGGTTACATCAAGATAAAAAAAATTGAGGCCTCAACCTTCCCAATGGGAAACTAGGTAAGTTGGCCATCAAAAGGAATTATAAGGCAACCAAAATCAAAAGGTTTTAATTTTGTCAAATTCAGCCACATATACCTTACTGTCTGAATACCATAATAATTTTTTCCTTCCTAATCTAAAACGTCCTACCACTATGACCATCATCAAAATTTAAACAAATATTGAACTTTTAACATACATAACCAGTAAATAACTAATCCTCGGAGGACTCAATAGGTGCAAGGTATTTAGCACTAGACCCTAGCATTTCAGTTATTGTGGGAACTGAAGGTGCTTCTCAATTGTGCCGAGATGAACATTCTGTTGTTGAACTTGAAACTGCAACAACTTAACTTTTTATTGAATTTCTTGAAGGGAAGGGTTGATATGCATGAAGTCAGAAGTATGCATGATGGATTTGGCCACCATATTTTTGATCATCTAGTAAAGGTGTATGGCTTGTTTGTATTCAGAGACTTCTACTCAAGTATGGCTTGGATCAGGGACCAAAATTTCGCAGTCCAATTCCAGTTCTTCTTGCTCAGCTTGGCGAGTGAGAGCCTCTTCCCACCCCTCAATAATCTTTAGAACTTGCTTCAAGATATCCATCACATAGGGATGAGCTGCATCTATGTTGTGTTGGGCTTGAGTCTTACGAACATTTCTTCTCGAATTTTGGGAGGAAGGCTCACCCTTCTCCCTCCGCGCACCTCTCTTCCAAGTTTGTCGGTGACCCTCTACCATTGTTTCCTCTTTCATAGTCTTTTCTAGCACCATCTGCACCTATGGGACTGGAAGGGAATGACGTTCCAACACCAAAAAAATATCATCCTTCCAGAATGAAATTGACCTCCACTCCTAAGGCTTGCCTCTGTGACAGGGGCTTGACTGGACACAAGAGCGAGGCAACATAAATGTTCCATATATAACATAAATTATGCAACAAGTGATTCCTTCTCACATGTTGATGCTTAATTATTGTAAGCTTCCTCCCTTGAACCGTTACAAGCGAAGGATAGGTTCGAGGTCTGGTTCTACCTGACACCTCAGACAGAACCCCATAAGAAATTTGCATAACCTAACCTCTTGCAAAAGAGAGCTAACGACATTGATTCATAACCACTATGTTAAACATGAAAGTATTATTAAACAATTATGGGATAGCTACAAGCGTAACCCTCAAAACTTAGGGTTGAGGTTCCCATTTTTTGAAGCATGATTCCAAAGATAAAAAATATCGATGATGAAAACCCGAATGCAACTAAGAAATAATACCCCCAGGGAATCCATAAAAGTAGGACATCTGGCATCCTATACTGATGGTTCAAACGAATAGTGGAAACTAAAATTCTACCAACTATCTCCATGTTCTCTTGACAGAAAAGGGAGAAGGAGAATGTTACATACCCTATGTTTGTGATATTGTAAATTCCCCTAGAGTCCTTCTGCCGAGTGCTCATGCTTGCGACCTACCAATGTCACCACTCTCTGAATGTAACATTGGCAGAGCCAAAATAAATTCACTACATCAATCCATCTCCTTTTCCTGCCAATATCCCAATTTCCTTAATGCTGGCACACTCCAACATAAAATTATAACCTCTGCACTCACAACCATTGACGTAACACCTCCCTGTGCACCCATCATCAGCCTCACCAACCTGCTGACCGACATACTTCATCTTAATTTCCTTAATCATGATCCCCATTGGGATCGTAGACTATATCACACTCCAATAGGGGTAAACCATAAGATTAGTATTATAAAATTTATGATCAACATTATAAACCTATCAGATTAATAAACTAAAAGGATTAATAATAAAAACCCAAGGGAATAACATTAAATCTTAATATTAGTATTCAATCCCAGGAATACAAAACCCTAAGATTAATAAGCCAAAGGGATTAATATTATAAACACAAGGGATTATAAACTAAAGGGATTCATATTAAAACATAATATTAATATTATAAACCATAAGCTTAATATTAAACCCTAGGAATATAAACCCTATGATTAATAATGTGACTTTAGACAAGGAAACACTCTTTGTTACAATGTGACCATGATTATTGACCATGGTTAACCATGGTTGAAAATGATTAACAATGGTTAATTTTCATATTGACACCATATTTGTCACAATGTGATGTTGGACCATGGTTAACCATGGTCAATGATGGTTGACTGTGGTAGATGATGGGTAACCATGGTTTATTTTCATATTGAGACAATATTTTTTAGAATGTGCCATTTAACCATGGTTGAACATGATTATAAACCGAAGGGATTTATATTAAACCCTATGAATAATATTCTACCCTAGGAATATGGACCCTTAGCATAATAAATCGAATGGATTGATATTATAAACCCAAGCTTTGTCACAATGTGACATTGGACCATGGTTGACCATGGTTGATAATGATTATAAACCCAAGGGACTTATACTAAACCCTATGAATAACATTATACTCTAGGAATATGGACCCTTAGCTAAATAAACCAAAGGGATTTATATTATAAACCCAAGGCAGTAATAAACACAAGGGATTAATACTAAAAACCAAAAGGAATAATGTTAAACCTAAGGGTTTAATATTATAGACCCAAGGCATGTAAACCCGAAGATAAATATTATAAACACAAAAATAAACATGGTTGACAATTGTTGACCATGGATGATTTTTATATTGACGCAATCTTTGCCATAATGTGATGTTGGACCATGGTTGACCATGATTGATTTTCATAATGAGATAGTCTTTGTCACAATGTGACATTGAACCATGTTTTACCTTGATTAATTATCATATTGAGACAATATTTGTCACAATATGACATTGGACCATGGTTGACCATGGATGACCATGGTTGTGATAATGTGACCTTAGACAAAGAGACAATCTTTGTTAAAATGTGACCATGATTATTGACCATGATTAACGATGGTTGACCATGATTAACATGGTTTATTTTCATATTGATAGAATATTTGTCACAATGCAATGTTGGACCATGGTTGACAATGGTCAAAGATGGTTGACCATGGTTTATTAATATTATATCCTTAATATTAACATTATAAATCTTAGAATAAATATTTTAAACCATAGGATTAATATTATAAATGGCATGATTAATATTATAAACCCAAGGGAAAATAAACACAAGGGGGAAATATTAAACCCTAAGATTAATAACAGTGATGATGATGATGGTTAATGTCCATTGAGACCAAACTTTGGTCTATCAGACCTATAATTTTCTTAGTTCTTAATTGTCTGGCTTCTCATATTTCTTGGTGAGATTGGTATTTTAGATTTCTTTTTCTTCTCTATGGTCTTCCAACCTCCTTTGTCTTGCACCTCCTTAATCTCTTCCAATTCTTGGGATACTGGTGTCTTATCTTCGAGATCTGGGAGATCTGCTTTGCTGCTAAATGAAGATTTCTTTTGTGCAGTATTTGAATCCCCATAATTGTTGATGCTTGAGGGATTGTCAAGTTCATTTTTTTTTTGTTGGGCGGGGCTTTCCTCCTGCTTGTCTTGAGGGTTGTTTATTTCTTGCCTGATTTCTTGCGATTTAGATTTTTCTGGAGAGTATTCTTCCTTGATGACAGTTTAATGTTCCTTTTGTGCTCCTTCGCACCATGTAGATCTATGGTGATTCTTTCTAGTAGAATTTTTCTAGGAGACTTTTGGGAAATTTTTGGCTAGATGGCATGTTTCAAAGCAAGATCGACATCTGAAGAGGACACTTTCATAGTCAAGTTTCTAGTTCCATACATAGTCTTTGCTTGTTAGGATTATTTTAGCTGGGAATCTGGTGCTGAAGTCTATTTTTACAAAGATGGATGCATAGGTGGTTCTAAAATATTCCTCTGTTTCTGGGCACCTGCAGTAAAATTTCCCAATTGCATTTCCAATGGCTTTTAGCGAGGAGAGATTCCAAAGATGCAAAGGTAGGTTTGGAAATATGACCTAAAATGGTGCTAAGGTTATGACTGTTGTTGAGGGATCAAATGATGGGTTCCATGGCTTCATAACTTCATGAATAGGCTCGGGTTTTCCCAAAACCAAGGGCCAGAATCTAAAATGCATTGTCTACTTTCAGAGTTTCAAAATCTACTATAAGGAAACCCTTAGAACAAGGGTAGATATTAATTTCATCAGAAATGACAGGCTTCCATACCTTTGAGATCCAATTGTGGAGAGCTGTCAGCCGCGGCCAAAAGCCATTAAATCGACATATTAAGGCACTTTCAGAAAACTTCAAGGCCTCATCCAGTGAGGATTTAACCACCTGCACAGTGGGAGTTGGGGCTTCATTGACAATATGGGCAGGAGCTTGACTCTTAGAGGTGGATGGAACTAGGCTGCCAATTATCTTCACGAAGCTGGGAGCCATACTGCGGAAGTAAACCAGGATTGGGAAATCGAACCCTGTGAACCCCTAGTTCGAAAGATATGTGAAACCCATTTGATGGAGAAGAAGATATCTATTTTTTATCTCCACACCTGCGGAAGGGATGCGAACTTGCGAAAGATGCGAACCTGCAATAGACGCGAACTTGGGGAAGATGTTGTAGATGCGAACCTGTGATAGATGTGAACCTGGAGAAGATGTTGTAGATGTGAACCTGCGGGTAATACTCCTTGACTCATATCTGCACTTGTTTAACCCATGCATCCGAACTACGGAAGAGATGCGAACAGTAAAGATGAAACTTTTTAATGTCTATTTTTTATCTCCACACCTTTTGGGTTATCCCTCTCAGCTTCTCAATCAATCTCTTTCCAATATAATGTCATCTGCAGTAGATGCGAACTTGTGGTATATGGAAAACTACGGTCATCCTTTTTAAGGAAAATAAATCCTATGAAATATTATAAACAAAACTGAAAATAAGCCATAAACCCTAATATTACTATTATAAATTATAATAATAAACCTTAGATACTAATGATATAAAGCAAACCTTAAGATTAATATTATAAAATATAAAAATAAAACCAATATATTAATGATATAGAGGAAAGTGATTAATTTTATAAACCCTTGGGAATAATAGACCCAATGGGTTAATATTATAAACCCTTAGGATTAATATTAATATTAATATTATAAACTCTAAAATTATAAAACCCCAATATTAAAAACAGAACAATTCAAACCCTTATACTAAATGCTATATTATAAACCCAATATTAAAAACCCCTAATATTATAAACTCAAAGGATTAATATTATAAATGTGAGGGGAAATAAACCCAAGAGATTAATAATATATACCCAAGGAAAAATAAAACTAAGCATAAAATATTAAAGCCTAGGATTTATATTATGAACCAAAGGAGGGTAAAATATTAGACCTTAGGATTTATATTATGAACCAAAGAGACTGTATACCCTAGAATTAATATTATAAACCTAAGAGATTAAAAACCTTAAGATTTGTATTATAACCCTTATGATTATAGACCTTAAGATTATAAACCCAAATGAATAATTTTATAAATACAATAATGTGATGTTGTTCTTAATAACATAAATATAAACACATGGGATTAATAAACCCAAGGATTAGTATTATAAGATTTTGGGATTATTAACACAAGCAAAAAATTAAACCAAAGGTATTTATATTATAAAACTTACATATTAAAAACCCAAGGGGTTAATTAAACCAACTAAGTATTGGCACTATAAAACAAATATATTAAAAATCCTAGGGATTAATGAACCCGAATTATTATTAGTATTATAAACCGATGGGATTAATGATCCAAAATATTTAGTTGTGATATGGATAAAAGAATTACATGTAAAATTGCATCTTAACCATGAAACTTAAAAGGCATGAACATACGAAGAGAGAAGCACATAAAATCATGCAAAGAAGACAAGAACTTGATAACATATTTTGTCCAGGAGGGACTACATCTCTGGGCCCTTGTCAATCAGTGGGGAAGCCCTCCTTCATTTAGTGGCAAATAAAATGAAAGCACAAGAATCAATGCAAAATTACACCCTTATACCTCCATAGCTGAAAGTGAATGAAAATTGGAGACCTCTAACGAAGAAAAAGACGACACCGTTGGATTATTTTCGCCGAGAGATGAAGAATCCATATAAATTTTTCTTGATTCTAATGCCGGACAAATCTGGGCCCTCTAGAAATGAGCTCAGTTCATGGTTCTTCCCCCCTCCTGCAAGGTGCTCAAATTTCCACTCTGTCTCGGTAAACACGCCAATCTAGGTCTGCCTAGGCGCATCTACAGACTGAGGGTTTAAATAAAAAAATTTGCGCAGACCTTACAAGGTCTGTCAGTTGGCATATTGGTAAGATCCAAAAATGGTGGAGGAGGGGGCGGGGGATCAAATTCTATCCTTCCTTTTCTATTACATTGTATGTATTAAAATGGAGTATGGGGGGGCCCCAAACCTACATCGGGCGGCCACCCCACCTTCTGCGTCATCATACCATGGATTGTGGAGGGGGGGACGACGAGGGTGACAGCCCGCGCCGAACCCAATTGTAATACATTGTATGCAATCGGTTATAGAGTTGGGGAAATGGGGTCATGGCTGCCAACCCCACCACTATTTTTTTAAATATTTATTTTTTAATCGTTGGGATAGGGGCAGGGGTCATGGTCGGCCCCTATTTTTTATATTTTTTATATTTTTTAATAACAAAATACATTTTAATTTCAACGATTTTTTATCGAAGTAGTCTTTTTAACAACCCTACAAATTCACCCTAAATACGGGCGGGATTAAGTGGCGATACGGTGGCCGGATTTACTGAAACACGTCCTCTGACATAACACATCATCAAGTCAACCCAAAAAATTTTACTTCTTCTAACTTTCGCATACGAGCTCGGTTTAACGAACCGTTCACACCATTACGATTAGGATGACGAGATATTCAAATTGAACCTGAATTTTCCACATTTCTGACACTTCTATTTTTTAGCCTTTATACTTAAGCCACTTGTACTTTGACCTGTAAAATTCTCCTAGATCATTCCTCCCCACTAAGGAGCTTTTGGACCACCAAAATCATAAACACACTCAACACACTGCTTGTCCGTTCAAACCACACTTCCAATCTCCTACAAGCAAATCTGGTACATCATTTGCAACCATGCACACACCACACATGAATCAACAACCCATCACTTGCCAAGAGTTTATAGCACACACTCATTAGCCAAGGATTATGTAAAAACAACAAATACCTCAACTACTCATAAGAAAATGCCAAAAACATCATCGTTTCATTTTGAAGCAATGGAAACACATCATCACTTTTACATTAATTTGCAACGCATGATTTAAAACTATCGCCATAACACTAATACCTCTAAAAAAACCATCTTTTACTTATTAAAGTAAATGGGTCATCTCCCTATGATGGATTTTCCTGTGGAATAGCTTCGAGGACTGGATTCTTCATGGGTGTTTTTTAGTCCTAACGTGTTTGACATGTAGGTTTCTGGGGTTCATCCATCTTGTGATGATTCTTCTTCCTTGATACTTTTTGTATTCTCTTGGAACGCTTTCCCCTGGTGTTCCTCTGATAAGTGTTCATGGAGCCCTCACTATCGCTGGATTGTGAGGAAGTTATTTCATCATCTATCGTTGGTTGGTCACTAGATGTGTTGGAGCTTTATCCCACTTCCTTCCTAGTGTATTTGAGTCCTGCATGATGCGAAAATTCCTCGACTTAGATGGGGTTTACAATGCCTTAGAATTGATTCCAAGGCCCTTTCCCTGATACCCCATCTTCTTCAGCAGTTTTAATCCGATACTTGTAGTATGAATTTCAAAGCAGTGAATTTATCATCATGTAAAGTACATGAAATTGAAGGGCTACTTTTTACCTTGGGTTGGTTATGTTACAAAGTTTCCAAAGCCTCATCCTTAGCTTGCAACTGGCATAGTAACTCTTTTTTTTCTTCCTTTTCTTCCTATAGGAGCCTCCTTAGCTCAGTATTCTCTGCTTGGATTCTTTGGTTAATCTCCTCAAGTTCTTGGAGCCTTATCACAGTGAGTGTCCTTTTCATCTTTGGTACCATGTCTGTTTAAATTTTTGTTTCATCGCATGAATTGGAACCCAAGTCTATGGGTCCTCCTGTTACGATCCCAAAGGCTGCAAGCTTCATTTCATCATTGGAATCAGACCCCATGTCAATTGGTATACCTTGTGAAAATCATGCAGTTGTGACCTTCTCATCTTCCTCTAATTCGGAATTTTGGTTCTAGTGCATGGTGGTAGAGGTCTTCTGCTTCCCCTTTTTGTCATTCCTCTCAGGTATCAAATTAGGATGGAACTTCCAAAAACTTTCCTTGTCATGTCCCTCCTTCTCACAATGTGTATAAGAGGGATTTTCTGCCCTTCTCTTGGCTGCTTCAGTCCTTCTTGGGTGGTCATTTTTTTCATGTTTTCCCCTGCTTTCTAGATGCATGGCCTTCATACTGGCCTCATCGATGGTAGGAGGCTCAACAATAATAATGAATGTCTTATGTAATTATGCAGAGAACCAATATACTTAGTCACAATATCTGGTGAATCTAATGGAATGCCCAAATTCAATGCTTGTTTTCTCAATTCTTCAGTGAGTTATTGTACATTTTTACCTCTCCTTTTCCTTATGTGTTTCCATTCCATTAATTCCTTTTTCTTATAACCCAAAGGGTAAAAAAAGAATCTCAATGCAGAAACAAAATTTGACCATGAGGAGAGAAGGTTACCCAAATATTGCCTGCCTTGATATTTTCTCTCCCACTAGACAAGAGCAGTGTCATTCAACCGAAGAGAATCCAATTCAATATTTTCCTTGTCCTCCTTGATCTATTGAATCCTGTAGTAGACCTCAATCTGCCTAACCTAGTTGTTAAGATTTTCTGCATTACTTTCATCGTTATACGTGGGAAGATCAAATTTGACATCTAATTTAAAGAAAAGTTTCTTAGATGCATTTCCTGAATTCCTATGATGATGGTGAGAAGAGGAACAAGAGCTTTCACTCGCAGAAGGAAAAGGAGGTGGATCTCCTCCATAATCTCCATGTGTTGAACCTCATCCTTCTAAATCATTCTCCCCTACTTTCTTTAGTTTCTCAAGCCTTGAGAACAACTTCTTGACCTGATCTTCCATGGTGTAGAATTTTTTGCGGAAATTTAGCTCCTCCTCATTTCCAATGTCATCATCCATGTTTCTTCTTCAATTTGCATGCCCCACTTCAGTATCAAAATAATTTAGTTTCCATTCATCTCTTCGTAGCATGTTTATGGTTAGCATACAAGCATGAAATTCATATCTACAAAGACCTTCTTTGATACCACTTGATCCAAAATCTTTAGCTTTGATATGGATTAAAGAGTTACATGTAAAATTTCATATTAACCATGAAACTTAAAAGGCATGAAGATAAGAAGAGAGAAGGACATAAAATCATGAAAAGAAGACAAGAAATTTGTAACGAAGTTCTTCCGGGAGGGACTACGTCTTTGGGCCCCTGTCAGTCAGCGGGGAGGCCCTCTTTCATTAAGTGGAAAATAAAATGAAAGTACAAGAATCAATGCAAAAGTACAACCTTATACCTCCATAGCTGAAAGTGACTAAAAATTGGAGACCTCTGATGAAGAAACTGATAGCCCCATTAGATTCCTGTCGCCGAGAGGTGCATAATCCATATAAAATTTGCCTGATTCTCATGCTAGACAAATTTGGGTCCTCTGGAAATGAGCTCAGTTTATGGTTTCACCCCCCTCCTGCAAGGCGCTTAAGGTTCCACTCTATCTCAGTAAATGTTCCACTCCAAGTATACTTGGGCGGATTTGTGGATTAAGGGTTTAAATAAAAATTGTTAGGTGGACCTTACAAGGTCTGCCGATTGGCATATTGGTAATATCCTGAAATGGTGGAGGAGGGGTGGGGGGTCAAATCTTGCCCCTCCTTTTTTATTACGTTATATGTATTAAAATAGAGTATGGTTGGGGGGGGTACCCGCATCGGCCAACCTACCCCACCGTCTGCACTGTCGTACCATGGAGTGTTTTGGGGGGGGGGGGGTTTGGTACCCGCATCGGCTAGCCTGCCCCACCGTCTGCACTGTCGTACCATGGAGTGTTTGGGGGTGGGGCGATGAGGGTGGCAACCCTTGCCCCACCCAATTGTATTAGATTTTATGCAATCTGTTATACGATCTGGATAGTGGGGTCATGGCCTCCAACCCCACCACTATTTTTAAATATTTATTGTTTAATTGTTGGGATAGGGGCGGGGGTCATGGCCCGCCCCTATTTTTTTATATTTTTTTTGTTTTTTTAATAATAGAATACATTTTAATTTCAATGATTTTAGACCGAAGGATTATTTTTAATCACCCCACAAATTCGCCCGAAATCTGATCGGAGTTAGTCAGAATCTCGTGGTTGTATTTCTGCAAAATTTCATCCTCCTTAACCTTCCACATCATCAAGTCAACCCAAAACTTTAACTGCTTATAAATTTCGCATACGAGCTCGGTTTGATGATCCGTTCACATTGTTGCGATCAGGACGATGAGATCTTCGACTTGAACCCGAGTTTTCCACATTTCTAAAACTTTTATTTTTGAGCCTTTGTACTTAAGCCACTTGTACTTGGACCTATATGATCCTCCTCGATCAATTAATAAACCCAAAAGATTAATATTATAAACCCAAAGGATCAGTAAACCCAACAAACTGGTATTATAAACCATGGGGATTAATATTATAAGCCCTAATATTACAAAGTATAAATCCAACATATTAATATTAAACTAAAAAAAAATCCAAGAGGTTAATATTAATATTTAACCCAGGGTTTTAATATTCTAAACTTTATGAATGGTATTATACCCTACGAATATGAACCCTTAGATTAATAAATTTAAGGGATCAATATCATAAAAGCAATGGACTAATAAACCCAAGGGACTATAAACCCATGGGAATAATGTTAAACACAAGTAATGAATATTATAATCCCAAAGGATATAAACCCTAAGATAAATATTATAATCGCTAAAATAAACTTTAAACCATAAGATTAATATTCTAAACCTTAGGATCAACATTATAAACCTATATGATTAATAAAATAAAAGGATTAATATTAAAAAGATAAGGGAATACCATTAAATATCAAGATTAATATTAAATCCTAAGAATATTAACTCTAATATTAATAAGCCAAAGGGATTAATATTATACACCGAAGGGGTTATAAACTAAGTGGAGTAATATTAAACCTAAGATTAATATTATAAACCATAGGCTAAATATTAAACCCTAGGAATATAAACCCTAAGATTAATAATGTGACGTTGGATAAGGAAACAATCTTCATTACAATGTGACCGTGATTATTGACCATGGTTAACCATGGTTTACCATGATTAACCATTGTTTATTTTCATATTGACACAATGTTTGTCACAATAGGACGTTAGACCATGGTTGACCATGGTCGATGATGGTTGACCATTGTCGACAATGGTTGACCATTATTGACCATGGTTGATGATGGTTGAACATGGTTTATTTTCATATTGAGACAATATTTTTCATAATTTGACATTGAACAATGGTTGACCGTTATTATAAACCCAAGAGAATTGTATTAAACCCTATGAATAATAGTACACCCTAAGAATATGGACCCTTAGCTTAATAAACCAAAGGGATTGATATTATAAACCCAATCTTTGTCACAATGTGACATTGTACCATGGTTTATCATGATTATAAACCCTATGAATAATATTATACCCTAGGAATATGGACCCTTATCTTAAAACACATAATATATTGATATTATAAACCCAAGGGACTAATAAAAAAATTGAATTAATATTAAAAACCCAAAGGATTAATATTAAACCTAAGATTTTAGACCTAAGGTATATAAACCCTAACATAAATATTATAAGCCTTAAAATAAACATGGTGGCAATTGTTGACCATGGTTGATTTTTATATTGACGTGATATTTGTCATCATGTGATTTTGGACCATCGTTGACCATGATTGATTTTGATATTGAGACAATCTTTGTCACGATGCAACGTTGAACCATAGTTTACCATGGTTAATTATCGTATTGAGACAATATTTGTCACAAAACATGACATTGGACCATGGTTGATCATTGATGACAATGGTTGTCATAATGTGACGTTGGAAAAGGAGACAATTTTTGTTGCAATGTGACGATGATTGTTGACCACGGTTAACCATGGGTGACCATGATTAACATGGTTTATTTTCATATTGACACAATATTTGTCACAATGTGATGTTGGACAATGGCTAACCATGGTCGATGATGTTTTACCATGATTTATTTTCTTATTGAGACAATATTTGTGAAAATGTGATGTTGAACCATGGTTGACCATGATTAATTTTTATATTGAGATAATATTTGTCACAATGTGACATTTGAATAAATATTATAAACCCTAAAATAAACATATTTGACCATCATTAACCAAAGTTGATTTTCATTTCGACACAATCCTTGTCACAATGTGACGTTTGACCATGGTTGACCATGATTGATTTTTATATTGAGACAATATTTTTCATAATGCGATGTTATACCATTGTATATTTTCATATTGACATAATCGTTTTCGAAGGGATTGATACTATAAACCCAATATTTATCACAATGTGACATTGTAACATGGTTGACCATGATTATAAACCCAAGGGATTTATACTAAACCATATGAATAATATTATACCCTAGGAATATGGACCCTTCGCTCAATAAACTTAAGGGATTGAAATTATAAACCTAAGGGACTAATAAATGCAAGGAATTAATACTAAAACCCAAAGGAATAATATTAAACATAAGAGTTTAATATTATAGAACCAAGACATATAAACCCTAAGATAAATATTATAAACCCTAAAATAAACATCATTGACAATTGCTAACAATGATTGATTTTGTAGAAATTTGAATAACTGATATATTATTCACTGAGATTCTCCTGATCACACACTATTTTAACTTCATGCACAATACAGAATCTCTTCTACCATTCATCATTAATTGCGAAAATAAAATCAATTGCATGCACACATTAAAACCATAAACATTCACACATGAACACAGTATTTCATGGGAAAGCTTAAAGCTGAAAACCCCAACTATCTGTATATTATATGTCATGGAGATCATGTAACAATCATAGTGCAAAGCTCCTCACAAGCTCTCAGCACTACCTCCAATTGCTACACACTATCAAGCTAGATCTAGCAAAACACATGCTCCAATATTTTTCCACTTGATAGCCAACCTCTATTGCATAATCAATGTTATGGGATGGCTCATTAAATAACACAAAACACCTGTCTTGTACTGCGCAATCCGCATGGGCTTCTCTAATCACTGTGTTTTGCAAATAGCAACTGTATAGTCACAACTGATAGTTAACCTGCTCTTTCACCTATCTCTGCACTGGTCTCCACTGAAATTGTCCATGCACTGAAGTTAATTAATGCATTCTTTAGTTGATTAATGAGTTTATAGTTAGTGAATTAAATAATAATTAATTCACACCACTCTCACTAATTGTATCAATTAGTTAAACTAGATACAAATAGCTCAACTATGTTTAGATTAGTTAAACTGAATACAACTCCACTAACTTCCTCAATCAACTCCACCAAGCTCTGTCACATGAGTTCTAACTGAAGTATCCATGAAATAGCTCCACTTAACCCTTAGGAATAGCGTAATTCCTTCTGTCAGCTCCTGTGCCACATCTGTGCACTTAACTGAAGTGCTCCAAGAGAATAAGATAATGTTTAGAGTCCAAATATTATTAAGAGCTAATAATATTCGACATATCTATTTTTAGTCTGGCAATCTAAAAATAGATTCCGCCCAGTATGTCTAAAAATAGAAGTCCATCTATTTTTCCCGACTTGACCAACCATCCACAAATAGCATCCTGCAACTCATAGAACATGATCCATATGTCTAAAAATAGACATAGTCTAAAAAATAGACTTTGCGCCAAAAATAGCCTGCGGGCCCACTTAGTGAAGGCGACTTCTTTCCACTAAGCTCATCATCTTGTTGCAATCTCAACACTCCCTCTCAACAAGATAAGGATTATCTGCCACCCCTATCCTGCCCCTGTGGTATTCAAATTTGCTCCTGGTGAGCGCCTTCGTCAAGATATCAGCATCCTGATCCTCCGTGGGAATGTATGAAAGTAACATGATCTTCTGCTGCACACAATCTCTGATATGATGATACCGGATGTCAATGTGTTTAGATCTATCATGAAATACTGGATTAACCGAGAGTTTGATGCAACTCTAATTATCACAATAAATCACAATAGGATCCAAGTATGAACCGAACAACCCGACCAGGATCTTCCTCATCCATATAGCCTCGCATGTAGCCAAACTTGCTGCCATATACTCGGCCTCTGCTGAACTGAGTGCCATGGATCTCTGCTTCCTGCTATACCAAGAAACTACTGTCAACCCGATACTGAAAATCCCTCCATATGTGCTCTTTCTGTCCATTGGGCTCCCTGCCCAATCTGCATATGTGAAGCCACACATATTCACCTCATCTGACTGTCTATACCATAATCCATATCCCGATGTGCCTTTGATATATCTCAATACATGCTTGCCTTCCTTCCAGAAGAGCTTGGTTGGCTTAACCATAGCTTGTGAAAGCTAGTTCATAGCATAACATATGTCGGGTCGTGTATTGACCAGATACATAAGCGACCCCACCAATTGTCGATAAACAGTGGCATCCACTACCTCTACCGAAGTAGCATCCTCCTTCCTCCATCCACCAGGAAGAGGAGTATCAACAGGCTTGCAGCCATGCATGTTGAACTTCTCTAGTATCTCTCGGGCATACTTACCCTGAGAAACAAACAGTCCATCACTGCACTGCCAAATTTCCAATCCCAAGAAATAATAAAGGAGGCCCAAGTCCTTCATCTCAAACTCCTTTGCAAGATCAGCCTTGCATGAGTGTATCAACAGTTCATCACCTGTCAAAATCAAATCATCTACATAAAGTACAATGATCAGCAACTTACCCTCCACCACAATCTGGTATAGGTTCGGATCCGCCTCACTCTTGGAGAATCCAAGTCTAGTGAAATAACTGTCTATCCGTGTGTACCAAGCACGAGGTGCTTGTTTCAACCCATACAACGCTCTCTTGAGCCTGCACACATGCGACTCGCTGCTGAAGATCTCGAAACCTTCGAGCTGCTCTATGTACACCTCCTCCTCAATCACCCCATTGAGGAACGCAGTCTTCACATCCATCTGATGAATGTGCCACCCCATCTGCGCTGAGAGAGCAAGAATCGTACGTATGGAAGAATACCTTGCGACAGGTGCAAAGGTTTCCTCATAATCGATCCCCTCAATGTTGCGAAAATCCTTGAGCAACAAATATTCTTATAATTCTCCATACTCTCGTTAGCGCACCTTCACTTTGTAGATCCATCTCAAACCTACCACTGATTTCCCTTCCGACCTGGGGACAATCTCCCATGCACAGTTTCTGACAATCGAATCATACTCTTCCACCATGGCATCTACCCATGCAGGGTCCTCCACAGCTTCCTCGAAAGAGGATGGCTCTGTCACGATACACTTGCTCATAAGAGCCATGTATCTAGTATATCGGTCAGGTGACTGTCTCTGTCTGCGCTGTGATGTAGGTTCTCCTACAACCTTCTCTGCATCTTGAGCTAGTCGCTCAGCTTCTGTAGTGCGCTTCCACCCTCTGATGTTGGCGCTACCTCAGTGGTCTCTTCCACTCCATGAACCTCATCTTATGGCTGATCCACATCCTGAGACTCATCCTTAGGAACTAATATCTCCTCATCTGCATGCAAGTGTGGCTCCGTCTCAAGCGAACACTTCATGGCTTTCTCCTCCTGAAATTTGATATCTCGTCGCACAACAGTCTTACAACTATCTGGAAAATACACACGATAGTTGTGGGGTGTATTATTGTACCCGAAAAATATCCCAACCTCCATAGTCGGTTCCAGCTTCTTCCTGGCATCCTTCTTCACATGAATGTAAACAGGTGAACCAAAAATCCTCAAATGGGAAATATCAGGCCTCTTACCAGAAAATTCCTTCTCGGGTGTACTCATGCCAAGTATCCTATGAGGACAATGGTTCTGCACATATACTGCAGTATTGCATGCCTCAGCCCACAAGTGTATGGGTAGACCCTGATCATGCAACATCGCCCGTGCAACACCCACGATTGTTCTGTTTTTCTGCTCAACAACCCTGTTCTGATGTGGGTTATGAGGTGCTATGAGCTCTCTTCGAATTCCTTCTGCACTACAACAGTCCTTGAATTCACCAGATATGAATTCACCACCATTGTCGCTCCTAAGAGCCTTCACCTGCTTCCACGATTCTTTCTCAACCAGTGCCTTGAACTCACAGAACTTTGAGTATGTCTCGCTCCTCTTCTGCATGAAGAAGATCCAGCACTTACGAGAAAAATCATCAACAAATATCACATAATACCTGTGCTTTGCTGTCGAAGCTATTGAGAAAGGTCCACATACGTCTGTGTGAATTCTCTCAAGGATCGTCGTGGCACGACTATCCTTCTCGTGAAAGGTGGCTTTCACAAATTTTCCCAAGGTACATCCCTTGCATTGATCTGACTGTGCAAGAGTACCCTTAGGAATCCCAGTAGAAATCTGCTGCAGTATCTTCAAAGCTCCATGGTGAAGGTGGCCCAATCTCCAATGCCACAACTCGCCCTCATCCCAGCTCACCACTCCTTCTGCCTTGCCTACCATTACTGCACAACCATCTACCTACAATTGATAAAGGTTCTTATCTCGAATCCCTATCCTCCAGGTCTCACCAGTTGCCTTACTACATAGGAAAGCCTTTCCCTCGCTAAAGACAACATCATATCCCTTGTCTTCTAACATTGCCACAGAGATAAGATTCTTCTTCAATCCTGGAACATGCATCACTTCCTTCAATACGAAGGGTTTACCAGACTCCCTCTCAAAGGAAATGGTACCTATATCGGTCACACTGTATCTACAATCATCGCCCATCTTGATGTGCACTCCAAGATATTTCTCATCCAAATCAGTAAACAAATCTCGATCTCCTGTCATGTGAAAAGACGCACCACTGTCAAGAAACCACACTGAACCCGTCACACTTGAAACCAAGCATGTGATCAGTGAAAAATATAGCTCAAACTACGAGGCTAAGGCCTCTCTAGCTTCATATCCATCAACCTTCTTATTTTTCTTCTTCTGTGGAAAATTAGTGGCGTAATGTCCATGTTGGTGACAGTGAAAGCACTTCACCTTGGACATGTCCTGCTTCTTTCCTTTTTCACTGGAATGAAAAGCTTTATTTCTCTTCCCCTTCTTTGCTTTGGAATCCAAAGTGAAATTCTCTTCATCAGAGTTCTTTGATGAATATCCGTCCCTGGTACTTTGCCTTATCTCCTCTTGCACAAGATCCGACCAAAGTTGCTCCCATCCTGGAAATTTCTCCCAACCATTGAAAGAGTCCAGATAGGGGTGCCAACTCTTCGGAAGCCCAAGGAGAGCCAAGCTCACCAAGAACTCATCATCAACAGTAAACCCCACACTTCCCAGCTCATCCCTGCATTGGATGAACTTCGTGAGGTACTTGGGCATACTATCTCCTTTCTCCATCTTTATGTTCCTGAGTTTATCCTTGAGCGCCAACTTCCTCTGGTCGCTCTTGCTTTGAAATAAATCTGTCAAATCTTTCCACATCAAGAATGGAGAAGCCTTACCATGAAGGCTGGACACTATGTGATCCTTCACACCTTCCAACGGAATCCTTCAACACTTTGTTGTCTTCTTTTTCCATGCATCAAGTACGGCAGCATCACTAGAAGTAGGCTTTGGAATTTCTGCATCTATGAACTCCTTCAACCCATTGTCATCCAGCACTGCCACCATCCTGTCCTTCCATGCAATATAATTCAAGCTGCCCTCAAGGGCATACTCCAATCTCAATCCGTTGAAAGACATCTCAACTTCGACACCAAGAAAACATTGTTGCAAATTTGAATTCCACCAGCACAAAACTCAACCACTTCAAATTTTTGCAAATGTCCAATGATCAATAACGCTCTGATACCATGTATAAATTTGAATAACTGATATATTATTCATCGAGATTCTCCTGATCACACACTATTTTAACTTCATTCACAATACCAAATCTCTTCTACCATTGATCATTAATTGCGGAAATAAAATCAATTGCATGCACACATTAAAACCATAAACATTCACACATATGAACACAGTATTTCATGGGAAAGCTTAAAGCTGAAAAATCCAACTATCTATATATTATATTTCATGGATATCATGTAACAATCATAGTACAAATCTTCTCACAAGCTCTCAGCACTACCTCCAATTGCTACACACTATCAAGCTAGATCTAGCAGAACACATGCTCCAATATTTTGCCACTTGATAGCCGGCCTCTATTTCCTAATCAATGTTATGAGATGTCTCATTAAATAACATAAACCACTTGGCTTGTACTACGCAATCCTCATGGGCTTCTCTAATCACTGTGTGTTGCAAATAGCAACTGTATAGTCACAACTGATAGTTAACCTACTCTTTCACCTATCTCTGCACTGGTCTCCACTGAAACTGTCCATGCACTGAAGTTAACTGATGCATTCTTTAGTTGATTAATGAGTTTATAATTAGTGAATTAATTAATAATTAATTCACACCACTCTCACTAATTGTATCAATTAGTTAAACTGAATACAAATTTCTCAACTATGTTTAGATTAGTTAAACTGAATACAACTCCACTAACTTCCTCAATCAACTCCACCAAACTCTGTCACATGAGTTCTAACTGAAGTATCCATGCAATAGCTCCACATAACCCTCAGGAATAGCGTAATTCCTTCTGTCAGCTCCTGTGCCACATCTGTGCACTTAACTGAAGTGCTCCAAGAGAATAAGATAATGTTTAGAGTCTAAATATTATTAAGAGCTAATAATATTCGACATATCTATTTTTAGACTGGCAATCTAAAAATAGATTATGCCCAGTATGTCTGAAAATAGAACTCCATCTATTTTTTCAAACTTGACCAACC
Source organism: Pinus albicaulis (assembly GCA_034641835.2). Classification (NCBI taxonomy): domain Eukaryota; kingdom Viridiplantae; phylum Streptophyta; class Pinopsida; order Pinales; family Pinaceae; genus Pinus; species Pinus albicaulis. The sequence continues at coordinate 1,411,078,809 of CM076575.1, forward strand.
ATCCACAAATAGCATCCTGCAACTCATAGAACATGATCCATATGTCTAAAAATAGACATAGTCTAAAAATAGACTTTGCGCCAAAAATAGCCTGTGGGCCCACTTAGCGAAGGCGACTTCTTTCCACTAAGCTCTTCATCTTGTTGCAATCTCAACAGATTTTTGTATTGACGCAATCTTTGTCCTAATGTGACGTTGGACCATCGTTGACCATGATTCATTTTTATATTGATACAATATTTGTCACAATGTGACATTGACCCATTGTTTACCATGATTAATTATCATATTGAGACAATCTTTGTCACAATGTGCTGTTGGGCCATGGTTTACCATGGATAACCATGGTTGTCATAATGTGACGTTGGACAAAGAGACAATATTTGTTACAATGTGGGAATGATTATTGACCATGGTTAATCATGGTTGACCATGATTAACATGGTTTATTTTCATATTGACATAATATTTTTCATAATGCCACGTTGGACTATGGTTGACCATGTTCGATGATTGTTGACCATGATTTATTAATATTATATCCTTAATACTAACATTATAAATCTTAGAATAAATATTTTAAACAATAGGATTAAAATTATAAATGTCACGATTAATATTATTACCCCTTATATTAAAAAACCAATATTATATATAATGTAATATTAAAAACCCAAAATTTTAGATTGTGTTATTTAATGCAATTTTATAAACCCAAAATCTGAAAGTGCAATATCAAAAATCCAAGGGATTAATATTATAAACCGAGAGGGAAATAAAATCAAGGGTTTAGTATTATAAACCCAAGGGAAAATAAACACAAGGGGAAAAAATGAAACCCTAAGATTAATAATAATAAACCCAAAGGAAAATAAATCATTTGAATTGATCTTATAAAGAAAACTAAAAAAAAAACCTAAGGCTATAAACCCTAAGATTACTATTACAAATTATAATAATATACCCTAGATATAAATGATATAAACCAAACCCTAAGATTAGTATTATAAAATCTAATAACAAAACGAATATATTAATAATATAAACCAAAGTGATTAATTTTATAAACCCTTGGGAATAATAGACCCAATGGGTTCATATTATAAACCCTTAGGATTAATATTCATATTAATATTATAAACCCTAAAAGTATAACACTGAATATTATAGACCCAAATACTAAAAACTAAACAATTCAAACCCTCATAATAAATGTTATATTATAAAACCAATATTAAAATCCCCTAATATTATAAACTCAAGGGATTAATATTATAAACCTCAGGGGAAATAAACCCAAGAGATTAATATTATAGACCCAAGGAAAAATAAACCTAAGCGTAAAATATTAAACCCTATGATTTATATTATGAACCAAAGGAGGGTTAAATATTAAACCTTAGGATTTATAATATGAACCAAAGGGATTTTATGCCCTAGAATTAATATTATAAACCGAAGGGATCAAAAAGCTTGAGTTTAGTATTATAAATTTTATGATTATAGACCATAAAATTATAAGTTACCCAAATAAATAATTCTATAAATGAAATAATGTGATCTTATTATTAATCACATAAATATAAATATAAATATTTATAATTAATAACTAAAATAAATATAAATATAAATTTTATTAATTATTATTATGAAATATAATAATTATTGATTATTAATAATTATAAATTATTAATAATTAATAATTATTAAATATTAATTATCAATAATTATAAATTTTTTTTGTCGGCCAAATTCTAGATTATATTATCATATCAAAAAAAAAAAATTACAGTAGGAGCCAGCATGGTTGTATTGCATTCACGCAACCCAGAAGGCATGTAGTGCCTAGAAGGACTTGGGTGCTTGCCAAGGCATTCATTTCTCTTGGTTATTTGCAGCAAAATGTTACAAAATAAACATGTCGGAACTGTCGTCATGGGGGATGGTGCAGGGGACCTGCCAGAGGAGCCGTGAAGAGACAATCCTGATTCCGAATGTGGTAGATGATATGATACACTTATGTCTCTAGACCTCAGAGGTGGTCTTAAGAGTGCCTTAGTAGATGGCGTAGGCTCTTCGGAGCTTTGAGGGTCTTTGTCTGTAGGTTTTGAACAACATTGATGTAGGCCACTAATTCATTACCATAATCAGACATTTTTTCACACACGATGTCTAGGTTGAGCTGGATCTGCTGTAGCTGAGAAGAAATGGCTTCAAGGGTGGCCGGAGCCTCAACCTAGCCTGGTGATTGAGTAAGAGAAACTACCATGGCTACTGCCAATTTCTGGCTCCTAGTAGATTCTGAGTAGGAGCTTGAGTCCATGGGTACCTGGCAGTTGTCCATGTCACATCCAAGACCACCACGTCATTCTTGACCTCATTCCCATGGCATGAAGTCACCCATCACTCCCTCTCACTTTGTTGGGATGCATCACCAAGATGCTCCCAGTCCAGCAACTCCTAAAATCCACGCTCCGCCCCTGCACCCTCGTCTGAGTTTGTCACTGACTGTGTCCTGAGAACCATATAGAAGGGGCAAACTACGGCCACCAATCTCTACACTGCCTTCCAAGGAGGTGCGGAAGTGCCACCACCTGAAAATGTGAATCATAGGAGAGCTTGAGTGCTCTGTAAGCCTAAGGCGGAACCACCCTATGGCTTGGCCAATGAATATTTTCTTCTGCGTAGTCCAAAAATTATGTTCAAGCGCCCAGGCTGAACACCAGGACCACTCATTCATAGATGCTTTATCCACACTGAATTCACCTCCACCACCTCCATCTGCCTCTTGGTTCAGCATGCTTGTGCCATTTCCAGGATGCCTCCCCGCTACCGAACTCTCTCCACTGCTACCTGATGGAACTGTCACCCTCCTCGTCTCAAGACGATAGAGCTCAAGCCAAGGCTTGAGAGCCATCATTTTCACATTTACGCAATCCAGGGCACTAACCTTCACCATCGCCCTAGATATAGAATGGTCTTTGAGACGTCCATCCCGCCCTTAACTGCCTGCATAGCTATTGTAGGATCACCTATCCCGAGGCCCATTATTGTTCGTGCATGGGAGGGTGATGATTTAGCAGGCACGTGTCTGAGGGCTGGGTGAGCCTTGAATGCCCACATCCCACTTGTCTCGGTGATTAGAGACCCCCAGCGGGGATATCAATAATTACAATTAATAATAATTATTATAATTATTATTTGTAAAAGGGATAAATATTATAAAGCAAATGGATTGATACTATAAACCCAAGGCATGAATATTATAAACCAAAGGGATTATTCATATTAAAAACAACAGAGATTAACAACTCATAGGATCAATATTAAAATCGTAAAGGATTAATAAACCCAAGTGATTCACATTACAAACCCAAGGTATTAATATTATAAAACCTATAGATTAAAAACAGAAGGGATTAATATTATAAACCCAAGGGATTAATTAACCCAACTAAGTATTTATATTATAAAATCAAGATATTAAAAACCCTAGGGATTAATGAATCCAACTTATTATTAGTATTATAAACCGATGGGATTAATAAAACTAAAATATTAATATTATAAACCCAAGGGATCATTGAACCCAACATAATAGTATTATAAACTAGGGGATTAATATTATAAGCCATAATATTACAAAGTGTAAATCAAATATATTAATATTAAACCTCTAAAACTTATGAATAATATTATACCCTAGGAATATGAACCCTTAGATTAATAAATCTAAGGGATCAATATCATAAAAGCAAGGGACTAATAAACCCAAGGGTTTATAAACCCATGGGAATAATATTAAACACAAGAAATTAATATTATAAACCTAACGACTATAAATCATAATATAAATATTATAATACCTAAAATAAACATTAAACCATCACATTAATATTATAAACCTTAGGATCAACAGTATGAACCTATCTGAATAATAAAATAAAAGAATTAATATTAAAAACCCAAGGCAATAACATTAAATATTAAAATTAATATTAAATCCTAATAATATAAACTCTAAGATTAATAATCCCAATGGATTAATATTATTAACCCAAGGGATTATAAAATAAAGGGATTAATTTTGAACCCTAACATTAATATTATAAACCATAGGCTTAATATTAAACCCTATGATTAATAATGTGATGTTGGACAAGGAAACAATCTTCATTACAATGTGAACACGATTGTTAGCCATAGTTAACCATGGTTGACCATGATTAGACATGGTTGATTTTCATATTGACACAATATTTTTCACAATGCAACGTTGGAGCATGGTTGACCATGATTGACCATGGTTGACCATCGTCGACAATGGTTGACCGTTATTGACCATGGTCGATGATGGTTGACCACAATTTATTTTCATATTCAAACCATATTTGTCACAATCTGATGTTAAACCATGGTTGACGATGATTATAAATCCAAGGGGTTTATATTCAACCCCATGAATATGGACCCTTAGATTAATAAACTGAATTGATTGATATTATAAACCTAATATTTGACACAATGTGACATTGGACCATGGTTGATCATGATTATAAACCCAAGGGATTTATACTAAACCCTATGAATAATATTATGCCATATGAATACGGACCCTTAGCTCAATAAACCTAAGGGATATTATAAACCTAAGGGACTAATAAATTCAAGGGACTAATATTAAAAGCCAAAAAGAATAATATTATACCTAAGAGTTTAATATTATAGACCTAAGGTATATAAACCCTAAGATAAATATTATAAACCTTAAAATAAATATGGTGACAATTTTTGACCATGGTTTATTTTTATATTGACACAATATTTGTCATAATGTGATGTTGGACCATCGTTGACCATGATTTATTTTCATATTGAGATAACATTTGTCACAATGCAACGTTGAACCAATATTTACCATGGTTAATTATCATATTGTGGCAATATTTGTCATAATGCGGCATTGGACCATGGTTTATCATGGATGAAAATGGTTTCCATAATGTGATGTTGGACAAGGAGACAATCTTTGTTACAATGTGACCATGATTAGCCATGGTTTACCATGATTAACATGGTTGATTTTCATATTGACACAATATTTGTCACAATGTTACATTGGACCATGGTTTACCATGGTCGATGATGGTTGAACATGGTTTATTTTCATATTGAGACAATATTTGTCACAATGTTACGTTGAATCATGGTTGACCATGATCGACCATGGTTTATTTTCATATTGACCATGATTGACCATGGTTGACCATGATTGATTTTCATGTTGAGACAATATTTGTCACAATGCGACATTTGAATAAATCTTATAAACCCCAAAAATAAACATATTTGACCATCATTGACTATGGTTGATTTTAATTTCGACACAATCTTTGTCACAATGCGACATTGGACCATGGTTGACCATGATTTATTTTCATATTGAGACAATAATTGTCATAATGCGACATTGGACCATGGTTTATTTTAATATTGAGACAAACTTTGCTGAAGGGATTAATATTATAAACAATTTTTTTTTCACAATGTGACATTGGACCATGATTGACCATGGTTGATCATGATTATAAACCCAAGTGATTTATACTAAACCCTGTGAATAATATTATACCCTAGGAATATGGGCCCTTATCTCAATAAACCTAAGGGATTGATAATATAAACCCAAGGGACTAATAAAAACAAGGGATTAATACTAAAAACAGAATGGAATAATATTAAACATAAGACTTTTATATTATAGACCCAAGACATATAAACCCTCAGATAAATATTATAAACCCTAAAATAAACATGGTTGAAAATTGTTGACAATGTTTGATTTTTGTATTAACGTAATATTTGTCATAATGTGATGTTGGACCATGGTTGACCATGATTGATTTTCATATTGACAAAATATTTGTCAAAATGTGAAATTGAGCCATGGTTTGCCATGGTTAATTATCATATTGAGAAAATCTTTGTCACAATGCGATGTTGGACCATGGTTGACCATGGATGACCATGGTTGTCATAATGTGATGTTGGACAAGGAGACAATATTTCTTACAATGTGACCATTATTATTGACCATGGTTAGCCATGGTTGACCATGATTAACATGGTTTATTTTCATATTGACACAATATTTGTCACAATGCGACGTTGGACATTGTTGACCGTGGTCAATGATGGTTTACCATGGTTTATTAATATTATATCCTTAAGATTAAAATTATAAATCTTTGTTAGTTACAGGGTGTCCTACTTTCATTTCAGTTTTTTAACATTGTCTAGTAAACTCATGTTTTGGAAGTTTTTGCTATATGACTCTATTTTACTTTTGGCTACTATGTCTACTAGTTTCCCTCTATGGGCAGCATGTTCACCATGGTTTTTGAGGACTTCTTTCCCCAGACGGGGCAGTCCAATTTCTGTATGTAAACTCATGAGACTTCCTTCTGGATTTGGCTTGCCAAGTCCAGAGGAAGAGACCTGTAACCTAATGTTTTATATGATATAATAGAAGTAGTCAAACTTAGAAAAAAAAAAAAAAACATTACAAATCTTTGAATAATTTTTTTAAACATATGATTAATATTATAAACCCAAAATTTAAAAATTCAATATAAAAAATCCAATGGATTAATATTATAACCCGAGCGGGAAATAAAATAAAGGGTTTAATATTATAAACCCACTAAACCCTAATATTATTAACAATAAACCCAAAGGAAAATAAATCCTATGAATTAATACTATAAACACAACTGAAAATAAGCCAATGGTTATAAACCCTAAGATTACTATTATAAATTCTAATAATAAACCCTAAATATTAATGATATTAAACAAACCCTAAGATTAATATTATAAACTCTAATAATAAAACTAGTATATTAATGATATAAAACGAAGTGATTAATTTTATAAACCCTTGGGAATAATAGACCCAATGGGTTAATATTATAAACCCTTAGGATTAATATTATATTATAAACCATAATATTTAAAAGTGAAAAATTCAAACCCTTATACTAAATGCTATATTATAAACCCAATATTAAAAACCCCTAATATTATAAACTCAATGTTCTAATATTATAAACGCGAGGGGAAATAAATTGAAGAGATTTATATTATAGACCCAAGGAAAAATAAAGCTAAGGGTAAAATATTAAACCCTAGGATTTATATTATGAACCAGAGGGTAAAACATAAAACCTTAGGAGTTATATTATGAACCAAAGGGATTGTATACCTTAGAATTAATAGTATAAACCTAAGGGATCAAAATACTTAATATTATAAACCCAAATGAATAATTTAATAAATGCAATAATGTGATGTTGTTATTAATCACATAAATATAAATATTTATAATTAATAATTAAAATAAATAGAAATATTATTAGATATTAATTATTAATTATTAATTATGATAGTTGTTAATTATTAATAATTATAAATTATTAAATATTAATTATTAATTATTAATTATCAATAATTATAATTATTATTTGTAAAGGGATAAAGATTATTAACTAAATGGATTAATACTATAAACCTAATGGATGAATGTTATAAACCCAAGGGATTATTCATATTAAAAACCACAGATATTACAAAATCATAGGATTAATATTAAAATCCTAAGGGATTAATAAACCCAAGTGATTAATATTACAAACCCAAAGGATTAATAAACCCAAGGAATTACGAATAGTATAAACCTAAGGATTAATATTATAAATTTTTTGGATTTTTAACAGAAGCAATCAATCAACCCAAGGGATTAATATTATATAACCTATTGATTAAAAACCCAAAGGGATTAATATTATAGCCCCAAGTGATTAATTTTTTATCCAAAGAAAAAATCAGCAAATTTCTATTAACGAAAATGAAAAGTTGCATTTTGTATATGCAATTAAGCATTCAGAAAGGCCCCGAGGGACCCATGTGCAGATGCACACAACATAGAGAGGCTACCGAAAAGAAAAATAATTAATTTACAAAGTGCCAGGAGGGCTAGGCTTATCGTGATTTCTTTTTTTCTTTTGGACAATTTTCCAAGTCCTCGATTGCGAGGAAGAAGATACCAAGGACAACTCATTATTCCTTGTGATGTTCTTTTTTTCTGAATTAGAACTTTTAGACACATGAGATTTTTATTTCCACCCAGAACTATAGTGATTTTATTGGATTCTGTTTGAGGTTCAATAGGCGAGGGAGCAACAATAATGGGAGGATTGTCAGATTGTTTATTGAGATCCTCTTTCCCTTCCTCCATCACTCATGCTCCTTGTTGTTATCCTATTCCCTAAGTTTCCTAATTTTCTTTCATTTCTTCCTCATCTTTCGATAAAGGAATATGAGGGAATTTCCATCCTTTACGCTTTTGTACTTTCTTTTTTGTTCCTTTCTTTTCCAACTTTCATGTGGTTTGAAGGTGCCCGGTTTGTTGACATATCCTGCAACGGAAAGCTATGTTTTCAAAGTCTAGCATCTCTACCCACTTGAAAGATTTATGTGTCATGTTAATATAGTCTGAAATAAATTTACTTAGATCCATTTCCACACAGATGTAGGCACATGTAAAAATTCCTTTTTCAATTATTTCACTGTCCATATTTAGGAACCTTCCCAAAGATTTTCCTATTTCTTCAAGGACCCGATGGTGCCAAAAATGAAGCATAAGGTTGTGAAGTCTTACCCATACCGGAATTTTTGTTACCACCATTTAATTTGCATAAAAACTGGGGAGACTTGGGGTTATGAAGAGGCCATCCCTTCCCCAAAACCATGGACCATCATTTATGATAGATTTAAAATCATTTTGGGAATCAAACTAGACCAAAAAAAATCTTTTTGTACATAGATAAATATCACATTCGCTGGTCTAGTTTTGGTGGGTCCACTCATCTATTACATTGGATTTTGGCAAAACCCCATTAAAATAGTCAATGGTTGTTTTTGATTGAATAATGCTGAAGATATCACTTACTTCTGGTAGTCCGATAGTTATCTCTGGTGCTTTTTCCAGCTTATCCACCATATAGGGACCTACAGATTTTGATATTTTTTGTCCTATAATATCGCTTCTCCCTTTAAGGCATCTTTGAAGTAAACTTGGCAGTGTTATGAGGAATATTCTCTAGCTGGCATAGATGTTCTAGGAACCCCTTCTCGTAATCTAGAGGTCTGGACGATAGTGGAGTTCCTTTGAATCCCACATTATTTCAACTATGATTCATCCTCTAGTACTTTGCCAAAAAAAGTAGAACCTGGGCTAAAACAAGAATGTCAGATGTAATTTGACCTTTCTGCTTCATATTTTTCACAAATTTTGTGCTCTGCACCTAGATTAATTTTGTTACCCTAGAAACGGTTTTAAGGAGAACCTGGAAATATTCCTCCAATTCTATGGTCTCTCTGTCTTCTGTCATTAATTTTTGGGATACATGTTCCACATGAATTGAAATTTCCTTCTCTTCCCCTATGTGTACAAGTAGGTTTAACCCAGCTACAGATATCGTGAGACAAATGGCTTAAAAAAGATATTAACTGACCACCTCGAATGCTCCACATTGGGAAAAATCTGCCTCCTCCCTTGTTCCACCCCTTCCGGGCCATATAAATATTCGTAAGGTATTTTGAGCCCATCCAAATCTATGCTCCATGAAGGCTTTGATGATCTAAGGCATAAATTAAAATCTAACTTAGAGAAACGAGTGAGCTCATGCACACATTTAAAGTAGGGTTTTGCAAATACTACCCACCCTCTCCTTGTTATTTCTAGTTCTTCCTTGGGTTGATATCATTTTATTAGTGGATCTGCCTTCTTTGCACTACCTAGAGATCGAGTGGGGACCTTCACGCTCTCAATATTCCCTTTTGCCAAGAAAAACATAGATATAGAGAGCCATAGAGACTCCCCATAGTTTCTAGATCCTTGAGTCGAATTCTTAGGGTTCCGCCCAAACAATGTTGGTTCATGGCTGTCATACGGGGTGAAAGCCATCTTATTTGTGCCACCTCCATATAGGAAGGTAAGGAGTTTTGGTGCTATATTTTGTGCAGAGACCATACGATCGACCTCCTCTACTTCCTTGATAATGGCTTCAACATCCTTTATAGTCATGATTGATTCCAGAGTGCTCTTGGATCTACCATCCCTCTTATTTTTCACTTTGTCAGGATCCCAATGATCCAACCTGTAGCCTTTCACCCTTGGTTCTGCTACACAAATAGGATCCCAATGGGTCAAATCTCTTGGAAGCCAAATAAATCTTTTTTTTCGGTGACACCACTATTTGGGTGAAACGAAGAAACCCTAAGGACTAGCAGCACCATATTTCTTCCTTCTTCCAAACACTTCACTATTAATCTTTCATGAGCCCAAGGGATCAATTAACCCAACCAAGTATTAATATTATAAACCCAAGGTATTAAAACCCTAGGGATTCATGAAACCAAATTATCATTAATACGATAAACCAGTGGGACTAATAAACCCAAAATATTAATATTATAAACCCAAGGGATCAATAGACCCAACAGACTAGTATTATAAACCCTCAGAATTAATATTTTAAACCCTAATATTACAAAGTATAAATCAAAGGTATTAATATTAAACTGAAAATAAATGCAAGATATTTATATTAATAAACTAAGAGGATTAATATTAAAAACCTAAGAGAATCATTAAATCTTAAGATTAATATTAAATCCTACGAATATAAACTCTAATATTAATAATACCAAGGGATTAATATTATAAACCAAAGGGATTATAAACTAACATGATTAATATTAAACACTAATATTAATATTATAAACCATAGGCTTTATATTAAACCCTAGGAATATAAACTTTATCATTAATAATGTGACATTAGAAAAGGAAACAATCTTTATTACGATGTGACCATGATTATTGACCATGGTTGATTTTCATATTGATACAAAATTTGTCACAATGCGATGTTCGACCATGTTTGACCATGATTGACCATGGTTGACCATGGTCGACGATGGTTGACCATTGTCAACAATGTTTGACCATTGTTGACCATGGTAGATGATGGTTGAGCATGGCTTATTTTCATACCATGGTTTACCATGATTATAAACCCATGGGATTTATATTAAACCTTATGAATAATATTATAACCTAGGAATATGTACCCTTGGCTTAATAAACTGAAGGGTTTGATATTATAAACCCAAGCTTTGTTGCAATGTGACATTGGACAATGGTTGATCATGATTCTAAACCCAAGGGATTTATACTAAACCCTATGAATAATATTATACCCTAAGAATATGGAACCTTAGCTCAATAAACCTAAGGGATTGATATTATAAACCCAAGGGACTAATAAACGCAAGGGATTAATATTAAAAACACAAAGGAATATATTAAACCTAAGAGTTTAATATTATAGACCCAAGGTTTATAGACCGTAAGATAAACATTATAAAACCTAAAACAAACATGGTGATAATTGTTGACCATGGTTGATTTTTATATTGCTGAAATCTTTGTCATAATGTGATGTTGAACCATTGTTGAGCATGATTGATTTTCATATTGAGAAAATATTTTCCGCAATACGATGTTTAACCATGGTTAATTATCATATTGAGACAATCTTTGTCACAATGCGACATTGGACCATGGTTTATAGTATCAAACCATTTGGTTTATAATATTGATCCCCTTTACAAAAAATAATTATAATAATTAATAATTAACAAATATTAATATTTTTAATACTATAAATTTTAATTTTTAATATTAATAATAATTTTAATTATTAATTATGATATTTACATCTATATTTATATTTATATTATATTTATATTTATATTTATGTTTATGTTTATGTTTATGTTTATGTGATTGATATCAACATCACATTATTACATTTATAAAACTATTCCTTTGGGTTTATAAGCTTAAGGTCTATAATCATAGGGTTTATAATATTAATATCAAAGTTTTTGATCCTTTAGATTTATAATATTAGTCCTAGAGTTTATAATTTGTTTGGTTTATAATATAAATCCTAGGGTTTTTATAATTCATTTGGTTTATAATATAAATCCTAGGGTTTAATATTTTTCCCTTAGGCTTATTTTCCCTTGGGTCTATAATATCAATCTCTTGGGATTATTTCCCTTAAGATTTATAATATTAATCGTTTAGGTTTAGAATATTGAGGTTTTTAATATTGGGTATATAATATCACATTTAGTATAAAAGTTTGAAATGTTCAATTTTTAATATCGAGGTTTACAATATTGGGTTTAATAAGGGGTTTTATAATTTTAGGGTTTGTAATATTAATATTAATATTAATCCCTTATATTTATTAATCATAAGGGTTTATAATATTAACTCACTCGGTAAGAGTAATCACTTCAGTTTATATTATTAATATCTTGGGTTTATTATTAGAGTTTATAATACTAATCTTAAGGTTTGGTTTATAACATTAATATATAGGGTTTATTATTCGAGTTAATAATACACGCTTATATATATATATTTGGTAAGTTAGCCTATTCTATTAATTTGAAAAAAAAAATATTACATATGCTACACGCGGGGTTGGCAAGCTGCTCTTAGCCAATCCCATCCTTAGTTACTCGGTTTCGGGGCTGCCTCAGAGGAGGAAACCAGCCCGAACAAAACTTAAGATAGAAAATTACAATATGCGCAGTAGTGTTGATGTATCTAAGTAGCAAAAAATATGCAGAAGCAAAAAAACAATAATGGTGGCATGCTTGACAAAAAACATGGAATATTTGTGCAGCTGCGCAGGCTTCAATCTTGATCTTCATCATCGTTGTTGGTGACCTCCTCCTCAAAGGGGCAAGCAGGTGCCTGTGCAGCTGCTTCCTTTGAATCTTCCACTGAATGCCTAGGTTTTTGGACCGGTGCACAGAGGACGAGGGACTCCGGACCTGCTTCGTCAGGGACACATGTTTAGTTTCCATCGAAATCTGTCACTTAGACATCTGAATCATCATCTTCCTTCTCCTTAACCAGCAGTGGGTAAGTATTATGGAGCTAGGGGTGCTTCTGGTACGCTATGGTGGACTTTCGCGAGCCACACCTTCCTCCCTGCGTAGCTTTCATAGGGGCTACTTCCTCGTGCTCATGGTCAAGGCTCTTTCACGCAAAAATGTCAGAGGAGGAGTCTTCCATCAACTCCAGTCGATTATCCTCGCCACGGTGATAACGCGAAGGGAGAACCCCTCTTTCTCCACCTCAGAGGGTTCTATCACGTAATCTGAGGGCCATTGCAGAATGAGGCAGGGGGGAGATGTCAAGGAAGGGATATGCAGCAGGGGGACAAACATCGCTAAGGATTGGGGGGTTGGAAGGGCTGGGGAAGAGGTGCATAGATTGGGATGTCTGAGCCCAAAGGGGACTGTGCAATGTAGTGCTAATAATAGGGTTGCACAACCTTCTAAAATGAGGGAACTGCCATAGCAAAGTTTAAAAAAATGAAAGGAAAAGGGAAAATACTATGGGTTTCTTGGGGTTGAAAGATCACCCTATTAAAGGGGCTTGGACTCATGCGAGGAGGATGGAAATGACTATGCCTCACACGTAGCTGTGTTCCGTGATCAATCGCCTAAGCAGGCTTGAGGGAAGATGGATGGCTAATATACGGATCAATCATGATAATTATTTATGGTGATAGATGCGGAGGAGTGCCTTAGACAGGGTGACACTATTCCCAACGTCTCATAATCATACCTTATTTTGTTAGACTCATGCGGATGGCTAATGGTTTGAGGATCCGCATCAGGTGAGGCTCTGCTTAGAAGATCTCTATCCTCTAGGGTGTGTGAGAAATGATTGTCATTCATTTCAGTTATGTCACCCGCATCCAGGGGGATAATATCCTTCTAAATGAGAGTGTGACATTCTTGTCTGAGTGATTCCTCCTCAACCTAAGTTAGGTTGGAATGATTCAACTCATAGCTACTTTCCACCCCTTTATTTACAAGGAGATCTGCAATGGATTTTTCCTTCCTATGCACTTGGCCAAAAGTAAATGCTCTGTGGTTGTGTATCAGCTATTCCAGAACCTTGAGCTTATGGGCGAGCCTCCAGCTTTTGGATACGTTTGAGGAAGCTGATCCTTGGATGATTCTTGTGCCTACCATAGTTATGACTTGCGAGTCTCCCTCCATTTCCAAGGGGAAGGAATGAAACTCAATTGTAATTTGAATACCCTGTATAAGCCTCTCCAACTCCGCAGAATTATTATTGTCCCAAACTATGTTACCATAGTAAATACATAGAGGATCACCTTGAGAGTTCCTCATTAATGCCTTCGAATCCTACATTTATGGGATTTCCTTTAGACGCACCATCGAAGTTGCATTTGAAGAAGCCATTTGGGGGGGTACCATTTTTCAGGGGTAGGAGTTCTGCCTGTGCTTCTAGGATTGATATCCAGGAGGGTGTTTAGACTCATTTTCCAATTGTTCAATATGTGGCACTGTGCTGCAAAGGTGGGGAGGTCCTCCTGACTCCAAGCATCTAAGGCCAATGTTTCAGAGAGGTTGATGTGAATATGGTCCTAGATATTCTCTGAAGTGGATGATTTATCTTTGAATATGCGACTGTTCCTTTCTTTCAAGATGTTCCAAATGAGGATTCCTGGAATGATCTATGAGAGTCTATTCAGGAGAGTGCTGGTATAAGGATTTCCCATCCAGCTACTGATGGTGTTGATGATATTTCCCCTTACTCAGTTGGAACGATGACATAAGACTGCAATTATATCCCACAAGAAATTAGTGGTGGGGCATTGGTCCAACACGTGATCGATGGTTTCCAGGTTTTCCTGACATAAAGGGCACCTGGAGGGTCCTATAAACCCCTTCTTCAAAAGATTCTCCCATGTGAGGATGCGTCATTTACTGAGCAACCACATGAAGGTGGCTACTTTAGGCCAAATATTGTCCATCCATATATTTTTCCAAATGAGATCTATTGGGTCGAGGTTCTGCTGATGAAGTATGTTGTAAGCTTCCTTGGTCGAGTAGTTTCCACTAGGCATATTCCCCCAGCAAAGGATGTTAGTTCCTATCCTTACACTAATTTTTATTTTGGTGTTGAGATCCTCCCAGATGTCTTGTGGCCCTCGTTGTTCCAGTCGTCTTGCCATCTGTTCATGTGTAGCCATTTCCTATATCCTTGGGAGGTTTAGTCCATCCAGAAGTCCTATACATTCTGTACTTTCCTTCCTTGGAGAGCCACACTCCATATAGGTCTAGGGAAGATGGAGGAAAGGCTTGGAATCTACTACTAGGAGTCCTCCCAGAATCTTGCTTGTGTAGCACTTCGCAGCTCCTAGAAGCTGTGACTTCATATCATCCTTTTTTGGCTACTTGCTGATTTCCAGATTTGGGATCCCCCGGACTCTAAGTTTTACTGGATGAGGTTCTCCTTAGGCTAAGAGTGTGCATACCTAGCCACCCATAGGTTGGCCCATGGAGTGTTAGGGTTGGAGATCCATTTCCACCAGATGCTAGCTCCCATTATGTTATTACTATGCTCAGGATCACACAATCCTAATCCCCCATGACTTTTAGGGGTACAAACATCCTTCGAGTTGACTAAGGCCCATTTTTTTTTTATTTGGTGTCACCCCATAGTAAATATCTTTGCAAGTTGTGCATGGCCTTGAGGACCCATTTGGGGGCTGCCAGGACTTAGTTGAGTTATATGGGGAGAGATTGCAAGACATATTTAATGAGGACTAGGCGACTAGCAATGTTGAGGGAGCGCTGGGTCCAGTTGGATAACCAGGTTTCCATTTTGTCCAACAGAGCTCTCTAGAAGGAGTGATTGATGGCAGAGTCCATCACAGGAGCTCCTAGGTATTTGGAAGGTAGGGAAGCAATGGAGAATCCTAGGATGCAGACAATGTTTGACTGTGTGAGGGGGGTGGGGTATGAAAGAAAAAGATCTGTGATTTTTTAGGGTTGACCTCTGTGCCAGAGGCATGAGAGAAGGAGTCAAGAATGGATTTGAGGGAGCAGGATTCTTGGACCGAGGGGTAACCCATAATCATATTTTCATCCAAAAATTGTTGGTGGGAGGAGGGGGGCAAGTTGTGGAGGGGTAAACCAAGTAGGGCATCTGACTAGATGAAGCTTTTGAGAAGGCGACCCAATCCTTCAGCCATAATGATGAAGATGAAGGGAGAAAGGGGGTCCCCTTGTTTGATGCCTCTCGAGGGGTTAAAGGTAGCATAGGGGATACCATTGACCAAAATGGAGAGAAAAGGGGAGGTGATGAGACTCATGATCCAGCGTACCCAGGTTTGGCTGAAGCCAAAGGTGATGAGAACTTTTTTGATGTATTCCCAATTGAATTTATCAAAATATTTGGATAGGTTGATTTTGAGAAGCATGCCAGGATTTTTTGAGGTTTTGAGAGAGGGAATGACTTCATGGGTTAATATGATGCCATTAGGAATTTTTCTGCCTTCCACGTAACCTGTTTGCTTAGGGGAGATAATTATGGGAAGGAGCTGCTTCAACCTATTAGCAATAACTTTGGAGATAATTTTGTAAATGACAATGCAAAGAGCTATGGACTTGTACTTAGTTGGTGAGGCTGCATTGTCTTCTTTTGGAACCAAAGTGATAAAGGTAGAATTTAGCGTTGGTAGAAGCTAGTGGGTAGTGCACGATTCCTCCACTATGACCCAAATTTTTTTTTGAATGGTCTCCCAAAAAGAATGGAAGAAGTTGATGGTAAATCCATCAGGACCTGGAGCTTTCCCTACCTTCAGCTCGAAGACTGCTTGTTCCACCTCAGCAAGAGTGGTAGCTGCGAGAAACATCCTATTGTGTTCATCTATTATCATCTTAGGAATGTGTTGAGTGATTTCCCCAATGGCCTCATGCCTATGGTGATTGGGTTCCTGCAGAATGTTCTTGAAGTGATTGCGCAACACCTCAGTGATGGCCTCTTGTGTTTCTAGCCTTTCCCCAGTTTGGTTCTCGAGAACAGTAACTCTGTTATGCATCCTGTATTGAATGGTGGAATGATGAAAGAATTTAGTGTTTCTTTCTCCTCCTTGAGCCAAAAATTTCTTGATTTTTGTCTCCATAGAGATTCATCCTAGTCTCATATTTCTTCCTTATTACTAGTTAAGGTCTTCTCCTAAATTTCTGAATCGATTGAGCACCCTTACTGGATAATAGTCTGTTGCAACTTCTTCATTTTTTGCTCCAGTTATTTCTATTCTTTGAAGATATTACCAAAGGTTATTTTGTTCCAGACCTTCAATTTGCATTTGATAAGCCTCAGTTTTTTCTCGAACTCGAGAATTTTAGTGCCTTGTGGGGATACTAAGGAGGTAAACCATTTGGAAACCATATCCTTTAACCCTTAGTGCCGGAACCAGAAGTGTTCAAAGCGGAAAGGTTTAGGGGCATGCTTACCTGGTCGTAACCATTGAAGTTGTATTAGCAAGTGGTCAGAGCCTACTATAGGGATGATAGTAGCAACTATGTCACCCCCTAGCCGAATGAAGTCTTTTGTGATGAGGAATCTATCTAGTCTTGAGGCTATCTGATTGGCACCTCCTCTTTTGTTATTCCATGTGAAGATTCCATTGTAGGTTTGTAGATCGATGAGGTGGTTACCATGAATAAATTTCTTGAATCCGATAATGTCCAAGTCCAGATGCATCCTTCCTCCTTTATTTTCTTAAACATTGGTTATCATATTGAATCCCAGGAGCGAGAGTGGAAAGGCTCGTTTTTTATTGAGTTCTACTAGGTTATCGAGGAGTTCCAATTTTTGATGGGTTTTTTGTGTAAAGTAGACATTTGTGAGAAGACCATGGATATCCGTGCCAATCGGGTGAAAGTTGGCATGGATCAAATATCTGTTGGCGTGAAAGTTTTGTAACAAGATGATTTGGGGGTTCGATATGATTTCCAGTCCTCTAGACGCCTCGTTGGCATCAACCGCTATTCTAAGGCCTACAATGCATTCTTGCTTCCAGAACTGTGTTATTTGTGTGGGTACTATCGCAAGGTTTTTTGGCACACTCTTTGGAGGATTTGTTTTCATGTGTTGGGGATATCCCCTTCACATTTGAGATCCATTGGAGGGGATCTTTATATTGTATATTTCATATCAAATCTGTATGTCACTCAATTTCTGAATATTTCTGTAGATCTGTAGCATTAGATCTCAAATCTACTCCTTGTACTTCATGATTTCCTGAAAACCCCAGTGGGTGATTGAAGAAGAGCCTATCTAGTGTACATATCTGATATAGATCTAATGTTTTATACACAGACCTGCTCTAGATTTGAATTGTAATCTACAACAGTTGCAGCTAATAAAAATAATGTTGTCAAGCTCTTTTCAGTCTCAATACATGCTTGCAACACCTCTTTTTGAGGT
The DNA here is from genome assembly GCA_034641835.2 of Pinus albicaulis. Lineage (NCBI taxonomy): Eukaryota > Viridiplantae > Streptophyta > Pinopsida > Pinales > Pinaceae > Pinus > Pinus albicaulis. The sequence continues at coordinate 1,411,097,281 of CM076575.1, forward strand.
TTTTCTTCTATAAAAGTATTCTATTTCCTGTTGTACATATCATTGGATTTCTTATGTATTTATTTAGCTGACGTAAATGTAGATAAAGAGCCTCCATATTGGCCTCCTTCTCTTACATAGATGATATGCGTTATTTCTCCACATAATTGTTTATAAATTTATGCATTCCCTATTTTGGGATATCAAAGTGGTATTAGAGAAATCATCTTGGCACAGACTGTGCTTTCTAAGAAGCCAATATGTCTTCTGAAGAAGAATAACCTCTTACTGATAGAGAGAAGAGGTATCTAAAGAGAATACAGAAGAAAATTGATTACACAAATTATGATAAAGACAAGGGTAAAGCCCCTAAATCTGGAAGTGATGAAGAACCAAAGGATTTTCCTAAGATCCTTTTGAGAGCCATGAAAGATCTTGCTAGAGAGATCAAAGAGATGAGATTGGACATAATCAAAGAATCTCCTAAGATATTTCATCTTGGAGAAAGCTCTGGCATGTGTCACCACTAGAATGATCAACTAGTGCATCACCCACAAGTTTCCCAACGCTCTACCATGCTTACCTTATTGGCTATGGGAAATGATAGGTTTCAAGAGCAAGCATCCCTTGAAGACTATTTTGAAGAATATGAGTCTCAAAAGCAGAGATTGAAAGATCACTTGAGTTTTCAAGAGTTTTTTCACCTCAAGGACAAAATAAGACCAAGGCATCAGCATAGAGATGGTGGATTCACTCAGAATCATGATTGACATCACTTTATGGGCAGATTATTTTTACCCAACTTTTATGGGTCATCCAAGTGTTCTGCCAAAGCATGGGTAGAAAAAATTGACATCTACTTTCAGTTGAACAAGGTCCCTGAGATGGAGGCTATCAATATTGCATCGCTACACTTTGAAGGTGAAGCACATGACTAGTGGTTCCATGGCTTGTCTACATTGGGTCATGCCAATGTGACTGATTATTTAGAGTTCACTAGAAGGTTGGTGGAAAGGCTTGATAGAAGAGATCCAAAGGCACCATTCATGAACCTTACAAAGTTAAAACAATCAGGTAATATAGAGTCTTACATTTCTGAATTTTTAAGATTATCTGTTATGGCTCCTGATCTGTTTACAGAAAGAAGGGTGTACATGTTCATAGATGGCTTAGATGAACCTCTTCATGAGTTGGTAAATTCTACCAAGCCCACTACTCTGCATGATGTTATCGAAAGGGCTAGATATGTTCAAGATGCCTTGCCAAAAGCAACAGCAAACTTTCAGCACAAGCCCTCTTTTCCTTCAAAAGGGAAGGAAGAAAGAGCTGCTCCTTCCAAGAGAGCTCCTACAAGAACCCTCTTGACATTGAAGTCTGGAGAGATCTAAGAAAGAAGAATCTATGCTTCACATTCCAAGAATCATGGGCACTTAGACATAGATGTGCTTCTGGAAAAAAAAATTACATTGAGGTCTTCTCATATGTTGAGGAAGAAGAAGAAGATGAACCAAGAAGGGGTCACAGCGCTGAAACTGCAGGAGGAGATCCAACGCCATCAAGGGATGGGGAGGGATCATTTTATCCTATTGGAGGGGCTCTTTCATCTTTGAGAGGAGTACCTAAGTACTTGAGCTTAAGAGTTCAAGGTTCAATCTTGAATCAGAGGGTTTCTATATTGATTTATAGTGGGGAAAATCACAATTTCATTGATGCCCATCTAGTGCAAAGGAGGACAATACCCACTGATACTTTTGAGGGATTCTCTATTTTGGTCCCAAGATATAGAACAATGCAATGCATGCATTATGTCCCATCACTTTCAGTCACCATGAGAACTTACACTTTGGTTGATCACTTCTTTGTTGTTGACATACCAGACACCAATGTGATTTTGGGTGTTTAATGGTTGATTACATTGGGGAAATTCGCCACTGATTGGGAGGCTTTACAAATGAAATTGGAAACAAGAATAGTGGTGAATCTCAAATGATTAAAGGCATGCATACATACCCCTCACATACTACTTCCACACAGAAATCAGGGATGGATTTGCATAGTGGAAGCAAGGACTATACACTTCCATATATCATGTTCATGAGGTTCCTGCATGGGACACTCTTATCTAGTGGAAAACCACGTAGGATGCCACCTGATTCATATTTTTTGGGGATCGAGGAGGGATTGGAGCACTAGAAGACAAATCTACATCACTGGGAGTCTTGGGTAAGCTCAAGAAGGAGGGAAATATTGTTCCCTTATCATCATCACCCACTCTCATTTTTGGTTCTGTGTTGTGGGAGGAGAATAATGGAAGGAATGGCCTTCCAACATACACCTTTGGCATGGGAGATGTCAAGGAGGAGAGCATCAGCATGACAGACATTTTTTTTGATACATTACCAGCACTGTCATTGTTGGGGAGTGTAGATCTATATTGGAAATCCCAACTGTTGGTGGATTACTCCAAGGATATTCACACTTGTATGATACTTGATGACCAGTTGCATGAAGAGGGATATGTAGTCCATGAAGGAGTCATCTATCATCATGGTAGGATCTTCTTGTCTAGAGCTTCCAAGCTCAAGGAGAAGTTGCTAAAAAGAGCCTACAAAGAGTTTTGTTTTAGCCACATGTATTCCATGAAGATCTACAACATCATCATGAGGAGCTTTGATTGGGAAGGCTTGAAAGAAGAACTACATCAAAATTTTCAAGAATGAATGAGCTATGTGGATTTGGGGTAGCAACATGACTCTATGAGGGAGTTATTTCAACCATCTCTTCCTTCTTTTGAGAGAGGGGATAGATCCATGCACCACTCCATTTGTATGAGGAGTCTTGTTGGTGAAGAATCTGATCATGTAAGGCATGTATGTACCACATGGGACGGAGGTTTTCCATGTACCTTATGCTACATGTTTAAGGGAGAGCATTGGTTCAGCCATGTTTGTTTCATTTGAGTTATTAACTCCTTCTAGGATGAATTATTTACATCTCATAAGAAATTTGGAGGAACAATTCATAGAGGGTTAGATTGGTGAACACTTAGCTTATGCAAGAAGCTTAACACATGATGATGGTGTCACCAATGGAGGAGGAGGAGAGTCGCAGCACTCACCTTATCAGTTGCTTGAGGAAAAGAAACATTTTGGAGGGGAGGACTGTAATATTCCCAATTAGTCCCAAGCTAATGGGAATATTCAATTTTTTTTATTTTTTTGTTTGATGAATAAGTGTGTAAAGGAGGATCAATAAAACTCCCAAACAGTAAATAAATCAATGCCACTTGTGAACAATGCTAAATATGGGCTATTGAAATAAGCACCCTTAGGTGTGAAAGGGGCTCAATATTTTCACTGGGTCAACCATGACCAAATTAACAGTGTTGTCTTGGAGGAGTGGCCATCAATAAGGCACAACACGATTTTAGTTGGATGTGGCTCATGTGAAAGGAGATATTTCATTGGAGGTGGTTTAGGGTTTGCAAGCTCTCAACTTATAAAAGGAAGAGGATGGCAGCATGAGAAGGTTTTTGAATGATATCATATTTTTGAAGTATTTTCTGTTTAGACATACAAGATTTTTTTGGTTTTTTAGCCTAGATTGAAAATGTTGTTTAGCATTGGGTGTTCCTAATTGGTAATCCCACCTCTTTCCTTGAGAGGCCTCTTGGAAGATTATTTCATTTCTTGTCCATTATCTAGCTTGATTCCAATCTTCTTCTTCCAACTAAAACATAGATCATGTTGAGGGTTTGTTTGTCTTTGAAAGTTGTAGCAAGTGGAGGATAGATCCACTCAGATCTAGGCCAATCTAGTGCCTCTTTTGAATGGGGAAGGCTTATATCTCATTGGAAAGAGAGTTTTGGATGTTTCGAGCTACATTTTTAGATCTTGGCTTGAGGCCAAACTTGTTCTAAGGCCTACAATGCATTCATGCTTCTAGAACTGTGTTATTTGTGTGGGTACTGTTGTAGGGTCTTTTTGCACACTCTTTGGAGGATTTATTTTCATGTGTTGGGGATCTGACCTTCACATTTGAGATCCATTGGAGGGCATCTTCATATTGTATATTTTAGATTAGATCTGTATGTCACTAAATTTCTGAATATTTCTGCAGATATGAAGCATTAGATCTCAGATCTACTCCTTGTGCTTCATGATTTGCTAAAAACCCCAGAGGGTAATTGAAGAAGAGCCTATCTAGTGTACAGATCTGATATAGATCTAAATTTTTATACACATATCTACTCTATATCTAAAGTGTAATCTATAGCAGTTGCAGCTAATAAAAATAATGTTGTCAAGCTCTTTTCAGTCTTAATACATGGTTGCAGCACCTCTTTTTGAGGTTTTTATTCTATAAAAGTCTTATATTTCATGTTGTACATCTCATGGGCTTTCTTATGCATATATTTAGCTAATTTAAATGTAAATAAAGAGCCTCCATATTGGCCTCCTGCTATTACATAGATGATCTTTTTTATTTCTCTACATAACTATTTATAAATTGATGCAACCCCTATTTTGGGATATTACATTTGTTTAATGTTCTACAGGGACCAAAAAATCAGAAAAAGAATGTTGTTCTAAGAAAATAAAAGAAAATAGAACATGTAAATGAAAGTGAATTGCTCCTTAGCTCATTTGGAGTGGTGTTGGAGGTTAACGAAAGGGGGAAAAACTTTTACAAAAGTTTGAGGGATCTAGTGGAACGAATGTATAGACGTGCTTTCCACTTATAATACAAAAACCAATCCAATGATTCCAAGAACCAAATTTTATCTAAGCTACAGGAAGAGTTTCTAGAGAATTTTTCAATGAGACATGTCATACTTTTAATAGAAAAAACATACAACAACAAAAAAGAAGGAATGAAAAAGTAATATTCCTTTAAATGTTTGTCTAGAATTATTTATAAATATCACTTTTGGTATATTTACTTTTCATATATCAATATAAAAATTAAATAGTTTATTTTCATGTTACATTTTCAGGAAGATTATGAAAATCTCAAAAGATCAACGAGCTGATATCAGAAATATGCCAGTAGGAATGTCCAAAAAGGTGTGCAAGGAGATGGTCAAAGAAATGGAAAAAATTGCATCGCAGGAGGAGCGATATCAACAACAACGTGCTTCAAATGTAATATGTAATCATTAAATTTTTCGATCATTAGGTACAATAAATAAACAATTTAGCATTAAATATTAATTTTCAAGAATTTTCTTGCAGAAAGAAAAGAAAATGGAACCCATTCAACACATAAAACAAGACGACAAGGAATAAAAGGGTTGATATCTAAGTTTGTGAATAATTGTTACTTCCTTATAACAACTTAACTAGATTTCATTTTTGTATTTTTTAAGTTGTTTTAAAAAAATCATCATTAAATGTCTTCAAAGAGGTGCTAACATACAAAGAATAACCATCAAAGGAATTGATTGAAATTCGGTCAAATATGGGTTGTGAGTAAATGTTCGCATATCAGAAATTAATTGTGGAATTTGTAAGCATCTATCGATCTTGTTTTACTTAGCTCCGTCTATAATTAATAGAACAAAAAAAATATTTTATATTAAATATATGATTTTTTATGGGGTATAAAACTTGCATGAAACAAAGTATGGAACTACGCCAACAGATGAAATTTTGAAAGATGGCATGGTACATGGTTTTGAAAGAATGTGTGTTGTTTATGAGTCAATTGTTGCTATGGTAAGTCATTTTTCTTTTCAATTTACATTGATTTATATTATTTAATATTGCAATTTTCATTATTCTCACCAATTTATATACACTCATTTTAGTTTATTTTTATATTTGTAGATGGAAGGTGAAGAAGATGAAAAAAATCAACACCATGAACAAAATATTCCTAAAAATAACCCAAGTCATGGAAGTAGCTCTAACAGTGACAACAGTTCAATCGAAGAATGATGATCACTATGTTTGGATATCAAAGCAAGGCGTTGTATTTTTTGAAATATTTGTCCGTGAAATCAGAAATTTTGTTTAATGTAATGGACATAGTGTCCCAATTGAAAGACAAAGGGATACCAATAACTGACCCATTTTGTATGACAAATACTATCTTTTATATATATATATATATATATATATATATATATATATATATATATATATATATATATATATATATATATATATATATATATATATATATGTTTTAATTTATTCTATTGCGTTCTCCATTGTCGTTCTCAAATGCACTAATAAAAAATTAATTCATATGAATATTGTTATAAGATATATATGTGTCGCCTTTTGATGAATAATCAATTTTAAAAAACCACAATAATTATGATATGATATAACAAATTAATCCAAGCATCACATTCAAATGCATTAATAAAAATTTAATTAATATGAATATTTTTATAAGATGTGTCGACTTTTGATGAATAATGAATTTAGAAAAATAAAAATAATTGCACTGTCACAGGCCGATGTTTCTAAAAATGAAAAAATAAATGTCGGTGCATGTTAGTTACTGTGCACCGGTGCTTTTTTATGCTTCATCACATTGGTGCAGTTATACGACCTATGGGCATTGCAAAAACACCAAAACCAATTAAAAATCTTGGTGCGTTTGTGCAATACTGCACACCGGTGCATTTATGTGAGACTACGCACCAGTGAATTTGTACGACGTATGGGTACCACACAAATACCAATACCAATTATAAATATCAGTGTGTTTTTCTGATACGGTGCACCGGTGCGTTTCTATACGTCTTCGTACTGGTGCTTTACGATGACCTATGGGCATTGCACAAATCCGAAGACCAATTGGGACGGGCCCATGTGTTGTATCACCAACACTGCGCCTGGTGCGGTTTTATACCTTGAGGGCCTGGTGTAGGAACCTTCGACCACCCTGGGGCCACTGTCTAGATGACATGCATTGGTGCATTGAAACCTTAGTAACGCACCGACGAAAAAAACATTTGTAATAATCTTCGGCTACCCAGGTTTTTCAGTTGTGTTGAATTTCTGTTAAAAGCTCCACCAAAACCTATGTAACCATAAACATATGTTGTAGCAAATGTTTTTTTGAAAATTTTGGCCAATTTTATAACACTAAAAACCTCCTTTATAACCTCCGCTAGAGGGTCTTTTCCTTGCAGTGAGAGAAAGAATAAATGAATCTTACCATATCTTGTAATGAATTAGAAGGAATTACCACTCCTCAAACTCTCAATATAGAAGGATATATCAAGAAGAAAAAGGTAATAATGTTGATTGATTCGGGTAGTACATATTATTTTATTCATTGTAAGATAGCCCAAGAATTTAATTGCTTCCTATATCCAAGACTAGAGTGCCAAGTGACGGTTTCAAATGGGGGAACTATAAATTTCTCTAGAAAGTGTCATAATATCAAGCTAACCATGGGGGGATATGTATTGAATAGTAAAATTCTTTCGATTCCAATGGGTGGTGTTGATGTTGTACTAAGAATCCAATGGTTAAAATATTTGGGGATGATAGATTTTAATTTTCAAGAACCTTTCTTGAATTTTTTGGGAAGGAAAGGAAGTTGAATTAAGGGGTATTGTAGGGAAACCGGGAAATATAATCAAATATAATGTCATGAAAAAATTTCTAAGGAAATGAAAATGAGGCGTAAATGAAGAAATGTGCTCACTAGAGGTTCAAACATCAAAATCATGTATTTATCCAGATCTTCAAAAAGTCTTGGACAATCATTCCAAGTTGTTTGAGACTCCCAAAGGCCTCCCACATATCTGTGATCATGATCATGCTATTCCTTTGATTCTAGGAAGTGGCCCTTCAAACATCAGTCCATAAAAATATCCTTATACTCAAAAGAGTGAAATTGAATGTATGGATGCAGAGTTTCTAGAGGTTGGTATAATTCAAGCTAGTCAAATTTATTTCTCTTCTCCAGTAGTATCGGTGCACAAGAAGGATGGATCATGGTGCATGTGTCCATATTATAGGGATATAAACAAGTTCACTATTAAATATAAATTTCCCATTCCTTTAATTGATGAATTGTTGGATGAATTACATGGAGAAATTTACTTCACCAACCTAGATATTCGTTCAAGATATTATCAAATAAGAATGAATATTGAATACTTTCCGAAAAAAACATTCATAACTCATGAGGGTCATTATGAATTTTTGGTCATGCCTTTTGGCCTTACTAATGCACCTTGAACATTTCAAGTTTTTATGAATTCCATTTTCAAATCCTTCCTTAGAAAATTTTTGTTAGTCTTTTTTTATGATATACTAATATACAACAATTCTTGGAATGATCATGTTGAACATGTTGACAGGGTGCTCAAAGTATTGGAGGAGAAATAATTATATGAAAAAACCTCCAAATATTTCTTTCGAGCATAGAAGGTGGAATATTTGGGTCATATTGTATCTCATGAGGGTGTTAAGGTAGAACCTAAAAAAATTAAATCCATAATTGAATGGAAAATCCCCACAACCATAAATCATATTCACGGATTTCTTGGGTTGACAGGGTATTATCGCAAGTTTGTTAATAATTATGGGAGAATAGTTGCACCTATAACATCATTACTGAAGAAAGATGCATTTTCATGGACTCCAGAAGCAACTAAGGCCTTTGAACATCATAAAGGGGCAATGTGCCAAGCACTGGTCTTAGCTATGCCAGACTTCACAAAAACCTTTATTGTGTAATGTGATGCCTTGGGAAATGGAATCGGTGAAGTTTTCATGCAAGGAGGAAGACCCATTACTTTTGAAAGTTTTCCAATCAAAGGAAATTATTTACACCAACCTATTTATGAGAAGTAAATGTTGGCAATAATACATGCAATAAAGAAATGGTGACCTTACATAATGGGAAGACAATTCAAGGTAAAAACAAATCATGATAGTCTTAATTACTTTTTCAAACAAATATTATCTTCAAACGAGAAAAAAAATGGGTCAGAAATATGTTGGCTTTTGAATTTGAAATCATATGCAAAAAATGGATGAAAAACCTTGCTTCAAATGCACTCTCAAGAAAGTATGCAGATGTGGAATCATTTCTTTGTTTCATTTCTATTATCCAACCTGAGTGGATAAATAAAGCAAGGGATGAATGGAAGAACGATGAAGAGGTGTGGACACTCATTCAAAATTTGCAGCAATATTCTAGTGCATATGATACATTTATATGGAAAAATGATTCATTATGGTAAAAATATCGCTTATATCTTTGTAATAATTCCCAACTCAAACAAAATATTATTTTGGAATTGCACACCTCTCCCTTAGGAGGGAACTCGAGATTTTTAAAAACTTACCATAGGGTTAAGAAGGGTTTTTTTTTGTATGGCCTAAAATATGATAGTAAAACATTTTTGGTAGAATGTTTTCTTTTCCACAAAAATAATTTTGAGACAATTAAGACCCTGGGTCTGTTACAACCTTTAGCCATTCCAAGTTAGCATTGGGAGGAGGTCTCAATGGATTTTATCATAGGTTTACCCAATTCTGAAGGAAAGATTATCATCATGGTGGTAGTTGATAGAATTACCAAGTTTGCACACTTTTGTGCATTATCTCATCCTTTTAAATCCAGTACAGTCACTATGTTATGCAACTAGCTCACAAAATATAAGAAAAGATAGATCACGACTTAGAAGTCAACCTCTTGGAGGGGGGAACCTCTTTTACATTACATAAATGAAAATTTATTGGATGATAAAAATGAAAAAACCTACCTTTTATATATGAGTCTAAGGGGTCAAAATATAACAATATGGGGATCACATGGGCACAATAATAACAATAATGGGGCTATACCTATGGGGCACAATAATAAAAATATGGGGACTACATGGACACAACAACAACAATAATGGGGATACACTAACAATAATAAGGGGTTGCGATAGTATTATGGGGACCTAAAATTCCCCTATCCTTCAAACAAGTGTTTTCCTCAATGCTTGAGTAGTTCTAGATGCTTTTGTATAAAATTCTCATGTTCCCATGTCGAATATTCAGTGGGTATGTTCTTCCACTGGATGAGATATTCTAAAATTGATCGATTTCATAGGTATAGATTTCTTGTTTCCATGATTTATTCAAGTTCCAATACGATTTTTACTTCCTCATCAAGTTCTAGAAATATTGTTTGAACTAGGAGCTTGTCACCTATAACCTTATTTAAGTATGAAACATGGAAAATTGGGTGCACTTAGGAAGATGGAGGAAGCTCCAATTTGTATGCCATAACACCAATATTTTGCAACACCTTGTAAGGACCATAATAATTTGGTGATAATTTATTATCCTTCTTGGCTTGCTTGAGGGAAATTTGTTTCTATGGTTGTAGCCGTAAAAATACCCAGTCACCTAAACCAAAAATTCTTTCGCTGCGATGTTGATATGAATTTTATTTCATTTGATTGTGCGCCAAAGTGAGGTTATCCTTTAATAGTTTGACAGTCTGTTGTTGATGCTCGATGTGATCTTCCACTTCCTAAACCTTATAATTGTCTCTTAAAGATGATGTGATGGACGGTGGATGATATCCATAAAGTTCCATAAATGGGATCATTTTTTCTGAAGTATGGAAGGAAGTGTTATACCACCATTCACCAGAGGTAACCAGTTGACCCATTGTGTTTTTTTATTAGATACAAAGAAATGAATATATCCTTCCAAACATTTTTTCACTATCTCAGTTTTCCCATTAGATTGAGGATGATATGATGAGCTATGAGCTAATTGAGAGCCCAAACAAGAAAATAATTTTGTCCAAACATTTCTTGTAAAAATGGGATCTTTGTCGCTTACAATAATCCTTTTTTTTTCCATGTAGTTTTTGAATTGTTTCCATAAATTCAATACCAGCAATACCGGCTTTAAATGGATGATATAATGCACAAAAGTGTGCTTACTTGGTAATTCTATCAAATACCACCATGATGACAGTATTTCCTTTGGACTTGGGTAAACTTGTGATAAAATATATGAAACCTCCTCCCAACATTGAATTGGAATGGATAAAGGTTGTAACTTAATTGTATCACCTTTGTTTTGTTGGCAAACCAAACATTCAGACAAAATTTTGAATATAAGATTTAAGGCCATCCCAAAAAAATTCCTTCTTAACCCTGTGGTAAGTTTTTAAAAATCCTTAGTGCCCTCCTAAGGGGCATGTTTGCACTTCCAAAAGAATATTTTGTTTGAGTTAGGAATTCTTACAAATATATAAGCAATATTTTTACCATAATGAGTCATTTTTCGAGCTAAATGTTTCAGACATACTGGGATCTTGCTGCAAATTTTAAATGAGTTTCCACACCTCTTCATTATTTTTCCATTCATCCTTTGCTTTGGTTATCCACTCAGGTTGGATAATAAAAATGGCACAAATAAATGCTTCCACATCCTCATCCTTTCTTGAGAGTGCATCTGCAACAATATTTTTCTTCCCTTTTTTGTAAATTATTTTAAAGTAATAGCCCAACATCTTTGTGACCCATTTTTGCTTCTCTTCTAAAGATAATATTTTTTCCAAAAAGTATTTAAGACTATGATTATCTGTTTTTACCTTGAAATTTCTTCCCATTAGGTAAGTTCGTCATTGATTTAGTATTGCCAACATTTCCTTCTCATAAATAGGTTTTTGTAAATACTTTCCTTTGATTGGATGACTTTCAAAAGAAATGGATCTTCTTTCTTTAATTAAAACGACACCAATTCCATTTCCATAGGCATCACATTCCACAATAAAAAAAATTTTGAAGTATGGTGTAGCGAAGACTGGTGTTGGGCACATTTCCTATTTAATATGTTCAAAGGCCTTAGTTGCTTCTAGAGTCCAAGAAAATGCATATTTATTTAGTAATGATGTTAGAGGTGTTGATATTCTCCCATAATTCTTAACAAACTTTTGATAATACCCTGTTAACCCCAAAAATCCTTGAAGATGCTTTATGGTTGTGGGGATTTTCCATTCCTTAATGGATTTCATTTTGTTAGGGTCCATCTTAACACCCTCGTGAGATACAATATGACCCAAATATTTCATATCTTGTACTCCAAAGAAACATTTGGAGGTTTCTGCATAAAATTGTTTCTCCTCCAATAGTTTGAGAACCATGTCAACACGTTGAACATGATCCTTCCAAGACTTGTTGTAGATTAGTATATCATAAAAAAATACTAACACAAATTTTCTAAGGAAGGGTTTGAAAATGGAATTCGTAAAACCTTGAAATGTGGAAGGTGCATTAGTAAAGAAAAAAGGCATGACCAAAAATTCATAATGACCTACATGAGTTTTGAATGTTGTTTTCAAAATGTCTTCAACCTTCATTTGATGATATCTAGAATGAAGATCCATCTTGGTGAAGTAAATTTCTCCATGTAATTCATCCAATAATTCATCAATGATGGGGATGGGACATTTATCTTTAATATTGAGCATGTTGAGCTCCTTATAATTCAGACACATACATCATGATCCATCCTTCTTGTGCACTAATACTACTAGAGCAGAGAAATAACTTTGACTAGGTTGAATTATACCAGCCTCTAGAATTTCTATAACCATACATTCAATCTCACTCTTTTAAGCATAAGGATATTTTAAGGCTTGATGTTTGGAGGAACACTTCCTGGAATTAAATGAATAGCATGATCATGATAACAAATAGGTGGGAGTCATTTGGGAGTCTCAAACACCTTGGAATGATTCTCCAATACCTTTTAGAGATCTAGATAAATATATGATTTTGATTTTTGAACCTATAGTGAGCATAATTGTGTAATTATGCCTCATTATTCATTCTTCATAATAATTTTCATGACATTATAGCTTATTATATTTCCAGGCTTCCCTACAATAACCTGTAATTCAACTTCCTTTCCTTCCGAAAAAAATTTGAAGAAAAGTTCTTCAAAATTAAAAGTTGTTGTCCCCAAAGACTGTAACCATTGTATTCATAATACAACATCAAAACCACCCATTGGAATGGAGAGAATTGGACTTTTCCATAAATATTCCCCCATGGTTATCTTGATATTATGACACTTTCCAAAGAAATTTGTAGTTCCTCCATTTGCAACCATCACTTGACACTCTAGTGTTGGGTATAGGAATAAAATCAATTCCTTCGCTACCTTACAATGAATAAAATTATGTGTACTACCTCAATAAGTAAATACCATACAAATTTTCTTCTTTATATTTTCCTCTATCTTGAGAGTTTGAGAAGTGGTAATTTCTGGCAAGAAATTAATTCAGATTCATTTATTCATCCACTACAGTTGATTCCTATTGTATATCCTCTTCTTTTGAAGTTTCTTGTTCCTTTTCTTCCTCCTCTTCACAATATATGTAAAATAATTTCTTCTCAACACACTTATGACCTTTAGTGTATTTTCTATCAAAACTATAGGAAATATCTTTTGATCTCTTTTCTTCCAATTTTTGTGGTGTCAACCTTGTAGGTTATGGAAGTCTAGGAGTAGAAACACTTCCATATTTATAGTTGTGAGTGGTAGGCTTCCTTCTTGCCATGATTTTTATTTCAATTTTACTTTCCAACTTGAATTCCTTCTCTAATGAATCAGGCTCCCAAAGGTGAAGCTCATGTTGTATGTTATTCTTTAAAGTCCCTATGAAGACATAAATCATGTGCTCCTATGGAATATCCTTTACCCTTATATTCAATTTTTGGAAGTCCTCAATGTGCTCCACCATTGAACCCTTTTGTTTGAGACTTATCAATTGGCTAAAGAAGGTGTTTCTCTTTGTATCCTCATAATGTGTTATGATTTCCTCTGTAAAAATTGACCAAGAGAGAAATTTTTACGAGATAAAAGCCATCAATAACATACAAATGTATTGGGTTCTAAATATAAATTTTCAATGCATACCTTTTGCGTGTTTTGCACATTATGGAGATCAAAGTATTGCTCCATCTGTAGTATCCATGTTACGGGATCCTTGCCATCAAAATACCTCAAATCAATATTTTGAATACGGTGGGGCTTCAATGCAACATTAGAGTATATGAAATTATGATTTACATTTATTTTTTCTCATAATGAGTTTCCTCTACTACCTTTTCAACATTAGGAAGTTTTTCTTGTAGCAACATTTCCAAACCTTCCTTCAAACCTTCTATATCTTTCTTGAAATCTTCCATGTTTCCTTCTTAAAAATCAATCTTAGCTTCCATTCCATTCATTCCATCCTTCTAACCATCCATCTTAGCTTCTAGTTCATTTTTGGTTGTTCTATGTTGTTGGGCGGATTAATCAATCTTGCGGACAAGATTGATCTCCCTAGTACCAAAAGGTAATCTAGCAACAAACAGCCAAACAAACCTATCTTTCTCTAAACATATGCGATTTACGAAAAACACTATAAAGGTGTTACAGACTTATCGTAGATCCGATGCTTGTTCGAAGTAGTTGTTGTCCCTCATGCACTTGAAGGAGTTATCTTCGCAAACCTGTAGTCACAAACAAGAAAACATTAAATAGCACCTATATAGTAAACATCATAAATCATGCTTATCATGGTGATCAAGGAATCCATGAAATAAATAGTTAACTAACAGCTTATTGAGAAAAATGAATTCATTTGTATTAACTTTGAAAGAAATAAAACCTTACAACCTTAGCCTTGATGTTGAACAAGTCTTCCCAGGGTCCAAGGTAGGAATCTCCTCTACTCTGAAAATCTTTGTAGTCTTCCAACCGAGACAGATAGAGGTATGTGATCTCTCCTCACAGAAATCTTAGTTAAATGAGTCTGAATCCCAACAACACTTAACCTCAAATAATTCTAAAGCTTGAACTCCCCTTGAGGCTACCCAATGCTTCTTTTTATAGTGGAAAAGAGGAGGTTTCAGTTCCAACTATGAAGGGATAGAATCCTCCTTCAAAGGGATAAGCTCCTCACATCAAGGGGTTAGCTCCATAAGGTAAGGGATACATGAACCTCAAAAGAGCAGTTTTGCCACTGCAAGATTCTTTCTAGAGGCTTCTAGAATTTACTGATAGTGACTTTTTTTTAGTTTACTTGCACATTTTTAATCTTTACAGGGGTTCGCACCCATAACACAAAGAAAGTGTGTTCAGGTACGCAGGAGTCATGAACATTAGGTGCAGGACCACAAGCAAGATACAGAGAAAGTGCGATACCAAATTTAAAGAGATTTTTAAGAAATTTTCTCTTATTTTCAAGGCTTGACATGAGGTATGTTAGACTTGCAAAGGAGGAAGTATGAGTGATAATGAGCTCATACACATAGCAGAATTTCAGGATGACAATTTTCAGTGCAACAGATTGCCCCCTAAAGTGCAAAGTCTGGAATAGATGAAGCTGAAGTCTGTCATATATGAAGAGTGTAGTACTTTATAATTTCAAGGATCATCCTATGGACACCCCAGTCGGAACCTATAAAAACATTTAATGCAAAATATATTTTTATACATATCATTGCTGAGGTAGGCATTCCCATACTCAGATCAAAACTAACTAGAAACTAATTCAAACTGTTCTAATACAGGAATGATTTTAAATACATCAATAGTATAGACATGTGTAGACATAGTATGGACGCAACCATCTATTTATGAATAGTCCACTATGTAAAATGATAACAAAATTCCACGCAACCTGGATGGTAGAAACTAGATCCAGGGTCTTGATTTCTGCATCTCGAACTAGTATGATTCTATCCATGTGAATGAATGTGTTGAAGTCGAACATGGTAGAAACCACTTGATTACCGGTCAATGATGTAAATTGTTAACAAGTGTGAGAGTAACCATCAGTAATGTCAATGGATCTCAAAGTACTTAGTACAATCCATGAAATGTGAATGAATGAGCTAAAGTCGAACATGTCATGGAATCATTCGTTTGAAGGTCAATGATGCAACCTGACGTTGAAGGTGAGAAACCTGCCATTGAGGCATGCATATTTCAAGGTACTGACGATTTCTGGATCAACTTCCTAGATAATGATCTGTCATCAATAGAAAGTGATATGTCGTAGGCAAGCCCACAACACGAAATCATAAATCAATTTTTGAAGAAATATATCGGCAAGGACTGACTCAGGGATGGTCAAAATGGATGACAGATATTTTGCAGATGAATGGTTTATTTGAACTATCCTCTTTAACACATAACGACACTGTAGATGGTTTGGTGACAATTGACCCAAAGATAATACCCAAAAAACCGGATGAAGACTTTCAATGTGGTTTGATTAACTGTTAGGCGAAGGATTTCCCAACCCAGGTGAAAAAAAAGTGTCGTTTTCAAGCGTGGTTAACTGGATTTTCGAAAAATCAAAATACAACAAATAGGTTCATTTTCCTCACTTTTTCCCCACCATTTCTGGCAAGTACCTCTTTGTTTTTGACAAGCTTGAGTAGGATAACATTTGCTTTTTTATAAGCTCATCCTTCGGATTAGTCCAACTTAGTTTAAGATTCGAACCCTAAGAAGGAGTGGTTCATTCCTGTATAAAATTGAAGAGGTCCTTTACTGTTAAGTTTTAACGAGTCCAGTATAGGAGAAACTCGGCATTTTTTCAATTTTAGGGAGTCAGAAGAAAAAACTTAAGAAGACTCCATGGGGGTACTTTTTCGTAAATTTAGTCTCTCGAGCCCGAAAAAGGATAAAATAATGCAGGAGAGAACTCTATTGATCGTAATTAGTCAACGTATACCTTTTTTGTAAATAGTCCATTTTAGTCCGTAAAAGGGGTAAGCCTATACTGAAGGGACGATCATTCATTTATTTTAACGAGTTCGAACAACCAAGTGCTTGGCAATATTTTCATGTTTAGAGAGTTTTAAAAGAGATAAAAAGAGAACTCCAAGTTTTCTCTTTTTTGTGAATTTGTTTGGAAGAGTCTGAAAAAGTGATAAAATTATGCTCTTTTGCTGAAACTGATCAATTTTCCCGAAGAATCCAAATTCTGCACAAAAACTCGAAACATTACACATACCTATTTAAGATAAGTAAAAAATCTTTCAAAAATAACCTTTTTAAAGTGAAAAATAAACAAATTAAAAACTAATTTATTCGAAAAAACTTATAAAAGGGACTTTTCTAACTTCATTTTTACCATTTGAGTTCAGAGTGAAAAGTAAAAGCCTTTGGGTAAAAACGTTCATGCAAAGATTCTGGAAAATCTGTCCGAAAAAATCAAGAACCGTCAGCTCCAAGTAATCCATGACCTCCTTCTCTTGCATTTCATCCGTTTATATTTCATTTTTAGGCTTTAGATTTCATTTTTTAAGCAAAAATATGTTGAAAAAATCCCCCGCGAGGGTCTGCAGATGCAACACGCGGGCCCTGCGAACCTCGAATTTTTCTATATGGGAAAAAGTCCTAGGTATGCTCCTGTTCCACAGTGCCCATGCGTATCTACGCACTGTGTATGAATTTCAGGTGCGGACCCCGCACGTTGAAATTTTGAACTCAATTTTCTCAATTCCCGCCTAAAAAATTTCAAAAAATATTTTTCTAATATGTCTTTTTATGCAATGTAGGACATACAAGATGCTTATTTGGAGAGAACGAGAGCATGAAGATGTGGATGATGCCGCAATGAATCATTTTCCTACAATGCAGGCATTAAGAGCATGCGGTTTGTATAAATTCTGGGCCATTCAGGGCATGACAACACAGGTAGACCTCCTGACGTGGCTGGTGAATAGATGGAATGTACAGGACCAGTGTTTCATTATTGGCAGCCACCGGCTCGAAATTAAGCTGGACGATATCTATTTTCTGACTAGTTTGTCCAAAAGGGGTGAACAATTTCTCTGTTTGGGACTAGGCCAGGTGGCCAGACTATCGCTAGTCTTCGACAAGAGTTATGTGATGATCATGCAGACCCCTGGGACAAACGGATTGACATAAAAACTATCATCTGTCCCAAGCTTAAATTTATTTCATTTACTGTCACTAGATTTTGTGGGAGTGTAGCGTTGCATGTGGCTACCGGTTCCCAGATGCGCATTACTGTAGACTGTTTTCGAGGCACCATTTTCAACTGGTGCGAAGCTGTGTTGGCCAACGTAAAAGGCCAACTAACCAGAGAAAATAACGGAAAGCTAAATAACTTTGGATATGGATCCATTGTAGTCACCTTTTCTCTAGAGAGGATCCCCATGTTAGCTCCGCAGAACATTCCTATTGATGTTGGTCGACCTCGAGAACCTAGGATGGTTCGTTGGGTTGCATTGATGGCCCGTCACGTTGTTGAGGGCGTCGAGATTGTTCAATTTCCTCCTTCATATTTTTGTTGGCTAGAACGCCAAATTTTTGTTATAAAGGACTTTCCATATGCCAGGATAGATTTCCGCAGTGACTGAGAGATGGCTCTCCCAGCAGGGGAACAGTGGGATGAATCAGGTAAAAATCATTTTCAATAATTTCTAAGTTCTAATTTTTTTATTTTAATCGTCTCAAAACTAATAATCAAAAGTTTTAAATGCAGATGTAGGCCCACGACAACCAGCCCATCTCCAGCCTTATGAGAGGAGGCATCCAGCTGCCACAGCACCAGCCCCAGAGGGCCAATCAGCAGATATTCTATCTGATTTAGAGCATCACCTAGAGCGCCTGACTCTAGACATTCCAGAGATGGACATAGATGATATTCCTCTCAAATTATAGAGATATGTGATTGGTGTCCCAGGACCTTTTAGGAGGTTCCTATGTAGGGTGGCCCGGGCAATGGTCTCTTATCGTGATCATCATCAGTGATAGGATGATCGTGTCGTAGAATCATATTTTTGACCTTTTGTATTATCATATTTTCCGATCATAAGGTGTTTCCAACCTATGATCGAAGATGATGTATATTTTTTGAAACACTTCTATGCTATGATATATCACTATTTACCGACTATCTGTGTACATGCTATTGAATGTTGTTTAATTTATTGTTTTGATTATTGCAAATGTCGATTTATCATACTAGAAGTAACTGCATCTGCTAATGTATTTCAATGTCTTGGAATATGTTGATATTCAATGTAATCAAATTCACGTTTCAAGAGACGAAATCTTAAAAATAACCGTAATAACACTGGATTTCTAATGGCATAAACCCTGTTAAGCTGTAATACAACAAGTTCAGAATCCAACCTAACAATCAAACTTCGAATTCCAAACGATATGGATTTAGATAATAACTCAATCACTGCACTATACTCTACAATGTTATTCGTTGTTTGACCGAGGCTTACCCCATGCATGGATACTAACTCGTAAGAGGGTGAATAAATAACCCAAGTCGTGGAAGAAATTTTCCGTGTACTACGACAAGCACCATCAAAAAAACCAATGTAGGTTTGAAGAGACGTTGAAATCTGCAATATCAAGAGTAAAACTCAGATAAGCAGGAATAGTGACAAAAACACACTCTAAACTAGGCACACTTTTCTAATCTAAGATACACCAACAGTAAAGAAATCTAATATAATAAACATCTCCACACTAAGTTTAAGCATAATATCTCTTCAGATAAATTCCATTTATGGTTTTATCTAAAGCGACACCATCAAAATCTATCAGCTCATAGGCCCCTTTTGCTATCTTTCGCTTAACAATGAAAGGACCATGTCACATGGGCACAAATTTTCCAGCTCCTAGCTTATTGTTGGCTTGATCGTACACTATGAATAGGTCTCCTTCTGAAAAATTACGAGGGGTAACACTTCTATCATACTGATATTTTATTCGTTTGACATGAGCCTCGTTTGCTATTGCAGCATTTCATCGATTCTCATCTAGCTGAGCCAAGTACAAAAAACGTTTCTCCTCTTCAGACGTAGTTGGGAGTAATTCTATGGCTAATTTCAATGACGGAATTTCGCATTCAATAGGAAACATAACTTCCAAATCGTAAACCAGTTGAAAGGGAATGAAACCAGTTGACGTTTTTACTGAGGTCCGATATGCCCAAAGTGTTGAAAATAACATGGAATTCCAATTCGACTTATGAGTACCAATAATTTGTCTGATCATAGTGACTAAAAATTTATTGATAGCTTCAACCAGACCATTAGCCTGTAGATAATATGGAGTGGAACTATCATGGCACAGGCCAAGTTGTTCTGTCAGTTCAGTCATCATGATATTTCGAAAATGGCTTCCATGATCAGTGACAATGGCTTGAGGAACACCGAATCTAGAAATTATATGATTGAATACGAAAGTTGCAGCAGTCTTGCCATCAGCCAAAAATGTAGCCATCACCTTGGCCCACTTAGTAAAATAATCTACTGCTAAGATAATATACGCATGCCCCCCTGGCCGAGTGAGGGTTACATGTAATAAAGTCAATACCCCACTTTGCGAAATGACCGACAACAATTATAGGGTGAAGAGGAGTGGGTGGCGCACGCATATTACGATAAAAAACTTGACAATTATGGCATTTTCGGACTGCATAGATACAATCTTTGAATAACGATGGCCAGAAATAACCAGCACGCAATATCTTTTGGGTTATGGCATACCCAGACATATGACCGCCACATGCTCCAGAATCACAGTCATTTAAAACCTTCTCAGCTTCTTCATGAGTAATACAACGTCATAAAACAGAATCTGCTCCATGACGATAGAGTGTATCACCAATAATATTGAATTGTTGGGATTGGAAACGTATTTTTCGTGACTAAGACCGTGAGATTTCAAGCCTAAAAGATTGGGTTTAGAGATAAACAATAATATCCCCATACCATGGATCAAGAGTACTGATAAGAAACAAGGATTCGTCTACAATGGGCTGCTCCGCCACAGTTTCAGTATCAGTAGAGGGGAAATCACACATCAGTTCAGCAAAAACCAAATATTTCTTTGCCTTGGATTTTTCAAATTCCAAGTCAAATTCCTGCAAGATAACTAACCATTTGGAATACTTGCCCCCTAGCAATTTTTTGGTGAAGATGTACATCATAGGGTTACAGTCAGAAATTACTGTGGTCTTGCATAATAAGATGTAGTGTCAAAATCTTTGGACAGCTTGAATAGTTGCCAAGGCCATTTTCTCCACATCTATGTATTTGATCTCAATCGGATGCAGATTTCGACTAAGATAGTAAATCACATTTTCATTGTTGAATTCATCTTCCTAAAACAAAACCATCCCAATGGTGGAATGAGAGGTGGCGAGGTACAAAAGATAGTCCCGGCTGTAGTTGGGAGGATGCAATAATGGTGCATGGGTCAACGCGTGTCTGAGTTCATCACAAGATTGATCAGTGATCTCATCCCAAAAGAATGGAACATTCTGTTTCAACAACCTGGTAAAGCCCTTTGTTAGCTCAGCATAGTTAGGAATGAACCGACGTAAAAGGTTTTCTTTCCCTTGCAAACTTTGGAGTTGCGCAGAGTCGAAGGAGGAGGTAGATTGACAATAGCTTCGACCTTCGATGGATTAACACGAATGCCTACTTTCGAAAAAAAAAATCCCAGTAAGCGACCTGATTCTACACAGAAAACACATTTTTGTGGATTCAAGTGAATTCGATAATGCCTAAATCTCGTAAATATAGCTCGTAAATGAGTGAGATGGTCGGCCCTATGTAATGAATGAGCAGGTAAATCATCGAGATAAGGTTGCACAATGTGCTTAATGTCATGAAATGAGTAATACATAGTCCTTTGAAAATTTTCCCCATCGTTCTTTAATCCAAAGGGTAGTTTGCAATAAGAAAATGTCCCCCATGGACAAATGAAAGTTGTTTTTGGCTAATCAGCAGGAAGTATGTTTATTTGATTGTAACCGGAAAAACCATCCATAAAGGAGAACATTTCACTGCCAGCACAATCATCAATTATTTGATCAATATAGGGGGTTGGATAATTGTCTTTAGGACAAGCTCGATTAATATCCCTATAGTCGATACATACTCTTATCGTTCCTTGTTTTTTGTTAACAGGAACAATATTCGATACCCAATCCATTAACAGAATTGGATAAATGAAACCTGCATGAAGTAATTTTTCAACTTCGGCTTTGATAGCAGCAACTTTTCTAGGATGTATTTGATGTAAATGTTGACGGATAGGTTTGGCATCTGGGTAAGTCTTGATTTCATGTATGACAATTGACGGATCGATTCCTGGCAATTCTTCATATGACCAGGAAAACACATCATGAAATTCTTGAAATATGGCTTTATAAGCTTTAATTTCATATTCTGTATAGCAAGCACCTATATGAATGTTTTCAATTATTCTTGGCTTCACTTAAATGTCAATTGGAATCGTTCGAGAGATATTTTCCAAATTTAACTCAGAATTAGGATTTCGCAATAGATTATGCGGTTCCTTGACATATTCAGCAGTAAAAATAGAAGCGAAATCATTTTCAAAATGATCTAGCTCAGGTAAAAACTAAGATCGGTGATGAATATCTTCCCATGGTAAATCGTCAACAGACAAAAGTTCACAAATCTGCTCGTCAGTATGAACAAGATCAGGAAATGTCATTGTGGCTGAACTAGATATAGAAAGTGATTCCTTATGGATCCCATTCATTGGATCAGTTTCGGTTGAAGAAGGGTCAGAAAGTGACTATACAGCCTGATATGCAATTTCAAATGGACTCAAAGGCATCATGCCATCAAATGAATCTAACTCAGAGTCGAAAGGTACGATCCAAGGATCATCAAACATAATAGTATCTCATGAAATCATATGAATAGTTGCGATAGATGGTGATACGTTAGGAGGAGGAAAAGAAAAAGTTCCTAGCAAACCAAAATATTTAATCAAACCTACTCCAACATCCTTGTAAGGGATAACCGCTTTACCAATGTGATGGATTGTTTCTGTAGAGGCTATATCGGAAGAAAAATAAGTTAACTGATCTATTGTAACGATATTTCCTTGATGTGGAAACTTTATAAGATGAAATACCGAAGAAACAACAGAATTCATAGCATAAGACCAACTACGACCCAGAATAAGGTTGTAATCTAGAGGGGCATCAACCACTTCCATATCTAGATTTACAGTTTTACCTTCGAACCCTATGGGTAAATCCTTCAAAATACCAAAAGGGTGGAAACCTCGACCATCAAAAGCCTTTAGAATTGTCAGAGAATGATTGAGTGTAGGAGAACCAAGCGATTTCCAACACTGGATTGACATAATACACGTTGAAGCTCCCTCATCAATCACAGTCTGAAAGATCAGTCTATTTTTTACTAACACTGGAATTTGGAAAGCCATTTGGTGAGGTAGATGAGGTTTACTATTCTCTAAATCGAAGATTATTAGGTTCAAATCCTGAATATCAACAGCTCCTATGGTAGAAAAAATTAATTTGCGTTGTGTTGGGCACGATTGCAGCACTTCCAAAGCCGACATTGTTGAAGAGGAAACAACTAAGTCCTCAACAATGTTGTAATTATAAGCAGCTCTTGCATGTGGATTGAAAGTTGATTTACAAAGAACACCTTTAGCAGGCGGTTTTATTACTAAGTCTGGATTGGGTTTCTCGATCTGTAGCGGACTAGAAATAGGAGGAGGTGTAGTTGATGTGTTTGCAATATAATATTCTACTTCTTTACCATCAACAGGATTATTAGTACAATAATCTTGCAATCGCGTCACAATCTTGACATGAGAAATCATCAGAATAGGTTCTTCTGAGGCATTCGAGGTAGAACCAATCATCTTACTATCTTGATTAGGAAAAGTATCCTTCAATACAGTAGGCTGTTGAGAACCTTTAACGAATTTCGCAACCTCTGCTCGATGTGGGCATTCTTTAGTAAAATGATCCTCGTCACAAATGTAACAATGATAGCGAGGCTTGCATTTTTCGTCATTAGATTCAGTTTTATCTATTTTCTCTTTTGATTTTTTTTTTTTTTAATTCTTCCCTTTATTTTTACCGTCGGATTTTGATTTGGCCATATATGTCTCTACGACATGAATGTCGGCAGAAATTTCAGGGGGAAGACTCTCCTTTCGGGGAATCAGGTAAAGTTATAATAGGAGAAGAATTCTTTGAAGATTTCTTCTTGCTTTTAGTATTGAATGTACCAATCATACCATCAGCGGCATGAGACCCTGAAGGAGCTGCAGTTATTTGACCTTGTTTTGGAAGATCATGGATTTTTTCATGTAAAGTACCTGACTGCGTATTGATGAGGTCAAGGTATTGAGCTTGAGCAATGACTTGCTCCTTAGTAACAACTCCGACCTTAGCTACATCTTCAGTGATTTTGGGCAATAGTGATTTAACAAACCATTCCGCCAAAATTTGATCCGGAATGTAAACTTTCACCGAACGCCTTCTACGTCGCCATTCATGAAAATGATCAGAAATATATGTGGACGTGGATTGCTTTAGTGAATTTAATAGTTCCGTGCCATTTTCGTATCTGACAGGCAACTGAAAATGAGTCAAGAAGATAGTTGCTAACTGACTGAAATTATTAAAAGAGCCTCGCGGTAACTCAATGTACCATTTGGTGGCAAGACCAATAAGAGTTCTTTGGAAAAGACGCAAGCGAATCGAGTCATCAATTATTGAATTAGACACACACCATAGGTGATAATTCATAATGTGATTTAATGGATCCTCTCCTGACTTACCCTCGAATTTTGGTATATCACTGGGCAACTTATGCGGCATTGGCGGCCAATATAGATAATAGAAAATTGGATCATTCGTAAGGCGTGTCAAATCAGGTAAATCCAAAGTTGCAATAAATGGTAACTGATGGTTAGGGTCGCGAAAACCTTGAGTAGCCAAAGCAGTTTTGGGAGGAGGATACCCAGGATAACTGGGAATCGGAATTGCATTAGGAATTGTGTAACCTCCTAGGTAACCAGGATTAACCGAACCAAACTAGGATTGCTGAGGTTGTTGATAAGTATAGCTAGGGTATGGTTGATACTAATAAGCTGGATTTTGTGAAACGTGACCGAATTGAGGTTATCCCTGGTACAGTTGATACGTGAATTTTGGTTGACTTGTGACAACAGTACTTGTACCAGCTTGTCCCGTAGGCATCTAGATCGAAGTCTGAATTGAAGGTCCTGATTGGGGTATAGAGACTTGAGGGATTTTCATGGATGCAGGGATAGAAGAACTCGGAGCTATAGATACTCCAGAAATAGGTGTTATAGGTTGAACAGACGTTGCAGTAGTTGCAGCAGTTTGAGGCGGAGTCTGAGGTGTACTAGGCCAAGACTGCTGAACAGAACCAGGTGCACGAGTTTGAATAGTAGGTTGGACAGGTTGCTAGGTTGGACTAGAAACCAAAGGCTATCCAGGTTGAGAAGGAAATTGCACATTAGGTTGCATAGGTTTTTGAAATTGGGACACATCCCACACCATGTTTGTTCCGGGGTATTGTCCCATAGAAGGTTGAATGTAAGGACCATAACTTGGTTGAATGTAGGGTAGATAAGTAAGTCGTAAATTTCCAGCTCCTTGTATAGATGATTGACTAGAAGGCAGTTTGAAACCTTGAATTGGGTACTGACCTTGAGGTTGATAACCCTGAGGCGCATACTGAAGTTGGGGTTGATAAGGACCCTGAGGAGCATATTGAGTTTGGGGTTGACCTTGGGGTATGTACTGTCCTGAAGGTTGATAACCTTGAGTTATGTATTGTCCTTGAGGTTTTCCTCCAAAATAATATGA
Organism: Pinus albicaulis; assembly: GCA_034641835.2. Taxonomy (NCBI): domain Eukaryota; kingdom Viridiplantae; phylum Streptophyta; class Pinopsida; order Pinales; family Pinaceae; genus Pinus; species Pinus albicaulis. The sequence goes on from CM076575.1 coordinate 1,411,122,961, forward strand.
TTCCACAGTTTTTCGTGGGAAAAATTGACCTTGAGGTTTCTCCCCCGACAGTAATTGACTGCCTGAAGGTTGCCCCCCAAGCAGTAATTGACTACCCTGAGGTTGCCCCCCAGGTGGTAACTGACTTCCCTGAAATTGTCCTCCAGGCGATAACTGACTACCTTGAGGTTGAGGATTCGGAATATTATCGGACATCATAAAGATTTTCTCTGCGTTCAACGTTTCAATTTTAATTCCATTAACACCAGATGATAACACCTATTCAATCGATCAAGGAGCTACTCCAGAGAAAGTACCAGACAAATCCTGATATCCCGAAGGAACAGAAGGACCACCGTGTAAAAATGCTTCCGGTGATTGGGAAAACATGGATGACTCTCCTACCATGATGGCTGAAGGATAGTAACCTCTGGGTGTAGGATGAAATGGAATTCGAGGTGGAGAAAAAGCAAGACCCGGGTTCTCTAAAAAGTTTGTCAAAGATAGATACCAAGCGTCAGTTCGAATAAGGCTGTAGAAAATAGATTCATGCTACCTAAGATTTAATGACTGCAGGGATTTGGGAAGAGATAACTCTTCGTCTGGACTAGTAAGCTCTTCAATAGAAATAAGGCCAGATGGAAGATCTTCAGTAATAATATTTCTTACCCTAGGTGAACCAGGATCGATAGAAGTTGGTGTAATAAATCCTGAGGATGTTTCCAAAACATAATGTTTAGTGTCAAGTTAAAAAATTTCAGGTTCATCAGCTAGTTCACTGGGAGGAGAAATACTACCAGTAACTTCAGAAACTGAAATAGGTTCTTGAATGTATTCTGTTGTGGGTATTTGATGATCATGATGAATAAATATAGATGAATTTCCAATTTCTATTGATCTAATTCTATTGCTGCTAGATGATACTAGAGCATGCCACCCTTCAAGCTGACTTGGTGTATATTAAGGGTGCTTCCCCTGAAGTCTCTAGGATTTTATTAGTAATTCTTCCACGATTAAATATTAAATCAGTCACACACAAAAAAAGAAATTTCAATGAAAACACCTAAAGTCTCTAAAGAAGCAAATAGCTGAATCACACGCCTAAAAATCTAAGAGTTCAAACCACACACAAACAGTAACTTCTCGTACTAAAAACACTAGTTGTTGATGAAATCCAACTTAGTAGAAGTTTAATACAGAAAGGGCGGTTGGAACAGTTACCTCGACAACCTGCTTAATGAAATATACTGGCCCAAGTTTCTTCACAAAACCATCTCGAGTGAAGATAACCCCCAGAGAGTCCAAGTGAGTCTATTCGACGTCTACTCCAGGTACAGTGAGATCTTTCCTTCACCGTCACCTTAGGAAATAATCTTAAGCTTATGGACACTAAGGTTACCAACAATAACAAATACAACTGAGGGAATAGTCTATGATCCGATCCCACGTGCAAGGGCAGAGTAACTAAGCTCAATCCCCTTGAAGGCTCCTTGACATGGTCAATCCGAGGTTTACCAACAAGTGACCCCAGGCTCCTCGACAATGGTTAATCTGAGGTTTACCATTTGTAATGCGTGCAGAATCTTTTATCTTTCCCAATGAAACTACAAAAATAATTTTGAGATCTACAAACTTTAAAAATCTAATTGAATAAAAGCTTTAATATTTTTTGAAGAATGTTTTACTTAGTTGTTCAGTAAACTAAGGATTTATTTGTCCAGAATAACAAACAAATCAAAAACATCCAGATATGTTTTTTTTATAAAAATGAAATTCAAAACCTATAACAAAGTTTTTTTGAAGATTTGCAAAGAAACAAATAGATCTATTTCTCAATAAAGGATGGATTTTACAAATAGGTCAGACTCATCAAGAAGACAAAAATACCAATGTAATCTGAGGTATTTCAAACTTCCAATGCTTTGAGTCACTACAGAGACCAAGTAAAAAGCAATCCAATATGCAAAACTTCTAGAAAATCATCAAAAACACAAATACTATTGGAACTCACTCACAAGAGACTTTTGAAAGAAAAAATACAAATCTGGGCAGATACTAAAAACTCTAAATCAAACCAAAGATCATGAATTCCCCTTGAGGCTACCCAATGCCTCTTTTTATAGTGGAAAAGAGGAGGTTTCAGTTCCAAATATGAAGGGATATAATCCTCCTTCAAAGGGATAAGCTCCTCACATCAAGGGGTTTGCTCCATAAGGTAAGGGATATATGAACCTCAAAAGAGTGGTTCTGCCACCGCAAGATTCTTTCTAGAGGCTTCTAGAATTTACTGATAGTGCGATTTATTTTAGTTTACTTGTGCCTTTTTAATATTTACAGGGGTCCGCACCCATAACACAGAGAAAGTGTGTTTAGGTATGCAGGAGTCACGAACATTAGGTGCGGGACCGCAGGGAAGATACAGAGAAAGTGTGATACCAAAGTTAAAGAGATTTTTAAGAACTTTTCTCTTATTTTCAAGGCTTGACATGAGGAACTGGTATGTTAGACTTGAAAATAAGTATGAGTGATAATGAGCTCATACACATAGCAGAATGTCAGGATGACAATTTTCAGTGCAACATATGTGAGAGCGAAATTTGTTGCACTTGGTCCTGTAATTTTGAAATATTATGTTGCACTTCTTCCTCTTCATGTGCTACAATAGAGAATTATGAGGGCTTAATGGGTGTGACATTATCTTTTGGAGGAATTTTATAACCCAATACTGATATATGTGCTTCAATACTCCCTTGGAATCACTTCAAATTGATTTTTCAAACAAATGTTATGCAAATTTTAAAAACAATACACGCTTTCTTCTTGATTTTGGGAACTCAATCTTGAAATGTGTGTAAATCTATAATTTCAGATCTCCAAGATCTGAACTCTAGTCCTATAGTACCCCTATGATTCTTCTTTCTAATGCCACATGTCATACATAATTTGGATTCTTTAAGATAAAGTTATGCCTAATGTCCCACAATTACCTAATTATGGTCTGGTTCCACAGAGTGAACTTGTACAACGTGCCACGTGTTACAATTTTTACCTTTAGATTTGAAATCGATACACAAGAAACTATTGTCCATCAAATTTCATCGACTTTTTACATAATTCCAATCCAATGCCTGTGAAAGAAATTTATGAAAATTTTCCCTTGGCCACCTGTTTGAGATGAAATTCTGAAGCTTTTGAAAACCCTAACTTCCTCAGATCATATCTCTGAAAATATAGCGAATGGAGATCTGAAATTATTATACAAATCTCCTTAGGACTCCAGTTTCTTGTGGTAAACATTTCAATTTTTGAACCTTCATAGAAAAAAATTTATATTGAAAATTCCAAGATGGCCTGTTTGTAGCAGGGAAACCCTAGAATCCAAAACTATGATACCAAATGTTATGCAACCAACTCATAAAATAGAATAAAAAATAGATCACGACTTAGAAATCAGCCTCCTTAAAGGGGACACCTCCTTTACATTACATAAACAAAAAATTCTTAGATGATAGAAATGACAAAACCTACGTTATATACATAGGAGTCTAAGGGGTCACAATATAAAAATATGGGGATCACATGGGCACAACAATAACAATAATGGTGCTACATCTATGGGGAACAATAATAACAATATGGGGACTGCATGGGAATACTAATAAAAATATTGGGGCTACACTAACAATAATAAGGGGATACACTAGTATTATGGGGACTTAACACGCTAGTGCATTTATAGAAACAATTCAAAAGTTTCATGGAAACCCAAAGTTATAGTAAGTAACAAAGATCCAATTTTCAATAGAAATTTTTGGACGAAATTATTTTCTTGTCTTGGTACTCAATTAGCTCATAAATCATCTTATAATACTCAATTTGATGGGAAAACTGAGATAGTTAACAACTTTTTGGAAGGATGTTATCATTTCTTTGTATATGATAAACAAACACAATGGGTTAAGTGGTTACCTTTAGATGAATGGTGGTATAACACTTCCTTCCATACTACAACAAAAATGACTCCATTTATGGCACTTTATTGATATCATCCATCATCCATCAAAAGATATTTAAGAGAAAATTATAAGGTTCAAGGAGTGGAAAATCACATCAAGCATCAACAACAAGTTCTCCAACTCCTAAACGATAACCTCATTCTAGTGTAGAAGTGAATGAAACAACAGGAATATCAGTGTCATAGTGAAAGAAGTTTTGATGTATGAGACTGGGTATTTTTAGGGCTACAAGAATACAAACAAATTTCCCTCAAGCAAGCTAAGAAGGATAATAAATTATCACCCAAGTACTATGGTCCTTAAAAGGTGTTGTAAAATATTGGGACAATGGAATACAAATTGGAGCTACTTGCATCTTCCCAAGTACACCTAGTTTTCCATGTTTCATGCTTAAAGAAGGTTATCAGTGACAAGATTCTAGTTTAAACAGTGTTTCCCGAACTTGAAAAAGAAGGAAAAATCATATTTTATCCTGAAGTAGTAACGGAAAAAATAACCCAGTGGCTATGGAATCGATCAATTTCAGAGTATCTCATTAAGTGGAAGAAATTACCTGTTGAATATTCCACATAGGAGGATGAGAATTTTATATAGAATAATCCATAACTACTCAAGCATTGAGGAAACAATTTTTTTAAGGAGAGGGGCATGTTATGTCCCTATAATACTAGTGTAGCCCCTTTATTATTATTTTTAATTTACCCTGCTTATTGTTATTGTTGTGCCCATGTAACCCACATATGTTTATTGTTGTGCCCCATAAAACCCCAATATTATTATTGTTGTGTCCTTACATTATTATTGTTATGTAGGCTCTGATTATATTGTGACTCCTTACACCCTCATATATACAAAGGAGGTATTTTCATTTGTATCATCCAAGAATTGTTCGTTCATGTAATGTAAACAAGGTTTCCCCCTCGAAGAGGCTATTTTTAAAGTCATTGATATATATTTTCTTCTATTTTTTGAGCTATTTGCATAAAATTAGTTCATACAAGTTAGATTATGCTTTCCTTCTCTGTTTTATGTTTTCTAAGCTAGGGTTTCCATTTCAAGCATTGTTATTTCTTATACATAGACTAGGTTTCTCCTTTGAGGGAACATTTACCTTCTACAAGTAGATTAATGTTTACATCTTGCAAGTCGAGTAGCCTTTACATTTCTGAAATTAGGTTGGAATTTAAATTTATGAATGTAGGTTAGCCCTTAAATTTCTACAATGTAGAGTAGCATTTACATTTCTGTAATTATATTAGCATGTCCATTCCTGCAAGTAGATTAGAAATTCCTTTTATGCAATCTCTTTTTCGTGCAAATATAGATTCAGTTGATAGAGTGGTCTCTATATCCCTTGGTTTGGTACATTTCCCCAAAGTAACTTGAGTAGATGTAATATTCCTAAATTAGCATTAAGCTAATTGGAATATTAAATTTTTCTCTTATCATTTAGCTAGATAAATAAATGGGTAGGGACACCCATAAATCTCTTTAGTACAAAAAAAATCCCTCTTAATGTGAAAATGGATCATCTTAATAGCTAGATAAATCACCCTCATTTGTGAACAGGGGCTAATGCATGTGGAAAAGGTCAATTTTGACCAAATCAACAATGCTGGTATGGAGGGAGTGGATCATTAATGAGAGACGATGCAATGTGAATGGGAGGAAGTATCCATGACAGTTGTAACCCTAATGATTGGGACCCAAGGTGAGAAGGCTCACATTGTTTATAAGGAGGACAAGGCAGCCATAGAGGGGTATGTTATTGATTATTGATTTTATGGTCTATATGACTTCTTGCACTCTCTAGTTGTTTAGCTGCGATTGTTCTGATGTTTAGCATAGGGTGTTACTGAGCATGGATCCCACCTCTTCCCTTGAGGTAGCCTCTAGGAAGAGTATTGTACTATCATTTCCACACTCTGGCATTTTGGCCAGTCTTCAGTCTTCAGCTACAATGCAATGTCTATTCAAATTTGTGTTGTGTTGCAGGGTGTTGCAATGGAGGGTTGAGAAACCCACTTTCTGAGCTAGTTTTTTAGGAGAGGAAGCATTCTTGTCATTGGGAGAACAAAAAAGGAGATCCCTGAGATTTATTTCACATCTTGGCACTAGGCCACATATTCCCATCATCTATAGTGCATATTCCCTCTTTGAATACGTTATTTTAGTGAGAATTTGCAATGGAGGTTTTAGTGCTTGTTTTGGAGGGTGAGATTTTCAGTGTTGGGATCAGCTTTTCACTTGAAGGCTCTATTGGAGGATATATTTTAATTTAGATATCATTTTCAGCCATATTCATCCATTTATTCAATTGCAGCTACTATTCAGCCCTAGGCCTGCATTCCGACATTTTGTACTCTTTGGTATTTCCGGAAACCCTTCCTGGGTTGTCTTGGAAATGTGTTTGGGAGCCTAGATCTTCACTCCCAGCATTGTTTGAGATATATTACAGTAGATTCATCTTGTTATATCTTTATGTAGCATTTTATTCCCTAAAATTGTGCTTTCATGGCTCATGGCATTTTTATAGCAGTGTTTGTCTCATCTATTAACATATTTTCTCATAGGAGTCTTGTTTTGTATTGCTTGAGTGACTTGATCCTCAAGATCTTGTGCCTATTATTTTATGATATGTTTAATAATATGGTTGTATATTTTTCTCATATCATGGCGTATTTATTTTCTCACATCTATTTCCATTATTGTGTTCAAATATTTCTTCTTCCCCATTTGGGAATATTACAGTGGTATCAGAGCATAATCTTGGCTCAGCCTATGGAATTCAGCCATTATGCTATCAAGAGAATAAGAAGAAGGAGAAAGAGATCAGAATGATGGAAAGCATGAGTATTATCTCATCTCTTTTCAGATCTAAGAGGTACCTCACCAAGGAGGTCAAGAAAAGAAAGGTGGAGAGACGCAATGAGACCTCTAAAGGGTTTCAAGAAGAGGAAGGTCCATGTACTTCCTATCAGCAAAAGAAAGATTCGGTATTTCATAGAGCTCCAAAGAATTATACCATGCCCTTTCCTTTTGAAGAAGAAGACAAGAGGCATGGAGATGGAGGACAATTAGATCATGAGATTCTAAGAGAGTATCTTGCATAATATAAGTCTCAACCTAGATCTTTCAAGGAGAATCCTACTCTCCCATAGTTCATTCAGCTGATAGAAGAAAGAAGACCTTGCAGCAATAGATTTCTATTGCCTACATTTTATGGGTCATCCACATATACAGCAAGAGTTTGGGGAATGAATTTGGATGAATTTTTCCTACTACATCCAGTGTATAGAGAGAAGCCATTGAGATTGCAGCATTGCACCTTGACGGAGAAGAAAACATTTCGTGGTTCAACCATTTGATTCATGCAAGAGTGACTGAATATGCAGATTTTGCTCAAATCTTGATCATGAAGTTTGACAAGAAGAAGTCATAGGAGAAGGAAATTCCACCACCACTTGCTACAAGAGCTCTTGCATAAGGAGAAATAACACTTGCACCTTTGCATAGTGGTCTTGATCTCTTGACTTTTAGAATCCCATGCACTATTCTAGAGTTGCATGAGGAGGAGGAGACTTGTACTAGTGCTGATGCATCCATAGAGGAGTAGCCATCATCATAAGTAGTTTGTGAAGTCATCACACCAGAGGAGGGAACCCTCATAGAAATACAAGATGTTCCCAAGCTCTACCAAGGCATGCACATATTTCCATTTCCTACTATTTCAGCACATCATATGGAGGTTTATGGAAACATGCTATCATGGCAAATGCATGACCTAGGGTCAGAGCACATTGCTGATTTGGAGTAGAAAAATATCACTTATCTGAGGACCCTTGATTTGTTCAAGGAGGAGATATACAGTCATCCTATTATATCATTGTTGAGCTGCACACAACTCTTGGGGTTGGAGTGTAGAATTTTGGTGGATGGGATGAACATTATCCTAAATAATCCAATGTAGAACTATATTTTCAGCATTGAGCATGAGCATGAGATAGCAAATGCGCCATCATGGAGATCAGCAGCGCTGTCATGGAGCAGCAGTGATAGTTTGGGGGCCCAACCATTATTGGAGCATTCCAATGACCTTTCTACATGTATAACAGAGGATAGGCATATGGTTGATGGAGGACATCTTATGATGGATGACATCTTCCATTATTATGATGGATACTTCTTGATGAGAACTTCATAGCTCGATGAGAATTCTTTTCCTACATATTATTTGGATCCTTATGGGGTCAACTTGATCATTGATCAGTGGTCTTCATTTGGAGATCTCCAGGAGGTTTTACTTCAATATCCCATGAAGTACAAAGATAGAAATCTGATTTGGGAGGATGGTATTCTCCATTGGAGAAATACCCATTGGGAGCATGATAGTAGACACTCACCATTGGTTGGCTGGGTGATGTTGATGAGCAAGAGGCTGGAAAGACACTTGCAGATCTATGAAACAGGGCAGCAGGAGGCAAGGCTGCATTGGCTACTCTTGAAGGAGTTTGGTCAGCATGTGACATATCCTACACCAAAGGGTATGTTGGCGGTTGGGACTTAGCATGGAACTTCCATCGTATGGCAACAAGGATTTTGGGTGTATTGGGGTGATGTGATAACTTTCATGTCAACCATCATGTTGTTGCTCCATAGTTTATATGGTGATAGTGTGAGGAGGCAACAAGAGTTGTTGTTGCTTTGGAAGATCTTGGGAGGGTATGTGCTGATTTTCTCCCATAATTTTCATGATGTTGCAGGAGTAGGTGATGGCACTATAATGGTGCAAAGGGGCTACTCCTTAGCCTTCGAGGATCAGGAGGTACTTCCACTTTGGAAGGAATCTCCCATATATATCTGCATTATGGTATATTACTTTGACATTTGGCATGTCAAAAAATGGAGCTATAAAATGACAGGAGCCTTATTACAAAGGCCAACAACGCGGTCACTTGGGAGCTTGGGTTTGTTGATGGAGTGTTCCCAAGATCACTTCACATATGATGCACTTGATGGACAAGTAGGAGATGAGAGTGATGGAGTAGTGGATGGAGACATCTATTACCATGATATGATTTTCTTGACCTAGATTTCCAAGCATAAGAAGAAGGTTTTGCATGTAGCACATGGTTCATTCCTTTCCATGGAGATATGTCATACCAATATGGAGGGATCATTCATGGATCTTATTATCAACCTACTCTCAATACATGGTAAGAATTGTGTTTTTGCACTTACTGATTATCTAACACAATATTTGCATTCTCTTACCATCTCTATATAGTGCATTGATCCGCAAGAGGGCAAGCCTCTATTTGGGCTTCATGGTCATTTTGGGACCAACATCAGTGATGGGGATATCCATCTCTTGTATGGCTTTGGGAAAAAATTTTAATATTCTTTGTATGCTCAGTTGATAAATAATTCCATTTGTTATTTATCAGTAGATGTGGTGACATGCACAACTAGCAATTTGTTGAGAGACAACTTGCCATATTATTTTTTGAAACAACAATTAGAAAAACTACACTGTAACTACTTGGGAGACTATTGGTACCTTATAGCACTATATGAAACATTCAATACCTCTCTCATTTGGATTCCATGTGATGATAATGTCATATTCACTTTATATGGAATGGTCTAGGAAAGAACCAAAGAGTGGGTCTTTGAGGATCCAATTTCCCTTTTGCTTCATGAAGGCAGCATTATTGCAGCCCAAATTCAGTAGCAGCTCTACACTTATCATACATGGAGAGATATATAGTGTGGGATGGATAATTTGATCCATCATTTTCAGCTATGCAACCCACCTACTTTGCAGGAGCCTAAGGTAGAGGAGTTTCTCCGTGAGTTACCATTTTGGATGGTGACTCATTTTGTGTGGATGATAGCTTGGGGATGAGAGCTTCACATGGGAATTATGATTCCCAATATATTTCAAATTCCATGCCTCAAGAAGGCCTATATATGGCATATTGTTTCCTCCATGGGTATTCCACTTTTTCATGATGATAGCTATTTGGGCTTATCACCCAAAGCTAACTTGCATACTTGGGAGGAGCAACTTGGAGACTTATTGATGAGACAACATCTTGTACTTTGGAGGAGATTATCATATGATGATGCTACAGGAGGAATAGAGGAGTCTCTTCAGTTCTATCCTTGCAGTTTCTTGAGGACAACCGACATTTGGGAGGGGAGGTCTGTAATATTTCTAAATTAGCATGCAACTAATTAGAATATTGAATTTTTCTCTTATCATTTACCTAGATAAATAAATGGGTAGGGGGGCCCATAAATATCTTTAGTAGGAATAAAATCCCTCTTAATGTGAAAATGGATCATCTTCATAGCTAAATAAATCACCCTCATGTGTGAACAGGGGCTAATGCATGTGGACAAGGTCAAGTTTGACCAAATCAACAGTGTTGGTATGGAGGGAGTGGATCATTAATGAGAGACAATGCAACGTGAATGGGAGGAAGTCTCCATGATAGTAGTAACCCTAATGAGTGGGACCCAAGGTGAGAAGGCTCACATTGTTTATAAGGAGGACAAGGCAGCCATAGAGGGGTATGTTATTGATTATTGATTTTGTGGTATGTATGACTCCTTTCACTCTCTAGCTGTTTAGATGAGATTTTTGTGTTGTTTAGCACATGATGTTCCCGAGCGGGGATCCCACCTTTTACCTTGAGGTAGCATCTAGGAAGAGTATTTTACTATCATTCCACACTCCAAAATTCTAGCCAAGCTTCAGTCTTCAGCTACAGTGCAGTGTCTGTTCAGATTTGTGTTGTGTTGCAAGGTATTGCAGTGGAGGATTGAGAAACCCACTTTCTGAGCTAGTTTTTCAAGGGAGGAAACATTATTCTCATTGGGAGATCAAAAAAGGAGGTTCTCGAGATTTATTTCACATCTTGGCACTAGACCAACATATTCCGATCATCTATAGCATAGATTCCCTCTTTGACTACGTTATTTTAGTGAGCATTTGCAGTGGAGATTTCAGTGCTTGTTTTGGAGGGTGAGATCTTCAGTGTTGGGATCAGCCTTTCACTTGAAGGATCTATTGGAGGATATATATTCATTTATATACCATTTTCAGCCATCTCCATCCATTTATTTTGTTGTAGCTGCTATTCAACCCCTGGGCTGCATTCCAACATTTTGTACTCTTTGGTATTTCCGGAAACCCTTCTTGGGTTGTCTTGGAAATGTGTTTGGGAGCCTATATATTCACTCCTAACATTGTTTGAGCTATATAACAACATATACATCTTGTTATATCTTGCTTTAGCAGTTTATGCCCTAAAATTTCACTGTCATGGCTCATGGAATTTGTATAGCAGTGTTTTTATCATGTATTGACATATTTTCTTATAGGAGACTTTTTTTGTATTTCTTGAGTGACTTGATCCTCAAGATATTGTGCCTATTATTTGCTGATATGTCTAATAAAATGGTTTTACATTTGTCTCATATCATGGTGTATTGATTTGTTCACTGCTATTTCCATTATTGTGTTCAAATATTGCTGCTTCCCCATTTGGGAATATTACATTAGAGCTTATCCTTCTGTGAAAATAACACTTCCACCTCTTAATTTTGTCTGAACCCAATGTTGATAATTAAATTTGGTAGCCTTGCGAGTTGTAACATTTTTGTTTCAATATTGGGGCTCATCATTTTTTGGCACCATTTCCGAGGAGGTTTACAATTAGGTTTTGTTTCTACATATAATTTATTTATTTTCCATTATAATTTCACTTTGCATCAATTTTTATTCTCTTGAAAAATTCAAAAAAGAAACACACAAAAAATCACATTTATTTCATGCCTCATAGGATTAGGGATAACCTAGGAATTGTCTTTCCAAAAACCCCCACTCCTTCAAGCATTCAACCATCACTGTTCTTTGGTGACTATGAACCTCCTATTCTAACCACAAAGGAGTTTTAAAATCCTATAAGTGAGCAACCAAAGATATTTTAATAACCCATAGCGGAGAAAGAACCCACATCACCTACCTAGAACATGGTTTAAAATAGGGAGACTCAACTATTTCCTATCATAGAAACCAATGGGGAAGGCATAATGAAGAATACAAGCCTCACTTCTCTCCGCCTCTTCCATGTCATAGATTATAAATAATTTGATACATTCTTACTAGATTTTTTTGTGGACTGTAGAACCTATAATTAGAATTCTAATGAGAAGAAGCTAAATTTCTTCCCTTACACCCTCAAGGATGCAACCTTGCACTAGTTCATGAGCTTTGAAGGAGGAAACATGACCACTTGGGGTCAAATTCAACAATATTTTAATAATAAATATAGGGAATATTGTAGATAAAGGGAAACAAAAGATGAGATATTTTGGATAACCCTAGGTCCATATGAATTCTTAAAGTATTATGAAGAAATATTCCAACTCAACTACAAAACACATAACTATACGCCTGACCCAAAATACTTGAAGCTTGTACTTCTCTGGGGGATTAGGGAGGATTTGATGGAGACCCTTAATATGTTTTCTGGTGGATACATTTATAAACTAACCTATGAAGACAACAAGATAGTATTCAATAATCATTTTAGACTTGTAAGGAAGAGAGGTATGTCTAGTCAAGTCTTGGTCAACCCTTCTCCCTATACCTTAGTCATCAAACATGAAATATGGAATATGATAGAAGGATTTAAGAGTGAGATGTTTCATACATTTTCCTTACAAATGGATGTCATGCATATTAAAAAGGGGCAAGAGGAGGTAGAAAGGGCACTAGCTATCTGTTTTCTTATATGAGGCAAGAGGTACCCTAGAAATGAGTTCCCATTGAATGAAATAGAGGTCTTATATGTTCCTAAGGAGAGCCATGCAACTCAAAACTGTCCCTCTCTTCTAGGCCTGAAGATTTTATATCAAGAGTTAGAGAACGACTTGTTGCAACTTTGTTTCATTAGCTAGAGGAGGCCACAAGGCCCTCATCCATATCAACAAGGTATGCAAGGTGCACACTATCCTTCCCTCAATCCAATCCAAATCAAACCCTTTCATCCTTGATATCCTCCATCTCACTCACCTTGTTCCATGCCTTCTCCTTTGTCCTACTCTCCTCAGTATCCTCCTTGTCCTATCAATCCACCCTTCTAGCCATATCAACGTCATCCTCCTCAATGGGGAAACCATTCATAAGGATGGAGGCCTCAGGAAACTAAACCATGTACCTTAATGCCTCCTCATCCAACTCAACAACAACTACCCCAGAACAATCCACCCAAGCAAGCTCAGATTCCTTCCCAACCCAATCCAAACCCGAACAATAAGTAGGAAAAATAGGTCTATAGTGGGGAAACATCCTATCCTTCTTATGTTATGGAGATCTAGAAGACAAACATTAGTTCTTGGAAGGTACCTCCAGATGCTCACCCACATTATCCACTTGAAGATCTTGAAGAAGAGAAGTTAGATAGTTCCCCTCAAGCCAATGTACCTCTCTATCCTGAAAGGTTGGTCCAAATTATACAACACACCCCAGAAGAGCTTGAACTTCTGGGAGAATTGAAGAAAATATGTGTTAAAATACCCCTTCTCTAGGCCATCAAAGATGATCCCATCTACAACACTCTTATCAGGGAAGATTTTTTCAAAAGGTTTGGAAGAAGAAAAAAATATTCCCCCACTCTCAATGTTGTTGGGTAATTTGATAATCTATTGCTTGGGAAGGTAATTTGATGGTCTCCATTAAATCCTAGGAGCAGCCCAAAAGTTTCCCTGTCCTCCAACCTAAAATCAAGTTTAATGGATACTCTCTCATTTAATTGAGACCCTGGTTAGCCACTACTAATTGTTACATTAGTTACAAGGATAGAAACATGACAATTAAAAGTGGGCACCTCGCAAAGAAACTTGTATTATACCCCCTGCTCAACCCCTTATTGATCATGTATTACCTTTGTGGGTAGAGGAATATTTCTATCATTCATCCCCCAACCTATTTTTTACATTAGAAACTATTGTAGGAAGCATGCAATTATATGAGGATGAACTTATTGATAACTTTATACAAAATCAAACCCTTTTTTCCATGGTAATTAATAAGATAGTAAAGAAATCGTTAGGGAAATATGAGAAAAATCCATGGCCCAGCCTGTTCACTGCCAATTCTGATCAATATCGTGCTAATATGGTGTAAATTAGTTCATCAAAAACCCTAAAAATCAATCCTTCCCTCTGAGCAGGGCAAGAAGACCAACTCTGTGCTTTGTAAAGATGACATCTTCATGGTTTTTCTTGGGAATATAAGGAGATGAAATGGGTTCATCCCTCAGTTTATACCCATCATATCTACATTAAAGAGGCATGTAAACATGCGCATGTACTTTAGAGGAGAATGAAATTCCCCCCTAAATACATTGTGAAGGAAGAACTGCAAAAGTTGTTGGATGCAAGGTTCATTTACCCCATTTCATATTGTGAGTGGGTGTCCCCTCTTGCTACAGTACCCAAGAATAATGGAAAGTGGAGGATCTATTTTGATTATAAGGAAGTCAATAATGATATAAAGAAAGATCATTTCCCTTTACTTTCATTGATAAATTTTTGGATGGTATTGCAGGGAAGAAGTTACTTTCATTACTGGATGGATTTAGTGGGTATAATCAGATCCAAATCAGCCCCGAGGATAAATATAAGATGATATTCACATGTCCATGGGGGAACTTTGCCTATAGATTCCTTCCATTTGGCTTGTGCAATGCCCTTTCTACCTTCCAAGGGGAATTTTCGAGTATTTTTATTGATTTTGTTCATGTCACAGTTGAAATTTATATGGATGAATTCACTCCTTACTGTAATCATTTCCACAAATCTCTTTATAATATGTATAAATTTTTAAAGAAATGCATTAAAATGAATCTCTCATTAAGTATCGATAAATGTGAAAATTTTATGAATGTAGGGATTTTCCTAGGTCACTTCCTTTGTAAGGAAGGGATCCAAGTTGACCCTAACAATATTGATATTATCAAAAGGGTCCATGTGCCTATGAAACAAAGAGATGTTATAAGTTTCCTTGGACTAGATGGATATTATAGGAGATGCATTAAGTATTTTAGTAAGTTGTATTCATGTTTTTTTGGATTTTTAAATAATAAGTCAAATCTTTGTTGGATAGATAAATTTTAAGAGGAATTTTAACAGCTGAAGGAGAAATTAACCAATGCACCAATTTCGAGGGGTCCCAATTGGGCATTACCTTTCCACATCCACATAGATGCATCCGAAAAAGTTGTATGAGAAACTTTGGGAAAAATGGAATACAAATTTCCTTATGCCATATATTTTATCAGTAAGAACCTATACAAAATTGAACTTAATTACACATTTATTCAAAAAGAGCTCTTAGTTGTTGTGCACTCCTTGAACAAGTTTAGGAATTATATCATAGGATACCAAGTATTTGTACATAATGATCATGTATCCATTAAATATATAATGAATACAATTGATGTCAATTTTAGGATAATTAGATGTTTATTATTGTTGCAACAATTTGATCTAATCGTTATTGACAAGCCAAGGAAGGAAAACGTGGTTCCAGTTTTTTGTCTATACTAACATTGCCTGCAGAAAATGAGAAGATGATAGATGATCAAATTCTGTATGAGGAAATATTTTCTATTTCACTATTGTCTCCTTTTTTTTCTGACATAGCCAATTTCTTGGTTGCTAGGAGATTCCCTCCTAATATCTTCTCGAAGGAGAAGAGAAAAATCGTTAAAAAAAGTACCTCTTTCACCTATATTAGGGGGAATTTGTTAAAATTGGGACCAAATAATATATTAAAGAGACTTTTAAGGGAGGGTGAGGTCTTTGAAATCCTATCATCATGCCATTATTGACCCTACAGGGCCATTTTGTTTCCAAGTTGACAACCTTCAAAATTCTCGATGTTGACTACTATTAGCCTACTCTACACCAAGATGTTAGGAGATACACTATCGAATGTGATGAGTGCCAAAGGATGGGAAATTATACACCAAATTATGAAATTACCCTGCAACCCCAGGTGAATATTGATCCATTTTAGACTTGGGGCACAGATTTCATTGGATAATTGATCCCCCATCTAGAAAAAAGAGATGTATCATTGTGTGCACTAATTATTTTCCATAGTGGGATAAATTAAAGGTATTAAAAGAAGAAACAAATAATAAGGTGGCATAGTTTCTAAGGGAAACATATTTTATAACTTTTGATTCCCAAGGGAGATGGTCATTAATTAAGGGGCTCAATTCACTTCAAATCTGATTGAGGGAATCAAAGAGAAACATCATAAAAGGCACAAAAAACCACTTCCTATCATCCTCAAGCAAATGGGAAGGTGTCTGTAATGAGAAAAGCTTTGGAGAACGTATTGACTAAATTTTTTAGCAGTAATAAAAAGGATTGGGAAACCATAGTTTTGGAGGCCACTTTGTCTTATAATACCACCTAGAAATCCACCATTGACTTCACTCCCTTCGAGTTTATTTATAGCAAGAAGGCACAATTTTCCATTTAGTTTGAGTAAAACTCCCTAGGAATGAAAAATCAATTGTACCTAGACATCACCAATGCTCAGTAAGATAGGCTGTAACAAATCATTTCTCTTGATAAAATTAGATTGTAGGCCCTCATGCATACTAAGGTGGTCAAATTGCAAGGGAATATTTGGCATGAAAAAAACATTACAGAAAGGACCTTCCAAGAGGGTGATTGGGCTCTACTATATGACTCCAGATTCAAGGAGTTCAATGTAAATTTGATGATAAGATGGTTAGGTCGTTATTTTTTGGAAAAGTGTCATGAGAATGATTCATTGAAGATCATAACAATTTATGAAGAGGGAATTCCACTTTATTCAATGGTTACTAGTTGAAACTCTACAAGAGACCTCTGTCAAAGGAGGATTTTACCAATTCAATAAGTAACGATTTGAATGTGATTAGGAGTCTCCAAACTCCAAATCCATCTATCCTATGATCAACATAAAATAAGAAAACAAAAAATATAAAAAGATAAGAAAGAAAAAAATTGATAAAAATCCAAGGCGAAAACCTCCATGAGGCACCCAAGGCAAGCTCTAGGACTGAAAACCTCCATGAAGAAGTCCAATAATATAAAAAATAAAATAAATAAAATAAAATACCCATTGGTGAAAACCTCCTTTGAGGCACCTGGGGATGTCCTACAGGTTGAAAAATTCCTTTAAGGCAACTTGGAGGTCTGAAAAAAAACAAGTAAAAAGAAAGAAGAAGAGAAAAAAACAAAGGAAAAGAAAGGGATCCCTTACATCATGTTGGAAACCTTTAAGCACTACTGAGCCGAGGGGGTGGTGGTGGTTGAATCAGTAGTGTGACATTTCTATATATATATGAATTTTTCCATTTATTACTTAAATTACTGAATCACACATATGTTCACCAGAAAATAATAAAAATCATAGAATGTGCATCACATAAACATAACTAAAAATAATAAGCATATACAAAACAATAAATATGCACATAAGTACACCAATCACACATGAGTCACAAGATTTTTGGTGCAAACCCTTCCAGGAGAAAAGCCACCCTTGTTGCTATGGGTCTGCTCTAAATTTGTATTAGTCAAGCAATTGGTCTTTTACATATATTATTGAATCCAATCATCATGGAGACTCGACCTCATAGACAAAATTCCAACATCGATCAAATAGGATACTTGATACTACTGATCAACTTGGAAGACTCTGTTCTCTTCGGATCCACAGACTACCATCCGCTGAAGGCCACCACGACCTACGATCCTCTCCAAACTCTGATTGGACTATCCAACTACCATTGGATAATAAATTTTTGTTTTCATTGAAGCTTCGCTATCACTGCTCATATCTCTTTAATTTGCTGCTCCTCTACCAATATGCATACCTCATTTCATCAATTTCCAAACTAGATCCAAGACTCTCTTCTCAAAAATAATTCAACTGTGCATACATTCTCTCAGTAGGAAGATATCATCATCATCAAAATAAAAACAAAATCCCTAAAAACATGTGATCTCCAATACAAAAATTATGGCCACATCAAATCTAAATACAATTAGACCCTCAAAATAATAGAATGATGCATAGTTCAAATAACATCATAATGCACTATGGATATGTGCCAAATGCATCAGTAGATCCTAAAAAATCAAATATGAGATGATCGCCAAAATATACTCCAAAAACATGTAAAAACTTCTCCAACCAATCTCTACTCCAGTAGCGTGAATTCTGATCTATTATGTGACATGCTTCAGATATACTTGTTATTAAGTCATTAACACTCATATATGGGAGAATTTATGCTATAATGAAGGTCTGAAGCATAATATCACTATTTAACCTTCTCTCCACACATACACTCAACATCTAACGCCATCAACCATCACATAGCTCCAAGATCAAGAATATAAAGCATGTAGGGCTAAACTGAGCTTGGGGCTAAGATCAAAGGTTCACAAATTAGACAAAATCAATCCACTAAGACCACTACTTGTACACTAAATGGATTCACATCATTGGAGGACCATTTCCAACAATCTCCTACCTTTTTCACTTTTTCAGGAAGCCTCTAGAAATTCACTTTCCAATTTTCTTCCAAAGGACGTGAGGAATGTAGGTAAAATCCCTTGAAATCCATCAATTGCATGCATGAGACTCAATCCATGTGACTAGAAACTTCATCCACTCACATATTATTGTCTTCCAATGGCTGGATCCTTTCATTCACTCTGTATGTTTGGATCCATGTGATTGGATCCATGCGACTGGGGCTAAGGAAGAAGAAAAAAATCATTCCTTCAATTGAAAACCTCTTCCACCTATTGGATACTCTTATTCAGCTCCTTTAAAAGCCTCTAAACCTCTGATATAACCTTTGAAACATCTTCCAGTGGATCAAACATGTCTCCCAAGTGTCATTGTCAAATTAACCTAGAAGGCCAATAAACAAGGGTGACAAGGGTGCCAACAAGTCCTCCACTCTCCAACAATCCTATGAACAAGATGCAACACCTCTGACAGACCTGAAAACACCTCTGTATCGCCATAATCAAGCAATCACATCACTACAAAAATACATCCTCATAGCCATAGACATGAAGATCTAGTGAAGACCTAATTTCCAACTCAACCTATATTGCATCAACCATCATAGGATCAATCATCAAGCCAACACATACCAATGAACACCAATTGCATGACCTCATAAGGTTGAAAACAATGGAAAACATAATCATCCAAATGCCAACACAACTAGTTGCAACTATTGGGCACCGAATCTGGCTATCTCTCTGCCCATTTTTTCCATCCTCTCTGACCCTTTTTGTTTAATTACCTATATTTTCCATGTTAAATTCATGAGGTAAATACCCCTGACTTTTCCAACTGGAATATTTTAATTAATGAAGTAAATTCGTGGAGTTTTACCTAATTGTGGCACTAATATTTGTGTTTGAATGCAGATTGGAAAAAAGGAACCCTTGCTCCAGCAGTTTGCAACAGAATCGGTAACGGCCAACTAAAGTGGGATTGCGCAACTTGAATTATGATTCCCTGGGCCTATTATCGGCCCTTGCTTTATCCAGGATATCTGATGTTTGTGCCGTTCCAACCAAAGTCCATTTTCGAACTCGTGGTTATCATGTTTCAGGGAAATCTGTTATTCCCTTGTACTGTGTATAAAATGGACATTGTTCCTGTAATTAGGGGTTCCCGAAAGGAGATTGTAATCGCATTTTACAGATCAATAAAATACAGTTGGTTTTGCTATTCTAAAGCATTTTGTGAGAAAAACAGCCCTGATCAGAGAGTTGGGCCCACTCTTCTGATCAGGTTTTGCGTCTGTGTATGTGTGTGGATTATTTCTTGTTATAGTTGCTGCTATTATTTCTTACTGTTAAGATTGTTTTGAAAGTCTAGCATTGATTTTAATTCACGGAAATGTTTTGAATTTTAACCATAAACCGTTGGTTGAATGGATTGTGTGTTTGTTCCTACATATACCTTGCACATTGACTTGAAAGGATACGCTGCCAGATTGATAAAAGTAATGTTATATTAGGGTGGATAAATCATCCTTACTTGAACACCAACATTTGGGCGTCATTGCAAGGGAGGCTAACAAGGTGCAAGCAATGATTTGGACCAACCAGAGGGTCAATCTCTCATCCTGGGGAGAGAATGAGCTCCCTCACTCTGCTTCAGGTCCTAAGCATAGGTTTTGATTTTTGGTTTTTTTTTTGTTTTTTTTTGTTTTGAGTTTTGGGCCATCTTCTTATCCTGGGGAGGGAGGAGTCTTTTGACACCCTGTTTAAGATCTGGGAGTATTAGGTCTTCTTGTGGGTTGTGTGGTTTTGGTTCTTGTCCCAGGGAGGGAGGAGTTCTTTAACGCCCTGCTCTGGGCTTGAAACCATAGCTTTTTGTTTCGTTGTCTTTCTCTTTTGAATTCTTTTATCTTGGGGAAGGAATGGTCTTTTGACACCTTACTCTAGGATTGAAGCATTGTAGGTTCATACACAGACCTTCCATTACACCAATTATTTTCTGAACAAAGAACCAAATAAGAGGGGCGGAGCGAGAGCCCCAAAGAGGGGAAGACCAGATTTGGGGAGGAAAAATTACATTCAGTAGATCATAGAAAAGGCAGAGTCTGAAGCATCTTCCCATGTAGATGTAAGGCCAGGGGCTAGGAGAGTGAAGTTCGAGGGACAGTCAGTGGATCAGCCTGTGTAGGCCATAGTATCCCTAGGTGATTTGGTACACCAAGGTCCTCCAGCAGTAGAAGAGATAGTTAGCAGTGGACCAGAGCAAGAGGACCTTGCGTTGGTATTAGCAGAGGAAGAAATTGCAAGTAGAACATCGTCAGAGTCAGAATTCTCTAATAAAGGAAAGGAAGTTGTAGTCGAGGGATTGAACTATCAGGATATAGGAAAAAGAAACGAGGAGGTATTGGTATCACCAAGATACCGAGGAAGAACCACTAAGGTAACTCGCGTTCCAGTAGTCAGGAGTCCTCAGCTATCCTCTACAGATCCTATTGAAATCCCCAACGATTATTGGAAGATATTTATGGCTTCCACAACCTCCACTATCAAATTTCCCATTGGGAATTTGGGAGTTGGCGCGCCTACAAAACCTATCCCATTAGCAGCACTACTAAACTGTTATGGGCTTGTTTCAGAGGATCTCGACATGTTTCTATTTGAGTTTGACATAGTGTGTCAGGGCTACGATTACACGTCAGATGCCCAGAAGTTAAATATTTTCCCTTCTACACTAAAAGGGACGGCTTTGCGATGGTTTATGGGCCTTGGGGGAAAATCCATTTCCACATGGGATGATATGCAAACAACATTTTTGGAAAAATACCAGGATTACTGCAAATCCCGGAATGTCAAGGAGGAGCTTTTCAAGTTCACACAGAAAGAAGACGAAAGTTTGGAAGATTGTGTGGAGAGGTTTAAATACCTCTTGCAGAGGTCGGGTCATTCCAATTTGGATAAGGAAATCTTGAAGGTTATTCTCCTTCGATCCTTTCGAGAGGACTTAATGGAATTATTGAATATCGTGGGAAAAGGATACATTTCTAAGGAGACCTTTGAAGGTATTTGCGACTTGTGTGTCTAGTGCTCAAGGGGGCTTGCAAGAAACAGATTAGGGATCCGTTTAGTAAAAGGATCCAGCAGGGGTGTTACGAAAGCAAAATTTGGGAACCTACTAGACAACTAAAAGATGGATTTTCTTAGTACACTGTCAACACAAATGGATACTTTGCAAGTAAAATAGAAGCAGCTGGAACTGGATAGGACCATGGAAATATTCTGCCCGAAGTGAAAGAAGAATAATCTGGAAAGGGAATTCCCATTAAATTCCATAGAAAAATGTGACATCTGTGAGCTGAATCATGTGACAAGCTCATGCCCTTCCTTTCCAGGCCGAAAAGTGGTGTTTCAAGGAGCAGGGGAGGACACGGAGCAACTGTACCTCATGGGTGCTAGGAAGCCATGGAAACTTTGACCATCAATGGGGAATCAAGGTATTTACCCAGATCCATCTCGGTATATCAATAGTTATAACATGAATCCTCAAACTATGCCTTGTCCCCCTATGTGGCCACAATACCAGCAGCCACTGTGGCAGCAATGGAACCCTCACGCTTGTATGAGCTCACCATGGGCTCCAACTTGGCGAGGACCATCTTTAGGGTAGTTTCCTCAACAGATGCCACAAAAAAAACTCTAATTACCTTCCAATGTGCCTCCTGGTAATCAACCTATTCATCCTCAGCTTCCAATGTAGCCTAACCCTAACCCCAATAATAAATGAGCTCATCAAGCTGACGTTCTTAACCTGCCTTCATATAGTATCTCTACTGTAGAACTGTATGAAATGAATTTGCGATCAGGTCAAACAGTTGATACCCAATCCCCTCTAGTTATCATTGAACAACTTGATAATGAAGACAGAGAGGCACAACCGACCAATAGAGAACCAAAAAAAACTGTTAAAAGCCAGATGCCTCCTGTAAAACAACCTCAATCTGAACCACCTTACCCAGAGAGACTGATTATGAGTAAACCAAGGCCACAAGGTGAATTTCACTTATTAGGAGAATTTCAGAATTTATTTGTTAAAATTCCCTTATTACAAGCTATGAAGGACGTGCTAATTTATGCAAAGACTCTTAGGGAATATTGTTCAAAGAAACCTGTGAAGAAAACTAAGGACCTCCTCACTATACATGTTATGGGAAAATTATCAGACTTCATGATGGGAAAATCAATACCAATGAAATATGGAGATCCGGGGAACCTGGTTTTGACAGTACAGATTAATGGAGTGGAGATTCCAAACGTGCTAGTAGACCTGGGCACTGCCATCAATGTCATCACTACTGAAACCATGCATACATCAGGCCTTCAAAATTTGAAGCATACACCCATAGTGTTGGAGTTGGCAGATAGATCCACAGTCAAGCCTGTGTGGAAGTTGGAGGACGTGAAAATTTTAGTAGATGCATGGCATTACCCTGTCAATTTCTTGGTATTGCATACACAATCTTCAGTAGCTGGTCACCCTTTGATTCTAGGTAGGCCATGGATGGCTACCGCAGATGCTTATATTGGATGATGATCAGGAAATATGGTCATTTCTAATGGCCATAACACCAAGAACTTGGTGCTATACCCACCGGCAGAACCAGATGCTCCTAAAAAGTCAGGAGGTGGCAAGAATGTTGTATCTATGGTGGAAGTTGAAGAAGAGGAAGAAGTGAGACCGGTCCTTACTATCGAGCAGGCCTTGAGTCAGTTGAAGATGGAATCAGAAGATGATGTGATCACCTCCTTCATGAATGATCCTTGTTCCATTTTAGAGTCAAACCAGCAGGTCTTATAATCCATCCTAAGCTGTGAAACTCAAGAGGATATTGAAACAACAGAAGAATTGGAAGAAGATGTTGAAGCACCTCATGAAAGTTTCCAAGTGGAGATAGAACCAAGGAAAACTCTGAATATCAATCTAGGCCTATCAGAATCCTAGAGGAAGCAGTTGATAGATGTTCTTCAGAAGTATAAGGATGCCTTCGCCTGGGATTATTCAAACTGAAGGGGATCCCTGATAACCTATGCACCCATCACATATACAACAAAGAAGACTATCTTCCTATAAGACAACCTCAGAGAAGGATGAATCCGACATTGAGGAGAATTGTGAAAGAAGAGCTTCAGAAATTACTGGATGTACGTTTTATTTACCCTATCTTAGACAGCCAATGGGTCTCACCACTAGTAATGGTCCCTAAGAAGAATGGTAAATGGTGAATCTGCGTGGATTACTGGGAGTTAAATAAGGCAACGCAGAAGGATCATTTTCCTCTGCCATTTATTGATCATGTCTTAGACACATTGGCTGGTAAGAAAATTTTCTCATTTTTGGATGGGTTTAGTGGATATAACCAAATCTAGATTGCTCCTAAGGATTAGGAGAAGACCACTTTCACATGTCCCTGGGGAACATTTGCATACCGGGTCCTTCCTTTCGGCCTATGTAACACCCCTGCGACATTCCAAAGGGCAGTTTTGGGAATCTTCTCTAATTTGATAGATGATGGTGTTTAAATTTATATGGATGACTTCACTCCATATGGGGATTCATTCTTAGAGGGGCTGAAAAATTTAGAAAAGTTCTTGAAAGATGTATACAGGCATGTGTTTCCCTGAGTACAGTAAAGTGTCACATGATGATGGAACAAGGAATTGTTCTGGGCATTTTCTTTCAGCTGAAGGAATCAGAATGGACCCAGCAAAGATAAATGTAATTCTGTACTTTCCGACACCTAAAACACCCACATAGGTACATAGTTTCATTGGCTATGCTGGTTATTATAGGCATTTTATAAAAAAAATTGCAAAATTTGCACACCCATTATTTCAATTATTGACAAAATATTTAGAATTTGTGTGGTCAGATGACTCTAATGCAGCCTTCACGAGAATTAAAGAATTAATCTGCAGTGCTCCAATTCTTAGAGGACCAGACTGGGCGTTACCTTTCCACATTCACACATATGCTTCTCAAACAGAAATTGGTGCAGTACTGGGACAGCAGGAAGATAAAATACCTTATGTAGTCTACTATGTTATTAAAAATTTGGCTCCTGCTGAATTGAACTACACAATGACGGAAAAAGAGTTCCTTGCTATTGTTTACACCATAAATAAGTTCTGGCATTATATTACTAGGTATTCTACTTTTGTGCATACTGATCATGCAGCCATCAGGTATTTGATGAACAAACTTGTCACCCCTGGTCGTATTACAAGGTGGTTGTTACTACTACAGGAATTTGATATTACTATAGTAGATAAAACAGGGAAGGATAATGTGGTTGCAGATTTCTTATCTAGATTAGAACATGATGGTAAGAATACACCAGTTGAAGATAATTTCCCAGATGAGCATGTTTTTGAAGTGTCTTCTAGCACTCCGTGGTATGCAGATATTGCTAATTATATTGCTATAGGTGAGGTGCCTCATCACTTGTCCTATAAGGAGAAAAGCAAGATCATTCACAGGAGTGCCCGATATTCATGGATGGCAGGATATCTCTTCCATACAAGGATTGACCAGCAGATTCGGCGTTGTGTGGTAGGAAACGATATTTATGAGATTTTAAAGGCTGCACATGATGGAACCTGTGGAGGAAATTTTGGAGACAAACAGACAAGTCATAAAGTGCTGCAAATGGGATACTATTGGCCCTCCATCTTTTGTGATGCTTGGGATTATATTCGAAGGTGTGATAGATGTTAGAGGATGGGACAACTTGGGAAAGCAGATGAAATGCCTCTTCAACCCCAGATAGTCCGTGAACCATTTGAGAAGTGGGGCATTGAATTTGTTGGACTCTTTAACCCACCCTCTCATCAAAAAGCCTACATCCTAGTTTGTACTGATTATATAACCAAATGGGTGGAAGATAGGGCAGTCACAAGAGAAATAGAGAAAGTAGTGTCAGACTTTATTTTTGAAGAAATCTTTGCTCGGTACGGGACTCCAAGAGAAATTGTATCGGATGGAGGATCACAGTTCACATCCCATATGATAGAAAAATTGATGCAAAAATACGGGGTCAAACACAGAGTAACAACCCCCTATCATCCACAGGCGAATGGGAAAGTAGAGAGTACAAACAAGGTATTTGAAAAATATCTTGACAAAGACAGTAGCAATTCATCGCTAGGATTGGGCACAGAAACTTCCAGAAGCTCTATGGGCTTATAGAGCAACATGGCAGAATACAGCGGGGTTTTCTCCATTTGAAATAGTTTATGGGAAATCCCCCCTGTTTTCGATAGAATTTGAAATAAGCACACTAAGGATAGCTCTAGAAGTAGGCTTAGATCTATCAGAAGCACAGAAACACCGATTGGAACAGTTGAATGAGTTAGACGAGATTCGATCAGTAGCTATATAGAGAACTACTGTTGTTCAACAACAGAGAATGAAATGGCATGAAAAAATTATCAAAACTAAGGTGTTTCATGAAGGGGATTTGGCGTTACTGTATGACTCCCGATTTAAGGATTTCAAAGGAAAACTCCACACTCGCTGGATGGGACCATATCAAGTGGATGCAGTGTTCGACAATGGAACAGTTAGATTAATTACAATTGATGAGAACCAAACCACATTTGTAATGAATGGACACCGTCTAAAATTATATCATCATCCAGCTTCTAAAGATGTCTTTGTTAAAACCCTTTTAGATTCAATTGATCTAATGGTTATTGCAATAGAAGACACTCTCACTCTCCATTAAATTCAAAAAAAAAATGTGTGGTTATTACTCACTTGTTTGTGTTTTGCAGGAATAATAAAAGAATTATGGCGAGGAAGAAAGTAACATTCGGTGTGTTACTCCATCAGTGCTGTTACAGAAGTAATTTTTTCCACTGATGCTGTTACTCTGCAACTGCTGTTACTCCGTAGCTACTGGTACTCTGAAGTTGCTATTACACCATCGATGTTGTTACTCTGAAATTGCTGCTACACTGCCGCTGCTGTTACTCCGAAGTTGCTGCTACACTGCTGTTGCTGTTACTCCGAAGTTGCTGCTACATTGTCGCTGTTGTTACTCTAAAGTTGCTGCTACACTGCTAATGTTGTTACTCCAAAGTTGCTGTTACACTGTCGATGCTCTTACTCCGAAGTTGCTGCTACACTACCGCTACTATTACTCTGTAGCTGCTATTACTTTGAAGCTGTTGTTACTCCGTAGCTGCCGTTACTCCACAACTGATGTTACTCCACAACTGTCGTTACTTCGTAGCTGTTGTTACTCATTGTTGCCATAAGGAAACCCTAATGATTGGGACCCATGGTGAGAGGGATTTCACTTGTTTAAAAGGAGGGCAAGGTAGCCATTGTTATTCATGTAGATGATTATTGATTTCTTGGTCTGTTTAGACTTTGTGCATTCTCCTACTGTTTAGCAGAGTTGCAGTGCTGCTTAGCACAAGGAATTCCTGTTTAGGAATTCCTTCTCCTTTTAAGAGAGGCCTCTTGAGGGTTTTTTTTTTCATTTCTCCACATTCAGGCTTGAGGCCAAGCATCTTCCTTCAGCTACAGTGTTATTCCTCTAGCAAGAAACATTGTGTTGTAGGGTGTTACAGTGGAGGGTTCCACAACACCACTTCTAGAGCTTATCTTTTAGAGAAGGGAGCTTATATTCCTCTGGGAGGTCATTGAGGAAGATTCAAGAGAATATTTCACCATATTTGGCATCAAGTCAACCATTTCCATGATCTACAACGTAGTCTCTCTCTTAGACTGTGTTATTTATACTGTGTATCTATAGTGAGGGATTGCAGTATTGTTTGGAGGGGGAGATCTTCAGTGATAGGATCAAAATTTCACTTGGAAGATCCATTGGAGGAGGTTTATTCAGCTGGGGAATCATCGACAATCATCTCCATTCAATTCTTGAGTTACAGCTGCTACTCAGCCCTACTACTCTGGCATTTTTGTCATTTTGTGTATTTCAGCCAATCCTTCCAGGATTGACTTGATATTGTTTTTCAAGGGTTAGAACTTTTCTCCCCACTTTATTTGAGCCATAAATTTCCATATCTATGTACTGAAATTATTTTTTTAGCAGTGCCTCCTATAAACTGTGCAATCATAGCCTTGGGCTTTCTATATGTAGCAGTGTTCTTCATTTTCTTGTACATGTTCTATTGAGGCTTGCACTGCCTAACTTGAGTAATCATTACCTCAAGGATTTGTATACAATTGATGCTATAAGACCAATTTCATGGCTATTTGGATCTTCTCATGTTTTATGTATTGATATAACGTTTCTACTCCAATATGTATTTTTACATTGCTGCATCTCCAACTTTAGAACATCTTAAGATGTTATTATTGTTGTAGAAATTCCCTATTTTGGGATATTACAGAAAAAATATTTTTTTATTGAACTCAAATGACTTACAATATTATTGATGATCATTATACAAATATGGGACCAGTCAGATCTGAGGGATACCTAAGACATAAGTGCCACAGAGGTGAGACGAATGCTGAAGACCCGGGTAGGACCCTCCATGGAATCCAGAGAAACTTGGAGAGTTTGAATTGTGAAGTTCCTATGTCTGCATTAGAGGAATTACCTTAGGCTATCCAGAGACAGGTAGTTAGAGTACCACGAGACTAGGTGCAGTTATTCCGTTGTGTAGCAACTGCTATCGTGTTTTATAGGAACACAAATGTTGGGTAGGGACCACATGATTAGATATATAGATTTTACCGGATGATTGTAATATATTTTTGATACTAAACATGATCGGGCATAAGCCCTAATTTTGTAGGACAGATGGGTCGAGATTTTGTATATTTTGAACACTGCGGCTATATATATATATATATATATATATATATAGATATATATATATATATATATATATATATATAGATATAGATATATATACACACAGTGATTTATGTGATGTGATGACTCAAATGTATGAAAAATGAATGATGTATTTGATATATTGATTAAAATGTTGAATGATGAATATGCCAATCAATTGCTTGATTATCCAATAATTCTGTGATCCAATTATCAGCACAAGGAATGTGAATGAATGTTATAAATTGAAATGATCTCTGTAACAAATGTACCCTAAAAAAATCGGTGCAAAATTGGGTCTCGAACCTAATATGTGTTGTTCAACTGTGAAGCCACCAGCTGGGAGTCCAAGAAAACTACTAACAAATCAACACCTGAAGATATTTCTTTCGAGAGTAGATAAACTACTGCAATATATTCTGCTACATTGTTCGAAGCAAGACCAATGTAGACACCTCTTGAAACCAACAACTAACCAAATGGATAATAAAGTACCCAAGCCACGGAAGCCAAGTTCCAGGTATGGATACTAGCACCATCAGCGAAACCAAAATGACTCATGACATCCAACACAACCTGCCAAAGAAGATCAAATGCATCATAATCACACCAAAAACTGAAAACTCAGATATGTATAAAAAACAAAAAATATATACAAAAATCAAGATGCTAGGCCAAAGCCTAGGCATAATACTTCTTCAAATAGAACCCATTTCTGAGCTCCGCCAACTGATTTCCGTCAAAATAAACCAAGGCATAAGGTCCTTTCTTTAGGACTTTTTTAACGATGAAGGGGTCATACCACATAGATTTAAACTTTCTTGCCCCTAGGGCATAAACCAAGACAAGGTCTCCTTTGGAGAAAACCCTAGGTTTGACCACTTTATCGTACTAAACCTTAATCCATTTCTTATGTGCCTCATTCATCGTGGCGACATCTCAACGCTAATCATCGATATGTTCTAGATGAAAGAGACGTTCTTCAAGACTGGAGGTGTCAAGAAGAAGTTCTACGAATAACTTAAGAGAAGTAATTTCACATTCAATGGGAAATATAGATTCCAACCCATAAGCTAGTTGAAACGGAGTAAAACCAGTTGCAGTTTTGGCTGACATCCGGTATGCCCAAAGCGCAGGATACAACATAATGTGCCAATTGGATCGAGCTTTACCAATTTTCTGTTGAAGAATTTTCTTCAAGGATTTTTTTATGGCTTCCACCTGCCCATTTTCTTGAGGATAATATGGAGACAAATGCTCCTGCCAAAAACCTAATTTTAGAGCCAATTCACCCATCATGCTGTTCTGAAAATGACTGCCATGATCAGTGACAATCTCTTTGGGAATACCAAAGTGAGAAATGACTTGATTGAAAAGGAAAAGGGCTACTGTCTCACCATCATTCCCAAAAGTAGGCATAGCCTCGACCCACTTTGTGAAGTAGTCTACTGCTACAATAATGTACTTGTGACCTTTAGCCAAAGGTGGGTTACAAGTAGTATAATCAATACCCCACTTTGCAAAGGGGCTGAAAATGATGACAAGAAAGAGTGGAGCTAGATTAGTGCACATATTTCGAGTATAGACCTGACATGGATGACACCTTTTAACTAATTCCATACAATATTTGAAAATTGAAGGCCAAAATTATCTTGCATGCAAGATTTTTTGGGCTGGAGAAAGCACAGATAAATGACCACCACAAGCTCAACTGTGGCAATCATTAAGCACAACCTCAGCTTCTTCGAGAGATAAGCACTGCCTAAGGATTGAAT
Organism: Pinus albicaulis; assembly: GCA_034641835.2. Lineage (NCBI taxonomy): Eukaryota > Viridiplantae > Streptophyta > Pinopsida > Pinales > Pinaceae > Pinus > Pinus albicaulis. The sequence goes on from CM076575.1 coordinate 1,411,153,219, forward strand.
CAACCCCACGATGATATAAATTGTCACTAATGATCAAGTAACTTTCAGCTAGGTGACGTAACTTACGGCGCTCATCCTTCGAAAAAGTCGAGGGGAACTTCATAGTCTGGAGATATACTATGGATTGCCATACCAAGGACCCTATGAAGAAATGAGAAAAAGATGTTCATCTAGAAAGGATTCATCATAAACAATCTCTTCTCCACTGGGAAACTCAGAAATCAATTCCGCAAAAACCAATGATTTCTTGGACTTGACAGACATAAAATCAAGATCAAATTCCTGCAAAATCACAATCCATCGATTGTATTTGCCCCCAATCACTTGCCTACTGAGAACAAACTGAAATGGATTGACCGCTGCCAAAACATAGGTTTTTTGAAGAAGAATATAATGTCTAAGCCGCTACACATCATGGACAGCTGCTAAAGCAAGCTTCTCTATCAGAGAGTACCAGAGTTTAGGTCCTACCAAGGCTCGACTAAGGTAGTATATAACATTCTCTAAAAGAGCATCATCTTCATGAACCATAACCATACCAATGGTAGATTCTGCTGCCGTGAAATACAAAAGGAAATATCTACTATAATCAGGTGGACTCAGTAGAGGAGAAAAGGTCAATGATTTTTTCAAAGCATCGAATGAGAAATGAGCAAAGTCATCCCAAAAGAATGGAACTCCTTTCTTTAATAATCTCATAAACCCTTTTGTAATATCGACATAATTTACGATGAATCTCCGTAGAAAATTAGCGTTTCCTTGCAGACTTTGAAGTTGACGAATTGAAGATGGGGGGGCACTTGAAGTATTGCATCAACCTTGAAGGGATCTACCTAAATCCCTTCCGTAGAAATCATTAATCCCAACAATCGACCGGATGTGACTGCGAAAACACACTTGTTCAGATTCAACTGGATTTTGTAATACTGACATCGTTGAAATACTTGATGGAGGTGAGAAGGATGATCAATTCTCTTATGATAACGAGCAACTAAATCATTCGAGTATGCCTTGATAATATGTTTGATGTTGTGGAAGGCATAGGACATAGCCCACTGAAAAGTAGCTCCATCATTTTTAAGGTCAAAAGGAATTTTCTTGTAAGAAAAGGTACCCTAGGGACAAATAAATGCAATATTATGCTAATCTTCAGGACAGATAGTAGTTTGATTATATCCATAGAAACCGTCCATGAAGGAGAAAATATCATTTCCTGCACACTCATTGATAATATGATCTATAAACGGTGTGGGGTAATTATCTTTAGGACATGCTTTATTTAGATCCTTGAAATCGATGAAAACTCGAATTATTCCTTGTTTCTTGTCTACAGGAACTTGATTTGAAACCCATTCTGTCAAAGGAACAAGAAAAATGAATCTCGCCCTAAGCAGCTTCTCCACCTCAGCTTTGATGGCTGCTACCTTCCTAGGGTTGACCAGATGAAGCTTTTTCCTGACAGGCTTAGCATTTTCAAACACCTTGATCTCATGCTGGACAATAGATGGATCTATGCCGGGCATTTCCTCATAAGACCAAGCGAACACATCCCTAAACTCTCAAAAAATATAAAAATAAATTTGAAACTCTTCAGGGGAACATTTAGCTCCGATGAAAATATTCTCGATAATGTTGGGATATTTGGAAATGTTCATCGGGATAGTAGGAGAAATCACAACCATGTTCCCTTCAGCAAAAACCTGTGCTGGTGCTAAAGGATTCAGGACCGGGTGAAGAGGACCAGAAGACTGAGGGCTGGGAAAATTTGATTCAACTTCGCTCGAATCTGGCAGAAAGTAAGGTCGATGATGAAAATCATCCCATGGTCTCCCTACACCAGTCATTGCTTCTAAGATGGCCTCTTCATATGGAAGAGTGGCATCAAGACAATCTTGGATTGAAGATAAAATAAGAGTCGAAGCTGGAGCCACATCTCCATCCAATTCCTCCAGTGAAAGAGAAATGGGAATGGACTCTACAAAGTAAAAAATAGAGCTATAAGAAATCTCAGTTGCATACATTGGAAATTTCATTCAACCCACTTGACCTTCTGCTAATATGGAGGTAGGAGAAGGTAAAGTCCAAGGGTCTGAATAATAATGAGTTCTGAAAAAATCTCTTCCAATGGGAACGCTAGAGGATGAAATTGCATTATATGAATCGAAGGAGGCAGAGGATCAAAATTACCCATCAAAGAAGAATACATCCCAACCCCAAATTTCTCAATAGATGCCTTGGTATTGTTCACCAAAGGAACGGTTGAGTCAAAAGATGTATTCTGACATATAAGAGAAAAATCCAGTTGGTCAACTATGACGATTCTCCCTTCATGAGGGAAACAAACAATACGAAATAAAGAGGATGCAATGGCATCCATCTTAGATCCATTTTCACCCCAATAAAAGGTTATATTCTAAGCTTGCATCGACTATCTCAACTTCAATATTAACAGTTTTTCCCGCAACACAGACGGGCAAAGCCGGAACAAGACCATGTAGCCTATGAGAATGACCGTCAAACATAGTAAGAAGATTCATTGAAGGAACAGCTGTGGGAGATCCAATAGCCTTCCAGCATACAAGTGACATTACACATGTAGAAGCACCTTCATCAATGACTGTTCGAAAGATATTTAATTTTCGATAACTCGATCTAATATGGAAATCCATATGATGAGGGGGTCTTTGTTTAAAATTAGACATGTCAAATGTAATCATAAGAGAGTTCTTTCGATCTACAACCCCAATAGCAGTGACCAAAGCACTTCGCTAAGAAGGAAAAGGCTGGAGCACCTCTAATACAGATATAACACAAGGAATTTGAGCCAGATATTCTACAATGGTGTATTTATGAGCAGCCTTGGAGTTTGGATTAATCATTATATGTTTTGAAGATGCCTTCAGCATTCGAGGTATAGGCTCAACAGTAGGCTCTGTAATATGAAGTGGTTCAGAACTATTAAGAGTACCCTTAGGTTTTGAAGTCTCAACTTTGCTATGATCATGAGATCTCATATCGATATCTGCATGAGCACCCATCATGTATATGTTTGATGGAATTTACCCTTCCTAGCTGCGCCTTGAGGGAGCCCCAGTATTTTGATTCGTCCTAGCAATCAATTGCTGCCCTTGGGGAAAAGGGTTTGTTAGCACAACTTGGGAACTGGAATAACTCTGTTGAGCTAACAAGCACTGCACATCCTGAATTTTATGGCAAAGGTGCATAATATGGTCTCCATTTCACAACTTGCATGGAAAATTTACTTTCCTCTTATTGTCCTTTTGACCCTCTCCAACATGATCGTTGGTTTTTTTTGCATTTCCCTTCCCATCCTTGCATTTCTTTCTGTTGTTCCATCCTTTCTTCTTCCCATCAGATTGTTGATTTCATTTCGGGTTAGAATTCTGAACGACATTAATTTCCAAGGATTGAGAAGGAGTTGACACGGAAGGCGTAGCCTGACCAGAAGAAGTAGATTGTATAGATAACTACTGCAATTGACTAAGCAGGTTAGCTACACCGCTATCGATTGAACCAATAAGACCAAAGCCATGAGGACTAGGTTTAGTTTTGGAAAAGTCCAATTTGGAGTGAGGAGCATCCGACAAAATTTTATTGAGGACTCCTAACTGAGAATAAATTAGTTCTAATTGTTGAGCCCTAAAAATAGCCTGCTCTTCATAAAATACCCCTGATAGGGATACATATTTAGAAATATCTAGCTGTAAAGACTTCAAAAACCATTCTAGAAGGAATTCATTCAGAATATGGGCTTTAATGAGCCTCTTCCTTCTTCACCATTTCTGAATATGATCAGAAATGTGACTTTCCTTACCCTACTGAAAATTAGCCAGGAGGTAAGTCCCGACATCATAACGGATAGGTAACTGAAAGTGGTTTAAGAAAATGGTAGCCAAATCTCCAAAAGTGGAAACATTTCCCCCAGTTAACTCAATATGCCACTTGCTGCATTTCCAATTAAGGTGCGTTGAAATAACCTCAACCTAATTGAATCATCAATCAGGGATTTGAATGAACACCATAAATGGAAAGTGGTGATATGATCTACCGGATCCTCTCCATTCTTCCCTTCAAACTTTGGAATGTCTAAGGGGAGTTTTTTGGGGACCGGGGGCCATCCCGGACTATACCGAATCGGATCGTTAGTCAATTTCGACAAATCTGGCAAGTTTAACGTTGCTAGAAATGGTAAATGAGGAGGAGCCTGGGAATTCCACCCTCCATAGGATGGATTATCAATGTTTTGAAAAGAATACCATGGATTTCTTGAGGCACCAAGTTGCCAAATGTTGTTCGTAGAGAATGTTGTGCCATAGGAAAATCCTTATGACCCGACATTCGGAGAAGGACCCCCCAAGGGAAAATTTTAAGGATGGAAAATTATCTTAAAGTTTCAAATATTGGCGACTGTCACTAGTCCCTAATATGCAAACTATAAAAATTTTATTGATGTATTTGTAAGATCATTAATATTTATAATGATTTTATATATAATCTCTATATAATGTTGGCGATTTTTAACGTAAAATAATTTTATATTGTAAAATTTGGGCGAATCATTTTTATAAAAAATTGAAATTGGTGAATCTTTTTTTTTGGAAAAATCATGGAAAATTAGCCCACCTGCGAATATTAGCCCCTAAAATTTTCTAAAATGTGTCCTCTCCATGTTCTAAAATGTGTTCCCAATCATGGCCATCACAAGGTGTGAATATGATGGATAAGGACTTGTGGGTCTCTGAGACTCTGGTCTAATGTATTGAATGATGAAAGGATGATCAGCAGCAAGAGGAGAGAGAAGACACTCAGCAGGCTGAGGAACTTCCTCTACTTCTACTTATTCTACAGGAAATAAAACTCTGGAGATGAGTGAGGCACTCCTCTCTGTACTGACACCAACACCAGAACTACCCATAGAAACAACAAGCCCAGATAGAGGATCTCTCTCCACTGCGTCTGAAACCACCAGGTGAAAATCACCCTCTAAATTATTCCTATGCCTTCTTGAAGAAGGCTCAACACTCGCGGGAGACAACCCACAAAGCCTCCTCATTCGACGAGGCGATTGGTCAGCCACCTTAAGAGATTTTTAGACTAAAAAAATATATGAAGCTAAGCAATATAGGAGCAAAGAGCACACGCTAAAAAATTCCTAATATCCAGCCAAATAAGCAACTATCAGGTATTTCCACTCTGAGTGATGAGGACTAGACACAAAAATACAAGAAAGAGAAATAATAGGACCTCCCGAAAGTAGTCTGGGGTAATTACGACCCAGACCTACTAGTGAAGGTAATAGAAACAGTTACGCTAACCTCCTAACAATAGCCTTTGCCGGTGCAAGTACCCGAGCTTCGCAAGGGCACCCTCTAGAAGTACTAATGGAAGTGATGCAACGTCTGCCTCAGGTACCATGGGTATTCCCCCCCGCAGTCACCTGTGTGGTCCCTAGGATAGGCAACTATGGGCACAGATCCATATCGACAGCCAGGCATAATGGTCTTAGGTCAAGATTTAGTAAATAGGAGAGGGGGTATCTCTCTTCTCTTCCTGCACTATCCCTCACGCTTGACTCTCTAGAGGAGAGCTTTCTTGGTCAACTTAACCGTGTTGGATTTCACTCATTAATCAACTTCTATGTTTAATAGTTTGAGCAACCTTGGAGAGTTAACTCTCCACTCACCTAATCCAAGGCCCTACAACCTAGCTAGTTGGTGTATAATTAATGACAATAATACAAAAATTGCTATTTGCTTTTAATTTATATCTCTTATTTTAGATGGGTTGTTATTTAAGTCAAGGGTGCATGAAAGTGAAACTGATGGTGTTTTTAAGATATAGAAGAAACAAATGAAAACCAAACTACATGCAAATGCAATGATTTCCTTTCGATGAAGAGTGATTTCTATACAGGTTCTATGAAACTAATATAAAAAAAAAAATGTTTTCTTTTAAGACACTCACAACTCAGAAAATTATGAAAAAGAATAAAAGATGCTTGGATGCACTTAATGTAAACTACCAATGATACAAAAATCCTAAGATGTTATTTCTAAAGAAGAAAAAAAGGAATCTCTAGAAAAACAAAAGGTTCAATCACTTTCCAACTGTCAACAAGGCTAGTTCCAAATTAGAACTTTTATGTATAAAAAATGCCAAAAAGCACTTGACATAAAAGAGGGAAATCAAGAGCGGACTTCCTTCCAAATAAAGCTACGAAGTGAAGAATAGAAACTTAACCAAAAGCTTCAAAAGATGAAAACAAAACCATAAACAAAGAAAGAAGCAAAAATCAATAGAAAACGCAAGATGTTTTTGGGCTTTTCAACTTCTAAAAGGAAGAAAAGAGATTTCAAGAAGACTAATGAATCAATCTAGAAACTGAATCAAGAAAACATGAACTCCAACCAAAGGCTTCAATGTACTCAAGCCAACCATGAAACTTTCGTAGTGGGGCTTATTCGAGCAAAAAGAAGCAAGAAACTCAATCAATCAACTCAGTATAATAGCATAATCTTGCAGTAAACAACAACTCCAAAAAAAAAAAGAGATCTTTCAAAATTCGCAGCAAGACAAGTCATAAGAAATCAAGAAAACCAACTATACTAAGAGGGAAAAAATCAAACGCGAAGCAACGCATAAGGCCAAGAAGAGCAAATGAGTAAAAACGTGTTGTTCTGAATGTTCAGGACAACCAAGAATCTTTAGGGAAATATCTTGGTGCTCAAGCTGCAATTGCAAGCACACAAAATAGGGATTTCACCAAATGGCTAGGTTTTCATACAAGAAAGAGAGAAACAGACAAAAAATCACTTTAAACATAGCCCAGAGACCTTCAAGATACTATAGGAATAGCTTGACACAGACAGATAAGACCATACAGGCTAGAAATTAAAAATTTCAAATTTTCCCAAGCATACACACTTTTTTAGAGAACAACAAGTGTGCATACATGGCTGTATCAAAGGAAACTCGTATATACGTGGGTCCCTTTCCAAACACTAGCATGTATACACGACTGTGTAAAGAAAAAACTACGTATGTAAGCAAAGATAAGGAAAAAAATAAAAATCAAGCCTGATTAAGAGACCAGGTCTTCTGTTTGACTAAAAAAGGACTTGCTAGACAGAAAAAAGAGATAGAAACTATTGGGAACCTACAAGATAGATAAAACAACCCAAATGGAAAATCACAAAAATGTGATCCCCAACGGAGTCGCCATTTCTGTTTCAGGAAATAATACCCTAAAGGTCTTGGGTTTACAACCTTCACATATCAGGGGCATTCCATTCAAGAAGGACCAACTTTAACAAACTTTTATACCGAAAACTAGAGACTACTAGTTGCAGAACTTACACGAAAGTCCCTCGGTTGATTTAGATCCCACAGGGTGCAAAACCCCTTCAACACTTTGAGCTCCAAAACTTGTAAATCCACAAAGAACGGACACAAAAACCTAGTTGTACAGCATATATAGTTACTAAATGTCAGTGAAAACCATGTATAATATCATAAAAACAATATTGAATGTTTAATTAACGATTACTACACATGTATAAACCATCATAAACATGTGAACATCGGGAACAAGTTGGCTCTTCTTATTATGAATGACACATACAGTAATCAAAACGTGGAGAGATCACCTGAATCCTGCCACGATCTTCAATCATACCGTCCTCTGGATTCGTCCAGCCCTAGCCTCGCAAGAATTCTTCCAAGATGCGTGCACAATAGATGTCATATAGGATGATGAACATCTCAAGGAAACAAGGGTTCCTGAATATACCTGGGAAGTGTAGGAGGCAGAGAAATATCAGACTTGAATAGGGCTCCAACAGAGTATAATATCTATATATTTTCTCTCTCCCCTTAGGCCATTCCTTTGAGGGGCTTTTATACTACCTCAAATTAGTTTCTGCAGTTACGAGCAGTTAGGCCACACACTGGGGTGGTTGAATTACTGGAATAACCATCAAACCCGCCTCAAATATAGGGAAATTATATTTTTTTAATAAATAAAAATGTATACGTGGATCTCTATGAATGGACTCGCATGTATACATGGAAAAGTTTGGGCAGAGTCACGTATGGGTTTTAAGATATTGTTTTTTGAGAAAATGTTCAAGTCTAGGGGAAAGGGTGCCCAAGGCCAAAGCGTAAATCATCAAGTACATGAAGATGATAAATGACACTATAAAAATATGACTTCGATTATAGTGTATTTTTTTCCTTCTAATGTTTCTTCCATTATTACTTCTCGGTTTGCTAACTAAATGGATTCTTTGTTTTCTTCTTAGGGAACACAAGGTTTGGCTTCTAATATTGCTTTCATTATTACTTCTTTTTTTGCTACCTGAATTTATTTTGTTTTTTCTTCTCATGCAATGCCAAGTTTGGTTGCTAGTATTTATTTCCATTATTACTTCTTTGTTTGCGACCTAAATTTCTTCTTTTTTTGCTTCTTAGGTAGCAGTAAGTTTTGCTTCCAAGAATGATTTTGGTGTGCATCTAGTTTGGTTTCCATTTTTTCTTCCTTTGTCACCAAAAAAAGATTGTCTCCATTCCATATGAATATCAGGTCATGAAGGAATCGAAGCACTAACCTCTTTCTTGTAAAGCAGGTGCTCTTCCATTGAGCTAGCGCCCTTTAAATAATTAGACTTGAAAAAATTAGACCTTTAAATTTTATAAATTGTAAATTCTACAAATTTCAATAATTATAAAAAATTGTAAAGTCTTGACAAATATTTTACTAAACAGGAAAAATATCATAGAATATACAAGTCCCTACATAATGGTTATGAAATTTATGAAAAGTGGGTGGAGGGAATAATAGTTACATATAAGATACTCAATATGTTCAGTTGAATACTCAATTAGAAGTGAAACTTTGAAGACATTTATACCCTAAAAATGACCTATAATTATTAAACCTAAAATGTGCTATTACACCGATGATTAATTTCTCACCTTTTGAATGATGTAAATTTATCATGACAACATAAAACTTTGCCTCTAAAAGTTTGACTTGCATGCCAAAAGGTAAAAACTTACGAGTATATATGATGAAATTGCAAAACTCCACCCTGCTTAATTTATTGAGTTATGAGGAAGTGGTTGTCAATTATACTCAACTTCGAAGATGTAGTGATGAGAATGGGGTTTATAATTTTATCAAATTATTTTTAATTTTTCTCCAACAATATTAAAGTTGTTATACTTATTCTGTAACTGGTATAGATGAAGATTATGTTACAAAGTTTCATAAGAATCAAAAGTTCATAAACACATCAATAAATTATCATTTTAATATGTCCCATCATCCACTTACATGTAAATATTTTTTTGAATGGTAATTTCACCAGTAAGCACCCATTCTCAGTCACTAAATTTTAGTTTTGAAATTTACAAGATAACTAAGGACTGTTGTCAAAATTTCTGAGGTTGAAACTTGAAATCCACTAGTGACTCTATAAAAATTTCCATGTCTATGTTTCATCTGTACATTACCTTTACAACTTCCAAAGGGTAGATGTAGTATATATTGTGAATGTAAACAAGCATAAGAAATTGAGGTCGAAATATGAAAGATGATGGTAAATCTACATACTTCTCCACAACTTCCAACAATAAAGACATTGCTAAGTGATAAAATATTATGCTAATTATGAGTTTTCAATACCTATGCACTACATAGTGATACTAGGGAAATCATATCATGTGTGTTATGAGATGAGGAGCTCATTGCGATTTGGGACAACCAATAATTCTAGTTCATTGATAAGATTTAAGGCATTTTCACCAAGATAAATTGAATGATATCCCCACTTATTTCAAACCAATATGTTTTTGAATATTTCTAGTCACTAATGTCTAGATTGCTTAAAGAAGCATTTTCAAGCATGCTTAAGATTTACACTACAAGAAATATTGGAGTATGACACCAATTATTAACCCTTGAAGACAACAAGTGATGGAAAAGATTCTTAGATGTAAAATTCAAACTTGAATTAGAAACCAACCAATAGTGCTGTGATGACAGAGTTCAATGTTAACATATTGGAAGAAAACATCCATGTGTAAGACTAATGAACTAATGTTGTCAATGAGGAATTTTCTCTTTTCTTAACAACTGCTCTAGTGAATGTGAAAAATTCTAACCAGTAATAATAATCAACAAAAGTTTGACTTTTCTATTAAAAAAATATGTTTAGATGGTTTGTATGCTTGAGTACTGTAGATTTGTTTACCCACTCCTCTATCAAGACATGCTTAGCATTTACTAGTACTATAAATTTAAAGTATCAACATGAAAATTAATAGCAATTGTATCAGTTTACACCAGATTCAAACCTTATTAGAGGCCATGAACATAGTTTAAATAGTGTTACAATGTTGTGATTAATTGAAGTTTGTCAATTAGGTACACAACCTTAGAAATTGTTTGGTGATATAGGATTACATTAATATTTGTAAATATTATTACAAAACCATGGATTCGGGTATCAAGAATAATCATTGCCATAAATTATTAATTGTGTTCCAAAAATGTAAGGTTTTTTATCCATTCAAAGATGCTTGAAATAGATGCAATGGAAAACAGAGAAAATGTATCTTAGAAGTGAATTCATGAGTGATCAGTGCCTTTAAACAAGTCAATAAATTGCACATGATTCAATAGAATGTGAGAGATCTATTAACTTTAAATTACTTGAATAAATGTCAAATACGTGGAGCTGCAATTTGCTATTCTTAAGATTAAGATATAGAATCAAGGAACTTTAATGTTATAGCCTATGCCAAGTACATCATTCGAATATTGAATGCGTTGATATTATAATCCTAGAATTTTTTCAATTGGACACTCCTAACACATTGTTCAAAAAACCCATTATGTCCATCCTTCCTACAAAGATACAAAATTAATACAACATTTATATAAACTTATTCATTATTTAAGGAGAAACAATATGGTAATATTTCAAGAGTCTCTACATTAGTACTTATCCTGTGTGACCTAAATTTTAATTCTGTACATCAAAACTAATGTTTTATTGATAAAATTAGGAGGGAAAGAACTTTATCAAATTTCAAGGGACATAACCTGTAGCATAATTTGTTCATGTAATGTTGGCCACTGTATAGTAAAATAGGACAATAAAAATCCTCTACAAGTTCCAAACAAGATTATTGTTGATGAGAAACAATAATCATTGATCCAAATGTGTCATACCCAAGAACTAAGGCCCATTAGGGCATTGTTACACCATAATACTAAAGCCCATTAGGGTGTTGTTACACACAAATAACAAGGCCTGTTAGGGCATTGTCACACCACAAGAATGGGGTACAATTTCACATACCCATAATATGGAATGATCATTATGTCATTGTTAATTAATTACAGGTCTTGGTGTGTGTTTATTTTAGGCACACAAAGCCTATATTTTACCCTATGAAATCCATGTAATTTGGAGTATTCTTGAACCACGGAAATATATGTGTGAAAAAATAAAAATATTTAATTTCATTAATGTTACTTATGAGTAAAAAAATACTCTCCAAGTTGAATAATTCAATTTGGCCTTGAAATGAAGGTTGGGAGTGCATTTTGTGAAATAGGAAAAAAAATTCTTGCTTCACTAAAATGCACACCTAGGCTTCATTTCTTGATCAATGTGATTGATTCAAAGTGTATACTATTTAATTAGTAATTTACACAATAATTTGCTTCTAGTAAGTTTATGTTGTTCACAAACTGTTGACACTTTTGGGGGGGCACCATGAACTATGATTGTTGCAGCACTTTGATTTAAAATAAGTTCGACCTTTAGATCACTAAATTATAAAAAAAAAAACATTGTTGTTACTTATGAGTAAAAAAATACTCTCCAAGTTGAATCATTCAATTTGGCCTCGAAATGAAGGTTGGGCATGCATTTTTTTGAAGCATGCCAAAATTTTCTTGCTTCACTAATGCATGCCCAGGATTCATTTCTTGGCTAATCTGATTGATGAAAATTATATACTATTTAATTACTAATTTTACACAATAATTTGCTTCTAGTAAGTTTTGTTGTTCAAAAATTACTAACACTTTTGGGGGGACACCGTGAACTATGATTGTCGCAACAATTTCATTTACATTAACTTCAACCTTCAAATCAGTAAATTAGAAAATTTTAATTATATTAATGTTTCTTATGAGTAAAAAAATACTCTCCAAGTTGAATCATTCAAATTTTCCTTGAAATAAAGGCTAGGCATGCATTTTTGCGAACCAGGCCAAAATTTCCTTGCTTCACTAAAATACATGCACAAGCTTCATTTCTTCCCCAATATGATTAATTCAAATTATATACTATATATTTACTAATCTTACACACTAATTTCCTTCCAGTAAGTTTCTATTGTTCACAAATTGTTGACACTTTTGGGGCGACACTGTGAATTGTGATTGCTTCAACACTTTCATTTACACTAACTTTTACCCTCAGATCACCAAATTAGAAAACTTTACTTGTTTCAATGTTTCTTACAAGCAAAAAAATACTCTCTAAGTTGAATCATTCAATTTGGCCTTGAAATGAAGGTTGGGCATGCAATTTTGGGAAGAGGGCCAAAAGTGCCTTACTTCACTAAAATGCACGCCAAAGCTTCATTTCTTGGCCAATCTAATTGATTCTAATCATATAATATTTAATTACTAATTTTACACACTAATTTTGTTCCAGTAAGTTTCTATTGTTCAGAAATTGTTCATAAAATGAGCCTAACAACTTTACTTATTCTCTATATTTATTTGTGTTGATCCTTGGCTCACCTTCATGCATAGTACCTTTTTGTGTGGTGCTCCTCAACACAAATCCCAAAATTATAGCCCAAAATATTTCTCCAACATTAGGTCCACATATGCCCACTTTTCTTCATCTACTAGATATTTTCTACCATTCAGCATCATCTTCTATTTTTATTGGTTTTTTCTATTTATATTAACTCTATTTTTAGCAGTGGATGCCACCATAAGGGTTTCATTCAATGAGGCTCTGACATAGCACATGAGTTCATGGCATACTAAAAAATGCCTTTAATTCAATTACATATTGGAAAATATCTCTAAAATTCACTTTATTTAACCCCCTACCGATACAAACCCAATACACCTTCCCAATGAAAAAAAAACCTACTTTCAGATTATCCATTTTTTCATTAACATTTTTTATACCCCCTTATATTTTTTCATCAAATTTGATCTTGATTTTTTATGCATAATATATAAAAACCCTTTACCCCCTATTATAAGCTCAATATTTTATGTCATTTTTTCCTCAATATATATCCCCCAATATGAATGTACGTGGTATGGTATTGATCCCCCAGTGAAGCCCCTGTGGATTTTGCCTAGGATGATGTGTAGTAGTGATTTGGAACTATATAGGTAGTGACATGGTGATTCACTCTCCATTATTATGCATTACCATATCTCCAAGGTATCTACTTTATAATGTGCATTCCCTCTCTTATTTAGGGAGACTACCTTATCTATAAAAAAATTCATTCACCTGCCAATTTTTTTTTCAATGATAATTGGTGAAATGGTAACTTCAGACAACTGTTCTAGGAAAGACCCAGAGTCAGATCACAACAACTGTCACTATTCACCTCAATATCAAGATATTCAAATTTTCTTGCCCCTTTTGGCTTATAGGAATTACTCACCATGATTTTCAACATGTTCAATTTTTTTCTACCTGAGATAACATGTCTATGGAGAAAAAAACCCAGGTGGAGGGGGAACTAAACCCATTAGCTACGACTTGAGCTATTTTCCTTTGACCCACTCACTTAACAACATTATATTTTGACTTTCGGTCTTAGTTTTGGAGGTTTTTCGATATTTATGAGTTATAAGTTGCATGGGGGACTCTACACTTCAATTTTAACTTATTTTTGAATCCATTTATATTTAGTTAACCTTGTTTTAGACTCTCACTCTATTTTATAGTTTCTCACCTTATTTTAAGGCTACTAGCTAATCAAGGAAAGTTCTTTTCTATTTTCTAGTGTGCATGCACTATGGAACCCCAACCTATTACTGATTGGCTCCCTATCAATGATGGTTATTTAAGTGTATTCAGACCAATAATTAATACATATAAGAGTTTATGATTAATTCAAACTCGTGGTTATAACTACTTGGTATTTTTCCAATGGAACTGCATTCCCTCTTTGTTGGCACATGGGATTCAAAAAAACTTGAGATTTTCTATGCAGTCGCCAAAAAATACCCGCATAGCATCAGCCCTTTCAACAACACCCATGGGGTGGGTGAAGTCTCACCCGAGATGCTAATGGGTGACTATCAGAACCATGTTTCCACAGTCTAACATGATTGTCTACTGACTGTCATACCTAACATTGATGCCCTGTGATAATTTTATAATGTAAAATTAGAAAATTTAAACCCGAATTTAATTAATTATGCTAATAATAATTTAAAATCGTCATAAAACTTGACCCACTTAGCTAAATTTTCCATGTAAACACGAACTCCCCTCTCTTTCTCAGTGCTCATTTTTTTTCGCTAAACTACAACTACCACACACAAGGAAAATAAACACAAAGCATCAATACAAAATAGATACATAAAATTTTCAAAAAATTTCATGAGCTCCTACCACTGTGGGTTTTAATTTTGAAAAATCATTCTAACTAGGTTGTCATGGTGAATTAATTGCTAATGTGGACAAAAGAAATCTCCCTATATTCAATGACCGACTCTAATAACAAACAGACAAACAAGCAAATATTTCCGTGAGTTTATCTATACTGAATGATAAATATGAATGGTAAGATATGGAATCCATACCTTTCATGAAATTCTTGATGAATATCCCTGCTATGATTTTATGCAGCTCCTCAATGCTTAGAAAACAGATCAGAAAACATAGAAAAAACAAGATATCAAAAGGATATGAAGAATAAATTATTCAATACAACTCATACTAGTGATCAAGGATACTAGTACCAAATAGCACTTCAATGGAAAAATGGAAGAAAAATAAACCATATATAAATTCCATTAGATAATATAGTGGGAAGAAAAACTCATTTGCATTAATCTTAGAAAGAGAGGATTTACACAACCTTGGCCTTGATGAAGTGTGGCTCCTCCCACTGATCTATAATCTCCTCCTTGGATGATAAGCCTTCCAACCTTGTTTGAGCAACATAAGTCTACCTTCAGTAATAACCCTTAACCCTATAGCCTTTATTTGATTTATAGGCCAAGAGGAGGAGGTTTCAGATCCCTATCTCAAGGATGAGATCTATTAAAGGTGGGATTAGGCTCCTTGAAGAATGGGAATTATCTCCATTATGAGAGGGGTTAAGCTCGAATAAGCATCACCTCAAGGCTCTCAATTGGGATATATTCTCCAAGCAAAGCTTCTATATTTCACCTTTTAATTTTATTTTTTGTTGATTCATGTGTGCAGTTTATAGTGGAAGATATATCGCACTTCTACGCAGGCTTTAATGGTACCATCTACATATGTGCAGAAAGTGTCTAGGAAAGTGTGCAGGTGACCAAAAGTAGGTTTCTGGACCTTGTTCCCAAAAATTCTCATTTTCTTTAGGATGTTTAAGTTCTATACTTGCAAGGGAATGATTTGGAACATATTGATGGATAGCGAAAGATCCGGTTTTACCATCATTTTCAGTGGTGACAAAATAACGTGTAAAATATTCCCCCCTAAAATGAAAAGTAAAAAAACATATTTTAGGACTGAAGTGCTTTATCATGCCAAATATCGAATCAAAGAAAATGGTTGGAGACCTGCAAAATTCAATCAAGTGTTTCAATGCAATATATAATCATCACTTAAGTAGGAATTCCCATACTCATAGTAAACATAACTTGATGAGCCAGTAGAGAAATACAAAAAGATCCAAGTCAATAGTAGACATAGTATGGATGTAACCATAAAATATGGATCTATCTGCACAATCATGCATTAGAGAACTTTTGAGGTCTAAAATGGTCCTCCTATGAAAAATGTACAACCAAAATAAAATTTATAACAACCAACATGATTCAAGATGATGACGTTGACCATGGGGGATGATTCACCATTTTTGGGGTAAAAAAGTAAAAATATTAAAAAATAATAAAATAGTAAAACTACTTTTTCAACTTGTATTTTCAACTTATATCCTTAAGGTTTTACTCAAATTTTGAGCAGGAGTATTCATTGGATGCAAAATTTAATTCCTCATCCAATTTTTACCCATGTTACATACTTTCGATGGACCCTGCTGCATGAAAAATGAGAAATACATGAAAAAATGTGATTGCAATCACGTTTTTCATGTATTTCTAATTTTTTATGTAGAGGAGCCCATCGAGAGTATGCAACGTGGGTACACCTTGGATGAGGAATAAATTCTTCATCCAACGAGTGTTCCCAGTTGAAATTTGAGTAAACCCATAGGGAGATAAGTTAAAAATACGAGTTGAAAAAGTAGTTTTTTCTTTTTTCCCTCTAAAATTTGATGATGTAATCTAAACTTATTTTATTATTTCCAATATTATTTTATAATTTCCTTAGGAAGCCCATTTTAGAACTAAAAATTCCCCTAATGAATACAAGACTCCATGCAGCCTAAATGGATGAAAATAGATCCACGATCTTGATCTCCATCTCTTGATTTCATAGTATGAATCCAACCATGCAAGTGAATGTCTTAAAGTTGAACATGGTAGAAGCCACTTGATTACCGTTAAATGACGTGAACCATTAACAAGTGTGAGATAAACCACCAATAATGACAATGGTCCTCAAGGTTGTTGGGAAAAATAATGAGAGGGAGGGGGTGAATCAATATTTAAAGTTTTCTGATAATTTAAATTTTTCTTTACTGAATTCCATACGTGACTTTAATGAACCCAACTCACATATGCACATGTATATGCCAACAGAAACTTGCATATAATGAGATAACTTTTAAAGTTAGATAAACTTTCAGAAACAAACTTTAACTTCAACATATCAGTTATGCATCAGTTAGTTGAATAGTAAATATATGCAATAACAGCAGAATAGATCATCACATAAGAGCATCACTCATGAACACCAAGATTTAAGGTGGAAACATAATTCAGGAGAAATCCATCATTGTTGTCTTCTTTGTTTTCAATATTTATTATATGGAAAAATGTTTAAAATTTGTACTGATGCAGACTCATATCAGTACACAGGCATCTACCTGCAAAAGGTTGCAACCTTCTCTCATTTTGCAGCTGCTAATAGAAGGGAGCTACAACCCCTTGAACTCATTTACCAACCACTAATGGAAGGGAGGTTCAACCCTCTGATTAGAACACTAGCTTCTACTAGCAAGAAGCTTCTACTTCCACACTAAAGGCTTCAACCCTCAGAAACACTGCAGACCATGTTTCATCAATTTTAACACTGGATCAAACAGATTCAACACAACTCTTCATAAGAACAATAATAAATTTCACCCAATACTTCAATCAGAACAGTGAGATCATTGTAACCAGAACTCAGAAATAACCTAGACTTCAGAATCAGTATGCAAAATCAAACTTAACCTTGAACAATCATCATCTTAAAATGCATATGCTACTTTACTTCACTGAACCCATGTGTATATGCGATTTCATTCACACCAACCTACGTATAGATCTATGAATACTATTTTTCAAAATTTAATCAGTCTCAGATCCATATTTGAGGCTTTCAGTCAGACGTATTTTCAGAACTGCAAAACCCTTAAAAAATCAGTCATTATTAACCATGTTTATTCACTCATTGATCAGATATTTACATATTCAACTTCGCAGCATGTTTAGTATTCAAGCAACCCAGATCTACATGAATACTTCATTGGCAGACAGCTGAAATATAGCATGAATAAACAGATAACCTCTGCAATCAGCTTCAGAAAACCCTGACTTCCATATGCACCTTTTATCAGACAAAGCCATGTATATCCGCGCTTTTACTAAGATGAACTAGTGTATAGATATATAAATAATAAATTTTCATATTAAGCCATATCTATAGAACTTACCTAGATTTCTTCACTTCACTCCAATTAACTTGCGCTAGGTCACAAATCTAATCATCTCTTCAAATAGATCATGCAAGAACATAAACATTTCAAGTCTAGAGATCTTGAACCATCATTGTATCCAAGGGTGCATCATAGATTCAGATCTATCAATAAAACTGAGTTCATCCCATGGAGATATACTTCAGAGAGAAGTATTCAGTAACCTCCCTTACACAAGCACACCTTGCACTATGATCTTCTTCTCCTTATATATATTTAGCCTTTATCAATACCATGAGTCAAAACCACACAAATTCTGATGGTATTCTTTGGACGAAATAAAATAGATGACACACACTCAAAACTATGGTAAAATACCATGGTAAGGCCTCCTCGTACCTTTATTTTAGAGCACAAAAGGCATACGTGACTTGGATCACACTTATTAGCGTGTATATACGATTTGGCATGTATAAACTTGCGTATAGATCCTGCAATATAAAAATTAACCAATATTTTGGTGGACATTACACATTTCTTTTGATATGCTGCTAGGCTTCTCTAGGAAGACATATACTCCCTCCTTTACCAGAGAGTTTCCATCAAGGACAAAATATTAGGAAATAGGAATCATATTTTTAATAATCTCCCCCTTTGTACTAGATGGCAACCATGATGGTGTTTGATCGTCACAACAGTGTTAGATACATTAAACATAACCATTATTCAAACACCCAAAATACTCTCCCCCTTTGACATCAAGGTCAAAGGGCGGATCAAAACCAAAAGAAGGTTTCTCTTCCCTTGTAAAAAGATGATCTCAGTAGATATGATGTGTACTAAACTTACCATGGTCCCCCTGAGTTCATGTTGGATATTTAGACAGATTTTGCAATGAAGTACATGACTCTATAACTCAACCGAGTATGAGAATTCATATCACCAAGGACTCATACTTACATCAATGATCCAACCAAGTGGAATTACATATTTGACTCAACCACCCAATCAAGTGGGTTTACAAATTTGAACAAGTCCTTACATGACTAAATATAACAATTTTACATCATAGGTCTCAACATTCCCTTTTACATCAAATTACAGAAATGGCTTTTCATAACCAGGACTAGAAATCTCAAAAGAGAGATCATGTATCAGAAATCAATCAGAATTCCAACAATGCAACCTTTTCAACAAGGCAAGTGCTCCCCCTAAGCTTATGAATCTTGAATGCTTTCAACAACCAATTCATCAAAGCTTCTTCGTCACCGAGAAAAATTACAAAAATATGAATATTGAATCAAAACTAAGATTAACCAACAAGACCAC
Source organism: Pinus albicaulis (assembly GCA_034641835.2). Taxonomy (NCBI): domain Eukaryota; kingdom Viridiplantae; phylum Streptophyta; class Pinopsida; order Pinales; family Pinaceae; genus Pinus; species Pinus albicaulis. The sequence continues at coordinate 1,411,172,653 of CM076575.1, forward strand.
ATTTTTTATGAAAGTTGACTCAGAGAATTTCTATCAGCAAAACCCGTACGTGGCTTTATGCACAGAAACTCACATATATACACTATTCTCCTTTATGAAACCCACGTACCGAATTTAATCTTCTGAAATTAAGTAGATTTTATCAAAGAGGTAGAGACAACTCCCAGCTTCTGTCTAAGATATTCGAATGCTTCCCTAGGAATAGGTTTAGTAAATGTATCAGCAACTTGTTCTTTGGAGGGAACATACTCCAATTTAACCTTTTTTTCAAGGACTTGTTCACGTAGGAAGTGATACCTGATAGGAATGTGCTTGGTCTTGGAATGCATAACAAGATTCTTTGAGATACTAATGGCACTTTTATTATCACATAAAATGGAGATGGGGGGTGAATATTTGATTTGAATGTCTTGTAAAGTCTTCATCATCCAAAGTAGTTGTGTGTAACATAATGTAGAAGCCACACATTTTGCTTTTGCTATAGATAAGGAAATATAAATTTGTTTCTTTTTGAACCAAGATACTAATTGGGGCCCCATATAGAATGCACCACCACTAGTGTTTTTTTTATCATCAACATTTCAAGCCCAATCTGCATTTGTGTAAGCATGAAGAGTGAGATCAGAATTCTTCGGATACCATAGACCAAAGTCTTGAGTCCCTCTAGATATTTGAATATTATTTTTACAACCTGAAGATGAGCTTCATTTGGATTAGCTTGGAATCACCCAACAATCCCAACTGCATTCATAATGTCTAGTCTTGTCTCGGTTAGATAAAACAAACTTCCAATCATGGATCTATATTCTAGTTGATTCACCGTGGGAGAATCGTCATGGGAACTGAGGTTACAACCAGTTACCATTGGTGTACTAATAGGTTTGTTGTCTTCCATCCCAAACTTATTTAGAGTTTGCTTAAGATATTTTTCTTGTGATAAAAATATGCCATCTATTCCTTGTTGCACTTGTAAGCCAATAAATAATGTTAGTTCCCCAAGTAAAGACATTTCAAATTCTTGTTGCATGAAAAAAGCACATTTCTGACTCATGGACTCTTCATTACTTCCAAAAATGATGTCATCAACATATACAACTACAATTAATAGTTTATCATTCTGAAATTTTGTGTATAAGTTACTATCAGCGGATCCCTTTGAAAAACCTTGTTGATGAAAATATTTGTCAAGACGATAGTACCATGCCCTTGGAGCTTGTTTGAGACCATATAAAGCATTTTTAAGTTTACAAACAATTTTTTCATCATTTCCCAAAATGAATCCTTCTTTTTGTTCTATATAAACTTCTTCTTCTAGATCAGCATTGAGGAAAGTAAATTTAACATCCATTTGATAAACTTTGAATTGTTGAAAGCTTTAAAAGACAAGAAACATTCTTCAAAGTCTATACCTTCTTGTTGAGCATACCCCTTACAAACAAGTCTAGCTTTGTTTCTAATAACATATCCATTTTCATTTAACTTATTTTTGAATATCCATTTTGTTCCAATAACATTTTTATCATTAGGTGTTGGAACCAATTCCCAAGTATGATTATTTTCAATCTGATCAAGATTTTCATTCATGGTTTGAATCCAACATTCATATTTAATAGATTGATTTACATTCTATGGTTAAATAGTGGATAATAATGCTAGATAGCTAGGGGATCCTACAAGAGTTCTTCTTGTTTGGACACCTGATCCTTTTTCTCCCAAAATTTGAGATTCTGGATGATTATTTTGAACATACATGGATGGAGCATTTTCAGATAGATCTTCTTCTGGTGCTTCATTGGGTTCACCTTCTATATTTTTGTTGTTTTATGAAGGAAAATATACATCATAATCATCTTCATTGGTTGTTGTTATTTCCCTTTGAGGAGCTAAGAGAGACTTATCAATTACAACATCAATACATTCAACAATATTCCGAAGTCTTTTATTCTAACATTTCTATGATTTAATTCTTGAAGAGTAGCCAAGAAATATTGCTTCTTCTGCTCTAGGTTCAAACTTACCAAGTTTTTCATCATTGTTCTTGATAAAAAAATTTCTTTCAAAAACTCTAAAATGCTTTACAGTGGGAAGATTACCATACCAAAGCTCATAAGGAGTTTTATCACTGTTTACACGACCATGTGCCTTGTTAAGAATATTTACTCTGGTATTTTTTGCTTCTCCCTAAAAGGTATCGGGAGTTCCAGATTCATCAAGCATAGCAAGAGCCATCTGTAGAACTATTCTATTCATTATTTCTGCCACGCCATTTTGTTGTGGGGTTCCAGCTACATAAAACAGTCTTTTTATGCCATGTTGTTCATAGAAATCAAATAATTCATCTGATATATATTCCCCTCCTTGGTAATATCTAAGACATTTGATTTTCAGATCTAATTCATTTTCAACCAGAGATTTGAAGAACTGAAATTTTTCAAATGCTTCATCTTTATGTTTTAGTAAACCAATCAAACACATTCTATAGAAGTCATCAATAAATAGAATATAGTATTGTTCTCCATGAGGTGACCTTTTCCCCGTAGGTCCACATAAATAAGTATGTATAAGTTCAAGAAGCTTACTTGCTGATCCTTCTTTGGCATTGAATTGTACTCTAGTTTGCTTACCGAATTGGCAAGATTTGCATATGGTACTTTCAGGCAAAGTGATACTGGGAAGATCACGAACAAATTTGAGTCTACTAGATTTGTTGATTTGAGAGAAACTCAAATGCCCCAATATTCTGTGCCATAACCAATTTTCTGAAGATTCACCCAAGTAACATTGTTCTTTGCAACCTTTTAATACATACAGATTGCTTGGTGTTAGAGTTCCTTTTATTACCATTTTTCTTGTGTCAAGTTCACGTACCACACATTCTTTTGAACTAAAGACAACTTCATTTCCTTGATCAGAATTTTGACTCACACTCAACAGGTTATGTTTTAATCCATCCACATACATAAAATTGTTAGCTTTTACCATTTCTTTATGAAAAACAAATCCTTTTCCTTTAATGACAACGAGAGTATCAGTTCCAAAAGTAACATTATTTTCCTTTTCTAGAGAATTGTATGAAAGGAGTTTATTTTTATCACCTGTCATGTGTTTTGAACATCCACTATCAATGTACCATTGGTTTTCTTCCCCTTTATAAAATAAATCTATGCCACATCTTTCAACTTGTAAGTCCTTCTTTATCCATACCTTGGAATTTGAAGGTATATGCTCTTTTGGTTGAAGTTTGCTCCTGCATTCATGTTCTTCATGTCCAAAGTTATTGCAATAAGAACATTCAATTTCATTTTGAGGAGGAGAAAATTTGTTATAATTATTTTTCTTTATTCTAGTCTCATTTCTTTGCCTTCTTGCTTCTCTGGTCATAATAGTTTTGTATGCAACACATTAAGTATCTTTATGACCAAAATTATGACATGAGAAACATTGTCCATTAAAGAAATTTCTGTGATCACGAAACCTTCTATTTGGTTTTACCTATTGATTTCTATTTTTGTTATTGTTCCTCCTTGTATTGAAGTGATCGTGCTTTACCTGTGTAGTCTCTTTGTTCTTTTCTTGAGTGTCAAAATGTAGCAGAGTGGATTTGGCAGCATTTAGATAGCTTGGTGCTGAAGACTGAGAGGATTCTCCGATATATCCAAGACCTTTCTTTACAAGAGGAGAGTGTTGAACCTTGATAATTTAATCTAAGGTTTCAGTTCCTTTAGCAAATCTAAGATTTAAATATTTCTCTTTCTCAATTTCCTTTCTTAGACTTACTATTTCACATTCTAATTTTTTATTGTGATTACCCTTTTTTATAAGTTGATTCTTTAGAGTATCTATGGCAATTTTGTTTTCTTCCAAACATATTTTGAGCTGATTTATTTCTTCAAGAAAATGATTTTCCTCTGGAGCATCCATAAAGGTATCTTTAGCCTCGCTAGAGTCTTTTTCAAAAGTCATGAGTAGTATAACATCTTGATAAGATTCTCCTTCTTCACTATTTGATAGCCCATCACTATCCTCATGAGTATAATAACTTTTTTCTATTCATAAACCAATTCTTATTTCATTTTTCCACTTCCTTTCCTTTTTCATTTTTTTCTTTATGGGGACACTTAGCAACATAATGACCAACTATTCTACAAGAAAATAATTTAAAAGGAAGATTACCTCTGAACCTTCCAGTGCCAAGTTGTAGTTTCTTTACAAAATTTATCTCATCTTCTTCTGAAACATACTCTGATCCTTCTTGTTCTTCTACTTCTTTTCCTTTTGCAGCAGCTCTAAAGATAGCTTCTTTGACTTTAGATGGACCTCCTTTTCTCATTTCACAACCAGTCAGAATACCATGAAGTTGAACAATAATAAGATTTTGTAGATCCTACTTCTCTTCAATATCAAACACTTTTGACTCGAATTTGGGTGTTAGAGATCTTAAAACCTTTTCTAATAGAGTAGTGTCAGTTATGGTTTCACCTAGATTTCTCATACGATTTACAATATCATCTAGATGTAAAAATAATTTGGCAATGCTTTCATCATTATGCATCCTAAGATTTTCATATTGAATTTTGAGAGTTTGGAGTTTAGCACTTTTTACCTTGGTATCACCTTCATAGCTTAGAATGATTTTGTCCCATATCTCCTTTTTTGTATTCAACTACATGACTTTGACAAATTCTCATTCAGTCAAACTTCCCAATAATGCATTGATTACATTTTCATTGGTTTCATAGTTTTTTCTTACTGCTGCATATGTTGGAACTGATGCAAGATATTGATAACCACCTTCAACTATAGCCCATACATCTACTCCAAGACACTGAATATAGGATCTTGTCCTTGTCCTCCAGAAGATCAATTTTTTTCTATTGAAGAGAGGAGGCCTGATAAATGCAGTCCCATCTTAATTTCTCATCTTAGCTGATATTTATTCTAGCGATTAAGCTTATTCAGAAGAACCTGCTCCGATACCAATTGTTGGGAAAAATATTGAGAGGGGGGGGGGGGGTTAATCAGTATTTAAAGTTTTATGATAATTTAAAATTTTCTTTACTGAATTCCATATGAAACTTTAATGAACCCAACTCACATATGCATGCGTATATGCCAGCAGAAACTTCTGTCTACTAAGATAATTTTAAAGTCAGATAAAATTTTAGAAAAAAACTTTAACTTCAGCTTATCAGTTATGTATCAATTAGTTGAGCAGTAAATATATGCAATAATAGCAGAATAAATCATCAGAGCATCACACATGAACACCAAGATTTAAGGTGGAAACCCAATTCAGGAGAAAACCACTGCTCTTGTCGTCTCTGTCTTCAATATTTATTATATGGAAGACTGTTTAAAATTTTGTACTGATGTAAACTCATACCATTATGCAAGCATCTACCTACAAAAGGCTACAACCTTCTCTCATTTTCCAGCTGCTACTGGAAGGGAGCTATAACCCCCTAAACTCATTATCAGAAACTACTGGAAGGGAGCTTCAACCCCCTAATTAGAACACCAACTTCTACTAGGAGGAAGCTTCTATTTCAACACTGAAGGTTTCAACCCTCAAAAACACTGCAGACCACATTTCATCAATTTTCACACTGGATCAAACAGCTTCAACACAACTCTTCATAAGAAAATTAATAACCTTCACCCAATACTTCAATCAAAATAGTGAGGTCACTATAACCAGAACTCATAAATAACTCAGACTTCATAATTAATATGTGAAATCAAACTTAACCTTGAACAATCATCATCTAAAAATGCATGCACTACTTTTCTTCATTGAACCCACGTGTATACGTGATCTCCTTCACACCAACCTGCGTATAGATTTGTGAATAATGTTTTTCAAAATGTAATTAGTCTCAGATCGAGATCTGAGGATTTGAGCCAGACATCTTTTCAGAAATGTAGAACCCTTAAACAACTAGTCATTATTAACCATGTTTATTCACTCATTGATCAAAGTTGTACATATTCAACTTAGCAGCATGTTTAGTATTCAAGCAACCCATATCTACATGAAGACTTCATTGACAGACAAAAAAAATACAATAGGAATAAATAGATAACCTCTGTAATAAGCTTCAGAAAACCTTGACTTCCATATGCGCCTTTTATGAGACAAAGCCGCGTATATACGTGCTTTTACCAAGATGAACTAGCCTATATATCTGTAAATATTAAATTTTCAGAATGAGCCAGATCTATAGAACTTACCCAAATTTCTTCACTTCACTTCAACTAACTTGCACCAGGTCATAGATCTAATCATCTCTTCAAATATATCATGCAAGAACATAATCATTTCAGGTCTAGAGATCCTAAACCATACTTGATTCCAAGGGTGCATGATAGATTCATAACTATCAATAAAACAGAGTTCATCCCATGCAGATATACTTCAGAGAGAAGTATTCAGTAACTGCCATTACACATGCACACCTTGAACTATGATCTTCTTCTCCTTATATAGATTTAGCCTTTGTCAATACCATGAGCCAAAACCAAACAACTTCCAATGGTATTCTTTCGACGGAATCAAATAGATGACATAACGCTAAAAAATGTGGGAAAATACCATGGTAAAGCCTCCTGGTATCTTCATTTTAGAGCGCAAAAGGTATACACGACTTTGATCATACTTATCAGTGTGTATACTCGACTTTGACTGTACAAACCCACGCATAAATCTTGAAATATAAACGTTAACCAATCTTTTGCTGGACATTACACATTTCTTCTAATAGGCTGCTAAGCTTCTCTAGGAAGACATATACTCCCTCCTTTACCAGAGAGTTGCCATCAAGGACAACATATTAGGAAATAGGAATCATATTGCCAACAAAGGTACTTATAGTACAATCTATGAAGTGTGAAAGGATGTCTTGAATTTGAACACTTATATAATAATTTGATTGAAGTTAAATGATGAGAACCTATCATTGAAGGCGAGAAACCTGCCACTAGAGCATGCCAGCTCCAAGGTACTAAAGAGATTTTCTAGATAAACTTCCTAGATGGTGAACCGAAGTCAATAGAAAGTGATCCATCGTAAGAGGGCCTACGACACAAAACTCATGTCAAGTTTTGAAGAATTTTTTTTGGAGTGGTCTAGGACTGACTCAAGGATGGCTGCTGTGATTGAAGACTACAAATTGCAAGGTAATTTTGACTGAGGTTGGAATTCTCTTGAACATATTAGCAACAAGACACTTAGACTTGGAAGAATTTGACTCAATGATAATACCCAAAACCAACTAAAAAATTTCAACAAGGTTTAATTAACTGTGAGACAAATGGATTTCCCAACCCAGACACAAATTTTATGGAGTGTCATGTTCAAGAGCGACATACCGCCTTTAATGAGACACAAAAATGAATGTATTTTCCCAATTCCCCCCACCATTACTGGAATACCTCTTTATTTTTGTTAAGCTTGAGAAGGATAACATTTTCTTGTCTTATAAGCTCATCCTTCAGATGAGTCCTTCAAATTATTTTTAATAAACCTTGGGAAGGAGTGGTTTAGTCCTGTCATGATGAATGAGTCATGTAATTTTTATGATTTACGAGTCCAGTGAAGGGATGAATCGATGTCATTTTCAAGTTTAAAGAGTTTGAAAATACACGAAAAGGAAAATAATCAACACTTTCAATGTAAAATTTTAACGAGCCCAGAGATATTAAAGCTCAATATTTCTCATTTTTTAGGGATTCGGGAGAAAGACATAAGTAAAATCCATGATGTCCTTTTTCATAAATCTAGTCTCTTAAGCCCTAACAAGGGTAAAATAATGTAGGGGAGAACTCTATTGACCATCATTAGTCAACGTATACCTTTTCATAAACAATCTAGTTTAGTCCGAAAAAGGGGTAAACTTATATTGAATAGATGATTGTTCATTTAATTTTTCGAGTTTGAATAGTCAAGTACTCAGAGATAATTTCATATTCAGAGAGCCTTGAAAGGGCTCAAAAGAGGACTCCATGGTTTCTCTTTTTCATAAATTTAAAGAGCCCGAAAAAGCGATAAAATTTTTCTCCTCATGAAAATGATTCATTTTTATGATTTAGCCTATATTCTGCACAATAAACTCAAAAAATCATCATAATTGCTCCAACAACATGGTAAAAATATTAAAAAATTGAATTTTCAAAGGAAAAAGGTATAAAATTATATTTCAATGACCTAAAATGGCTATAAAAGTACAAAAAGTAAAAAAAATTCACCATTTGAGTTTTTTACCATTTGAGAGCAATTTAGAGGGCTTTTTACCAAAAACGTCAGAGGTGGATTCCAAGCAAACTGGTGGACGAAATCATGAGCCACCTTCTCCAGGTAAGATATATTTCCATTATATTTGTTTTCATGGTGTTTATTTATCATTTGACCATGAATTTTGGAAGTTTCGGGGAAATTTTTTAATTTAAAATGTGTCGTTGAGGTTGTGCGGTTATTCTTCATCGAGCCCGCACACACCGAATACTTTTTACATAGAGAAAAATGTGATTTGTTTGGTTTTTCTTCTGACAAACCACAAAAAATTTATTTTTCCCTCGAAGGCAGTCACGCTCAGTGATGATGGTTTTGAAAAATCAAGAAAATTTCCCACTTTGTTTTATAATCCTCCTCTACTGCTATTTTTCGGGTTTTTAACTTTCCAAGATGGAGTGGAGGGAAAGAGAACATGAGGACAAAGAGGCAGAATCTCTCAATGATCCAGCAACACTACAAGCCTTAAGAGACTATGGTTAATACAAATTTTGGATGATCTTAGGATGAAAGCTCAATTAGATCTTCTGACATGGATGGTGAGAGCATGGGACATTTAGGAACAATGTTTTTTGATAGGAGACCAATGACTCACCGTAGATGTAGATGAAATATATTTCTTGCCTGGGCTCTCCTATAGAGGGAAAAACATTTCTTTGTATGGGCGCAGACCAGGTGGAGAAACAACTACAACCTATCTGAGGCAACATTATATTGCAGAGTCTCAACTCAAATATGGGTGAATTGATATAAAAACCATTGAAAGGCTACCTATGAGAACTATTGCCTTTAATATTTCATGATTGTGTGGTAGTGAAGCACTTCATTTGCTGACTAAGGTTCAGATTCAGTCACTATTGGTATTTTAAGGATTTTAGACCGATCCCCCTTTAATGTAACTATGTGTATAAGGTAATCTCAAAGTTTATAGCTAGAAGGATAAATCCTATTCATTCAAAGACTATTTCAAAGGAACAATTTGAGTTTTTAGAGGGGAGGCAGATTCATGAAGCCTTTGGGGTTGCACAGGAAGGGTTACATAGTCTGAAAATTCTGAGGGCTAAAGGCATTGTTTTTAAGATAGACCTATCAAAGGCGCTTGACCATGCTGATTTTATTTTCATTAGCTTTATCCTTACTCATGTGGGATTTTAGGTTCCATTTATTAATTGGATTATGAGTTATCTGATGTTTGTTCCATTTTCTATCTTGATAAATGGAATTTCTTCACCTCTCTTCAATGCCCAACAAGGTTTGATACAAGGTTGTCATTTGTATCCTCTCCTCTTCCTACTTGTTTTTTAAGGCCTTAGCTACATACTAGAGGAGTAAAGTCAAAGAGTTGAGTTTAAAGGTGTGGCCATGACACATGCTCTAGCGATTACACATCTCCTATTTTTTGATGATATCCTTATATTTTGCAATGGTGTGGCTATGGATATCCAAAAAATTGATGATATTTTTCTTATGTTCAGAAAATATATAGGTATGATCATAAATGAAAGGAAATTGACCATATCCTTTCACAATCTAGAATAGCAAGGGATTTTATATATCATATATTTTTTTCCTTCTGAGGTAATCAATTGAGAGGATGGATAAAATATTTGGGCTTACATTTGAAGCCAAATTATTACAAAAATTTATATTGGCTATGGTTGATAGCTAAATTACATAAAATACTTAGTTTTTGGAGTTTCAAAAGGTTGTATAGAGCCAGTAGGATTTTATTAGTTAAATCAGATTTTGAAGCCATTTTGGTCTACTGTATGTATTTGGTTTGGATTTCAAAGGGCGTGTTGGAAAATTTTGGGCAAATCTACTTCAAGTTCTTATGGGAAGGTTCTCAAGACCATTTTGTCATTTTCGGGGTCAAGTGGAATTATTTTTTGTGTCAAAGCTCCTAGGTGGGTGGGGGATAAAAAATGCTTTCATTTTTTCCAATGCTCTTGGAGAAAAGTACATGTGGAAGATTATATCTACTAACAACCTTTGTATGAGAGTGTTCTACCAAAAATACATTTCCCATATTCTTTAGAATATTTGGTGCAACTTTAGGACAAATTGAGAATAAATATTTTAGTGGTTTGGAGGGTTGTTCTAAATTATTTCATTCTTATCTCTTATGAATTGGCTTGGAAGATAGGGAATGGTTATAAGGCTAGGTTGGTATTATATCCTTCGCCAAGGAGTGGTAATATGCATTGATTGTCACAAGAAATAATTGATATGCTCAACGATCATGGATTATGTATAATTTCTCATCAATAATCCTGATTAGACTACCCTTTGGCATCAAGGTTGGTTGTCTTCTAAAAAATTAAATATTCAAGGTTTCTTTAGGGAGGAATAGTCCTTATTCTTGGCTTATTTGTTTTCATCCCACATAATATTAAATGAAAATGAGGATGAATTGGTCTAGACACCTTCTATGGATGTTTTATATACACCCAAATTAGGATACATTCATTTAAACACTCTTGCTCAAAATGTGGAGACTTTATAATGGAGAGGAGTTCTCTGGAAGTCAAAATGCTTCTCAAAATCACATTTATTAGTTTGGTATATCATGGAGAAAAACATCCCTACCTGGGATGTTATGCAACGTAGACATAATATTTTTCTTGGGTGGTGTGCTTTGTCTAAAGGAAGTGAGGAGTCATTTTATCATATGTTTGTGTTCCTTTAAAAAACAAATTTGGTTGGATTGTAGTTCTCTTCTTGTCTAAGAGTGTAAATGGCAGGGTATATCATTTAAAGAGATATGGAAATCTTGGGTTGTAATAGGGAAAGTAAACCTTTTAGAGATTTTCCTCTCACTATTAGTCGGGGCATTTGCTTGGAAGGAACAAGGATATTTTCCAAGAAAAATCACCCTATCCAAAACAATTTTTTGTTGAAGGTTTAAATATCCTTTCTCACTATCCCTAGCCAAAGGTGCCTGTTGGTGGTAGGAATGTGTTAAGTGAAAATATAGATGTCAATATCACTTGGAGTTTTTTCAATGAACTTCTCAAGGGGAGGGATTCCTCTATGAGGGGGGGGGGGGTTGTTCATACTTCATTTATCTTAGCACCATTCCTTTCATGTCAGGGATTTGGTGTGGTACAAAAAATTGGATAGAATTATTAGCATGTAGATATCCTATATATTTTTCACAAGAAAAAGGGTGTGAACAACTTGAAATGTTTTGGGACTCTTTTCTTGTGGTGAATTGGGTCAATGAGACTCAATTCTGTCAAAAAATATCCCTTGTTCATATATTACAGGACAGTTTAATATTGAAGCATGTTTTTAATTCCTTCACATGCATGCATGCCTATAGGGAGAAAAATGGGATTGCTGGAATGAATTTTAAGGAAGGCTTGCACATGGATCAAGGGTTATGGTAGGTGAAAAATTTGGTTGGGAAAGAGCACTATCAATTTTTTGAGAGGGCTTTTATGGATGAAATCCTACCTACTAATCAATGTTTAATTTTTTTGGTTCACAATTTCTCTAGTTTTTCTCTTGGATAATTTTTAGCACTCTATTGTAAATATCTTCAACATGCTTTTCTTGTCACTATAAACAATGGTTGATGCTTCAAAACACTATTACAAACTTTATTTTTTTTGCTAGTGTACAAAAAATGTAAGTCCTTTCATGGACAGGACATGATCAATTTTTCTTTGTTTTTCTCTTTGGTTTATATGCCAATATAGGATTTGGGAAGATTCCCAGTGAATGCACACTTAGGTGTGCATATGAAAAATGTATTTTATTTCAATTTTATGAATGGAAATAAATTGTTTATCCAAGGAAAAAAATGAATGAAATAATTTAAATGTAAGAAATAGAGAATAAAAAGAAATATACACATAAACTTCTCAACAATAGACCCTATTTCCCCCCTAGGAAACTTTTAAGGGATAAAACCTAGCTAGAAAGTGAGGCTTCTCTGCACTCTTTTCTTTGGTATGAAAATATGCAAGTACAAATTAATATGTATTTTTTATGGAGTGACCTAAGACATATCAACTATAAGGTTACTATAGAACCTTAACCCCATGTGTTCTACTCTTTCACATCCCTCACCTAGTTTCTATGCTCAACTATGGAACACAATACAATAACATAGTATCTAACCCCTTAATCCTCCTATAAATTTGGTAACAAAAATAGATAGCCAACTAAGGGTAAGGTTTTAATCCCTCAATGCTCAACTAGACTTAATTTTTTACCTTTTGTAGTCTTCTTGAAATTCCACACATGGCTAGCCCCATTTGCATGAATAATGGAGGTTGATGTTTCAGCCTTGTACCATGGTGGTCAAAAAATTAGGTCAACTTGCAAGATCCATAGATTTTTCATAAGAAATCATATTGACACATTTCTTGCACCTTTGAAAGGTATTTTTGAAATATGTAACTAGTTTCAGTCTTCATAATGAAATTTTTAATCATGATTTTATGTATTTCATGAAAGATAAAACTAATTTTTTTATTTTCATTCTTGATGCATGGGTTTCATGCTCAAGGGAGCTTTAGTTTTATAGGTCAAGCACCCATTGAGTACTTCTAGGGCTTGTCATTGAGTCTACAAGTCAATTGAGTCATTTTCATGTATGGAAGACTCTTTTGGTCATGTTACATACTGTAAATAAAAAATATTTGTGTCTAAAATAGATTCAAAGACCCTCTAAGACCTTATCAATGTGCAAACAACAAGTCGACCTCTACAAGTGACAATTCGGCCTAGAGACAGTGATAATTCGAACTACCAACTAGAAATAGGAGCCTATAAATAAGGGTACTTGGCCTCATTCAAATATCATCCAATCACATCATAGAAGCTTGATATAGAGACAAGGATAAGTATCATATCAAGCGAATAAGGAAGAGGAAAAGAGGAAATAACAATTGAAGCATTTCAAGGACCATTTTGGGCTAATTTTGCACACGTCCAAACTATAATTAGGGCACATTCTCAACTACACAAAGACTAAATTATAGTAAGGACAAGAAGGTGTATTAAGGGTCAAAAAAATATGAAATTACAAGCCAAGTAGTCAAAAGGAAGAATCCTATCCAATAGAAACCAAGAAGAAGTCTAAAACTACCTAAAATTTGTCACACATGCGAAGTGGAGGAGGCCAAAAGCTATAGGTAAGAGAGGTCAAAGTTGTTGTCAATATTGTAGCTCAAAATTACTAGCCAAAGGAGAAGTGAAGGTTCTTATAAGGAAATTTTGACATGGGTTGAGAAAGTGCTTCAAGGATAAGCTTTTGACTTAGTCTTGAAGAGGTCTTGGTCAAGAGTCATAGGTCTTGGAATTCATCATTTGAAGTTTTATAAGAAGAGAAAATTTCTTATGGGTTTTCGTCTCAATAGGAGAGGTTTTTGCCCTAGTTGATAGTCTATATATTGTTCCCTCTTGTCTCACTATTCTTTATTGTTGTGGTAGTTGTTTTATGATAAGAAAACTACTTATAATCAATTTAAATAATAATTTGATCAATTTAATTAAAATACATCATGGGAAATTATCAAAGTAATAGAAATCACCTAATATAGTTTCCCCTAGATATCTCAACATGGTATCAGTGCCAAGTTACCAAACAAGGAAAGTCATATTGTAAAAGGACCATCAAAAGGGATATCAAGAAAGGTTAAGGAATTAAATAGGACATCGAACCATCAAGAATGAATACATAAGGTCCAAGAAATATAAGGAGCATCAATGAAGGATACCCATTTAATCTCAAGGATCACACCATCTAGAAGAAACAACAAGAAGACCTAAAAGACTCTACTTTCAAGACTACACATTGAATTTTCTTGAAGTTCCTACATAAAAGCGAAGCATGTGTTGGAATTATGATGTAATGTGTTGTCCTTGATGGAAACCTACTTGATGATTTTCCTTTTGAGAGAAACCTACTTGATGAAGATGTAAACTTGATGTATCTACAGGCTAGTTCAGATGTGATAGAGAAAGAAATATCAATCAATAATAGAGGAATGGTGAAGGCAAATTTTCATGAAATATAGGAAGCTTTTGTGAAACCAAGTCATGTAAATACATAGGTTTGATGAAGGCAAGTCACATATACGTAGGTTCAATGAAGCCAAGTCATGTACATACACAGGTTTGATGAAGCAAAGTAGAATATATGTAGGTTTAGTTAATAAAATTCGTGTACAGATGGGATATGAAGAAGTAAAGGTGCATACATTTGGAACATTATGGTTAATAAATACCAAGGGTCCTTACCATTGTATTAGCCCATAATATTGAGCATGGTAATGGATATTTGATCCCGTACAAGATTACCACCGACACTAGTGTGGTTTTGGCTCATGGTATTGGCTAAGGCTTAATCTATATAAGGAGGTGAATATAAAACTGCTAAGCATGCATGAGTAAGGTTTTTTGATGAATACTTCAATCTGAATTATATTTGTAGTGTGTGGGATATAATTGATAAGTTGCTCTGAAATAATTATGCACCGATAAATGAAATGATGGATCAAGATCTTGGGACCTAAAATAACTTTCCATTGTATGATTTTATTATGGATTGACTAGATCTAGAATTTGACACATGTTTTTATCTCTGAATGTTATGATCTGGATCTATCTGAAGTTCTGATGGGTTGCACAATTTTAAATCAAAATTTATAGATCTGTACGTGGGTTGCCCTCGATAAACTTGTGTATACATGTGGGTTCTATACATCAAAGTCAAGTACATAAAGGAAGGGTTTCGACTTATAAATAATATATCAACATGATCAATGCTGTTTTATTTCTGTTGTCTGTTAATGATGTATTCATGTTGATATGGTTTTAATGACAATGTCTGAAGGAGAACTGTTTGAATAATGAAGTTGAAATTATTTGCATGTTGATTGGTTGAGAAGGATACTTGATGCTGGTTGTATGGGGTTTCAGATATTTGTAATATAACAGAATATTTCATAATTTCTCTGTCCAATTTTGTGACTGATTCAGAGTAACAGTTTCCAGAACTTAGTATAATGATATCTATACACAGGTTGTGTTTTGGATAAGTGCGTATGTACGTAGAAAAGCCTTATGGAGGGCACGTATGCAAGTTAAAGAAGATAAATGATGATGCTAATTACATGAGGTTTCAGAGATCTATAATCCAATATAATACTTCAAAATGTCTCTGTATAATTTTGTGTCTAATTCAGATAAATAATTTCTAGAACTTGGTATATTTAGATCAGTATGCAGTTTTCTCTTCACAAAAGCGTGTATACAAACGGGTTGCCTTAAGTGAAGTAGCGTATACATTTGGTTTTATGAATTATTAGCGTTGCAGTTGATTTAGTGTGTTGATGTAATATTCTAAATTAAGTTATGTGTTCTAGTTACAGTGATCTCACTATTCTAGTTGAATTAACCTAGTGTTTGGTTAAGTGATTGTTTACTTCAGTGGTTGGTTTAGTATTTGAGTGATTGGTGATTGTTTGGTTTATTGGTTTTGTTCAAGAATTGAATGAATGTTTTGGGTACAGTAATCAGTTTCAGTTTTGATATTTGGATTATATGATTTTAAAAGGTTCAACATGGATTATGTGATGAAAATTGGTCTACAAGTTGTGGTGTACTAAATCAGGTGGATCCAGTGCAAAAATTTATGATAGATGGTCCACATATGGTGTTGACGGTTGGAGCCTTCTATAATGAATTCAAAGCTTCCATCCAGTAGTAGCTAATGTTCAGATCAGGCGGTCGTAGCTCCCTTCCAGTGGGTGTTGGTAAATGAGATCAAGGGGTTGGAGCTCCCTTCCAGTTGGACATGGAGAATGAGAGAAGGTTTTAACCTTTTTTAGTTGGGTGCGTGTGTGCTAGTATGAGTCTATGCCAGTACAAGAATGTACGAAATTTTCTTTATAATAAATTTTGAAAACAAAGACGACAACAACGGTGGTTTTCTCCCACATTGGGTTTCCACCTTAAATCCTGGTGTTCATATGCGTTGCTTATGTGTGATGGTTTAAATATGTTCTTACTGCACATATTTACTGCTTACTAAATGTATGATGAATTCATGATGCACTGGTCTAAGTCAAGTTACTGAAGACTTATCTGAATTATAAGTTTATTGGGCATACGCTAGTTTCCTTTATGATAGTCGCGTACATACACTAGTTTCCTTTATGATAGTTGCGTACATATGCTAGTTGGCCTAAGTAAAGTCACGTACAAAATTTAGAAAATAAAATTAATAATTTGTGTGAGTTTTTAAATACATATTCACCCCCCCACTCCCCTAAGTATTTTTCCCAAAAATTGGAATTAGAGAAGGTCCTTCGTAATAAGCTTGATCACTTGAAGGAGATCCATCGCAATGGGAAAGAAACAAAAGAAGAAGGCTACTCAAAGGAATAATAAAACTCACAAAACATGTGCAACAATAAATTAATAAGATAAAACTGGTACTTATGTTTGTTCTTGTGATCCACTTACTTGTTCATTTAATATTGAAGATAATTAATATGAAATTGAAAGTAATGTTATGGATCTAGAAGCAGAAGTTTCAAAGCTCAAAAATGAAATTGAAGATCAAAAAATTCTATTTAATGAAAGAGAATTCATCTACAAAGATGTGGTTACTAGATTGAATAATCAGTTACAGGAAATAAACTCAATTGAGGAAATTAACAAAGAAAAGATGGATCATTGTGAAAGGCTACAAGATTAAGTAACCAATCACACTGAAGGACTTGAAGCATAAATCATCTCTCTCAAATTAGATCTGGTAAAATAAAATAAGAGGAATGTATGACTACTTCAAACATTTTAATAACAAGAAAATGGGTTGAAAGAAGCTACTCTAAATTTAAAAGAGCAAGTAGAATAAGGAATAAGGGTTGAAGAAGGTATGAAGAAGCAATACTAAAGAATGGAGGTTGAGGTAAACATTTTAAAATGTAAATTAGAAGAAAAATATAAATGTTTGAGATTTCAAGATAGTACTAATATTCTAGATAATATTCTTAGTAGTCAAAAGTCTCCCTCTATTAAATTTGGCCTTGGTTTTCATGAAACTGTTAAAGTAGAATCTATTTCACAAGCTAGTGATAAATATCAAAAGGATAATAATGTTAAAACTGAATTATTTAAAGAGACAAAATTCCAACCTGATCAACAGCCAAGGATCATGAATCCTCAAAGGAAATCATTCACTCCTATATATAGAAGTGGCAATTGATTCTATCCTCTGATAAATAATATTGAATTCTTTATATGTCATAATTATTGACACGTTGCAGCGAATTGAAAATCCAAATTTTTTCATTCACATACAAATAGACACTCCACATAAAGACCTTTAGCTCCTAGGTACTCACGTTTCTTTAAGTGATATTGTTTTTCATGCAAAAAATTCAGTGATAAAGCTGCTGATTTATATAGAAGGAACATGAGACAAACATACTGTGATTCGTCTGCTCCCTTTTCTGGTCACATAAGACGTTATTCTTGTAACAAGTTTGGGAATGTAGAAAATGAATGCAAGAACATATCAATGAATCACCAAAGACAACATGGAAGACAAAAAAAAGATGTCATAAGACCAAAGAAAGATATATCCACCAACATTCATCCTAACAAGAAAAAAGAATAAGAGATAAGATGTGGTCTTTCCATATGTGCATTTAAAAATGAGGATGAATGGTACATCAACAATGGATGTTATCATCACATGAATGGTGATAAGAGTAAGATGGAATATCTCAAGAGAAATCAAGATGGTAAGGTTATTCTTTCAAATAATGCTCCAACAAAATTTTTGGGAAAATGGAGAGCCAAAATTTAAAAAAAAAAATAGAAAGGAAATTGATACCTTATTAGTTCAAGGCCAAAAAAAAAACATATTGAGTTTAATCCAAATGGAAGATAAAGGAAATGTAATTGTGTTCACATCAACCAAATTCAAGGTCATGGATGAAGAAAATAGAAAGGTCATATCAAGGGGATACATAAACGTTGATAAATTATATGTGTTTAAAGATCTAAACTCTCGTAGATATAATGAGGATTCAGACCCAGACTGAAAGAAGACAGTGCCCATTGCATTCCATCATCCTCGAAAGAATATTTTTAACAATGCTTTCAATACATGAAGATTGGTTTGTTAATGTTAATTGTTTATATTTCTAGCAGTGCATCTGATGTGTCAACAAAATATAGGTACAGACTGTACAAGATCAGGAGGAACTGAAGATGTGAAATTTTCAGTATTTCACTTTCTATATGTAGGTTGCATGAAATATAGTCGTGTATATACGTGTGTTCCTTTACATATAATCATGTATGTTTTTCTCTTACACAAAAATAGTTGGACAGACTCAAGGACAAACTTTGATATGTTTTTGACAGTTATGATTTGATATCCTTGGTCTGATGTTGATGGGTATAGTCTATTGATATGTTATTGAGTTGTGATATTCACATTGATGAATATATGATTTATGAATATGCCTTGATGAAAGATTTGATGTGGTCATACTTGATAATGAATAGGTAGCACAGGTTCAGGGGGAGAATTAGCCTTATTGCTAACGATGCATTGTTGGCATTATGTTTTCTTATTCTTTAATACTTGTGATGCTCATGTATTATTTCACATGATGTTATACTGTTTTCATGATACATGGATTTCTTATGATGAGATTATGGATGAGCCCTGATCATATTTTGTAGAAGGTTATATTTAACTGCACACATGGAGTTGTTGCATGACTAATGATTCAGATATGAGGAAAGAACATGCATATCTTGTTGTTGATGACTACTATCATGAATGATGCCTATTGTGGTTGATTCCTACACATGTTACATCGTGATTATAAAAATGGAATAAATCTAAAACATGAATACCTTTATGATAAGAGATCATAGGGATGATTGGTTGATGCATATTGATTATTGATGATGTGGTTCTTGTATGATAACTCTTCTTGCATATTGGGGCAAGAACATGATGTTGTTGCAAGGATCATGAATACATGGTTATTGATATGCTTATGTTACAAATATTGGATGATTCTTGGAGACATGGCTACATTTTCGTTTCTTACTAACTAGTTCTCACATATGTTGTCGATGCATGTCTATGGTGTTTATTCATGCTATATGATATGATGCTTCACTGCTCTATCTTATTTCATGATGATATGCTTGGTTCCCACATATGTTTCCTTGATTAACACGGTTTGGGGCTATTCTTACAAATGGAAAAAGATCTTATTTGGTATATGATGGTTGCGGGTGATGGTCTTGATCTCTCACTATTGAGGTCTTTTGGTCTTGGTTATAAATTTCATATCTGTCATTTGATGTAAAGGTCATGTAAAGACCAATAATGCAATCCTTGTCATATTAAGTCATGTATGGACTTTTGAGGTCATGTCAAATATGTAATCCCACTTGGTTGGTTGGTTGAGTCAAATATGTAACCCCACTTAATTGGGTGATTGATGTATGTATGAGTCCTTGGTGATAGGAAAGGTCATAATCAATTGAGTTATAGAGTCAAGTGCTTCATTGAAAATCTTTTTGAAGATTCATCATGTGCTCAGGGGGAGCATGTTCAGTATAGTGCAGATCAAATATACAGAGCTCTTGTATCTACAAGGAAAGAGAAACCTTGTTCTAGCATTGGTCTGCCCTTTTCCCTTCCTGTAAAAGGGGGAGAGTAGCTTGGTGTTTGAATAATTCTTAGATTGATGTGTCTTACAGGTATCTACAGATTGTGGTTATCAAACACCAACATGCTTTCCATCAAGTCCAAAGGGGGATATTGTTGGCATTATGATCTAATGTGTTGTCCTTGATGGCAACCTACTCAATGAGTTTCATTTTGAGAGAAACCTACTTGATGAATATGTAAACTTGATGTATCTACAGGCCAGTTTAGATGTGACATAGAAAGAAATACCATTTAGTAACAGAGGAATGATGAAGATAAAGTTTCAAGAAATATAGATAGGTTCAGTGAAGCCAAGTCATGTACATACATAGGTTTGATGAAAGGAAGACACATATACGCAAGTTCAATGAATCCAAGTCATCCACATATGCAGGTTTGATGAAGAAAAGTAGTGTGTACGCAAGTCTGGTTAAGAAAAGTCTTGTACACATGCAAATATGAAGAAGCATAGGTGCATACATTTTGTGCAATATGATTAATAAATACCAAAAGTCCTTACCATGGTATTATCCCACAATATTGAGCACATTAATGACTATTTGATCCCGTCCAAGATTACCACCTGCACTAGTGTGCTTTTGGCTCGTGGTATTGGCTAAGGCTCAATCTATTTAAGTAGGTGAAGATCAAAGTGCTAAGAATGCATGAGTAAGGGTTTTTGATGAATACTTCAATCTAAATTATATTTGTAGTGTATGGGCTATAATTGACAGGTTTATCTGAAATAATTATGCACCGATAAATACAATGATGGATTAGGATCATGAGGCCTGAAATGACTTTCCATTGTATGATCTTATCATGGATTGAATAGTTCTAGGACTTACACATGTTTTATCTCTGAATGTTATGATCTGGTTTTTTCTAAAGTTCTAAATGGTTGCACAATTTTAGGTCAAAATTTTCATATATGTGCATCGGTTACCCTCGGTAAATTCGTGTATACATGCAGGTTCTATACATCAAATTTTCATACATAAAGGAAGGGTTTATACCTATAAATAATTGATCAACATGATCAGTGCTACCATATTTTGGTTGTCTATCAATGATGTCTTCATGTCGATATGGGTTCAATGACAATGTCTAAAGTAGAACTGTTTGAATAATGAGTTGAAATTAGTTGCAGGTTGATTGGTTGAGAAGGATACTTGATGATGACTATATGGGGCGCTATAGATCTCTAATATAATAGAATATTTCATAATGTCTCTATCCAATTGTGTGACTGATTCAGAGTAACAGTTTCCAAAACTTAGTATATTGAGATCTGTACGTAGGTTGTGTTTTGGATAAGCATGTATGTATGCAGAAAATCCTTATGGAAGGCATGTATGGAAGTTAAAGAAGATACATGATTATGCTAACTACATGGGGTTTCAAAGTTATGTAATCTAACTAAATACTTCAGAATGTCTCTGTCCAATTCTGTGTCTGATTCAAATTAAAAATTTCCAAAACTTAGTACATTTAGATCTGTATGCAAGTTTCTCTACAGAAAATTGCGTATACATGTGGGTTTCCTTAAGTGAAGTAGTGTATACATTTTTTTTATTAAATTATCAGGGTTTTAGTTGATTTAGTGTGTTGATGTAGTATTTTGAATTCATTTCTGTGTTCTAGTTACAGTGATCTCACTGTTCTATTTGAATTAAGTTGGTGTTTGGTTAAGTGATTGTTTTCTTAGTGGCTGGTTTAATATTCAAGTGATTGGTGATGGTTTGGTTCAGTGGTTGTGTTCAAGAATTAGATTAATTTTTTGGGTATAGTAATAATTTTCAGTTTGATATTTGGCTTATATGATGTTAAAGGGTTCAACATGTATTATGTGATGAAAATTGGTCTACAAGTTGTGATGTATTAAAGCAGTTGGATCCAGTGTGAAAATTTATGAAATGCGGTCCACAGATGGTGCTGAGGGTTGGACATTTATTAAGTCAAATCTTCCTACTAGTATTATTTGGTGTTCATATCAGGGGGCGTAGCTCCCTTTCAGTTGGCGCTGGTAAACGAGATTAGGGTGTTGTAGCTCCCTTTCGATTGGAGCTGGAGAATGAGAGAAGGTATGATGAACCAAAAGACAAGTAGATTTCCCAATCCAACAACTATAGAGATGAAGTGGAAGAGTGTCATGTTCAAGAGAAACTCACTACCATTAACAATCAGAGTACCCTATTTTCCCAATTTCCCCAACCATGCTGGTCACTACCTCTTTATATTTTAACAAGCTTGAGGAGGATAACATATGCTTGATATGTAAGTTGGGCCTTCGGATGAATACCTCTGAGTATGTTTAACGAACCCTGAGAAGGAGTGGTTCATTCTTATCATGTTCGATGAGCCCATCGTTATTTGATGTTTTTACAAGTCCAACAATGGTAAAATTCGACATCTTCTTCATGTTTAGAGAGTTTTAAAAAGTTGCCAAAAATAAAACTCCAAAGGTTCATTTTCATAGATAGTCCTTTGATTCTGAAAAGGCAGACAACAATACCCAAGAGAACCTCTTAGTCATGGTCAAGCAAGGTATTCCTTTTTCATAAGTAGTTTATCTGAGTCTGGAAAAGGGTTAAACTTATACTGAGTAGATGTATTTTCTTTTACTTTAATGGGTTCTAAAAGACAAGTGAAGAAAAACATTTTCACATTTTGGGACTCTGAAAAGAAATTAAAGAGGACTCCTCTTAGAGGAACTACTTTTATTATTGGTAGCAACTAGTTACGATCATGATGGAACTGCTCAAAACACATAGAGGTCAAGATGAAGGCTAATAATACCACTCATTGCAGTGCTTCATCGGGAAAGGGTAAACCAACCAAGTGAAATAATATGATCGGCCAAATATATGGTGATGATGGAATGTGAAAAGTAAGGCTCATCTCGCAGAAAGAGGCTGATAAAAAATTGCAATAAGGTGGGATAAAATTAGAATTGTTTCATTTTTATAGAAGCTTGAAACATGTGAAAATATGCTTGAAATTTGTTTCATTTTTACACAAGCTTGAAACAAGGAAAAATGTGCTTGAAAATTTTTGCATGCCCTCAACGTAATGACTCAACTCGAGGTACATGCCCCCAAAGCTTCATTACATTCATCTAAGTAGGCTACTAGTTAATAATAGGTTGATGCAATGAATTTTCATTTATGAGATCAACTGAAAGGATCAACTGGGAATTTACGAGATCTAATGAAAGACTCGAATTGGAAGGGGATATTTGTTTCATTTTTTAAATAACTTGGAACAAGAAAATAACTTTGCTCATGTGTCCTTTTTTTCATTTTTTAAAGAGCTTGACACAAGAAAAGGAATTGTGGTCTAGATTCATTTTTCATTTTTAACAAGTTTGACACATGAAAAGGAACTCTTCTCTTAAAAAATTGATTCATTATTTTAAGGATCTTGGTAGAAGAAAATGAAATTTTCTCCGAGACCTTGATCATGACTTGTAGAAGTCCATGGATTCCAAGAGGTTCTTATCATATTGTATAAAAATGCTCTAGAAATGATACATACGAATGGATCCAAAAGAAATATTAGTCTCCAATGCCCCTAGTAAATGACTTACCATATCTCCTACTAGATCATCAATAGATGTGAACATGGAATAGGTTGCCACATAATTAATGAGTGGCAGTGGAGATACCAATAGAATATAAGGACCATTTAGGTACGTTGGTTGATTTGTATCCATATTAGGACCAATAAATGAAATTTGGTCAATGGTAATGATTCTTCCTTCATGTGGGAAATACTTCAAAAAAAAGGTGAAGAGATAAGAGAACCCATGACATAAACATAGTCATGCCCAAGTGTTACACAACTTTTTGTCACTGTCCCTGTAATCCCCAACTCACACATTGGAGGGTCATTTATGTGACCAATACATAGTGTCATGCTTTTCAAATACCATCCTTACATCCCTTTTGATGAAAACAACATTCTTCTTGTTGACATTTCCCTAATCAGAGCTATGAAAATCCCTATTTTTGCCTTGGCATGAGTAGCCCATTGCATCCTTGCTATGACCTAGAAATTTAACATTAAGCCCATGCCACTTGGCGCTCTATGCTAGTTAGACACCCACGCCACACTGTTTATGGAATGTTTTTTAAAAATAGAGGCAGAGGTTCCATTCCAACCACCTCGGAGATGAGTCATTGGGAGTGGTTGAACTGAAACAACCACGGACTCCTTCCTTTAGTTATTAGTTTCCACCTCCCTTGGAACTCTCCTAAAGGATATGACTCCCTCCCACCTTTGAATGGATCCCAACAACCTCTCTTTCCTCTATTTAAGAAACTATCTCCTTTAGTAGAAGCTACTTGAACACATTATAGAAAAATGGTTGAATAGTTGAACAAGAGAATTATACTATAGCTAAGCTGCTAAATGAGATAGAGTAAGAATGATAGTATTAAGAGAGCTCAAGTCGATGACTTCTAAGAGAGCTTGAGTTTGAATTCCCTGACCGATAGTTGAGATGTGTTTCTTCTGAACCTCGCTGGAGGAGATCACGACGTCAAAGCATCAGTTGTACTCTTCCTTCTACTCATTAATATACATGACTACTATTTGGTTCCACTATGTGTTATGATGTTTATTTGATATGATATGTTTAGCCCTCTTTGAATGGCTAATAGTTGTGAATGAAACTACACTGCTATATGTTTTTCTTGTTCTTTGTCCTATGTGTAGGGATCTGGGCATGACAGCGAACGGATCGTGACTTGTTAAGGCAGGAGTGAGAGACCACTAATTTTTTTACAACATCGATAGTACTGGATTCAAGGTAGGTCAATATACCATGTTTTTTTGTTCATTCATTAGCTAGGAAGCAACAATTTAGCGTGTCCTTTTGTTACTAGACCCACCCTAGGGCTAGAGGGATTTTCTCTATTTGCAGAGAGGATTTACCTTCATAAAACCAAGGAGTAAATTAAAATGAAAAGGGCCTTGGAATAGAATCACATCATATAGATATTCTTTCCTCCCAAAGTAATAGAAAAATTAGGAAGGATCCCTAACAATTGGTTGGTTCCTCTGTTAAAGGCCAACAAATTCTTGGTAATGGGCACAAGTTATAGAGAACCTAGATCTTGCTAAGTAGTTGAGGAAAAAAGACTAACATTTGTGCCTTAATCTATGATTGTGCCACATAAGTCCACATTATAATCTTGTACTATGTTCTGGAAGGGCATGTAAGGAGGAAGATGATATCCTGCCAATTGACACCAATCAAAGGAAGTGACCATACTACGTGGAGGGTGTGTCGTGGGAATGAGAGAAATGCCCCCTTCTGCTACGGGAATGGGATTATTTTCCCCTTGTGTCATGGGTATATGAGCCCCTTGTACCACTAGAATGAGAGTATTTTCCCTAACTTTAGTGGAACCTGAAGAAACAAGAAGAACCTGAGCAGTATGAATTTCACTCTCTATGGGAGATATACAATCAACCGAAGGTGGAATTGGGTCAACCATTTTATCAACTAGTGTTTGGTTGGGAATAAACTAATGGGATTCACGTTTAGAGAGAGTAGGATTTATTGGATTTGGATTCCTATCAATCACTTCATTAACTAGTGGAGGATTGGGAGAAATTTTCTGAAGCCCAAAATCAAGGCTAAGAAGCTATAAGGTTTTCCAATGCTTTTGAGGCTTCATACAGATAAGGAAAAATGTGAACAGGATGATTCCCTTCACAAAACCTATAGGGAAACTTGGCTTTACACCTTTTTCCATGGAAATTACTATACCTAGGTGATGTCTTATCACCAACATGGTCTTTAGAGGCCGATATCAGTCTGTGGACCCCCCCCCAAATGCTATCTACATAAAATCTGCTGCATCCAAGGGGTCCTAATCAGAGAGTTGATTTCCATACTATCAGGTCGTAATTGTCTTCGTTTACCTTCTTCTTCGTCTGCTTCCTCTTCTTCATAGCTTCATGGTTACTAGAATCAAGACTTTCGCCAAGAGAGGAGGAAGAAAGGGATGAAGAGACAACAGGTGAAGGAGGAAAAGGGTCAACTTTAGGATGACCTTGATGTTGATGTTGTTTAGCTTGAGGACTACTTGGTTGAGGGGCAATTCGGATATTCAGAACCATAAGGGTCGAAAACAACCAAACTAAAAACAAAAATGGTAAATCTAAAAATGGACTATGTTTCCATATAAGGAACACCAATATTTCCAAAATAAGCAAAGGGATCAGGATTCTCGTCAGAGGGGTTTCCTTGACTGGTGGATTTAGGATTGTTTCCATTAGTCTCAACCTAAGATCTACTAAGGAGTTTTTCCATGGTGAGGATGTCTGGTCAGTAAATTAATTTTTAGAAAATAAAAGACACAAACATCAAACAAAACTGGGGTAACTAGGAAAAGGGGTTTACTAAGAAACTGTGAACTGTAATATACCACCTTGGAGAACCAAGGATTTATGTAGAGGAATGAAATCTCCCTGAATGTAGTGTTCAGTGTATCACAATGTACAAGGAGACCAACTCAATTACCTATGGCGAGGATAAAAACCTATGGTATACTTCCAAAATATACTCAACGTTATGTGGAAGTGTAGTCTATGGTAGTGTTGTTGAATGCATAAATGTACAATGAAAGTGTTCCCATATAATTTTCATGCATGGAGCACCATCTAATATACCCAAAGGTATGTGGAGAATGATCAGATACACTTACATACATGGAATGAGACATCACCCTCGGGATACAACATTGGAAAACAAGGACATATCCTATGTTTAACGATGTCAGAACACATCTTTATTCTAGAAATATAAATGTTTGCATTAATGTTACAAATACTCCTTATGTTGATTAAGTAAACATTAATGTTTATCTTCAATTAAGTTTCAGTTTTAGGGATCACCACAAGTTTCACCTGAATTCCCTAAAATGCAAGTTAGCATGAAAAAATGAAATCTTTCACTTTCAATGAAAATCTATCTAAAGGAGGGAAGATACAAATAATATTCAACAAACAAGACAACAAGTGAAATTCCCTTTTAATGCAACTGTTTCAATTTTGATGCACATAGAAAACACTATATGGCAATGCAAAGAGATTTATATTTTCAATTTCAGCTAATTTTCAAATATGATGAAAAATAATATGCATGTATAATCATGGATTAAAGTAAACTTTTCACAATGATGACTAAAACACCAATTCATTAAAGCACTCAATGATCAAACAAATAATTTTTCTAATGACCTAACGATGAGGACAAAGGAAAATCTAAAAACATCATTATCAAAGGCACTTAAAACCAAAATAAAAAGAAAATGGAGGCTTCTAAGAGACCACAAGATGCTCAGGGACACAAAGAGGAACAACTAGAACAAAATTAAGCATAGATAAAATCATAGAAGTGAAATTTTTTGCATCAAACAAGGGTCAGTGCTGGTGTTGAAAGGGCTAGGATGCACTACAGATTAGGTGGAGAGAAGGCTAGGGCACACTTCAACGCAGGTAAAGCTAAGTCTAGGGTTCACAGCAATTATCTGGCTCCAAACCAAGGGGTGTTTTGGTCAAGGGATGCAAGTTTCTAATACAAAAATTTCAATTGAAACTAAATGAAGGGGTCTTCCTATTTTTTTTCTTCACTGAATAATGCAGTGACTGTCTGAAGAATAGGTAAAAAAAGCACTAAAGATAAGGAGACTACTAAGGGAATGCATCGCTCCCCAGTGGAGTCGCCAATTTGTTATGCATAGTCTATGACTACAGACAAAAGTATCTTCCCTAGACTTGATGGCCTAGTCTAGAACAATAGAAATACAAAGAAGCTAATGTTTCCCTTAAAGTAAATAGATAATGGGATGAATCCTACCCAGAATCTGTCATATGCTTCACTCCTCTCTTGGCTTGTATGCTCCAACCCTAGCTTTGATCGCTATAATTAGAACTACACAATCAAACAACACAAGCCAATGATCTATGAAATCTATGTAGCATCATCTAATCACATTATTAAATGGATCAATATGCCACTAAAATACATGAAATCACAACATCATATATAGGAAAACAATGAAATATTTGCATTAATATAAATGGAGAGAGTTACAACCAAATATAGGAGTTGATCTTCTAGAAGAGCTCCTCCAAGTTGACTTTTCCTTCCTTGCGACAAAGTGTACCTCTATGTCACCCTAATGCATGGAATAATGAATCTCACAACAAAATCATGAGGGTAGAATCTATCTAAAAAATACAACCCCTATCATGTGGATGGCCAAGAATATATAGAAGAGGATGGTAAGTTAAGAGTTCTTATTCATTTACCAATATGGGATTGAGATCCACTCTTGATGGGAGGATGAGCTCAAGGGATAAGGGTTAAAATTTCCAAGGTAGGATAAGATAAGATTCAATAATTTCATCTAAGGTAAATATTTATAACAACTCTTGGATGCTTTTGGAAGAGGAAGCTTTGGGATTCTTTTTATTTTTTCCGAATTTCGAGAATCAATGCACCTCTATCAAGGGGAAATCTGTTGGTGATCAACGCAAGTCTTGATAGAGACAACCTGCTGGTAAATTCTAGTATTTGAAGGGCCGGGGTGCATTGGGCCTAAAAATCACTGAAATGAAGCAGTTTTAGGAAAAAAAATCAGGGATTTTAGAGAGTAATTCTTAGGGATTTGTGTAGTTAGAATGACAAAGTGTTTAAAGGATGTGAATGGTCTTGTTTGAATACCTATTGACCAGATGTGACAAAATGGCCTTAAACACATCTATGGAAATAAGGAAGTTGTCTCATTCAGTGAAATATGGTCATTGTGTAGAATTGAAGAAACTAGGTTGAAGGAAAAAGGATATTTAGTATCAAATGTACAATTTCAAGTATTTGCTACCATGGATAGAGAAAAGGGAAGTTTGGTCTTCACAAAAAGAAGAAGATAAATATGTTAAAGATTCAATGTTACAGTTGTCAGGAATATGGGAATTTCAAGAGAGACTGTCCTAAACTAAAGAAGGAAAAAAATAAAAGGAAAGAAAGAAATGAATCCCATGTCATGGAAGAAGTGGAAGAACCTGAGAAGAAGAAATCAAAGAAGGAGGAACTGAAATATCTCTACTATGATTGAGATAATCTCCTTCACTTAGTTTTTTTCATCTTTGTAAAAGATAAATACTATGGTAGGAATCATTGTATGTATGATAGGATGCATCATATTATAATATGACATCAAATTAGAAGCATGTGATTGAAGAGATATCTTATGACATCATTATAGAAGCTTAAAAGGATAGTTGAAGTATAACTCTAGATGGTTGTAGCAGTTATAATAGAAAGGAATTATCTCATGGTAACCTCATTGAAAGCATAAGTAGTATATGGTTAGAATAAATTCATCTACTGTGATATAAGATAGAAATAATACATCATACATCATCATCATTAGGAAGGATAATTTGCAGTATGAGGATAATCAATATTCTCCATTGGAATATTCATTAGAAGGTTCACCTCTACTTGGAAAAAGCAAGTGTCTCACTTATAATTCCACCTTGTGTGGGGTCCATTGTTAAAAAGGATAATGGTATGGTGAAAAATGAGTGTAGCATGTCAAAATGGTGGAAGAAATTTCAAGAAAGGAAAGGAAGTCTAAATGAAAAGGATAAAATAGTTATGTATATATTTTATATATTAATTCATGTCATCATATAGTTTCATATAGCATGGGTGAATTCTCTATCTTATGAGCATGGTCAAAGAATAAGGATCTCTTCCTATATAAATATACATGAAGGAATATGACTTGAACTAGTTCACATATTGATAAGATGAAATCAACATAATATGACCTCATATAGAATATGAGGTACTTGAAAAGATGAAGGAAATATGTATAGAAGTTCCTGGGGATCAATATGTGAAGAAAGGATGAAGATTTCATGAAATATGAAACTATTGATAAGATAAGTGATCAACATCCAATAAATAGACTAATTGGCTAGGACATCTCCATAGAGAATATATGAAGACCTTGATAAAGTTTGTAAAGGGAGGAGATCCTTGAAATTTCGAGTATTGGAGATGTGTTTATGAATGTGTAGGATGTTGATGCTGTGAGCAAGAAAATTTCATGATGAAAAAGACACCATAAAAGATAAATTTTATTTGATGTTCATTTTTTATTTTTGAACAAAATTTGGTTGGGTTGAAACACGGCTACCAAAAGGGATTTGTAGATGTGACCTACAACTAGTACTCATGAGAATGGATGGAAGATACTGGAAGTAACATGACTTGGAAGAGGTAGTTGTATGCAGAAAAGATATATGTGGACTTTAAGATCACTTTCTAATGAAGGATGACTTGACTGATGTTCAACCCTATGGTTTGTTGAAGTAAAGTTATGGATGGTCAATTCCCTACAAGGAAAAACATAGAAGATGAAGGTTCCATGATGAAGAAATTAAAATTTCATGACATCGAAAGGAGGAGCCCTACAAGCACCTAATAGTTCCATGATATCCACCAAAGATCAGATAGTTATTGTTGGTAAAAATTCCTTAGTTAAGAGGGAGATTGGACAAGTCTATAGATAAGAGGGAGATTGGGTATATTAATTTTATAGGAATGAGCATATATTCCCTAATTGAGAGGGAGAGATAGACACATCATTTTTGTCTTCATATTATGAAGAAAGAATGAAGGATTGGGTAAGAATTGGAGATTGATTCTGATACTCTTTGAGGATGTGGTAGGGCCTCCAATATGTATGAGTAGTCGAAGAGGAAATTACTTGAGGATTTTTTATTCCAAAATAGGAATTGTCCAAAAAGTACATACCATGTGAACACCTCGGTGGCATATGTGCCTTGAAAGATAGTTATGATGTTGTGTATCATTCATTGGTCTCGTTGAGATTATGCTTTGATCTTTTAGAGAGATAGAGTTGTTAGTAAATTCCTTGCTATGTGAAAATATTGGTTGGTATGATGAGATGCTTTGGTATAAGCTGATAAGATATCTTATGAGTTGGATTACCAATCTGACTCTTCTTATGAGAATTCTTTAGTGTTTCTATGGCTTGTCATTGAGTCTACAAGTCAATTTATTCATTGTCATGTATGGAAGACCCTTTTTGGAATGTTACATATTGTAAAGAAAATTTATTTGATTCTAAAATAGAGTCAAAGACCCTCCAGGACTTTATCAAAGTGAAAATAACAAGTTGGCCTCTACAAGTGACAAGTCTGCCCAGACATAGTGACAATTTGGCCTACAAGATAGAACTAGGAGCCTATAAATAAGGGTACTCAATCTCATTCGAATATCATCCAATCAAATCGCAAAATTTCGATCTAAAGACAAAAAGTCTCATATCAAGCGAAGAAAGAAGAGGGCAAGAGAAAAGAAAAATCAAAGGCTTTCAAGAATTCTTTTGGGCTAATTTCTCACATGTGTGAACTATAATTAAGGCACATTATCAACTACAGAAATACTAAATTATAGTTAGGTCAATAAGGCGAATCAATGTCAAATAAGTATGAAATTAAAATCTGAGTAGTCAAATAAAAGAAGCCTATCCAAGCAAAGGTAATAATAATTATAAAATTTCCTCAAATCGGTCACACATACAAAGTGCAGGAGAGCAAAAGTTACAAGTAAGAGAGGTTGAAGTTGCAGTCAATATTGCAGATTCAAATTCTTGGTCAAAGGATAAGGGAAGGCTACTATAAGGAAAGTTTGACTCAGGTTGTGAAATTGCATCAAGGAGAAAATTTGGCTTAGTCTTGGAGGGGTCTTGGTCAAGGGTCATAGGTCTTCGAATTCTTCATTTGAAGTTCTATAAGAAGAGAAGCATTTTTATGGAATTTCCTCTCAAGAGGAGAGGTTTTGGCCCTTGATGATAGCCTATATCTTCTGTCCTCTTGTATAATTTTCCTTTATTCTTTTGGAAGTTTTTTTATGATAATAACACTAATTATAAGCAAGTGAAAGAATAAGCTAATCAAGTTAAGTAAAATGCATCACAGACAGTTATCAAATTAAGATAAATCACCTAATCTAGCTAACCCTAAATTTCTCAATAGGTACTTGAGTGTATATTAATGCCACACTATACACACTAAAGTGAGATAGTTTTTACCCCAAAAAAGTCCATTCTGTGTATAAAATGGAAAAATGGCCTACGAAGATTTCAAACCATAATTCTCCAAAATGGGGACATGAGGTTAAAATGACCCTTGAAGTTGATTCCTCCAAATTTTTAAAATCTAAAAGAATCCAAATAGATGAAAAATAATATAATGATCCAATCTATATTATGACATCTTGAATCCCGATTAGAAGCTATAACTCTTGGATTTCTCTTGTTTGTCTTTTCCTAAATTTAAGCATAATTAAAATAAAGAAAAATATTACAATTTTCCCTCAAAATTATCCTTAAAGTATGCAATTCAAACTTCATCATACGAAGAAACTCTTATTACTCTCCTAAAGTATAAATATTCTAACACGACCTCATACATGGTTGCATCTTGGGATATGATGTCCATATCATTTTTCGGTGTGACCAAAAAGGAATTTAGTAAGTTATTAGCTTTAGAAGATATTGTTATGTCTTCCTTCAACATTTCTTTGGTAACTAACTGAACCATCCCTATGGGTATTAATCTTGAATTTAAATTTTCTTATAGTTCTGTAATGACTTCTTTCGCTAGTATTATCTAACCCAATTCTCCAATTTTAGGCATGATGCATATTTCATTCAATTTTTTCCACAAAATCATCAAAGAATTTGCAGATTACTATTGAGCTTGTTATATATTGCTCCAATTCTCCCTCATTTTTGAAATTTGTGAGTGATACATAATTTAACCCATTTTCTTAATTAGTCATTAATGGAATATCTTTAGGTCCATCTAGGTTCTCTTTTAGATGCCTTTTCAAATTGTGCTAGTGATAAGATATAAAGGAAAATTTGTTTTCAATAACCATTGGAGAAAGGATTAAATTATTATTATTATTATTAATATTAGTATTAGTATTAGAATTATTAAAAAATAAATAAAATAATTTAATTTAAATCTCAAGTGCTTGGTGAGAATAAAACCATTGAGATTAGAATAAAATAGAAAATTAGAGGTAAAAAAATCTAATTAGGGAAGTAAAAAAATTAAAATATGATTAAAAAATTAGGAGATAAAAAGTTAAAATATGATCATGATGTTATGAAGAATTCTATAAATTATGATATTTAAGGTTCAAATTCCCTCGATTAACTCGTTTTTTTCCAAATGGAAATTTGTAGGAATCTAGAGGTTATAGTGGTAGTGGTTGGAATCGACCATGTGTCATGTGAGTACGAAACTCACCTAGCTACTTATTCCTCTAATTACAAAATAAATCAAGATAAATAACCTTTTAATTCCAAAGGAAAGAATTAAGATAAGTGATATTTAAAACTAAAAATTTATTAACAAAAGGAATGTGCCAACCAAAAAAATCCTTAAACCCTAATCATTCATCAAGAAAAAACTACTTATGAAGCAATGTTTAGTTGTTGCAGACATTGATTTGTATGGTAGAGAATGTAATGCGCACATAAAATATTAATCATTCATGCTCAATTTGGTTGTTTGAAGTAGAATTGTAAAAAAAAAATGTGTTGAGGGATTTTTACAACTCATGAAATGCCCATTTTGAGTCTAATACCATTTTTCAAAAAAAATGAAAAAAAGTCACATGATTGGTCGAATCCTCATTTTACATAAAAAAAATATTTTGTTGCCATGCGATAATGTCCTTATTGGGAGGATGGAATATTTTATGACATGTGATGTATTGCATGAAAATATTTTTTTTTGATATATTGCATTGAGGGAAAGATTGTGTCCACCAAAAGTAATTTTATGTGCAACATGTCACATGAGAAAGAAGTTTATGTTCTTGTGATATGTTTGAAGTGAAATATTTTCCTTTATGATACATTGAAATGACATAAATATTTAAATGATTTAATAAAGAGTTGGAGGCAAAGAATATTCTTGGAAATGCCATTTATTGTGATAAGGTAAAGTTTATGAGAGTGTGACATGTTGTGACGAAAATTGAAAGTGGTACAAAATATACTATATTTCAATTGGAGTTAAGTATTGTATGAAACACATTGTATCATATCAGAAGTGAAATATTGTGCAAGAAAATGCAAGGAAGGAAAGTTCATGAAGTTGTGAAAAGAGAAAAAAATACACATTCTCTTAAAGGATTTTAAGGGAAACAACTTGTACTGAGAATGTGGTGGAAACTAAAGAAAAATTAATAAATACTATAAGAAAAAATAAAAAGAAAAAAATACAAGCTTTGTAAGAAGAAAAATCTTCAAAGTCAAGAAAGACAATGAATATTGAAGTTTGTGAAAATTTAGAAGTCTAAACAAAATGAGGGGCTCCATGGTATTCTAGCCTCCAACGAATGTTAAAGTAAAAGATAGTATAGGGGTTGTTTCTAGCTCAACACATTATATATTCCTTTATATTCTACATTTTTTAAGCACCCATTGTTATATTGTTAAATGTAACCACGTATAAAGAATCATCACTAGTAGTTCTACACTAGGTAGCATGGAATAAAACAATAGCCTCGTACACGTAGGCTAGCCTACAATTGTGCTAAGTCATATACATTGAAAAAAACTTGTTGGTAATAAAATCCATATGATGTGGTGTGTTCTTGGAATGGCCACAAAAAATAACATGATCATCTATAATTATGTGTCATGTATAGGGCACCATTGACACATTTCTTCTCATTGGAACATGCCACAATTTCTCTATGTGGTAAGATATATTAAAGCATTTTTTAAACATACATTAAACTATAGTCTTAAATTATTCAGTAAACATGTATATTATAACCTTGGGTACCTGAGATAAGTCTACCTTATGTTCACATGGAACTTCTTGAATTGGGAATTGAGAGTTCCTAAAAATCTAATAGAAATTTTTTAGTGCATTTTGAATCTTTAAATATGTTGGATAATTGGATCTCCCACTCCATATTCAAGCAAAAAAATTTCCATTTACAATAGAAACTAGGGAAAATTTCATTTTAAGTGAGGAGATGATGAACATCTTGAGTGCTTCTTATGAATTTTATTGTAAATATGAAGTGTTGTCTTTAGTAGTTTTTCTTACAAGGAGTTTATTTGTAGCAAGTCTTGTCTCTTGTATGATTTGGCATATATTGTTCTTGTAACTCCTACATATAGGTGGCATTTTCAATTTTGTAACTCCATTAGAGATCCTTTATAATGAGTGATTCATCTAAAAGAGGCCTACTCATGTGGCCTCTTCAATCTTTCTAGTATTGAATATAGATTTACATAGTATAGATAATACATATTTGTGTTTTTTTAAGTGATTTCTCATGCCTATTGTTTTACACTTGGGATTTATTCAAATATATCCACATTGTACTCCATATTTATCCTATAGAAATTTATTATAATCTTGCTTTATCATCAATTATAATAATTTATTTCCAATTTTATTAGTTTGGCTTGATGGACACTCCGATATTTTAAATTTAGGCATGTCAAACATTTTTCATGGTGAACCTTGTTAGTTATTTTACCAAAACATGCAATACAGAATTCTTGAGGCTTATACTTTTAGAGCTTAGTTTATATGACATTGTTGTCATTTTTT
Organism: Pinus albicaulis; assembly: GCA_034641835.2. Classification (NCBI taxonomy): domain Eukaryota; kingdom Viridiplantae; phylum Streptophyta; class Pinopsida; order Pinales; family Pinaceae; genus Pinus; species Pinus albicaulis. The sequence goes on from CM076575.1 coordinate 1,411,208,361, forward strand.
TTCTTCTATAATTTTGGATAGCATATTTGTCTAAACAAGCAAGTGGTGACAACTTTTACTTTGAAATCATGATGACTTTAAACAATTTGGAGACTCAATTTTTATGGGTGAAATATATTTACATAATTTACTTAGTAACATCCATTATTACAATGATATTAAAGGTTTTAGAAGGATTATTTAAACCCCTGTAATAATTCATTCATTATGTTATTCTTTTATTTCATGTAAAATGGTGCCTTCGTTTGGTTAAATTCTAATTTTCCATTTAATCATAGATGAAAATGGATTTGAAGTTAATTTATTATAGTTCCTTTAATTTCAATATTTTACAAAAATATTATATGGAAATGGGTACCTCAATATTATCCATACAAGCTATAAGAAAAATCCCAAAAGGTTTGGCTTTATTTGTGAAATTAATCTTCAGTTTTGCTTAAGCCAAACAAATGTGCCAAAATTTTGTTTTTCGTAGGGAGTTACATTAGAATCCAATAGCATAGAATGAACATTCCATTATTGAAAGTACAAACATGCATTCAAATTTTAAAATGAAATAGAAAAATTATTTCAATTTTCATACCTTTTGAACTTGTGAATATAATTAGGCCCTACTTATCTCACACTCAATATGGATGAAGAATATCTAAATTATACCCATCATAATACTAAATATATCATAAATTGGGTATTAGGAGCTCCCTTATTTGGTGATATTATGTTCCATGTAGTTCATCCTTACCCTTAGTTAATTAAGGTTATACCTTTCTTCAATTATGTGAGTAGAAATTGTGAAAATGAAGTGTTATGTGCGATGAGGTTCAAGGTTCAAATCCCCCCAATTCACAAATGCCTGTAGAAGGGGAATATGTGGGCACCTAGAGGTTATAGTGGTATCATTTGGAATCGACTCTGTGTCATGCATGTATAAGACTAGCCGAGTTGTAAAAAAAAAACCACTTGTGTGAGTAGAATATTAACCCATAGATGGAGGGGGGACAATAGGATAGTACATCCATAGGGAAATTCATGAATATAGTTAATATATTAAATAAAAAAAATTGAATGGATGACTTAAATAATGATCAAAGATACCACTCTATTCCAAATAATTATAGTCTAGCTTACACTCTCTTTTTGTTGTGCTACCAAGTTTTTTTGGAGAATTCTTACTTCTACGAGATTGAGATAACTAATGTAAATTCTTTAACAACTATTGTGACTTCCTTAAGAATTGCGATCAATTTTTTTTTTCTTTGTTTTATTAAACTTCTAAATTTCATAAGATGAGGGAGTCTCAGTTAGGAAAAAATTCTCGTTGTTGTCCTTAATTTTTTCATGATGAGGATGTGAATCCAACAATATTGGGATATGGAAGGTTAACATTATCTAATGAGACAACAAAGAGAAGATGGGATATGTTTATTGTTTCTCTAATTATAGTCTTCTTTCTTGTGTTTATATGTATAATGAAGATTTTAATTTTGGGAAATAATTAGTGGAGCGTAAGTTCTAACCCCACCATTCGTGTAGGAGGAGGTTTGAAACCCCCTTTAAATTATTCCCAGATAATACATAATTCTTGTGATCAAACATTCTATCATGAGCTATGCATGTCTACAATGGTTACCCGTATAGGTGTTGATTAACTGTTAGAGTTAATGGATGTTTTTCATATTATAATGAAAGTGACCTTGGATTGACTCTGGAAATCATACTAAGCTATGGTTCTCAACATTGCATCCAATTTTTGGTAAGAGGAAAAAGAAAATTCAGTTCTTACGAGGATTGTATGGAGGTTTTACATGATACCATATATCATCTCAATGGTTTTCTAGCCAACATTCATTCCATGTCCAATATGTCCGAAAACCATACATAGACTGTTAACACTGGAAAATCATACAGCAGAAGATGACATCAATTAATGTCGAGCCCAAGGATTTACAGGACAGGAATACATTATGGAATCAAGAATCTCTAAGGTTTTGAGCACTTCAAGTTTGAACTAGTCATAAATGCTTGAATGTGCACTTTTTCCTTCGAAAAGAGCGCCTTCTGCATGCAATGGAGCCCGATAAGCATGCATTCCTGGAAGTGGAAAAAAGTCACTTTCTGGGACCACAAGCAAGCAAAGGACAGTTTCTCCTTATGTGAAAGACACCTAAGGACAGCACCAGCACCTCCTTAGGCCTTGTGTGAGCACACAAAAGCATATTTCAGCCCACAATGGAATATTTCCCCTCCCTTGGGTCACCATCCACCATGTACTAAGGGAGGGAAGGAGGTTTGAAAGCTCACCTATATAAACCCTCAAAGAGATGAACAATGGGTGATCACAAAGTTATGCTAGCTAAAGTTTCCCAAGCACCACCAGTGTCTTGTGTGACCCAAGGAGCAAAAGATGAAGAAGAGGACTCGATTGTTGGCCACCCAACGATCTTAGCCCATTGCAGCAAAGAGAGAGAGTCCGACTGCGTCAGAAGGCAGAAATTGAAGGAAAAACATCCTTGCATCAGGTCCTAGAGCCTTTACCTAAGCCCTTTGGCAAGTGGGTAAGATTTTGTTTTCATTCTAGGCATTCAAGAAGAAGAAGGCCATTAAGCCATTATTTACCTTGTTACTATTTGGAACTCTCTATATAGCTTATTTTTTTGTGTTTTTAGTTTTAGCTTTTTAACACACTTTAGTGTATTACTTCATTTAATTTTTGTACTTCTGAGCTCCCCCTAGATACTTCCTGTTACTTATGTTTTAGAGAAAAGACCAAATTCTCTAAACGTGTGCGATTTCATGCACTCGTGTGTCAAATCCACCACAACAAGATTGGCGACTCCACTGACGTGTTTCAAGTTTATGTGGTTGTGCCATTTTTTGCAGGAGACCCTTAGTTTATGCTAGAGTGGAGCTGACAATTCTTTGACCCATATTGCAGTCCCTAGACTCACTAAGGTGACAGACTAAAGAAGGCAGCTCCTAATTTATTTTTTTACTTGCAGAAATTTTGCGCGTTGTTTTTTCACACAGACGTGCAGTGCACGCATTCACAGGTGACCTGCGCGCAGGAAGATGTACCTGTCAAAGGGTTTTGTGCGCAATTTGCAGAGAGATGTTTTCTCCCTATCTACTGCATTTTTTCTGCTTGTAAGTGTGTTGGGAAGCCCCTAATGTATCTTCCAACACCTGTGTTGATACCCCACAGCTTTTGAAAAATGATTTTTGCTACTTTTTGTAGGCATTTAGTTAGTTTTCATTTCAGTTGGTTTTTTTCAAAAAATGTTCACATAGTTTAAGTAGGGGGTGAATCAACCATTGCTTTCCAAAAAATTTATGTTTTTTTCAAATTCTAGTATGCACACTTAGCTTAACTAGTCCAAGTAAGTGGCTCATGACCACACATGCATAAGCTAGTGTAGAAATTGTTTAGTTTAAATTTCAATTTTTTCATTTAGGAAATTGTGGGACTAGGATTGAATCACAAGTTAGAGAAAGTAATCTCTGTTGTCTTTGTGCCATTAGGTGACCCTAGAAAAGCATATGAACACTCTACATTTTTAATTTTTCATCTCCCTTTAGTCACTCACATAGAATATTTAGGAGGTTTTGGAAGCGGCCCATTATCCGCAAATGATTTTGATTTGAGCAAGGAACAACATCACATAGTTTAACTAGGGGACTTGTGTAAAGGATCACCGATATCCACATGTTATAATTATGAGATTGTTCACCACACGCTCACACACATTCACCCACTGAGAAAATAAATCCACCTAAAAATATCTTAAACCAACGCACTAAATTCTCCCCATAGGGGCCACAAGAGAAATTATAGCTTAATTTAGGATCAAGGAGGTAGGCATCCAATAACCCAACTTGATCACGCTTCAAATTTGAAACATAGAAGTTGCATTTTTAGGGAGCTTTAAAATCCACCTATCATCCCATGGAAAATAAAACTTGAGCACGACAGAGACCCGATTTAGAGGGGGTTAGGCTTAGGCGCAGTGCGTGCGGTATCAGTTGGGGCTACCTGACCCATATGATACTCGGTACTATTAGCTGACTACCAAGAAGCCTAAGAATCGAACACTCACGTGGGACAGTGGTTCTCAGAGGCAAAATCTAGGGCATCCTTTACCCTATAGGTGACAGTGTAGGCAAGCGCCAGACCCTCTACCCTTACCTTGGTTGATTCTCTTTGGCTGACTAGGGGTGTTGCTAGTTCTTTCGGTTGGTTGTGCCAACACTCGAAAGAAATCCTCTCAAGGAACAATTAATTTTGAGAGCATGACGACATTATTAGGTCTTCTAGGATTTTGAGTATCACGTGCAAACAAACGAAACCATTTTTTTCTTGATTGATCACATAGATTAAATTAAAGGAAAATTCATTTTTTTTTTTTTGTTGCTTTGTTTTATGTATGTGGCCATAAATTTTTCATGATCATAGAATCAATCCCCTCAAAAGTCTTTTCCAAAACCTAACCTAGACAACCCTCAAATGATTCCAATGGAAACTCGTCAGTCCAGGCATCTTTTGGACCTCCCCCCATTAACAGGAGGGAATCCAAGACTTTCGCCATTTAGGCATCAAAGACGGAACATTGCCATAGTGGTTGGTTCCTCCTTTATTGGAGCAACCTTCGTTGGGAACCCTAGCTAGTCTCCCAACACCACACCGCACATCACTCCCCCCTCGTCCCCTAGGGGGCAGAAGAGTGCATCCCATATGGGAAGCCAACTGAATTCACAACCGGGTACGTCACAGAAAAACCCTTATTCTAACCAAAACTTTGTGTATTCACACATTTCCATGGCATCAAACTCTCAGTCACCCTTCTTAACAACGTTAAATCTACTGGATTTAACCAATCTCACCAATGACCCCACCCCACATGACCCCAATTGGCCTCCCATGCCCACGAAGCTCCCTTCAGACATACCAAATTTTGAGGGAAATCAAGCAGAAGACCGAGGGAATCATATAATGACCTTTCACCTGTGGTGCTTATTGAATAGCATCATTGAAGATACTATTTGATTGAGGCTATTTCAACGCACTCTCACGGGAGTGGCCACGAAATGGTACGTCGACCAACCCCTATTTCACATAGAACATTTAGCACCCTCGCTACTACATTCCTCACATACTTTCAATTACCCATTCACCACGATTTAGGAATGGAATTACTGACTCATTTCAGACAATCTCCCACTACCCACATTTATGAACATCTCCATGAGTGGAGACGGCGTCATAGCTTATGCAAAGCTCAACTCAACGACTGAGTCTTTTTAGATTTATTCTTGAAAACTCTGACGGCGGAGATTTAAAAGGATGTGGCGCAACGTAACCCCACATCCGAAGAGGATGCAATCAGTAAATCCCAACAACTTGAACTGATTTATACGCAATCAGGGTACATATACAATATCATGCCTAACACCCCACACCTACAATCTTATCAAGAATTTCTAGGCACATTGAACTTTGCAAACGGACTTATTGGGTCAATGACCCAAGGGTACCTAGTTAGTAGCAGTCAGAATCCTAGTTACACACATGGGTCTACCCAAGACATGTCTCAACCCGCATTTCAGAGTCATCATATGCAGCAGCAAAATTTGACTAATAGGGCACCAACATATAACCAAGGAGGAACTTACCCTCAGGCCGGGGGGACCATCTACGCAGGAAGAAAAACTTACTGGAGAACTCCCCCCAATGGCTAGGTGAAAATATGGGACAGTAGTATGCTCAATCCCAGCCACATAACCCACCAATGAAAAACAATGCATAGGTGAATTTTGTGCAGTCGTCCCAAAATCAACCACACCAGTATGATTAAGAGAATTACCCTCCTAACGTGGTCAAATGAAAGGTAAAAGACAATCCCAAAGGGAACCCTGGACAGGGGGTTAGCAACCCATAGCGCCCACTACGATCCTGGCCTGGAGATAACTCCAACTGGAACCAGAACCAGGAGCCAAGAAATGCTCAAAAGCAAGGCAAAAGGCCACCTCTACGAACAAACCATTCTTGTTCAATATGTGGTGAGTACGGGCACTATACTCACCACCGTCCTAAACTCCCTGAGCTTAAAAATCTTCAGAGTAACCGAGGACAAGGAGGATCTTCCCAGACAACTGCAGTTATGTAAGAACCCTTCCCCCATCAAGGAACGGTCAACAATCAACAACAGAACCCCAATGATTCTAAGAAAAACAACCATGAAATTTACATGGCTGGGGAAGAAATGTTTTTCCAAACCTAGAATCACAGCTATGACACCCCACCAGACACTAGTACATCAGGGGCTAGTACGAGCACGCCGATTGCACCTTTGACCATTCCAAAGATTCGTTTGGAACCATTGCCAAAAATGGTTAAAATCCCTAATAGGTGAATAGGTAACTACTCCAAAGTAGCCCAAAATTATAGCATCACTGATGATTTAGCCCAGTCACCTGCTGCTATGTCCACTTTAGAGGTACTGCAGTCATGCCCAAAGTAGTGGAAATCCCTACTTTCTGCCTTAGGTGTCATCGACCCTGCTGACACACGCATGATGGCTTTTGATTTAGACAAAGCCACCCCTAGGCTTCCCTCTAGGGTCGCCTTCCAGATACCAGTATCAGTACAGAATATCACTATTCACTGATGTGTCATTGATGAGGGTGCATCCACATGCATCATGTCAAAGAATGTATGGAAAAAGTTAGGAGCCCCAGAACTCAAACCTTCCGTCATCACACTCAAGGCATACGACGATTGGCCCTCGACCCCCATCACTCTCTTTCAAAATGTACTGGTCTGCTTAGCCTGCAAAAGGGTCCACATAGACATCGAAGTCTTTGACGCTCACTTGGATTACAATATACTCCTTGGGCAGAGCTACATGTATGCCATGTCTTCCATAGCATCCTCCATTTTCTGCATCATGATGTTCCCCCATGAGGATCAAATCATTACAGTAGACTAGCTGACACACACAGAAAAGTGTCCCTTGACCAATACAGATATGTTTCTACCTTATGTAAACACAACCACAGATGGTATTTTACGGTATCAAGAATATGGCCCTGGCTAGTTCAAACCATCATCTATCCTAGGATCATTCCTAGGAGATCCTCCTATTATCCCTGAGGTATCACCCAACGCCACAATGGCCCCGGTATGCATGATGTCCACATCAAGCACCAAGGTTAGTCAGGACACAGGCTCAAGTAGTAATGACACTAAGGCATCAGCGACTGCAGCCTCCTTAGTATATGCCGCCTCCCAAACTCCTTTCCTATACCCACCTCCTGGCTTCACCTCCCAGCAGGTCTTGGCAACACTGGTACCACTTAACATATCATTGGAATTTTTTAGTGTGGTATCTCATTCCCCCTCTAGGAATGCCAGCTACCAATGTTACTGTGTTTGGGTTACAGCCCCCCGATCCCAAGGAGCCCCAACCTACCCAAGTAGCAGTCAAAATCACCCCCGTAAGGGAAATTCCCACTGTGAAACGGGCGACCATGATAAAGAAAAATTCCAAGAAAAGAAAGAAAGTGGTGACCCCCACCATACAATGGGAGTCATCAGCCTGCGCTATATGTGATGTCATAGGACACCCTACTCACATATGCCCAGATTTGGACGAATTAAAACCACTCCTCGGCTGCGAGTCAGGCACCTCAAAATGGAATTCCCATAAAAAGGAACTTGCCACCAAAAGTACAGGCAAACTGCTACATACCAATCATGCATGCGCCCTTTGTGACACCTATGGGCACTATACCCACCATTGTATAGAAATGCCATGGTATAGGGATGCCTTACACGCGATCGAGCGGTCCTATCAAGAGGATCCTTCCATCCAGTCTATTAATGACGAGCCTAGTATCATCTTGTACTTACAAGAAGAACGACGGTCACCTGATTGACCCCCGACTCTACCACCTCCCCCAGTCAAAAGGTGCATACTTTACGATCAACTCGATCATTTCATCATTGACTACCCAGCCTTGGAAATGTTCCAAAGATGGTACCCAGTTCATGTAGTGTACCGCGCAAACATGGATGTTCCATATTCATGTCAAATATGCGGGGATAACCACCTTGTACATCATTTCCACTACATACAAAGATTTCACATAGCCTTAGCCTGTATGCGATTGACCATCGTCCGCCTCTCCCAAGAAGATGGTGCTGACTGGGATTCCATGAACATTTCAATGACCCAAGAAGATGTGACTCATACGTCCACCCCATCGGGGCCATCTGAAAGACGACCAATTAGGGAGGTTCGTCCCCCTCCAAATGCCAATGACACAACACACCACATATGGTTCATGACATCATGTGTCAAAACCATGACACGAGATATCTGCTCATCTACCATAGGTGTCGAGATAACTGCAGCTACAAGAGTAGTTGGCCCTACAACAATATAAACCCAACCTGTCTACACTCTATCTACAGTGTCTGGTTCCACCACATCCACGTTGGAGTCTTTTTCATGTTTCTCAACTAGCTCCACCAGGATTACCCCCATTTAGTCTCAATCTACGAGGAAAAACTCCCCCTTCGAGACCCTCTTTCATTCGGATGAGGATATCCTGGAAATCATGACGGAGCCCGATTACCCATGGGATGCGATGCATCACCGCTCACTATTTCTTCCCAAGAAGGCAGTCTGTCCAAACAAGACTACCGAACCAGAGATCTATGCGATCTAATAAAAATAATTCCTACCATCAATAAAATTTGACTGGTTCAAGAACCCCATCCCCGTGCCTGATGCATTCGAGGAAGGAAACATGTCAAATATTTCACCTACCATCAAAGTGAATATATCTCAAAATCCATCAAAAGTCGAAGAAATATCGCTGGGGGCAGCATGTTCACCAGAACAGGTAACCTCTTATACCAAATTATTACAAGAGTATTGATATATCTTCGCTTGGGACTACTCAGAAATGCCTGGGCTTAGTCCCGCAATCATAGAGCACCATATTGACACTTGGCCGGATTTAACCCTAGTCTGCCAAAAACAATGTTAACTGCACCCATCAAAGGTGGAAGCATTAAAACAAGAAATTGATAAGCATCACAAAGCTGGGTTTATCTACCCCATCTCTTACACATCATGGGTTTCTAACCCTGTTCCTGTCTTGAAAAAACAGGGCACCATACGCGTCTGCACTGATTTTTGGGATTTGAACAAAGCTTTTCATAAAGACAATTATCCCACCCCCTTCATTGACCAAGTTATCAATGCTTGCGCTAGCCACAAGGCCCTACCCTTCATGGATGGGTTCTCCAGATATAATCAAATCAAGATCTACCATATAGATCAGTATAAAACAGCATTCACCACCCCTTGGGGCACATTCACATACAAGGTAATGCCATTTGGCCTAAGGAATGCCAGAGCCACCTTTGAAAGAGCCATGAATTACATATTTCATGACTTGGCACACCTTATCCTCGCCTATTTGGATGACCTTACGGTATGCTCCACAAAACACTCTGACCACCTTGAGGATCTGCGATTGGTATTCCAATGATGCCGCCAATACAACTTGTGCTTAAACCCTATTAAGTGTGTCTTCTGCGTCAACGTGGGAAGACTGTCAGGTTTTATTATGTCCCAGCAATGGATTCAAGTTGACCCTTTAAAGGTCCAAGCCATTAAAGAAGTCCCCCCACCTCGAACCCTCAGAAAACTCCAAAGCTTGCAAGGAAAGGCCAATTTTCTGTGACATTTTGTCCTAGATTACACCACCTATGCTCAAGAGTTCCCCCGCCTCCTCCTCCAGGACATCCCATTTAAATGGGATGATCATGCCCAACAAGCATTTGATGCATTGAAAGAAACACTATCTTCAGCACCACTTATGAGCCCCACCGACTATAACAAGGATTATATCCTGTATCTATCAGCCTCGGACTCCACATTGGCTGGAGTATTGTTCTATGAGGGCCCATAGGGAAGGGAGCACGTAATCTATTACATCATTAAAACCCTATCAGGCCTCGCATTAAGATATGAGCCCGAAGAAAAAATTTCCCTAGCATTAATCCACGCAGTATAGAAACTCTGATCATTACATCATCTTAAAAAAGACCATGGTCATAGTAGATACTAATCCCATCAAATACCTGCTCATGTGCTGGCTAATGAACCACAAGTACACCCGCTGGATAGTTATTCTCCAAGAATACGACTTACAGTTTTGCTCTCCCAAAAGCAAAAAGGCACTTGCCCTAGCAGAGTTCATTACCGACCTCCTAGGATATTCCAAAGGATCACCAGTAAATGATTCACTATCGGATGAACACTTGTTCTTTGTAGCGACCAATGACCCTTGTTATGGGGATATTCTCTTGTTCTTATGAACCCAAAATTTCAAACCTCACCTCATGCGAGATGATCATTGGTGCATATGCCAAAAATCCCCTCGATACCTCCTCATAGGATATGTCTTATACAGGAGAGGCATTGATACAATCTTGCGACGATGCCTCACCCACGATGAAGCAGAGCAAGCCCTGAATGATTGCCACATAGGTGCATGCGACGACCACCTATCCAGAATGGCTATTGCCCAAAAATTCCTACGAGCAGGGTACTTTTGGCTGTCCATGTTTCGAGACTGTATCATGGCATTCAAAAGATGCGAGCGGTGCCAATGATTTTCCCATAGAGCAAGAGCACCACCCGTCCCTCTACATCGTGTCATCGTAGTCGGCCCCTTCTGTAAATGGGGAATCGACTTCATGACTTGTAGCCTAGCCTCATCAGGCAACCATAAATACATCATCGTGGTTGTCAATTATTTCACTAAGTGGGCCGAATCCATGCCCACATATGACAACATAGCAGAAATTGTGGCTCGATTCCTGTTTAACCACGTGATAGCCCGATTTGGCATCCCCAAAGAATTAGTCTCTGACCACGGAAAGCACTTCAAAAACCAAGTATTCGAGGAGCTATCTCATCATCTTGGATTCACCCATGAATTCGCTTCACCATATTACCCTCAGTCCAATGGACAGGTAGAGGCTGTTAACAAAGTACTCAAAACTATGATACAATGCATGGTGAACAACCACAAACCAGTTGGCACCACATGCTATTTTCCACCCTGTGGGCATACCGCATGGCAGTTAAGACTTCCACTGGTTTTACTCCTTTCCACTTAGTATATGGGATTGAAAATATGATTCCCATAGAACACGAGATCCCAAAATTACATGTAGCCATCAAACTCCTTAATGAGACCTAGCCTCTAGAACAATGCCTAGTACAACTAGAGCTAGTTGACGAAAACAGGCAACAATTGCTGCAACAAAATGAGGCTCATAAGAAAAGAGTAAAATCATCATTCGACCACCACATCATCCCTCACTAATTTACTGAAGGGGAACTAGTCCTTCGCTATGATGATGCAAAAGAAACCTTAGGGCCAGGAAAGTTTGAAACCCTATGGAAAGTGCCCTATATCATCAAACATTGCCTCCAGAAGGGGGCATACATCTTGATGGAACCAGACAGGACCTACCTAGCTAACCCCATCAATGGCCTTTACCTCAAGAAATTCTACCCATAAGGGCCCCAATAGCCCTTATACCCTAGAACTAGAGTACACAAAGATCCCAAATACCAAAATATTTTTGACCCAAAAAACCTAAAACGCGCTCAAAATATCACCATGGATCACCAACTCGAACCTTATTTCAGATTTGCTGATGGAGCATCACGATGGTCTCAAAACTTAGCTGCAGTTTCCTGGGTCATCTACTACCCTGACCGATCACCACTGTGTTCAAACGGTGTGTAGATCGGATCTGAAACCAACAACCAAGCAGAATATGATGCCATTATTGGACTTATGTGCGAAGCCCTCCACCAGGGCATCCGCCATATGCATGTCTACCTTGATTCCCAGTTAGTAGTCTCGCAGTTAAACCAAACATTTGAAACTAAGGATGCAAACCTATTTAGAAAATATTTGCCTGCTAGAGGATTAAGCAAAAAATTTGATTATATTACATTCTCACATGTATCAAGGAATCAAAACCAAATAGCTGATCGCATAGCTAACAATATCCTAGACTAGAATGCATCGCGAGCAAACCACCATACATAAAAAGCCAAAAACATGTATATCCATCAGCATAACACAAAATGCATAAACTAAAATAGACACCACACCATGTAGATCCAAAAAAAATATCTCTCATATATATATCAAAAATATGTGTATTAGAGTATCACTATCCCATTGGCTAAACCAAAAATATATAGGTCATCAAAAATAAGGGAAGCATCCTCATAATGGAAGCTTTCCCTATGTAAAAATCTACTCTAGGGGGTGCCCCCTCAAGAGGAGCACCTGGGCCCACCACTGCTCCTGGTGCCACCACCATAGCTACTTTCACCACTGCGATAGCTACCCATCGTAGAGTAGGCTAGTAGTCCCTCTCATGAGCCATCACTGTCTCTAGCCATATCTCCTCGAAGTCATCCATAAGACCTCGAGGAGGAATTCCGTGGGTCAAACGATCCACTTGACCCCGAAAGACCTCTAGAGCCTCTACCTGAGCTATAAGTGCTATGATATGTGCCTCAGCCGCATCTGCACGAGCTCTCTCTACTTCTACCTCAGCTGCACCTATGCTGCTACCCTCACCAAAAGGACGAGCACCATCCCTTCCTGGTCCACCGGCACCCTCTTCTGGTCCACCTACAACACCACCTCCCCGACCACTAGGCGGTTGTTTTAGAGGGTTGTGACCTACCAAACGGGCCACAAGAAATCCCACCTCACCAACATCTACATGAGTAACCAAAAGAATGTCAATGTCAATGAAAAACACTCAAGAACACAAAAACTCAAGTAAATGCTGAAATATAACACATACCTGCGGGACCCCAAACATAACCGAAAGGGAGACCAATATTTGGATCACCTTGAAAATCCATCCCCGCGTAAGGGTATGGAAAAAACATCTCTGGATTGGCCTCAAACCAGGCCTCTGTCGTGTCATTCCAATAACGACCCACTCTGCCACCACCACCGCGTGGCATCATCGAAGCCCACCTCCTCATGTGTGGCTCCCTCAGCCCCTCGATAGGCACAGGCACTACGGGCCTGAACAGCATGACCCTCTCGTACATGATGCTGCACAAAATGTTGGTGTATGCAAATGATTTGGATCCACGCTGGACCCTATTCAGTTGGGACACCATACCATCAAAGAAGAAATGGGAAAAATCAAAGAAATTTCCATTCCTCAAATGGCATAAAATTGCCAGCTGTGGGCCCGATGCCCGATGAGGTGCAAACGACCCCGCCAGTCATACAATAATAGCCAGATCACACTGCTCAGCCACATCTATCACTGAGGCGATATTGATGTACCCCTCAGTAAGAGGCATACCACTGCAATGCCTCCTCCGAAACTTGTCCATATTCACCTATCCAGCAGGAAGTGGATACCTTAGCACCTCTCCCTGAGGTAGTAATCCAGTCACAAAGTAAATATCCATCTCCAGATGGATAATCAATTTTGTCCCCCTCATGAGAAACATGTTGCGCCTCCTGCACCAATGTCAAATGATGTAACGTAACAATCGGTCCTGTGACCGAAGGAACTTGTTCTCAGCAAATTTTAGGAGGCCCCATGCGGCCATCTGACAGCGCGCCCCAGCATCAGCATCCAAAGCTGTTCAGATCTCCGGCCAATCTCGCTCTCTCCACACTAACCTACCAAGCAACAAGTACCCATCAGTACAAAGGAGAAAAATCATTAAGGACAACAAAATACCCATTTTTTTTCAAAAACACTACCCTTGCGCGTAAAGAGGTAGGGACAATGTACCTTTTCATGGCTATACTTGAGAAATATGCACAAGGGGGGCGCCTATTTCCCTAGATCACCCATGCAATCTAGGGAAAAAAGCTCCTTTGAGGCCATGCAAACCTAATTTGTACGGCCCCCGGTGTCACCAAACTTAAAAAATAAAAATGCAGGATGTCATGAGAGTTACCTCGTCATAGTATCACTAATCCCAAGTACATAGGCTAACCACAACAGCAAGAAAGGTTCTGCTATCACCTCTGGTCTCCCAAACTTAGCAAGTACAAATGAATAGGATTATGGCCATAATCCCTTATTTATCGCCCTTTTCAGAACTTCAGAGGCCCATAACTGGAGATCAAAAGGTCCATTCTGCAAACTGTAAGTTGCACCATCATCAGTATACCATGAAGAATGAAAGCGATGCCCCACATTCACTTTCCGAAGAAATATTTTTTCAAACGCCAGCAGGTATGCACCCTCTCATCTTCCTTTCCAAGATTCATGTTTTCCAATAATATTGAATGAAAAGAATATTCTTTCAATTGAGGTAGTTTTTTTTGTAGGAAGAACCCGCAAACCATTCACAACACCAACCACTGAATGTTCTGGAGTAGGTATCATTCTACCCTCAGCATGATAGAGTCCCAGAAAAATTTGCATATCCTAACATCATTTCTCCATTAGAAATAAACCATAGGGTCCTCATACCCGACCACGTTTATCATCACCTCACCCTGCATATGATAAACGTCCGCGATGGTCGGTAGAGCCTCCCCTCCATGGTGATCGTCATCTTAAGTAGACCAAACATCACTCCACAAGTGATGCTATGGACATACCATTTTTTTGTCTGGGAAGCACCTCATGCCCATCCATATATCATCCATAAGGTCAAGTTCACCATTCAAACTCAACCTTCTTCCTGGATGACCGGGTTGTACAAGCAGAATGAAAGTGCACCTTCGTGCACTGTATTTGGCCCACCATACCTCCATCAGCATTAACCCATCTGCAACATCTTCCGCTTCATCAACCCCACACATGAGACCAACAAATGGGACCCCTACCCCCAACAAAACACCATCCTCACACCATCAAGTGAGCGACCCTCTTTCATGTTTTGGGGTACTCGTCTCTAATTTTTGTACAAACCAAACCCCAATATTTTATTCTCTTGGTAAGAGTACAAATATCACAAACAACGCCCTTTGCCTCTTCGCCCTCATATTGCATGTTTCCTCCCATGGTAGTAGTCCCCCATCTCCCTTGGTCGAAGTATTTCATACCCCCCATGCACGCACCATTATGATAATCATAGCCGGTTCATACCCACCCTCGAAGTCCTACTGACTCCAGGGTTTTTTCCCTTTAGAAATACCTATGACTATCGCCAAGATGCTCAAATATACTTTGACCTCGGGCCACTGAATCCCCATCATTCATTTTTAGCTACCACTCACCAACATGCCTATGTTAAACCCATTATGGTTTGGTTAAGGCTTCCTTTTTTTTGACATCAACACCTCTTTTCCAAAAAGGAAGTAGTACCTTGGATGATCACTCCCCATGCAAAGTGGTATCCTCAGGTGGCACTATGGGAGACATCATTGTCCATAGATGTCATCGATCCTCTTGAAATTTTACTACAGCAAAAGCTTTCATGTCATGATGGTATCATACCTTACAACCATTGCACTTTGATCAAGATCTGTTGAAGACCCGTGCCTTTTAAGCATCTCTGACAACAATGCTTGCACGGGAAGATCCCAACTAGTACATATGTGTACATTGAACAGTGATATGCCATACCAAGATTACGCATATGGGTACCACATTCCACCTATCTTTAAATAAAAAATTCCCATGAGGGTGTCAACATTCGTCGTCAACGACCACCAACATCACTACCACAGTAGTGGCACAGATAGCACATATATCTGTCAAATTTTTTTAACTAGCCATAGCATCATGAGCATGGGACATGCTTGCCTCGTTGAAATTTTGCAAATATATTGTATATTTTTTCTGATTACAGGGGGTCCCTTAGGCCATGGTCATCTGCGAAACGGTGCAAGGTGTTGTCCTTCTACACAAAAGCCTCACTCTCTCTCTCTCTCTCTCTCTCTCTCTCTCTCTCTCTCTCTCTCTCTTTGCGTATGATACAGAAAATAAAATATAATGTATTTTGGCTATAAATTTCTTCCTAGACCTCACACATTAGGGGGAAACTGTTAACACTAGAAAATAATACAGCAGAAGACAACATCAATTAATTTCGAGCCCAAGGATTTACAGGACATAAATACATTATGGAATATAGAATCTCTAAGGTTTTGAGCAATTCAAGTTTGAACTATTCATAAATGCTCGAATGCATGCTTTTTCCTTCGAAAAGAGCGCCTTCTGCACGCATTGGAGCCCGATAAGCATGCATTCCTGGAAGTGGAAAAAAGTCACTGTCTGGGACCACAAGCAAGCAAAGGACAATTTCTCCTTATGTGAAAGCCATCTAAGGACAGCACCAACACCTCCTTAGGCCTTGTGTGAGCACACAAAAACATATTTCAGCCCATAATGGAATATTTCCCCTCCCTTGGGTCACCATCCACCATGTACCAAGGGAGGGAAGAAGGTTTGAAAGCTCACCTATATAAACCCTCAAAAAGATGAACAATGGGTGATCACAAATTTATGCTTTCTAAAGTTTCCCAAGCAACACTAGTGTCTTGTGTGACCCAAGGAGAAAAAGATGAAGAAGAGGACTCGATTGTTGGCCACCCAACGATCTTAGCCCATTGCAGCAAAGAGAGAGAGTCAAACTACGTCAGAAGGCAAAACTTGAAGGACAAACATTCTTGCATCGGGTCCTAGAGCCTCTACCTAGGCCCTTTGGCAAGTGGGTAAGATTTTGTTTTCATTCCAGGCATTCAATAAGAATAAGGCCATTAAGCCATTATTTACCTTGTTACTATTTGGAACTCTCTATATAGCTTCTTTTTTTGTGTTTTTAGTTTTATCTTTTTAACAGAGAATACTTTAGTGTATTACTTCATTTAATTTTTATACTTCTGAGCTCCCCCTAGATACTTCCTGTTACTTATGTTTTAGATAAAAGACCACATTCTCTAAATGTGTGTGATTTCATGCACCCGTGTGTCAAATCCACCACAACATAGACCATGAATGCATTATCAATCTTCATACTCATTTGACATGTCAAAATATGTATCAGTGCCATTCTTAGAAAGCAAGATGCATGACTTTAGGGTTTACCTACTACTAAAATCTAGTACACGAAAAGGAAGTGTTTGCCTCTGACCAAGAACTATTCTTGCAAAATGGTCAAAAAAATTCCATTGTGGAGGGATTCACACGTGATGAGAAGGCCTTCTTTAAAGCATTCAAAATGCCCATAATCAATATGGGGAGTGTTGGAGTCTTGAATAGTGGAGGGGAAGTGAGAATTACCTTATGTGTGTAATGGTAGAAAGGGTAGAAAAGGAACTATCAGGGCTAATTTGATGGCTCTTATGACATTCTTTAATAATTCCAGTGCAATTCAAATAGGTTTACAAAAGAGGTAGCAAAATCATCTTCACATGACATTTATGTGCCAAAGAAATGACAAATCATATTGTATGGCCTACAAGTGGTACTAATGATCAAATATATTTTTATCAAAAGAAATTAACGGTTTCATATAAATAAGATTCTATCTCCTACTAAAGCTAAGGAAATTGATGAAAACGTAAAAATGTTAGATGATATGTATTATGGAAAATTGATGGTTATCCCAGGGAATCTATTAAAAAAAGAGGTAAATCTTAAAAATGTTGTAAAGTTTAATATAATGGTGGTTCCAAAATAGCATGCATGCTCTAATTTCCACTGAGAATCAAAAATCAATGATAGAGATGAAATATTGTATTTTTAGATGAGAACAAAAATGATTTGGAGTTTAGATACTCATTTTAAAAGAGTGACCAAATTTGTGGCCTTACTAGGTGATGAAGAAATTTTGTTAAGGAAAAACAATTACAAATTGGAGATAATTTTTCCTTCCACTAGTGCAAGGCCAATGGAAAACTCTATGTTGTTGTGCCATTCATCATCCAACTTATTCACGACTCAATGTAGTAAATATTTGATGAAAAAATGTAGCTTATTCTTCTCCTTTTGCACATTAATATGAAACATACTCAGAGATGCATGATGTGATCCCCTGGAGACCTTCATAAGGGATGGAGAATGTAGAAACTAAGATTTGTATGCAAATATTTCTCTCAATAATAAGGACAGACTTATATAGTCATGGAAACAAAATAAGATAGAAAGGTGACCCCTAAAGTCTTCAAATAGGTAGTAATACATCCCTATGATCTCGTAGTAGGTGGAGCATCAAAAAATGAGATGCTCTTTCTTCTTGTATGTATCACAAATATAAAACCCCATTTAACAATGAGAGGCAGTGAAATGTTGTGATCTATTTGTTGACGTTCAAAATAGGGTCACTCCACAATCAACACCTTGAATTTCTTGGCAGCTAACAAGAAGTGATGGGAACACTTGCCCATGGTTTATAGTTGCAAGAGTAGGACTTAATCATGACAATATTGGTGCAACCCAACCCTCTTCTAGACATTAAGGAATTTGTAGCTTGCTAGGAAGAGTCCTGTGGTGTACAACTCTCACAATAGAAAGAAAATAATATGAAAGATATAACTAGTTAGCTACCTTAAAACTATGCAAAAATAAATAAATTACACTATTTCTTTATGCAAGAAAATTTAAATAAGGCCCTCTCCTGTAAAGGTGAAATGTTTAAATCAATGGATTGATATAATTAATAAGTGAGAGTATTAGCCTACGTGGTGTAGAGCAATCGGTGGTGGGTATATTGTTAAGGAATTTCGTCTGCAAGGTCACATGTTTGAAACCTGTGCGTGACTAGGATTAGTCTAAACTACCAAAAAAAAAAAAAATTAATATGTGAGAGAAATTTTTTAAATGTGTTTTTTTATTATATGGTCTAATTTTTGCTTTTATGCCGAAATGCGTTTTCCTATGTGGGCTTGTAGTGAGCATAAACTATGCACCCCAACCAATAGGCCTTTGTTTTCGTCCTCTTACTACAATTAAAGTTTGAAAAGTGGAGGCTTGGTCACCATTTGAAATTTTTCACCGTATGTCATTTCCTAAGTACGAAACGACCATCTCAGCTTTTTGCATTGTTCAAGTGACCAAATGCAATTGTATAACTGCCATGTTAATGTCGACTTCACAATTTTTTAAAATAGATAATGGCATCACCAACGAAGGATCTTCCACAATTCCCAAATGCACTAATGCTATCAACAAGCTGGTTTCATCTTTGTGGCATTGAAATCTCCTAGGTGGTTGTGATGATATCCAAACTGAGCCTTTCATCCATCCTTGCCACAAAGGTAATAACACAATATTCAGCCATGATTCTTCTCCTGCTTCTGTTTTTGTGTGTAATCTCCTATGGCACAAACGCTTGCCTCCAATATCATCAAATGATCCCATCTACAACGTTGTTGCTCTATCAAATCTCACACTTTAGGTGGATTTCCCTCTTCTTAGTAATAAGACTCTCTAATTTTCCCTTTTCAAGACCCTTTCCATTCCCTCCATATCCAAGTTGTTTGGCTTCAAATCGTTAGTTCTCATCAGCAGTCATGAACAATTTATATGGCCATTTACATTCTATTATAGAAAACATGAGTTATGGATTTTAGACAGTCTTTATCAACACCTATAGACCTGGATTTGTCAACTATGGCTTTCATACAATATTTATTCCTGGAAACCAGGCCATTTGCTACAACGGATAAGTCAAAATACCATTATTTTTCTCCTCTAAAACTAAATTGAACACATAACTATGATTATTTCAGCACAATGAATAACTTTTAAAACAAACATAGATTTTATATCAAATTGCAGAAAGTGATAGCCCTGTTCAACCATGAAGGGTCTTTGTTATCTCTAGCACGTGTGTTTTAAAATAGGGATTAAGTTGGGATCCACATACCTTCCTTAGGAACTTTCCACTTTAGGTGGAGTTCCCACATGCTTAATGTTTGTTAGTGTGGTGTTGTATACAATCTTCACAATGTCTATATATATTTTATTATTTTTCCAATTTAATAAAATTTTATTACTGTCTTCTCCCCCAAGGTTGTAGATATGCTTGCAAAAACCCTTGAAAATCATTGATGTTCTGCTACATTCCATGATATCTACCAGCATGGAAAATTTTAAGGGCTAATATTCGCAAGTGGGCTAATTATTATTGTATGAGGTATAGAAAATTATTTTAAAAAATACATCACCATCTTCCAAAGTTTCTGCATGGATTGGCAACATGGAAAAACGTCTATTAACAATTTGGTATGCTTCTTTCTTTGAGTTTTCATGGTGTGCCAAATTGTTCTTGATATTGATAATTGTTCGTGTACTCAACAATGATATCAAAGGATCTTGTGCCAGTAAATTAATGAATTTTTGGATTAAATGAATCATTTTATTTCTAATTGCATGAATTCTCTTACTAAACACTATTTTTCTAATCAAATTTAATTATTGAAAAAAACTCACCATCATTATAGTATTTTGAATAGGATTATACCTTTATATTTTGTGAGCAGGGTAAATTGTGCATTCAATATTCAACAATTCATACTTTTATACTTTAGGAAAAAGATACTGAAATCTATAATTTATACCATTTTTTGCAATATAGGTTCATTTTCTTGAGTATTAATATATGTGTATTCAAGGTTTGTTTTTCACTTTCCGATATTATTTTATATAGTTAATTCTTTTTTTTCTCTAAAATATAAACCTTGGAAGAATATATACTATTAAAAAAATGAAGAAACACTCTACCCTTGGAGATCAATTTAATAAGTGCCTCATTTCTTACTTGTTAAAGATGATGAACTATTTGTGAATTTCAAGCTAGCTATCTTAACCAATATTTAAATCCTTTTGTAAAAGACTATTTTATATAAATGGCGTATTCATCCAACAAATTTTTGATAGAGATACTATCATAAGCTTTGTTAAAAGGCACACTCACCTCAGTTGTCTTAATCACAGAGATTTTCACAAGTAATTTTACAACATTCATTGATACAAAAATTCTATATGTAATCCAATTTTCGCTCATCCTCACAAGATAAAAGCCATTTATCCTAAGTGTGAGTGATATATTTAGCTGATAGATACCTCATTGTTTCCATGTTTATAATTTATTTCATGTTGTTTTTAATAACCCCAAAGAAATTCATATCCTCTACAATATACCTTGGCACACCTTCAAAGATCGTCATCGTTCTGGTACATTAATGTTAGTGTAACTTTCTTATTAAATTTAACCTCATGTTATATTTTTTACAAGACATAGAAACTCAAATTTTGATTGTATTTCAATGTTTATACATTTCACTTGATTATTACCTTTCATATTCCTAATCCTAAGTTTAAGCGTCCCTTTACACCTCTCGGTGCAATTTCTAGTATATGTTATATTTGTAAAATTATATTCTTAATCAAATATACCAAACATAAAGTTAGATGATATTGAATAATATTTTAATACAACAATTAAACATGACAAATATTATAACAAAAATCAAAGTTCAAAATTAAAATATAAATAAATTGTGTAATAAAGAGATTAATAGCACACCAACCCAACAATAATTATAATTTTAATTCTCAACCAACAGTGAAGTTATTGAATTAATTATCCATGAGAGATCTCATAGAGAAAGAAACCAAAATTTCAATGGAAATATTCTTCGACGGTGAGATTGGAATTTTTCTTCAAACATTACAGCACTGAAGACAATCGCTCCCTTACAACCATCATTATTCTTATAAAATATGAATGATAAGGGTATATAATTTAAATATATAAGGAAGTCTTGTATAGGAGTTTAAATGGGAGGGTATATCATTTAAAGAGATATGAAAAAATTGGGTTGAGAAGAGAGAAAATAAAATTTTTAGAGCTATTCCTCTCATTATTAGTTGGGGAATTTCATTGGAAAGGAACAAGGATATTTTCCTAGACAAATCATCCTATCCAAAATATATTGTTATTGAAGGTTTTTCTATACTTTCTCACTATCCCTAGTCAAAGGTGCCTGTTGGTGGTAGGAAAGTGTTAAGTGGAAATTTTGTTGTATATCCCTTGGGATTTTTTCGTTGGGATTCTCAAGGGGAGGTATTCCTTTGTGTGGGGGGGGCTCATACTTCATTTATATAAGCACCATTCATTTCATGCTAGGTATTTGGTTGTGGTACAAATAATTGGTTAGAATTATTAGTGTGTGTATATATCCTATATATTTTTCACACGAAAAAGGGTGTGAACATCTTCAAATGTTTGGGGACCCCTTACGAGTGGTGAATTGGGTCAATGAGACTCAATTGTGTCGAAACATATCCATTGTTAATATATTAGATGATATTTTAAGATTGAATATTGTTTTTATTTCCTTCACATGCATGCATATTTTCAGGGAGAAAAATGGGATTGCTGACATGATTTCTAAGGAAGGATTTCACATGGATTAGGGGTTATGGTAGGTGACAGAGTTGGTTGGGGAAGAGCACTATTGGTTTTTTCACAGTCCTTTTATAGATTACATCCTACCTTCTGATCAATATTCAATTTCATGTTCATAATATATCTGGTTTTTCTCTTCGATACTTTTACCACTCTATTGTAAATATATTTAACATGTTTTTATTGTCACTATAAAAAATGGTTGATGCTTAACAACACTATTACAGATTTTATATTTTTGGATAGTGTAAAAAAAATGTAAGTATTTTCATGGACAAGACATCATCACTTTTTCTTTGTTTTTCTCTCTAGTTTATATGCCAATATAGGATTTGTGCAGATTCCTAGCGAATGAAAACATAGGTGTGCATATGAAAAGTGTATTTCGTTCAAGTTTACGAATGGATATACAATTTTTATCCGAGGAAAAAAATGAATGAAATAATTGAAATGCAAGAAATAGATAATAAAAATAAATACACATGTAAAATTCTTGGAAATAGGCCCTATATTTTCCCTATGAATATTTTAAGGGATAAAACCTAGCTAGAAAGTGGGGCTTCTCTACACTCTGTTATTTGGTACGAAAATATGCAAGTACAAAGGAATGTGTATTCTTTATTGAGTTACCTGAGACATATAACCTATAAGGTTACTGTAGAACCTTAAACCCATGTGTTCTACTCTATCGCATCACTCGCCTACTTTTTATGTTCAACTATGGAAAAAAATACAATAACATAGTATGGAACTCCCTACTCCTCCTATCAACATAGTATTTAACAAAAAATGATAGCCAACTAAGGGTAAGGTTTGAATCCCTCAATGCTCAACTAGAGTTATTTTTTACCCTTTGTAGTCTTCCTGAAATTCCACACATGACTAGCCCCATTTACATGAATAATGGGGGTTGATGTTGCATCATTGTACCATGGTGGTCAACAAAGTAGGTCAACTTGCAAGAGGCATAATTTTTTGCATAAAAACTCAGATTGACACACTTCTTACACCGTTGGAAAGGTATTGTTGAAATATGTAACTAGGCTCTTTCTTCATAATGAAATATGTAATCATGGTTTTACATATTTGATGTAAAGAGACTTAAATTTATGATTTTCACTCTTAAGGCATAAGTTTCATGCTCAAGGGAAATTTATTTTTATAGTTCAAGCACCCATTGAGTGCTTCTAGGGCTTGTCATTGAGTCTGCAAGTCAATTGAGTCATTGTGGTGTATGGAAGACACTTTTGGGCATGTTACATATTGTAAATAAAACTTATTTGAGTCTAAAATAGAGTCAAATACCTTATCAAAGTGAAAAAAACAATTCTACCTCTGCAAGTGATAAGTTGGCCTAGAGATAGTGACCAATTAGCCTACAAGCTAGAACTAGGAGTCTATAAATAAGGGTACTCAGCCTCATTCAAATATCATCCAATCACATCACAAAATTTTGATCTAAATACAAGAACAAGTATCATATCAAGAAAAGAAGGAAGATGATTAGAGGAAAGAAAAATTCAAGCCTTCCGAGGACTATTTTGGGTTAATATCTCACATGTGTAGACTGGAATTGGGGAACATTCCCATCTACAGAAGGACTAAATTATAGTGAGCTAAAGGAGGTGGATCAAGGGTCAAATAAGTATGAAAGTAAAAGATGAGTTGTCAAATAAAAGAAGCCTATCCAAGAGAAGGTAAGAAAGAGTGTAAAACTAACTCAAATATTTCACATGTGTAAAAGTGCAGGAAGCCAAAAGTTATAGGTAAGAGTGGTTGAATTTGTAGTCAATATTGCATATCGAAATTATTAGTCAAAGGAGAATTAAAGGTTGCTATAAGGAAAGTTTGACTTAGGTTGAGAATGTTCTTTAAGGAGAATATTTGACTTAGTCTTGGAGGCGTCTTGGTCAAGAGTCATAGGTCTTTGAATTTTTCATTTGTATTTATATAAGAAGAGAAGAGTTCTTGTGGGTTTTCCTCTCAAGAGGAGAGGTTTTGGCCCTAGTTGATAGCCTATATATTGTGTCTTCTTGTCTCATTTTTCTTTATTGTTTTGGTAGTTGTTTGATGATAATAACACTAATTATAATCAAGTGAAAGAATAAGATAATAAATTTAATTAAAATAAATCATAATAAGTAATCAAAGTAAGAGAAATCACTTAATATAGTTTCCCCTAGATTTCTCAACATGGTATTAGAGACAGGTTGCCATACAAGGAAAGTAAACTTGTAGTAGGACCATCAAAAGGGATATAAAGAAATTTCAAGGCATTAAAGAGGATATAAAACAATCAATAAGGGATACATAAGGGTCGAACAATCTAAGGAGCATAAATTAAGGCTACCCATTTCATCTCAAGGATCACACCATATAGAAGCAACAACAAGAAGAATACCTCAAAGACTCTACTTTCAAGAAGAACCCTACCTGCACTGAAAGAAAGAAGGACTACACATTGGAGCATCTTGAATTACCTACATAAAAGGGAAGAACAAAGAATCATTTCCATCATCATCAAATAAATCAAAGTGATCTACCTCTCATTGAAGAAAGGATCACTTTTCAAAGCATACTTGAAGAAAGACATCTCTAGAAGAAGAAGTATTTTCATCTTAAAGGAAACAAACATCATCATGAAAATCAAGAAGGAATAAAATTGAAGATATCGCCATAAAAGGGGAATATTCACTTAAAAAATAATTATCCTTAGATATATGACTAAATGTACTATCAGAATGACTTCATTATGCAAGGAGAGCAATAAATTGTCTGGGTCATCAAATTTTCTTGCATGAAAGAGGATGCCAAATTTGGTCCTCATAGAAAATGAAGTGATTTGACATGTTAATGGTTTCAACATAGATAATATGGACAAGAAAATCAATACCTTGTGTAGTGTCTAGTGTCAGGGTGAAGGTTTGAGAAATAAGACTATATATTTTTAAGTAGCATTTAACCTTGATCCTAAAATAAAGTAACATTTTCTTATGTCTATTATTTTTAAAATGAAAGTGGTGATATTTATAAGTTGATAAATGAATTTTAAATTTAGAACATGAATTCCAATTAAAAATTGGTTTTTGAAAGGAAAATTTTGAGGTGATTTTGATATTTTTCACGTTGTTTTGTAAATACAACGAACTTTATAGAACTATCGGGCTACACGGTGTAAATTAAATTATAATTATTTTGGCCATTAGTTTTCTTACCTTACCAAGATATTTATGCTTGAAAATTGGATATGATAATTAGATAATACAAACTAATATTCCATGAAAAATAGAGACATAACTATAGAAACATTATCCAATAATTCAATTCTATCGACATCTTGTGAATTGTGATCCAACCTCTAATTCACAATAGGCTATAAAATAAAAAATCAAACCAAGAAGAAAGGAGAGGTGAGTTAAAATAATAATTGAAAATGTAAGATAAATATAACTAGATAAAATCAAAGAGAGTACAAGGTCAGTCACAGGAAGAATAAAATCCATAAGATTTCAGAGGGAAATTGTGAAGAGAATTTGAATGATGGTGGATATTCATCGAGTCAGAGTTGCACGATCACATTTAGTGATTCGTGCACACAAAATTCAATAAATCACCGAGCTTAGATCATCGCACAAGATTCTCCTCTTGGGTTATCTTCTTTATGGAATTTTGATTCGTGTGAAATTTTCGAAATAGCTTGCAAGTTGAATTCAAAATCATAATTTCTCTTATTTGTAGGCATTATTAGAAGGTTTTTAGCAACACCCACTTCATGTACCTGTATATTAGGTGGGGTTTGGATCATACCATGGCTTGCCTTTCTTAGAATACTTTCTACAATTTCTTGTGAATACCCTTGTCTGAAACAAGCCTGGTATCTAAGAATGTTAATTTTTTTATTTCATATTTAGCATTTTCAATCCTTTCCTATTTTTTTTTCCTTTGAAACATAGTTTTATTTACTTAGACGAAATCAAAATGGAAAATATTGAGGATAATCAATTTTCCTCTCAGCTAATCCTCAAAATTTTGACTAACATAGTCAATGTGATATAGGTGGTTTTCAATCCTCCCTTAAAGAATATTCCATTGCATTTTCTTGACATTTCACTTATAATCATCTTACTGAGGTAGGACACTCTCTGTATCACCCTCTCCTAAATAGAAGGGGTGGACCCAATACCTTTGCCTAAATAGGAAGGGACCTAACAAAAAAGGAGTGTGAATGGTGAAAACCCATCAATTTTCCTTTGCATGTATATGTTCAAGTGAATGAAGGACCTACTCCTAAATCATGGAAAACTACTTTAGTTTCATAGCTTCACTTACTCGATCTTACCATATCTAATTTTCAAGTGTTGGAATGAAATCAAAGCTAGTGGAATTTGGTGATGGTACAACAATACATTGTTGGATCCCTAAAATGCCTAGCAAAAAACATGCTTTGATTTTTATTCATGGCCTAGGATCTAATGCAATGTGGCAATGGAGCTTCTAGATTCAACCATTTCATGGCCACTTTAATCTGTGTATACCAGATCTCATCTTCTTTGGAAAATAATTTATGACAAGGCCAGAGAGAAGATATTTATTTCAAGCTCAATGTGTGATGAAATTGATGGAAAATTTACGAGTCACCAAGTTCCATGTTGTGGGATTGAGTTATGGTGGTTTTGTAGCTTACCAATTAGCACATTTCTACCGATATGTAGCTCAGAAGGTGGTTCTCATTGATGCTAGAGTTTGTGTGGAAGAGAGAGATATAAGGGAAGGGATTTTCAAGGTATCTGACTTAGAAATGGCCATAAACATTTTACTGCTGCAAACTACTACTAATGAAGAAACTGATGGGGTTTTCATTTTTCAAGGCTCCTAAAATGGTCCCTTCTTGTGTACTTCAGGATCTCATAGTTGTAAGTTTAGCGATTTCTTCTCTCGTGAAAATGGAGATACCATCTGCATCCGATTTATTTTCAATCTATTTCTAACATTTTATATGTTTTTGCATAGTTCTAATTAGTTTATCATATTTAATACTTTTTCTGGGCAGTGTCCATGTTTAAGGAATATCCCAGAAAGATTGCCTCCATTTTTATTTTAGATATTCCAATCCAGACTAACATGGTCAATTAGGTGAAAATAAAAATGGATGTGGCCTATCCCAAAGATTCCTTAAACAATATCTAATTAGTCTTTAATGTTATAGAATATGGTTGAAGGTAGGAGACTGGGGAGAATAGATTTGATCAACCATTTAACAATTGGTGGAAAATATTTTGATCTTCTTGTTATACACCCGGTAAAGGATAAGATAGAATAAGAAGTTACCTCTGCTATTTTTTTTTTGTTGCATTAGCTAGTGAATAAATTCTACATTCCTTCAATAAAAGAAACTTAATACTAATGACTATTATTTTCATATGTAAGATTATATGTTTCGAAATCTATGTTTTTATTCATACATCAGCAATTATTGACAAGTATTACTCATATGATCCCTTAGGCTTCCACAATTAGATATACAAGTTCTGTAATTTTTACTCTTCAAATAGAATACTCTGTGTTGAAATTGAACCTTTCCCACTGGTCAAAATCTCCTCCCTCTTCACGAATGGATCCACAACCCCTTTGGGGAAAGAGATAAATTCATTATATTTTCATTTTTCTATCATATCAATAATGTGTACTTCTGATTTCCATGCAGGAAACACTCATAATATGGGGCGAGGAAGATCAGATCTTTCCACTTGAGTTGGAAAATAGGTTGAAAAGGTTTGAAATTTTTTTGTGTTGCATGGATTCATATTGTAAGTTATTTTTGTTTGTTACATCTTATTGACCCTATTTGAGTCTGGCAGGCATCTTAGTGATAGAGTGGAGCTTGTGTTGTTTAAGAATGCAGGACATGTCACTTTTAAAATTCAAAAGAGTTCAAAAATTATCTAAAAAATTTTCTTCAGGGCTCCTGACAAACTTATCAACGATTTAAGGACTCCTAAATATTGTACACTTTGCCAACACATAGTACCTTGTCTTGATATTTTTTAACCAACAAAGAACATAGATGTTAACCTGAAATTGCTCATTTTCAAAGAGATTTTGTGGCAATATCTAGAGCATCATGTAAGAATTCCATGTAACAAAATTGATGTAGAGCATGTTTTTGTTTTAAATTGAGAAAATTGCTTGTTCTAATGCAGTTCATCAGCACAATGATTAGATTTTTTTGGAAATTCCATGAACATTAGGGTATATTCATTAGGTCCTATGTGAATGAATGATTTGAAATCTTAGGAGACCTATATACCTTTATTTTGAGCTGCCAAAATATACTACCAGTAGTGTTTTTATTATAATATTATCTTCACTAGTTGTCATTACCAGTATTTGGGTTTGTTTTTGTTCATAGTACTGTAACTTCGTTTCGTTGTAGACATTGTTTGTTTCACATTTATAATAAAGTTATAATGTTGTTTTGCAGGCTTAGATAACTGTTTGGAAGAGTTTTATTTTTTGGATTAAGAGAAAATATTTGCTAACTAGAAAATCCAAAAATGCTTAGCCTGAGACATTGAATCTAACCATTCTCATTAACCCCAAACTTTAAATTTAACAATTCTCATGCTTTAAACACTTATTCAATCTTGGAAGTTATTAACAATTGTAACTCGTTACTTACACTTGGTTTTAGGTCAAATATATTTTATTTTTGTAACTTCTTGTTTGGGATGTATGATTAAATTTCATAATGAATAACAAGGCATTAGAAACCTACATACACATAATGTACACCAATTATGCATGGTTCAAAACAAATTCCAATAATATTACTATGACTAGTGAAAAATCATACATTACGAATCCAAGGGGTTAGCATTTGCACCAGCTCTGTTTGATACAATAGCTTCCCTCAACAGTATGGCTCATGGAGAGAGCTCTCAACACAGTCACCAATAGGAGATATATTAGCTGCAATAACTTCCCTTGAGAGAGAGGAGGATGAAGTTTAATCGTGAAGAGAGATTGATTTATTCCTATGAGAAAAAATAGACCTAATTAGGGGAAAAATCCTAGACCTAGACGATCACAAAGTAGGACGACGCAATTGCTGCTGACAATAATGATTGTGACTAGAACTGAAGTTGGAACAACCTTATGTGTGAAAAATCAGAAGAAACACATTGTGATGCTTCTCCAAGCCAGGGTTCATAATGTTGGTATTCAAAATAATGGTTGATACTCTCTCTCTCTCTCTCTCTCTCTCTCTCTCTCTCTAGATGATCATCTTTTTCCTACATGTTGAGTGTTGTTTTTTCAACTATTGGGCCAATACTATCTCCTTGGAACTATGTTGTGAAAATTATCCGGAAATAGTGATTTTATCTTGCTCATCATTACATTCTCCCTTTGTTGGTGTCTATGAGAAAAACCCAAGTTGGTGTGCCACTACTATCCCACAAAATAAAATAAAATTAGCATATATAAATCAGACATACTAAAATATTTAGTAGCAAGGTAAAAAAATACATCTTAAACCATATAAACAGTAAAAATCTAAGCATAACTTACATTGTTTTAAGATTGACCAGGCAGTCATGGCAGCATTCTTCTTGAATTGTTTTCTATTACAGTGGGACGAAAGGCAGTTACTTCATCTTCTTATTTTCCTTCCACATTGGAAACTCCTGCAGCATGGGACACTCACTTTTCTAATGAAGGGGCTTCTTCCTTTGCAAATTTTTTTCTAATATGTTGTAAAACATTATCATGTTTATTTAATGGCATTAAAAACTTTGGACATGATAGCTTTAGAATTTACCTCCATTTTCCAATAACCTCTCCTACAATACCAAACATAATCAAGTCTTCATACCTTCCATCTTCTATTGAATCTAAAACATCCTTCCAAGCAGAAATAATCCTCTGTACATGTGTTATTTTTTTACTTTATACCAAGCACATTGTCAGAATGAAACTTAGATGAATATGAAACAAGTTGTGTTGGGGAAGATCATAGAAATCCCTAGTTCAAAAACCTCTGCCAATGCAATACCCCTGGTTCCATGACATTTCTCATTTTCCTTAAAAGGGACATACACAATCTCACCTCTCAAATTGTCTATGTGGGAATCTACTCAGTGAACATTTCTAGAGTCCAAAATTTTGTTCAGAAAAACACCATTCCCTCTAGAAAAAATGATATTGTGCCATATTTCTTCTCTTCGATATAATTACTGGTTTCAATATCTGGTCGGCATGCCGACCTTCCATAAGGAATGGAATTTTTGACAAAAATGAATTAGAGAAGACATACGTGATCTCTCACATTTGCTAATAATACACCTGCAAATTCAAATCAACAATAAAAGCATTCTAAAACAGGAAATATCAATGTACATTGTAAATTTTCTCCATACAATTAACTTCAACTTTCAGTTTTTCTAACCTTATGAGTTGTGATGATTATAGTTGTCACAAGTCTGGAGAACTACAAGGCTAACATAGAAAATTCAGAAATTTCTTATTAATATCTACAATGTTGACTTGTTTTCTCTTTAGTATTCCTCTTCCTTGTTTTTGTTCCTTAACATACAACTTCACATCCCTTCATTCTCTCCCTCTCCTAGCACCATTTTTAAGTGTATTCTTAGACATGGATGTTTCAACCACAAGAAAAAAATGAGAATAATGTTGGCCATCATGGAAACACGCTTGTAAAACTAATGCATCAATACATGACAAAAAATAATACATAGGAGAAGACAGTAAGCATGCATACACCAATTCCTTGATAAAGGGAATGTTAGCAAAAAAAATATAGATAGGGTAAAGAAAAGATAATTTTATTAATGTCCAATAAATGACGAAAAGAAAGGTGAATGGGACTAGAAGGAACAATCACTGATACCATTTGTAAGGGTATAATCAGTTGCAAATGAGCTATGATTCTTCCATAATTGAAAATCATTTTATATTTTCTCCTCATACAGTCATACTAATTCTACATTTCTTCGAATCATACTAATTCTACATTGCTTCAAAATGAGAGAGAGAGAGAGGGGGGGGGGGGTTGGAGGAACTGCACATCCATTGGAATATTTCACTATACTAAGAAAAGCAACTAAAACTATACATAAATTTTACAGCCACTCTAATTATTACCCACAAAAATCTATCAGCTAATACAAATTTGGAACATGTGACAACAAAAAACATTTCTAAACAGCAAATTATCTTCTGTTGCTTTATTTTGACAAAATCTGCAAAATTTTTCCTCAAAAAATGTTCCTACTAAGTTGAGAAAGCTATGTCGCAGTATTCTATATGCAAACACTAATATTCTATGTTCTTAGCTATGACAATATTCTATATTGTTAACTATGAACATTTGACGAACTATTATTTCATTGTTGTAAATTTAGAATAATATATATAAGATGCAAAAGTAACTTAGAAAGTTAAAAAATCTCAGCATTCTAGGCAATCTGAGCAAGCAATTAACAATTTTTTTAAGGTTTTCACTTGGATCTCAGCTAGTCATATGAACCATTCTGTACTTTAGTATACTTTTGGATCATTGAGGATGGGGAGATCTTCAGCATCAGTTTTTGCATTCAAAGAAACCAACTACTCTTAAAAAATTTGGTCAATACTTTACGTTTATATGCAAAGTTAAAATTTTATTTTTTATTTTTAATCAAAATTTAAAAAAAATGATAATCAGAATCATAAAATTGATAACAATGCTGGTGACCTCATATAATTTTCCTACTATCATTGGCATACCTTAGTAAATATTTTATCCCTTTCATATTCTAGGCCAGGAGGCTCATTCTACAAAGTCTTAAGAAAAACCTACAACACACAGCACGGATTACTTAAACTGAATTTTAATAAAACCATGGTGGTGAGTCACAACAGTAATAAGTTATTGTTACAGTTAACGTGACCAAAGTGACTTCTACCTTCATTGTATGGTACTTGGAAAATGTAGCATGACCATGCACAAGCTCCAATGCTGTAAATCCGAAGGACTATGTATCAACCCTATAGGAAAATCCATTTTCAGGAATGCAGAATATTTTCCTACAACCTCAAACAAAAGCAGTTCCTACAATGAGGTACTTCCAGGGAACACAAATGAAAAAGAGAAGTATAAGCATCTCATTTGAAATCATAACCATGAATTTGATAGATAACCTCAAGCACCATCCTGTACAACATATACCCAATAATAAAATGGATATTATAGTTTTGAGGTACAAATATGCATTAATTTTCATAACTTATAATCAATGAATCTAAAAATAATTTGTACCTAACACAACGTTCACAATTACATTTTATTCAACAAGATAACAAATCCACAAATACATTTGGGAGAAAAAAGAAGTAAAGAGCTTGAAAAATGTAATGTTCCTTTTTTGGAAATATCACAAGTCTATTCTAGAGATAGACTGTGGGGGCATTTTCTAGATATGTCACCTTTGAGAAAAGGATGAGTTCCAGAGGCTACTTGGCCCTTCACAGACTCTGTCTATAGATATGTGAAATTCCTTCCTTAGGAATTGCCCGAAGAATGGGGCTGTAACAAATGTATGAACATACAATAGATCAACAATGTTATTTTAATAGCTGTGAGACAAGAAGATGCATATATATCCAAGAATGATGTTATAGCAGTAAAAAGTACAAGTTCTTGAGGAACCAACCTCTCAAGAAAGGCAATGCAAGCCTCAACAAGACAAGCACATGAAAATAGAGAACACTGCTATTTCTACATAAACAGAGGCTATGAGGACGCGGTCTATGATATAATACTGCTGCAAAATAATTTCAATACATGAATATGACAATACATGGCTCAAATACAATAGGGGAGCAAAGCCCTAACCCTTCGAAATAATAATACATAAATCCTCCAAAGTATTGGCTGAAATGTACAAAATGGCAAAAATGCTGGAGTAGCTGGGCAACTACTGCAACTCAAATATGGAACTGGATGTAGAAGGATGAATATGATGAGCAAACTGAAGTAGACCTTCTCCAATGGATCTCTAAAGTGAAAGGCTGATCCTTACACTTGAGATCTCACCCTCCAATCAATCTGCAAACCCTCACTGCAGATACTCCATGAAAATAATGTAGTCACTATGAGAAACTGCGCAGTGAGTGGAATAGAACACTTTGGCCAAGTGCCAAGAACTGCAAATCAGCTCTCAAGATTCCAATATGATCTCCCAAAGAAAGGAAAGATTATTCCTCTGAAAAACAAGAGATGGAAGAGGTATTGTGGAGTCTCCACTGCAACACCCTACAACACAGTATTATGCTGCTATAGAAATAACACTGTCATGGAGGAGGATGCTTTGGCCTTTAGCCAAGAGATGTGGAGAATGAAGAACCAACCTTCAAGAGGCCTCTCAAGAAGGTGAGGAAATCCTAAACAGGAATTTCCTGGCAATTCTTGCTAAACAACAGAGAATGCACAATGTCTGAATAGACATGAAATGAATAATACAAGCATGAATAACAATGGCTCTCCTCCTTTCCATATGTAGTAAGTGAAGGATCTCTCTCCATGGGCCCCATCAATTAGGGTTTCCTCCATAAGGGAATATTCCCTCCTCTATCTCTGCATTGTCCCATGTAGTGCTTTCCACCTCATACCCTGCGCTGGTTGACTTGGTCAAACCTCTTTGAAAATGTCTCCTTTCACACATGAGGGTGTGAAATCTGGTTCCATGGCTGATCCCTTTTCATATTAGAGGGATTTTATTTATTTATTTATTGTCTTTGGGCCTCCTAACACAATTATTCATCTCCTAAGTGAAAATAGCCAAAATTAATGTTCCAATTTATTGAAGCAAAAATTAGGAACGTTACAAAAAATGCACCAACATGGGGTCCAAACAAAATTAATCTTAGATATTTATTTATCACCAGTATCAAATATAAAAGCAGAGACGCCAAAATTTTCTAGCTTAATTGCACCACTTTCATTAATTAAAATATTCCCAGCCTGTAGGATATGAATATACAAGTTAAAATGCCAATAATATGAAAATTAATGTCTTTTAAAAAGAATAGATAATAAAAAAAATTGTATAAGTTAGAACACAGGTTATTCATAAATTATATCCTACATTAAATCTCATTCAATCATGGTTGGTAAAACTAAAAATTATAAAACATTACATGAAGAAATTGCAGCTTCTATACTCTACCTAATTAGTGATAGTTATTATTTTGTCATATTAATTTCACGAAGATAGAGAACTATAAATCATGATGTCTAAGCCAAGAGAGATAAATATTCAAAAAATTTCAAAACTATAATAATGTATATTGCAGAAGATTCACTACTACAATGATGGACTATGGAAATCTGCATTCTCAAATACTTTCATATGCCAGTGTTTCAAAGAGATTTTGTAGAGGCCATCATGAGTTTTGATTCTCTTTTGTGCTGACATTGAGGCAAACATATGTCTCAAAGGCCAACCTTACTCAGAGTTACAAAGGACAAGCAGTGACAACATGGGCCAACTAAGTTACTGGAAAAAAAATCAAGGTCAAAGTTCAAACCAATCAATGAGTAATCTAAAGTTTTGGGGTGAAGAAACGATTTAGGTTTCTAGTCCTATGTATGCATGAATAATTAAATTTTAACTATAATCATATCAAAAAGTGACAAATCATTTGTTGGCAATATGATGCAGAGTGTTGTGCTTGATGGCAACCCACTGAATGAAGATGAAGACATGCGACTGTTGACATGTGTTGTCCTTGATGGCAATCCACCTGATGAAGTTATTCTTGACGTGATGGACTTGGTAAATGATGTTTGTTAGCAATATGATGATGAATGTTGTCCTTGAAAGGCAACCCTCTTGATGAAGATAATGGAAACTTATTGGATGAAGTTGTGCTTGATAGAATATGTCTCGTACAGAAGGCAATGAAGAAAGGAATTCAGCATGTGCTAGATCTATGATGAAAAGAGTATGTCTCAAGGCATACGCGGATCTGTCTAAGGGAAGTCGCGTATGCACGCGGGAAACAACGTTCCAAGTCGCGTATGGGAAAAAACGCTCATAAAGTGGGGCCCGTGGTATTGAAGGCTCATGGTATTGTTTTGGCTCATGGTATTGAAAAAGGGGCCCGTGGTATTGAAGGCTCATGGTATTGATTTGGCTCATGGTATTGAAAAAGGGGCCCGTGGTATTGAAGAAGGATAAACCTATATAAAGAGAAGAAATTCATTATGCAAATCACAAGTGTGGATGAAGATGTCTGAGCTTGAATGACTACTTCTTTGTGAAGTATATATGTATGGAAAGGGTAAAGTTTTGATGATAGATCTAAATCTATGATGCACTTATGAAGAAATGATGAAGCAGGATTTCTAGATCTGAAATGTACTTGTATTTGCTAGATCTGTTTATGGAGTGATTAGATCTGTGATGAGGCGAACATATGTTTGAAGTAAAGGGTTGAATCTGAACTGAATGTCTGATCTGAAGAAGTATGCAGCTCTGTAATGGTTGAAGATCTATATGCTACTTTGCCGCAGAAGAAGCGCGTATATACGCGGCTTCGCTGAAGAAAAAGCGCGTATGCGCAATAAAATTAACTCTGTAATTTGTACTGAAGTATACGCTGGATTGTGTGGATGGAAGCACGTATATACGCGACATCAGTGAAGGGAAAGCGCGTATGCAAACCAAGGTTTGCTGAAGTCTGTGGTAAGAAATGTCTAATCTGTTCTGTTGTTTTACTGATATCTGTCAGTAAGTTATATGTATCTACTTCATGGTTGACTGTGCTTAAAAGTATGGAAAGGGTCCAGTCTGAAAATATGATGAAACATGGCCTGCAAGTTGTGTTCTATTTAAGTTGTTGGATCCAGTGTGAAAATTGATGAAACGTGGTCTGAAGAGGTGCTGAGGGTTGTAGACTTCAGTCAGGGGGTCTTATCTCCCTTCCAGGTAAGGCTGGTAAACGAGATCAGGGGGTCGTAGCTCCCTTCCAGGTGAGGCTGGTAAACGAGTCAGGGGGTCGTAGCTCCCTTCCAGGAGAGGCTGGTAAACGAGCTGCCAGGTGCCCGCATGTCAGAGTCCGCACCAAGACATATGTTGTAAGATGTTTTCTCTATAATAAAATATTGAAGGCTGAGCAACTGCAGCGGTGGTTTTCTCCCGACTTGGGTTTCCACCTAAAAATCCTGGTGTTCATGTGTGATGCTTTGTGTGATGGTTTATTCTATTCTTACTGCACATGTCTACTATTTATAGAACATCTAATAAATTAATGATGGAATTATGTAAGTGAAGAACTAATGACATAATTAGATCTCTGGGTATACGCGAGTTTCATGAAGGATATCCGCGTGTATACGCTAGTTGGCTTCAGCAAAGTAGCGTATGGGTTTTAGAGCATGAAAGTGGTAAAATTTTGAATATGCTCGTAAATACTAATTCACTCCCCCCCCTCTCGAGATTTTCCCAACAATTGGTATCGGAGCAGGTCCTTCTGCAGAAGCTTGATCGCTTGAAGGAGATCCGTTGCAATGGGAAGTCAAGAAGGAGTAATGTCTATAAAGCCACCTCTATTCAATGGAAGCAATCTGATATTCTGGAAGGTACGAACAAAGCATATCTGCAAAGTCTTGGTGCAGATGTATGGGCAATCGTGGAAGAAGGCTATCAATACCCAGCAAGTATTCCTACTGATGCAGCAGAAAGGAAGAAGTATGAAATCAATGCCAAAGCAGTGAATGTCTTGTTAGGAAGCATGTCTGAATCAGAATTTGCTAAAGTAATGCAGCTACATTCAGCAAAAGAAATATGGGACAAAATCATTCTAAGCTATGAAGGAGACACAAAGGTAAAAAGTGCAAAACTACAAACTCTTAGAATTGAATATGAAAATTTGAAGATGCATAGTGATGAGAGTGTTGCCAGTTTCTTTCTTCGTCTGGATGATATTGTAAATCGAATGAGAAATTTGGGTGAAACCATAACTGATAATACTCTGGTGGAAAAGGTCTTAAGATCCTTGACTTCAAAATTTGACTCTAAAGTTTCAGCTATTGAAGAAAGGCAAGATCTGCAAACGCTTACTATTGTTCAATTACATGGTACTCTGACTGCTTTTGAAATGAGACAAGGAGGTCCTTCTGAAATAATAGAAGCTGCTTTTAAGGCATCTACAAAAGGAAAGGAAAAGGAATTTGTTAAAGAATCCAGCTATATATCCGATTTAGAAGAAGCGAATTTCGTGAGAAAGCTCCAACTAGGTACTGGAAGATTCAAAGGTAAGCTTCCCTTCAAATGTTTTGAGTGTGGAAAAGTTGGTCACTATGCTGCTAAATGTCCGTATAGAGAAAAACATGGTAAAGGGAAACAATTTGAAAAGAGAAAGAGTTATTATGCAAAAGAAGATGATGATGAAGTGTCCAGTGAAGATGAAGAAGATTCTGACCAAGATCTGAAAGTGCTCATGGCTAAGAAGCAAAAGAAGAAGGCTACTCGAAACAAGAAGATACCTCAGAAATCATGTATAGAAAAAATTGAAGAAGATGAACCAGGTATTAATCGGTGTTCTTGTCTCTTACTTAACTGCATGTGCAAAGATTATGATAGTGAAAGTGACAGTATGGATCCAAAATTTTTTGATGAAGCTCTACAAATACTCATGGAAAAGAAGGAAAAGAAGAAGGCCACTTGTAATACTCTTCTTTGTGCAAACAATAGTGAAGATAGTAAAGTTGTGGAAGCTATCAAGATCAAATTTGAAGAACAACAAAAGGAAATTGATACGAAAGATTCTATTTACAAAGAGATGACCTCTCAAATGAAAGATCAAATAGAAATGTTGAATGGACAGGTGGAAAAGTATCAAAGGTTTCATACTTATGCATCCAATCGAATTAAAGAACTAGAAGCTGATCTTGAAAAATCAAGCAAGAAGAATGAAGGACTTAAAGCTGCAATCATCTCTCTGCAGGCAGATCTAGAAGCATCAAGTAAGAAAAATGAGGAACCTCTACAATCATTTGAAAAGGAAGGCCTTGAAGCAAAAATCATATCTCTCAAAGAAGAGCTGGAAAAATCAAATAAGAAGAATGAAGAGCTAGAACAAACATGTGAAGAAAACGAAAATTGGTTGAAAGAAGAGATCCTAAATCTGAAGGATCAAGTAGAAGATGAAAGAAGGAAAGAAGAAAGCATGACAAAGCAATGTCAAGCCTTGGAGGTTGAGGTAAACATCCTCAAAGGTAAATTAGAAGAAAAGGTTAAACTTTTGAGGTTTCAAGATAGTACTAACACTTTGGACAATATTCTAAGTAATAAAAGGTCTCCTGCTATCAAACTTGGTCTTGGTTTCCATGAAACTGTTAAAGGTGAATCTAGCTCACAAGGAAGTGCAAAAAATTCAGAGGATGTCAATGCAAAACCTGAAGTGTTGAAAGAAATAAAAGATCAACCAACAATCATGAATTCTCAAAAGAATTCATTCAAGAACGTTGAATGTTTTAAATGTCTTAATTATGGGCATGTTGCAGCAAATTGCAGGAGCAGATCATTTCAGTCACAAACTAATAGATCCTACATAGAAAGGTACTCTGGTTTCTTCAAGGGATATTGTTTTTCGTGTAACACGTATGGACATAAAGCAGCTGATTGTAAAAGGAGGAAGATTAGAAATACTCATCATGATTCTTATGCTTATTTCTCTGGACACATGAGATGTTATTGTTGTAACAAGTATGGACATGTAGAAAAGGAATGCAGGTTGAACATATATGAGAAATTGGATAACTTCCAGCACACAAATAGAAAGTTCAAACAAATCTGGAAAAAGATGGAAGACCATTCAGAAACGTAGGGAATTTTGACCCTACTGCAGTCATCCGCTTCTGAAGCTGACTTTTCTTATTGACTGCAGGAATGATGTGGGATACATTATGAGATTTAGTAATGTATCGTCACAGGGGGAGCAATGTATGATGTCTCTCATGATTGATTTGATTATTCTGGTTATATGTATTCCTGACAGAGCATTGGATATGAAGAAGACAAGTACAAGAAGTACAAGTTCAGGGGGAGATGAAGGAATGTGAAAAATTTCTATGCTTCACTTTTCATACACGGGTTCGATTAACAAAAGTCGCGTATACACGCGAGTTCCAGCAGACACAGTCGCATATGCATTGATGATAAGAGAATTTATATGATAGCTGAAGATCTGGAGTAGAGGTTCAGGGGGAGTATCAGTCTGATTGTTAATAACTGTATTATTGACTCTGTATCAGCTTAATTTCTCAGTTTTAAATAATGATGATATGATACTTGGTTACTTATGTTGAAGATTATGGATGAGTCTTGTTTGCTTGTTGATGAAGAGTATTTGTTGCTGAGATGAAAGTATTATAATTCAGAGATAAGGACAAATCTTGCAGAGATTGCTACTGATGACTTGCTGATAAAGGTATTCAGGTTGCACAAGTTAAGAAGGAGCACTGGTTCAGGGGGAGCAGCAGGTTGAATATTAATAATTGCATTGTTGGCAATGTGACTGCTTATTCTTTGGTTTTTGTGATACTCATGCTCAAATGATGATGACTTGGTACATGGTTTAGATTTTGAGCCCTAGTTGCTGATAAGTATCTTTTGTGCTCACACATGGATGAGTTGGATGTCATTTGATTCAGAAATAAGAATAGATCATGCAGAGTTCGTTACTATGTTTGAGATCTTTTGCCTACATATGTTACTTCTTAAAGATCATGGTGATATTGGACCACATGGATGATTGACACATTTTTGAAGATACTGTTCTGGTATGATAATCTCTCTTGGAAAGATTGTATTGATGCTGCAAAGAATCTGAAGGCTTGGTTACTAATGTGCTTATGCTACAACCGTTGGATGACGCTTGAAGACACAACTACATTGTTCTATCTATCTGTATTCCAGGGAAGCATTCAAATACCTCAAAAATAAGTTGAACACTGTCTCTTTCTCACAGAGGATCAGATCTGGTTAAAATATAGAAGATGGTATTGGATACGCGAGTTTCTTGAAACACAGTCGCGTATATACGCGAGTTCATGCACAGAAAACCGCGTATGTTTGATTGCTGACAATTTTCTGTTTGGAGTCAGCTCTCTTCAGCTCAGCTGCAGTGCTGCTTGGTATCTCTGGTGGTGTTCCAGTTCTCACAATTCTTTTCTAATGTTTTGATAAAGATGCCTTGATGATTTGTTGGTAAAAGTGTTCAGGATGCACAAACTAAGGGGGAGCCTTAGTCACATGGAAAGGTTGCTTGGTTGCACAGATTCAGGGGGAGCATTAGCTTTGCTGAGTATAATGCATTGTTGGCATTATGATGGTTCTGAAATATGTTCTCTTTCTTGAGGAATTTCTGGTGTTGGTCTTAAAGTTATATTTGTAGTTTGATGAAAAGGTCATGTAGAGATCCATGATGTAAAATTGTAATATTCAGTCATGTAAGGACTTGATAAATTTGTAAACCCACTTGGTTGGGTAGCTGTGTCAAATTTTGTAAACCCACTTGGTTGGGTAGCTAAGTCAAATTTGTAAACCCACTTGGTTGGGTAGTTGAGTCTCATATGTAAATCCACTTGGATGGATCTTTGATGTAAGTATGAGTCATTGGTGATAGGAATTTCATAGAGTCATGTACTTCATTGGAAAATATGTTTGAAGATTCAGCATGAACTCAGGGGGAGCTTGGTCACTTCAGTATACATCAGATCTGCAGAACGCTTCTTCTACATGAGGAGAAAAGGGGAGAGTGTGTTGGTTTTGATCCGCCCTTTGCCCTTGATGTCAAAGGGGGAGAGTGACATGGTGTTTGAATGAAGAGAAAGAATGGTGTCAAAGAATGGGGAGAGTGACATGGTGTCATTGTATGTACCTATCCGTTGTGGTGATCAAACACCATCGTGGTTGCCATCAAGTCCAAAGGGGGAGATTGTTGGCAATATGATGCAGAGTGTTGTCCTTGATGGCAACCCACTGAATGAAGATGAAGACATGTGAATGTTGACATGTGTTGTCCTTGATGGCAATCCACCTGATGAAGTTATTCTTGACATGATGGACTTGGTAAATGATGTTTGTTAGCAATATGATGATGAATGTTGTCCTTGAAAGGCAACCCTCTTGATGAAGATAATGGCAACTTACTGGATGAAGTTGTGCTTGATAGAATATGTCTTGTACAGAAGGAAATGAAGAAAGGAATTCAGCATGTGCTAGATCTATATGATGAAAAGAGTATGTCTCAAGGCATACGCGGATCTGTCTAAGGGAAGTCGCGTATGCACACGGGAAACAACGTTCCAAGTTGCGTATGGGCAAAAGCACTCATAAAGTGGGGCCCGTGGTATTGAAGGCTCATGGTATTGTTTTGGCTCATGGTATTGAGGCCCGTGGTATTGATTTGGCTCATGGTATTGAAAAAGGGGCCCGTGGTATTGAAGAAGGATAAACCTATATAAAGAGAAGAAATTCATTATGCAAATGATGGGTGTGGGAGCAAGATGTCTGAGCTTGAATGAATACTTCTTTGTGAAGTATATCTGTATGGAAAGGGTAAAGGTTTGATGATAGATCTGAATCTATGATGCACCTATGAAGAAATGATGAAGCGGGATATCTAGATCTGAAATGTATCTGTATTTGCTAGATCTGTTTATGGAGTGATTGGATCTGTGATGAGGCGAACATCTGTCTGAAGTAAAGGGTTGAATCTGAACCGAATGTCTGATCTGAAGTATGCCTTCAGAATGGCAAGGCAGCTGTAGGTCGCTACTTTGCCAGAGAAGAAGCGCGTATATACGTTTCAACTGGACAAAGCGCGTATGCGCAATAAAATTAACTCTGTAATTTGTACTGAAGTATACGCTGGATTGTGTGGACGGAAGCACGTATATAAGCGACATCATTGAAGGGAAAGCACGTATGCAAACCAAGGTTTGCTGAAGTCTGTGGTAAGAAATGTCTGATCTGTTCTGTTGGTTTACTGATATCTGTCAGTAAGTTATATGTATCTACTTCATGGTTGACTGTGCTTAAAAGTATGGAAAGGTTCCAGTCTGAAAATATGATGAAACGTGGCCTGCAAGTTGTGTTCTATTGAAGTTGTTGGATCCAGTGTGAAAATTGATGAAACGGTGGTCCGAAGAGGTGCCGAGGGTTGCAGATTTTGAACAGGTCAGATTCCCTTTCCACATTGGGCTGTAAACGAGATCGTGGGTCGTAGCTCCTTCCAGGTGAGGCTGCAACGAAATGGGTCGTGAGCTCCCCTTCCAGAGAGGTCAGTAAACAAAACGAGCGCAGGTGGGTGCCTGCGTGCTGGTCAAGTCTGCGCCAGGACATATGTTGTAAGATGTTTTCTCTATAATAAAATATTGAAGGCTGAGCAACTGCAGCGGTGGTTTTCTCCCGACTTGGGTTTCCACCTAAAAATCCTGGTGTTCATGTGTGATGCTTTCTGTGATGGTTTATTCTGTTCTTACTGCACATGTTTACTTTTATAGAACATCTAATAAATGAATGATGGAATTATGTAAGTGAAGAACTAATGGCATAATTAGATCTTTGGGTATACGCGAGTTTCATGAAGGATATCCGCGTGTATACACTAGTTGGCTTCAGCAAAGTAGCGTATGGGTTTTAGAGCATGAAAAAGTAAAAATTTTGAATATGCTGTAAATACTGATTCACCCCCCTCCCCTCTCAGTATTTTTCCCAGCATCATTGGGCTACTAGTTGATTGGGAATCTAATATGGGAACACTCTTTTTTACTCCAAATTTCAAAATATAATTTTTTGAGCACAAAATGTTCCTTAGGCCATTGTCCAAGCCAAATTTATCACTCATCCCTTACACAAGACAGGAAATATACTCCTAGCCTTTTTTTCTTACAAGGGAATTTCCTCCATGGGCCACTCAAGGCACATGCAGTGTTGGTTCAAAAAGACTTCTTCACTTACTGGTGCATCAACATCTATTGAGAACCTCACTCCTTCAAGTATTCTCTAGATGCCCCTAGCCACATCCACCCTTCAAAACAAGAGATCAATAGTGCAGTTAAAGGTTGCAATATAAGGTGGACTTGTTATCTATCTCATTAACATTCAAGATAATTAGTCACATGGCTCATTCCACTTTTCCATTTGAGGGTTTTCTCTCACCAGTGAAACATCAATTTTGATTGGCACATCTCATGGATGGAGAGGAATTGACAATTGTGAGGTTTTAAAGAGAGTAAAATTGAGGGTAATGATGCACTTATTTAGCTCTCAACTTCAAGATGCATATCAAATCCCAATTTTTAAGGCATATGGATGACAACGACAGGCTTTAAACATGAGTTAAGTTGCACTTCTTTAACCACACACAAGAACAAAAAATATCATAAAACGCTATGGAATTAAATG
The DNA here is from genome assembly GCA_034641835.2 of Pinus albicaulis. Classification (NCBI taxonomy): domain Eukaryota; kingdom Viridiplantae; phylum Streptophyta; class Pinopsida; order Pinales; family Pinaceae; genus Pinus; species Pinus albicaulis. The sequence goes on from CM076575.1 coordinate 1,411,252,303, forward strand.
AGAAAGGACCTTTGGTTCGACCAACATCGGTGGCATGGTTATCTGTTTGTGAAATCAGCATTCTAATATCCTTATAATTATCATCAACTGCCACTATTCTTCCCACCTCAGCGAACTCAACTGTACCTTGGCATCAAAAGCGTAATTGCATAAAATGAATGTCGGCCTCATTCCAATAGGTCTCCTACGATGAATGCGAACGATCCTAGTGCATAGAATATTTTTCTCTTAGTTTAGCTAACCAAGGCTTATTTCCCTCCAAATATCAATAATTATTTTCCACAAAAATCTATAATAAGAAAAATATTTTACTATATCCTAAAAGGTGAAGATGCTGAAATCATGCCACAACATGAAAGGAAATAAAATATCTTTCCTCAAACCACCCAATATATAAAGAAAATAATAAAAAAAATGATAATAAAACTAGATCTATCGATCTATGTATGATATGAGAACCATAAGCATTCAAGGGACTAAAAAAATCTTTGACCAAAACAAACCAAAAATTTCAAACTCATGAAAATCCTCTTAACACAAGCAGCAAACAAACCACTACAATTTTCTAAGATATCAGAGCTAGACATCAACACAATTTCATTTACTTGAATAATTCCATTTTTTCTTAGCGTTAGACTTCTTAAATTAATTATTTATCATTTAATACGAGGACATTGTCTATGTGAAAAGAAATAGGTCCCAACTTCATCAAATCTGACTTCATTTCTAGTCAAAGATCAAAACCAACTTCATTTCCAGTACCAATATAAAATAAAACCATTTATAAATATTAACACCTAACCACTTAGGACCCTCATATAATCTTTTTCATGGCCCAAAAAAAGGTATCCTCGAAAAAAATTGAACTTTTCAAAAATATAACATGATCAAGTAAGACAATAAATACTAAATATGAACACTACTAGATAGGAACCAATTCAATGCCAGTTCAATCAACCTTCATGCAACGAAGAAAAATCACTAACTCCTTTTGCGATATTGAATGCCCCATTCTTGTAATCAATAATTATGTTAACACTTGACTTGCTAGTGTTTTTTCAAAGTAACTATTGCTCACTACCTACAAATGTTGAAATACAAGATGGTGTTAAAGTTAAATACATAACAAAAAATAATATATATATGACAAAAAAATAGACCTTCAAGACTATACTAGTTGAGTGTGTCATGGACACCAGTAACTAAGACTAGAGAGATTTAAAGAATGTGGTAGTTACTAGTGTGTGTCTATTGTGCGATTAGTGGTATGGTGGAGAGACCAAGAAAGGAGGTTGGTCTCAGGAAATTATAGTAGGGAGATCCATTGAAAATTTATGTAAAAGGGAGATGAGAAGTGTTGTTTCCAAGTTGGGTTATGTTATGCCATAATTTTGTTGGTGATAAGTAGTGGTAACAAAATACTTACATCAATATGTAAAAAGTAGATTCGGGGCATGAGTTGGATTGACTCATGTTATCCCATCCCTTAATGGTCCTAAATACATGTGGGGATGTGAATAAATTAGTACCTGAAAGACTTGAAAGCATGGCCGAGAAATGTTCGATAAGACTTTATACAAAAGAATGTTGGTCTCGTGTCAATAGGTCTCCTATGATTAATGCGCAGGAACCTAGTACATAAAACATTTTTCTCTTCGCTTAGCTACTCATGGCTCATTTCCCTTTCCAAATATCAATAATTATTTCCAAGAAAATATAAAACTCGAAACTCAACAAAATTCCCCAAACACAAGAAACATATAAACCATTAAAAATCTCCAAGATATCAGAGCTAGACATCAAGGTAGCTTCATTTACTTGAATGAGCCCATTGATTATTTGCATTAGTCTTGTTAAACTAGTTATTTATCATTTAATACTAGTCATACACTATCTATGTGAAAAGAAATAGGTCCCAGCCTCATCAAATGCAGCTTCATTTCCTGTCAAAAATAAGAAACAAACAAATTAATGATTAAATATGAAACATCAATCTTAAAATAACATGCATCAAAGAAATGTAGTTGCAATGTTACAATGAAAAATAGAAAATATAGAACCCATTTTTACCTGAATTTGACATATAGTAATCTTGCATGACCAATGGAACATGTATACCAAAATAGGAGTCCTAGGGTATTTCAATTTCCCAGTTCTCATATTGGTCCTCATTTTCTACATTGTGAACATGATCTTCTCCAAATGAACTATAATTATGAGCCTCCAAAACATTATTTTATGTATCAAGTTCATTAGAGAAATTTGTTATATTTTTTTCTCCCCTTCAATAACAATATGATCACCAAAGCGCTAGTGCTCTTTCATATGGAAAATTGTTAATGTCATACTTTGTTACATATAATATTAAACATGTATCCACATGTTTCTCAAGTTTTTTCCTCAAATTTGACATCAAGAATGATATTGCACTAAACATTCTCTAATCCTACACTGATCCCAAAATCATGGTTTTACACAAATATGCTAATTTTAAATATTCTGATATGTTTTCTTGCAGGTATTGGCTAGCACTTAAAGTAGTCCATAATCTTGTTATAGCATATTTTTTATTATGATTCTCCCAAAAATGATATTTCTCCACATTGTTTCAGCAAACCATCCACCTTGTTGATACAATTTTGATGAATCTAAAATACCTTCAATCTGTTCTCCATGTATCAAGAATTTCTTGCAAAAGTGGTCTACTAAAAATTTTAATCTCCTTTGAAAACCGACTTTTAAATTTCTTGGAAATTGAAAATTTTTCCAGTATTGAGTGTATACCACACACATGGCCTCCAACAATTCATATCGAGGAAATCATTATCTTTTCTCTGATGATAGTGATCTTGCAATTTCTATCTAATTTTTTCTCACTAAAATCACAATATTATCAAATTGGTCTCTTGACACGGGGCAATCTTTGGTGATTTGTTAGGTCTTACTAATATAATGAAAGGGAACCATATACCCACACACTGTGCTATATAGTATCCCTTTTTCATCAAACCTAAAAAGTTTTTCAGTATTTTCCTTATTGGTGATCTTAGTCCAACTTGTAAACTCTGAACCAGTAAAAGAGTTTGGCATCATATACAAATTATCCAATGTAAGGCATGTTGACTTTCTCACATTTGTGTATTCGGTAATGTACATTGTGCGATTCTGAGACATTTTCACGAGGACATTCATTTCATGTAGCATAGGAAGAATTCCAGCCAATGTCAATAATGTATCTATACAAGTTAGTCGAAAAACAATATCTTGAGCTACATTGTAGTGATTTTCATACATCAACCCTACCAAATATTTGAACTCACTAAATAGTCTTTGAGCTGGTCCATTTAAAGAGATTCATCTTGTATCAACATCTTTCAGTAGTTTTTTTTCCATTCGTAACACCATTTACAAATTGTTGAAACTCTAAATATCATTTAGGACTATGAGAAAAGTATGCATGAGTCTCACGTACAATATCTTGAACTTTTGAAACTGATGGAAGCTTGCTTACTATTTTAAATACAAGATTCATCCTATTGTCACTCCTAGAGATAGTCTTCAGTTGCATAAGAGCAGTATCTAGAAATTCTTAAGCATAGGAGGTCTTCTTGTATTAACTTTCACTTTTGGGAGACCCCAAGGGATATAGTATTTATGATATTTACTTGTTTGATGGTTCTCGATAATGATGGGAGCGGAGGAATGGTGCTAACTTTGATTGTATGCTGGATATAACTCAAAATGGGCCTGAGGTCGTTATGAAACTCAATTTTTGTAAATGGGCCAGATATGAAACCAGTGAACATACTTTAGAGATAAAAGAGGGTGAATTCTTAGATGAACGAGGAAGGAGAGTCAGAGGAAAGAAGTCTTACTGAGAGGTAAGAATATTCCCTTCACCGACTTAAAGAAGAAAATGACCGTGATAATATTTAGGAAACAGTAATCCTGTGTTGAGCCCAACTAAGGTGACCAAATGATTAACTTATGAGTACCATTTCCAGAAATATGACAAAGTTAAATTCATTTATTAAACACTAGTTACCATCATTCCGAATACATGATAATTGAAGAAAAAATTGGCAAAATTGAATAAGCAAATTAAACAAATATATAGAAGAGGCATATATACTTCTCAAAAGCCTAGTTCGAATCCATTTGCAAAAAATCGTTATTATATTATCTTCTCAAAATAACTCTTCAATATATGGATTAGGAGCTTATCCCAGACATTACAAAATGTGTTGTACAAAATGTGAACTCACAACTTCCACCGAAATCAGAACCCTTCTTTCTTCACTGAGTTCGCTCTTTATAGTTTTTACATTTGAGCTCATCAGCTAGATATTTCTTAGATGGATATTCTTTCTTGATCTAGTTGTTTCCTATCAAAATTCAAAATGATATGACATAATTGTATCATATCAAGAGCACTTACTCTTCGACATTGATTACAACATAAGAATAACAATAAAATAGTACTTAGGGCAATAAAAGGCCACATGGGCCTGATCATGATATCATTTAATGAGTACGAAGAGGAGTAGCAGAAGCCCCCGGGTTACATGGATGAGATGAAGAAGCACTAGAGCTAGAGTTGCGAGGTGGCTGAGGTGGCAACTGTTGCGAGGTGGAAGGAATTAGAGCATGTGAATATTTGTAGCAATTTTTCCATATGATGTTCACGGGAAAAGGTGCAGACCTAAAAAACTTGAATAATGATTGAATCTGAGTAAGCTCAAAGTAGTCAAGGTGGGTAGCGAAAAATCCCTTGACTTGGGCAAGGATAAATAATTCCTTGCATAATGCTACCACCAAGGTCTCTGCCTTCAAGCGGGAGGTCTTCTCGAATATTAAATCTACCTTAAACTTGATCTCGGACATATTCTAATCATAAGTGTTCTAGGGAAGTAATGCCCCTAACTAATCCCATCATGGGGGGAGACCGACTTCCACTAACTTACGACATTCACGATCGAAGATCTCCACTCCATTTGTCATGAGTGCTAAGTATCCCAGTGCCTTTACCCACGCCTCTTCTCTCTGAATCATCTTCGTAACCTCCATAATGGTTATGAAATGGTCAACCACTCCATGCGTGCTCAACTCTTTAGATGGGACTTCATTGATGTACTTGATGTATCTCTCTGCTGCTGTTGTATTTTCATCTCCTTCCCTCTGACTTGCCTCTAGCCGTACCTTACAGTCTCGAATGTCATTATTCTTATCATTGGTTAGCGTGAAGATCTCCCAATGCTCTTTCACCTCTACTATAATCTATGTCCAGACTATCTGTTTGGCTTCCACCAATGATATGTTTCCTTTAATCTACACCTTCAAAACCTTGATTGACTTCTTGTGCCCCTAGGCCTCCTTCCGAAGGGTCTCTAATTCTTTTTGTAGGGATGAGACTGGATTTTGGTTCTTTTAGTAAGTTTCCTTGGCTTTGTCCAAGAGTCACCAATAGGTACGTGATTCATCCTCGAACATCTTCAGGTTTTCCATAGCCTTGCTTAAGTGCTCTGGAGCACTTTGGGGGTCCTCCGGTACCTATATAAGACATACATGACTCTCATGATCCTATTGGAGCTCAAACAGTTTCTCCCCTAATTTCGCATTATCCTCATCCTTCTGAGCAAGAGCCTTAGTAAGGGCATCTTTTTCCTTCTTAACTTTGGCTATCTCCTCTGTTTGGATGTGTTATGAATGAGGGATTGTTTAGTTTCCGTCATAGCTCCTGTACCTTCAACTTATTTTTTCTTAGAAGAGTTTGTTCCACTGAGTTGGGATTGACTCCCTTACCTCTTATCATCTTTTTGCAGTCCTCCAGCTAAGTAGCAAGAACTTTAGCGCTTGCTCTTTCCCTTTTCTGAGTGATATTCATCTGAGATAACCTCCTTTCTTCTTTCTCCAAGGCGATGGTGTGTTGTAGCACCTCTGTTTGTAGCATGTACCCGATGGATTTATGAAAATTCAACTTATCGTACAAGGGAATGGAAGCCAAATTCAAAATTATTTCCAGGGATTTTTACTTGGATCCTGAGGGTAGGGGATGAGAGGATGAGTGCTGGACGACAAATATAAGCTGGTATTTCCCCACATCTAAGGCTAAAGTGAGCCTAGTATGATGCTCGTCCATGAACTGAGCCAATTTTTCTCTCAGCTTCACTCTTGCGGATTGGTTCTTTGCCTCAATATTATCTCTTGTTTCCTCATTACCCAATGTGACAGATTTTGAAAGCTATAAAGGTGCCAAAGAGGAAATAGAATCATATGAGAGCTGAAAACTTGGTATGTCTTTGCCATGACCTGTGAGCTATGAGGTTTCATCATCGTAGGTCTCAGTGTTCTATTCCCTTGGACCTTCAGTTCTTTGTTTCTTACTGAGGCGGTCTTCTTCCTCTTCATCTGTGAGTCCCTGATCAGTCTGGGGATTTTCTTGTTCTAGTATTTCTATGTCAGCATGTGCACTATCTCCTTTTCCTTCGGAAGCTAGGGATTCGGCCTCCATATTTGTATCCAAAGGTCATGAACCACAGTTAGCTTTCCATTCTATTAGAGGCCTAGGTTCATGCACATATGCTGAAGACTTAATATTATTCTTTTTTTGAGTGAAAACCCCTTTAGGATCATAGTACCACACATATCCTGATGGGAAATTTATCTTATGCAACATCCCCTCCACAAAGGGTTGTGTGTGCCTCGAATTGACAGTGAAAGGGCCTACAACATTTGGGAGCTTGAAGATATATCCCTTCCTCCCGGGTAAGAAGTGGGCTTGGTCAGCTCTTAGGACTTGGTAGATGAACTCAAGAGTGAAAATACTCATGGACATGAACACTGGAAGGTGGTAGGGAGGAAATTCAGCACCATAAACCCTGATCTCGGTATGATCTTCAAACAAGTACCAATCCCTGACACAATCTGTTTCACTGAACTGGAGCCATTCCTTTTTCTCAGGAAAAATTATGGGCGAGGGGTTGTCATGTATGACTGCATATTCCCTGGACATTAAATATGTGATGAATTTCATATAACCCTTCCCCTCTTGGTGCTGGAAAACTGACTGATTCCATTCGAAAATAAATTTTGGCTCGGTGTTTCTCATGGAGAACCTGTCCAGGCCTAAACCCTTAAACTTGTCTGCATGCTTGAACATGAATAGGTATAATACCAGGGAGCAATATATAAAGGAAAAAAAGGATGACATATCTTGGAATTGAGCTTTGATAGCTGAGGCTAGGAAGGCGATGATGTCCAGTAGAATCCTGGGTTGCACCATGAGCCATAGAAACCCTAGGCCAGTCTTTTTCACCCTATCGGCATTGTCTAAACCTAACATTCTCGAGATGACTGCTAGGATAGGTTGTATGGTGTCATGAAATAGGGATAGTGCAATAGTCTTTGTAGGTATGAGAACAGATAGGCATGAATCAGTGATGAGCTCGAGGAAACCGCTCTGTTTCTCCAAGGGAAAATTTTAGAAGTGACAGGAGAGGGTGACATCGTTGAATTCAACGCAATCTTGGGTAGAGGGGTAGCATAGGGCTTTTATGATGAGTTGAGGAGTAATATTGATAATCTTTACCCCCCAAGAAGAGAGGAAAATATCCTTCCGCTCAATGTAGACATCAAAAAGCTAGGCAGTGAACTCAGGGAAAGGATGGATTTCTAGAGAAATTTGGTAATAGAGCCTTTAGTTGAAAAATCTGAACACACCTTCCCCCGTCGCTTAAAATCTAGGAGCTCATCCTTCACATGGGCCACATTGAAGGGATAGACTAGGTCACAGAGCTAGGAGTGGGTGTCCATGAGTTGTTTGGGACTAAGATCAGTTCTAACTTTGCGGGCTTGCGGGGTTTCGAGGGCGGAGTGTTTCATCTTTTCTATAACAATTTGAACAAATAGTAAAGGGAAATAATGAAAAGGACTCGACCAAAAAGCTGAGGCAGTAGTGAAAGCGATGCCACAATGGAAAACAACTAGTACAGTGAGTTTTACCAGGGCACCCAACTAAGTAAAACGTTAGTAAGTGATAACCAATTCAAATGGTTGGGAGTAAAAATTAGGGTGGAGACAGGTTTTTACTAGGCAGTGGAGTGGGGAGAAAACTATAGGGTTGACATCATGAGGACATTAGCAAAGGGGCACGTGGCATGTGATAGTTGGCCAACAACGTTCAAGTAGGTGAGGGGCCACGTGCATGACACGGAGGTACTGGCCTTTGTACCTCGAATGAACTTATCTTACCTAAAACTTACCTACGCTAGCTTTGAACGTGTGGGGTTGGCCAATTTTCATTGGGTCAGAAATTGAGGGTCAAGCCCCGTCTTGCCCCTCTGGAGCTCTTCTGATTGGTGTGAGGGGAGGCTGGTGTCATCCCCTCTGATGGGTCAGTCTCACCACCTTCTTCTCTTCTAAGCGTCATCAGAATGGATGTGGCATGTCTCCTTTGTGGGTGGTGTTGCTGCGTTGTGCTGCTTACTTGGAGGAGGTGTGGCCACGGTGACCTGTATGCATGGGGATGTGCAAAAGGAGATGTGGCGATTCCTTTTAGCCTTTTTATTTTTCCATTCCCATTCTTCATTTACTTAACTCTATGTGTTGCCTTACTCCTTTTGAAATCCACAAGTCAACATTGGCTCCATTGGGGATGAAGCGCTCGCTCGAGTGTGTCGAAAACTCGTAGACCAACTGCTTGTGTCCTTCTTGGTATGCCCAAGATCATCAACAAAACAATTTAAGACAATTTTGATTAAAAACAAAACGGGAATTAATGCGAAAACAAAAAATGGAATATATACAATTTGGAGGATATGTACAATGGGCCTTCACAGCCCGCATTAGTGCTGGAAATAGGGCTTGAGAAACTGCCCATTGATAGGCATATTAGTTATATCTCCTTCAAATTTTTCCAACATAAAGGTATTTTTTTCCTTTGACTTCTGCCACCCTGAATGGACCGAACCAAAGTGGGTCGAACTTCCCATGTTTTCCTTTGTCGAGCTTCCTAACATTTTGTCGCAGCACCAAGTCCCCTACTTGGATCTCCTTGTCTTTAGCTCATTGGTCAAACAAGCCCTTCATCTTTTCCTAGTATTTTTTTAATATGAGGTTAACCTACTCCTATGTTTCATTTAGTTCCACCAACTAATTCATTCTCTTGACGAGGTCGTTTGGTTCTTCCTCGCTTTCTTGTAAGAATCGGGCCACCAGTAATGTGACTTGAATGGGGAAGACTGCTACTCTACCATGCACCATCTCATAAGGGGACTTTCCTGTGGATATTTTAGTGGTGATGTGATTTTCCCAAAGAGAAAACTTGAGTTGGGAGTCCCAGTTCTTTTGGTTTTCATTGATGGTATTTTTCAGAGTCCTCACCAATGTCTTGTTAAATGACTCCACCAACCCATTCCCCTGTGGGTAATATGTAGTGGAGTGTCCCAAAATTATATTGTAATGCTAACAAAATTTTACAAACTTTGCTGACTTGAAAGCTTGAGCATTATCGGTGATGATTTTAGTGGGGCATCCAAACCTAGCTATTACGTTCTCTTCAAGGAACTTGATCACTACCAAATTTTTGGCATTCCTTGTGGGCACGGCTTCAACCCATTTAGTGAAGTAATCCGTGGCAGTGAGGATCCATCGATGGTTGTTGCTAGAATCTGGGTGAATCTCACCTATGAAGTTGATTCCGCATTGTTTTAATGGCTCTTCAACATGTACTAGGATCAAAGGGAGAGGTGCAAACCTTTTCTTTTTGGTAAATTTCTGACACTTCTCGCAGGCCCGGACATGAGCATGTACATCACCAAAGAGCTTAGTCCAAAATAAACCTTCCCTCGGGATCTTGTGTGTAGTGGATCACTAGCTGTAATTCCTGCCACATATTTATTCATGGAACTCTGACATCAATTGGTCAACTTCTTGCTCTATTAAACATAATAGAAAAATGCCAGTCATGTCCTTCCAATAAAGTCACCCATTTGCGACGATGTACTTTTGAGACCTTAACCTCAAGGTACGATACTTGGTCTTGCCATAGTTAGGAGGACACCTCAGGGTTAACAGGTATTCCACTATATATTTATACCATAAGGATAGAAGGTACTTTACACGTGTCTTTTGCATGGAAGGTTCTATGCCCTACTGTACCCCTATATCCTCCGGCGCTTCTCCTCCTACCATAGACAGATTTATGCCTAGAGCTTCACAGTTGGATTCAGACAGAAATTTTGTGAGCCCCTGGCCTTTAATGAGTTTAGTAGGCTTTATCTCCATCTCTTAATCCTTAATCTTATCTATCCACTTGCCCCTATTTCCTTCACTTTCACCCTGCACCAAAATATCCTTCACTACTGCAGTGGGCATGCAAGCGGTTATGGCAGATTGTAACACATATACCCGGAATGCCTTTAGAGATTTGACCAGAGCATATGCTTGATTTTCTAGGATATTATATTTCAGTTCGACATCTCATAGGACCTGACTAAAGAACACAATAGCTTGTTCATGCCCTTCATCGTTTTTCTGAAGCAGTACTACAACTATTGTATGAGGACAGGCAAAAGATAAAATCATGAATGGGCACGGCTTCAAATCGAGATATCATTTTTGTAAAACAACCTTTATAATGGCACAAGATCCCTGGGAATGACATTTTTCTTTAATTTCAAGATGCGGTGCTGGCCAAGTGTCTCCTCCCATCTTGTTTCCAGCTCTTCATTGTGTTCATTGATCACTGAGTCAATTACCAAGTTCGAGAATTTTCCCACCATCTCCATAAAACATTTGACTTACTCCTCATCCTCGAATACATGCCAATGCTTCACGTTGTCTAATATGGTGGGGCAATATTTCATCTCCACCTCGTATCTAAGAAATGGATTCTACGGTGGGCAGAAATTGCTAGCAGCCACAACTAGCGAGTCGACCATCGTGTTATTTTACCTCGACATGAATTGGATGTTGAAATATGAGAAGAAATTATCAACCAAGTCCCACACTTCATTCTTATAAGCTCTGAGCTAGAGGTGCTTAGTTTGGCACTGGCTCTTGACTTGCCTCACTACTAGCTCCAAATCTCCAAACACCTTGAGATTCTGTATGTTCATGTTCTACACTACATGTAATCCCAAGAGTAGGGCTTCATACTCGGCTAGGTTTTTTGTGGCTTTGAATTCTAGTTTGAAGGAGAGAGGCACTAAGCATCCTTCCAAGGATATCAGGAGTACCCCAGCTCCGTTTTCTTCTCGTGAATAAGCCCTGTCAAACTGAAAGGTCCAAATATTATTTTTCTCTCTACCTATAGGATCTCCATGGCTACGAGGGCGAACCTTTGTTTCTTGCAGGAAAATCTCATCCTCCTTTAGCATAAGGCAGTAAAATTCACCCTCCTTACCATATACTGGAAAATTGGTCAAACCATCAGCTTTAGTGACCATTTTTACAAACCTAGATTCACGGTACAGTCTTATTTCCTCTCCGCCGAACACTAGGATATTGGCATAGGTGAGGTCCAGTTTTATTGATCCTCCAATCTTGGAACCCTAGGACCTAGACAACAGCATTCCAAACTGAGTTGGGATATCAGATACCATAATATCCATTACCACACTTTTGGCAGAAATCTAGGCTAAGTTCACTACCAGGTCTTTTATCATACCCAAGCACTTCACCCTTTTGGAGTCAAAAGAATACAAGTCTTTATAAGGCATTGTAACATGCAATCCCAATTGTTCCATGAAAGACAATGGCAATAGGTTATGTGAAGCCCTGGAATCCAACATGCAATTGTGCAATAGTAATTTATGTATAACTAAAGTCACATAAAATGGGGGAGTGGATGAGTCCTGCTCTTCTACATGAGGTCCAAAAACCACTATGGGTCATTCTTCTTGGAGATTGAGGTTGTTAGGCAGAGGCCTTACACCGTGGGGCTGCATAAATTGGGACACCTGAGCTTTGTATGAAGTTTGTTTAAGAATCTCAATTAGGGGAACTGGGATCTTGACTTTCTCTAATTCTTTCTGGAGGTTAAAGGTTGTGGGTGCTTTTTTTGTAATAGCTTCTTTGGACTGTTATTTAGTATGGTCAGGTAGGTTAAAGATTATAGATGAGGCCTTCTCATTTTTGGGAGGATGAGATTCTTTCTTTGTGGAAGTGGATGCAGTGGCCTTATGAGGGCTTGACTCTTCTAATGGCTTCTTCCCTTTACTAGCAGGACTAGGAGGGGTTTGTTCTCTTGAATTTGACTCTTCATTTTTTTCTTGCAGCTGGGTTCTCTTCCTGGAGGACCTAATATCATACTTCTTGTGAAGTTGAGATTACATGAAATCAGCAAACTGTCTACAATAATGGTAAATATCTTGGTCTTTTGGCAAAACTTCATTTTCTTCTTGTTCCCCTTGCAGGATGAGTTCACCCTCCTCATCATCGGAGTAAGATAGGAATTTATTCTTTTGGTTGTCTATGATTTCCTTGGGTTTTCCCTCCAACTCTCCCTCCAACTATAGAGGAGGCTGAATGTGATCTTTTTTTTCCTTCCTTTCCCACTACAATAGCTGTAAAGGGGGCTTCTGATACTGGGGATTAAACCCATGGCTAGGAATAATTTTGTTGGGACGAGGTGTGGAATTTTTGGCTTCCAATTCAAGCTTAAACAACTTATTTGAGAGGTTCTTGATTAGTTTATTCAATTCGTATATTTTTTACTGTTGCTATTACCTCTCCTGATTTGAAGTAGAAGCCTCCTCCTAGTTCTTTCTTCTGGCTTCATGTTCTATCTTCCCCTTAAATTTACCAGTAGAGGTAAAGTTTTCTTCTACCTCCAATGCGTTAGTCTGGATCTGATCCAGAGATGTGGACTTTCTTTCCGTTAAGGTGAACCCAAAATTTGGTTCAAAAGCTCCTACAAAGACCACCTTGGCAACTACTTGGGGGTGATTTATTTTAGTAGGAAGATTATAATAGAGTTTTTTGAACCTATTTATGAATTATGTTATGTCCTCATTGTGTCTCTTCTTTAGAGCATTGAACTCTGTGAGAATGTATCCATGGTCCCTCTTTTCTCCCCATTTTAAGGTGAAGAAATTTTCCATTTCTTCCCAAGTGTTGACTGTGTTTTTGGCTAGAGACTTGAACCATTTCCGAGCCTCTCCATCCAAGGATTTGAAAAAAAGCCTTAACACCAAATCTAGGTTCTCTACATTCACATTTTTAGTAAAGGCGTAGAATTTTTCAATGTGTTTATGTACAGAAGTACTATCTTCCCCGGTGAAACGAGGCAAGAGCTTTAGATAATATTGTGGCATGTCATTAAATACTTGAGGTAGATCCAATTGAGCATACTTTTTAAGGAGGAAACCAAGTACAACCATGAGGGGCAGTAGTGGTAGGTTATGAGAATGAGTTGGCTGGGGTATAACAGGTATGTGATGAGGAAGGGTTTGGATATTTTTCCGTAGATATATTTGGAGTAGTGCAACCTCTTTAACTTCTTCATCCTTGGGAGTAGGGTGCAAGGGTAGTAGAGAAGTATCAGCGGATTCGTATTCATCTTTTATGGTTGAAATATTTAGAGAAAAGGCTTCTGGAGGATACTAAAGTACACGAGTTGTGGAGCCAGGGCCATAGATGCCAACTTTCTGAGATGAAGAAGGTTAATATTCTAGTAAAAATGAGGGTAGGTTAGCCTTGCTTGGTTGCTTATCCTTCCAGATTCTCTTAAATATGATATTTTTGGGATCAGATACAGAAGGGGTTTTCAGCTGCGAAGTATCTAATCGAGTATGAGGCCTTGTGAAAGCCAGGATTACAACCAGGGAAAATTTTAGGGGCTAATATTTTCGCAAATGGGTTAATTTTCCATGCTTTTTCAAAAAAATGGGTTTGCCAATTTCCAGTTTTTTGAAATGATTTGCCCAAATTTTATAGTACACCATTATTTTACCTTAAAAATTGCCAAAATATTATATTGAATAATATAAAATCATTGGAAAGCTAAATATTTCTACAAAAATATCGCCAAAAATTTTATAATTTTCATATTAGGGACTCGTAAGATTCGCCAAGGTTTTAAACTTTAATATAAACTTCCATCCTTAAAATTTTCCCTGATTACAACTGATTTGAAATTTGATAATAGTGGAGTCGCCAAGGTGAGTGATATGTAACTCTCAACCCTTCGTGCTCACCTGATTGAAGGGTGAAGATAATGTCGTATCGCAGGGAAAATATTTTCTAATTCGTTCCCCGACAACGACGCCAAAAAGATGTTGTCACTCCTAGAGATAGTATTGAGTTGCAGGAGACTAGTGCCTAGAACATCTTAAGAATAGGAGTTATTCTTGTATTAACTTTCACTTTCGGAAGACCCCCCAGGATATAGTATTTGTGATATTTACTTGTTTGGTGGTTCTAGATAACGATGGGAGCAGAGCAATGGTGCTAACTTTGATTGTATGCTGGATATAACTTAGAATGGGCCTGAGGCCATTATGAAACTCAATTGTTGTAAATGGGCTAGATATGAAACCAATGAATATAATTTAGAGATAAAAGAGGTTGAATGCTTGGATGAACGAAGAAGGAGATTCAAAGGAAATCAGGCTTACTGAGAGGTAAGAATCTACCCTTCATAGACTTCAAAAAGAAAACAATCGTGATAAGATTTATGAAACAGTAATCCTTTGTCGAGCCCAACTAAGGTGACGAAGTGATTAACTTATGAGTACCATTTCCAGAAGTAGGAAAAATTTAAATTCATTTATTAAACACTAGTGATCAGCATTCTGAACACAGGATAACTGAAGAAACATTCGGTGAAACTGAATAAGAAAATTAAAAAAATATACAAAAAATACATACATACTGCTCAAAATCCCAGTTGGAATCCATTTGCAACAAATCGTTATTATATTATCTTCTCAAAACAACTATTCAAGATATGAAATAAGAGATTATCCCAAACATTACAAAATGTGAACTCAGAACTTCCATCGAAATCAGAACCCTTCTTTCTTCACTGAGTTCGCTCTTTATAGTTTTTACATTTGAGCTCATTAGCCAAATATTTCTCGGATGAATATTCTTTCTTGCTCTGGTTGTTTCCTATCAAAATGAAAAATGATATGACATAACTGTATCATATCAAGAGCACTTACTCTTCAACGTTGATTACAATAGAAACATAACAATAAAAAAATACTTAGGGTGAAATCGAGATTTCACGTGATTTTACAACACAAGTGAAAATGAGATAGAAAAGTAAACAAAAGGCCACATGGGCCTGATCATGATATCATTTAAGGAGTACGAAGAGGACTGGAAGAACCGATCGGGTTACATGGATGAGATGAAGAAGTAGAAGAGCCAAAGTTGCGAGGCGGCTGAGATGGCTGCTTTTGTGAGGTGGAAGGAGCTGGAGGATGTGAATATTCATAGCACCTTTTCCATATGACATTCATGGGCAGAGGTGCGGAGCTGAAAAACTTGAACAATGATCGAAGCTGAGTAAGCTCGGAATAATCAAGGTGGGCAGAAAAAGATCAATTAACTTGGGCAAGGAGAAAGAATTCCTTATGTAATGTTGCCACCAATGTATCTACCTTTAAGCGGGAGGTCTTCTCCAATATTAAATTTGCATTACACTTAATCTCAGACATCTTCTGATCATAAGTGGTCCAAGGAAGTAATGCCCCGAACTAATCCCAGCATGGGGGGAGACCAGCTTCGACTAACTTACACCATTCATGATTGAAGATATCCACTCCATTTGTCACGAGTGCTAAGTATCCTAGTGCCTTTACCCATGCCTCTTATATCTGAATCATATTGGTAACCTCCATAATGGTTCTGAACCCGTTGACCACTCCACGCATGCTCAACTCTTCTGATGGGAGTTCATTGATGTACTTGATGTATCTATTTGTTACTGCTACATTTTCGTCTCCTTCACTACGACTTGCCTCTAGCTATACCTTACAATCTCGGATGGCATTATTCTTATAATTGGCTAGTGTGATGAGCTCCGAATGCTCTTTCACCTCTACAATAATATTTTTCCAGGCTATCTCTCTAGCTTCCACCAATGACATATTTCCTTTAATCTATGCCTTCAAATCCTTGATTGACTTCTCGTGCCCCTGGACCTCCTTGAAAAGGGTCTCTACCTATTTCTGGAGGATTGAGACGATCTTTTTGTTATCTGAGTAGGTCACTTTGGCTTCATACAGGAGTCGCCGAGGGGTACGTGTTTCATCCTCGAACATATTTAGGTCTTCCAAAGCCTTGGTTAAGTGCTCTCGAGCACTTTGAGGGTCCTCCAGTACCTGCACTAGACATACATGAATCTCATGAGCCTGTTGTAGCTTAAGACAATTTCTCCCTTAATTCAGTGTTCTCCTCATCCTTCTGAGAAAGTGCCTCCTCTTTTTGAGCAAGAGCCTTAGCAAGGGTGTCTTTTTCCTTCTCGACTTTGGCTAGATCCTTTGTTTGGATGTGTTATGAACGAGGGATGTTCAATTTGCATCATAGCTCCTATACATCCAACTCAGTTTTTATTAGAAGAGTCTGTACCACTGAGTTTGGATCGACTTCCTTACCTCTTATCATATTTTTACAGTCCTCCAGCTAAATAGCAAGAGCTTTAGCACTTTCTCTTTCCCTTTGTTGAGTGATATTCATCTAAGCCAATCTCATTTCTGCTTTCTCCAGGGTGATGGTGTGCTTTAGCACCTATGTTTTTAGCATGTCCTCGATGGATTTATGAAAATTCAGCTTATCAGGCAAGCAAATGGAAGCCAAATTCAAAATTATTTCCAAGGCTTTGTTATTGGATCGCGAGAGTAGGGGATGAGATAATGAGTGTTGGACAACAAATATAAGCTTGTCTTTCTCCACATCTAAGGCTGAAGTGAGCCTAGTATGATGCTTTTGCACGAACTGAGCCAATTATTCTCTTAGCTTCTCCCTTGTGGATTGGTTCTTTGCCTCAATCTGCTCTCTTATTTCCTCATTACCCAACGTGACAGCTTGTGAAAGATATGAAGGCACCGAAGAGGAAGTAGAATGATATGAGAGATGAAAACCTGGTCTGTCTTTTCCATGACCTATGAGCTGTGAGGCTTGCTCATCATAGGTCTCAGTGTTTTTTTCCCCCGGACCTTCAGTTCTCTATTTCTTGCTGAGGTGGTCTTCCTCCTCTTCATCTGTGAGTCCATGATCGGTCTGGGGATTTTCCTGTTCTAGGATTTCCATGTCAATGTGTGCATTGTCTCCTTTTCCTTCGACAACTACGGATTCAGCCTCCATCTCTATATCCAAAGGCCATGAATCATAGTTAGCTTTCCATTCTATCAGAGGCCTAGATTCACGCTCATATTTTGAAGACATAATATTCTTTGTTCTGCGAGTGATAAACCCTTTAGGATCATAGTGCCACACATCTTCTCATGGGAAATTCATCTTCCGCAACATCCCCTCCATAGATGGGAGTGTGTGCCTCGAATTGATAGTGAAAGCGCCTACATCATTTGGGAGCCTAGAGATATATCCATTCTTTGCGGGCACGAAGTGGGCTTATTCAGCACTTAGGACTTGGCAGATGAAATCAAGGGCGAAAATTCTCGTGGAAATGAACACCAACAGGTGGTAAGGAGGCACTTCAGCACCATAAATCTTAATCTTGGTATGATCTTCAAAAAAGAACCAATCCAAAACACAATCTATTTCACTAAACTGGAGCGACTCCTTTTGCTCAGGAAAATTTCTAGGCAGAGGGTTGTCATGTATGATAGCATAAGCCGTTGACATGAAATTCGTGATGAATTTCATATATCCCTTCCCCTATGCATGCTAGTTGTTGGGATGCGAATACAACCAATTTTTAACACTTATTTCATCCATTTCTACTCTTATTTATCATGTAATTTATCATA
Organism: Pinus albicaulis; assembly: GCA_034641835.2. NCBI lineage: Eukaryota > Viridiplantae > Streptophyta > Pinopsida > Pinales > Pinaceae > Pinus > Pinus albicaulis. The sequence goes on from CM076575.1 coordinate 1,411,270,245, forward strand.
TAAATCCATTTTATAATTATTTATTCTCTTATGGATAAATATTATTTCTTCTCCTTTATTTTTAATAAATTGATGATTATTATGCATAATTTTATAAATGATAGTTTATTAATATATTTTGTAACATCACTCATCGTTTTAGCCTCCAATATATTTTCCATATTGTAGATTTGACCTCCAAATCATCATCAAATATTCCAACTCAGAAATTCGCTGGAATAAGAAGGGGAAATTTTGCGGTCGATATTCTGGGAAAATGGAGAAGAGTCTGGAAAATATGAAACATGGGTTCTGTCCAAAACGGACCAAATTAACTTTTGAAAGAACAATTTTCCAAAATTTGGGCTGTATTGAGAGAAATGCAAGGTTCTTTGAGCACGATTTTCTCAGATTTGCTGTTGCGGCCATCCTTCAAATTATCTCAGCTGCAAATCCAAATTTGACTTGCTGTTGTTGAAAGATTGTTAGAAATATATTTTCTTGTTGATCAATTGTTTAGGAACAATCCAATATTGTTATGAGAGATCATATTTACTATTTAATTTCTCCTCTTTCTGATTATAAAAGGAGAGCATGTATTATGTATTGAAAAAACGATGGAGGGAGAGATGGAGAGATTTCCTATTGTAATTACACAATTCATCATCGACTCTAATTGAATAAACAGAGATCAATTGTTTGTAAACGCTATTATGCATGATTAATACAAGAATGTGTTGCCATTTAATTTCTTAGTTCTGTAGTAGCCCAGCAGCGTTTCACTGGTGGTTGAGGGCCCGACCCTGGTGGATCAATCCGTTGTTTGTATTTCTACTCTTTTAATTACTATTGTGTGATAATTTTGATTGGTTTTATTACAATTATAAGTTAATTAAGTTGTTTTTGAATTTTTTATTGTTGTGTTGCATTAATGAATTGCATTGTTGTTCCATTTCAACAAGAATCTTAATTTCGGTATTATTCATCTTGTTATTGCTTATAAAGCTTTGTTGTTCAATATTTACTTCATTTACTATTTGGTTGGATTGCTTAATAAATTTTGCTGTCGATAGGGTTTGGTGTTAAACAGAATTAGCCATTTGATTCCTTTTCGTTCATAGTTGTTGTTCCAATTCATTAGTTAATTAATGTTGCTCAATTCCTGTAGTCATAATTCGCTACTTATTTACATCGTTATTCGATTACAGTTTGCTGTTCATTTCCAGTTCATTAAGTTTACAGTGCTTTCATGGTTCAATTTCTATTTCTCCTTAATTTCTTTAACGCAAGACTGTCAATTGTAGAGAATATTGGTTATTGCTTCCACGTTCCCAAATTGATTATCTTGTTTCAGTTTGATTTCAATTGCATCAATTTCTAGAGGAATGAGTTATTGCTATTGTATTCTCGATTGATGGTTGTTGAGTGAAAAGATAGATTTTAAGAGTATTTGAGTTCATGTTATTATAATTAGATTTCTTTTCCAAGCATTCATTTACTCTTGTATTTAGAACACTGTACTACATATTACAAAGCATTACTCTTAGATTGAATTGCAGTCTCAAACATAGTACACTCTTGAAACAAAAAGTCATTCTCGGATTGATAATTAATGTAGGATAAATAGGCGTTAAAAAGACACCTTTTATACCTCAACACTAGCGAACTAACTGAGTCCGTTCAAAAATATATTTTGTCTCAGTGTTTCACATGGAGAACTTGTCTAGGCCTAAACCCTCAAACGTGTCTACATCCTTGAACATGAATAGGTAGAACAGTAGGGATCAATATCTGAAGGAAGAAAAGGATGACATATCTTGGAACTGAGCTTTGATAGCTGAGCCCAGGAATGTGGTGTTGTCTAGTAGAATCCCAGGTTGCATCATGAGCCATATAAAACCCAGGCCAACCTTTGTTACCCTATCGACATTCTCTAAACCCAAAATTCCAGAGATGACTGCTAGGATAGGCTGTATGGTGTCACAAAGTAGGGATAGCATAATAGTCTCTATAGGAGGGAGATTAGATAGGTGAAAATCAATGATGAGCTCAAGGAAACCACTCCGTTTCTCCAAGGAAAATTTTTTAGAAGTGATAGGAGAGGGTGACATCGGTGAATTCAACGCAATCTTGGGTGGAGGGGTAGCATAGGGCTTTTATGATGAGTTGAGGAGTAATCTCAAGAATATTGCACCCCCAAGCAAAGAGAAAAATATAATTCCTCTCAATGTAAGCATCGACAAGCTAGGCAGTGAACTTAGGGAAATGATGGATTTTTGGAGAAATTTGGTAATAGAGGCCTCAATCGACAACTATGAACACATCTTCCCCTCGTCGCTTAAAATATAGGAGCTCGATATTCACACGGGCCACATTAAAAGGGTGTACTGGGTCACAGAGCTGGGAGTGGGCATCCATGAGTGATTCGAGACTGGGAGCAGTCTTGACTTCACAAGCTTGCAAGGTTTCGGGGGTAGAGCGTTTCATCTTTTACATAAAAATTTGAACAAAAAGTAAAGGGAAATTATGAAAAGGACTCAACCAAACACCTAAGGTAGTAGTGAAAGCGACGCGAGGGTGGAAATCAGCTAGTTTTATGAGTTTTACCAGGGCGCCCAACTGAGTAAAACATTGATAAGTGATAGCCAATTCAAATGGTCGGGAGTAAAAATCGGGGTGGAGACAGGTTTTTACTGGGTAGTGGAGCGAGGCGACAACTATAGGGCTAACGTCATGAGGACACTGGTAGAGGGGCACATGGCACACGGTGGTTGGCCGATGGCGACCGGGTAGGTGAGGGCCCATGTTCCTGGCACGGAGGTACCAACCTTTGTACCTTGAGTGAATTTACCTTACCTTAAACTTACCTTCTCCAGTTGTGGACGTGTGCGTCCCGCCAGTTTTTGTTGGGTCAAAATTTGAGGGCTAAGCCTCGTATTTCCCCCCACGGAGCTCCTCTGATTGGCCCTAGGGGAGGCTGATCTCATCCCCTCCAACAGGTCGGTCTCACCACCTTCAGCTCTTCTGAGCACCGTCGGAACAGTTGTGGCATGTCTCCTTTGTGGGTTGTGTCGCTGCTACCACAGGATGTGCCGCTTACTTGGAGGAGGTGCAGCCACGGTGACCTGTATGCACGCGGATGTGCCAAAGGAGTTGTGGCACTTCCTTTTAGCCTTCTGATTTTCCCATTCCCATTACTCATTTATTTAATTGTCTGTGATTCCTTTTACCTTTATGAAATCCACAAGCCAACACATCCTATGAGCCATACAATGAATATTAAGCATATATGGTGAATTTGATAGTTGTAGTATAACACAAAGGCCATTCATTTGTCCTTGCATTACCAATGTTTCATATGCTCCAAAAAATACAAAATTTTTTTCAATCATTAAATGATCCATACTACTTTCCTTCAAACTATTAAGAAAAGGTTCATAAATATTTCCATCTATATAAATCCCTCTCATATTTTTAATCCCAAATAGATAAGAATGCCTAATATGGTCATTAACCATATAAATGCTCATGCAGACCCATGAAGTAGTATCTATAGTTGTAACCTCATCCAAATATAATGCCAAAAATGTAGCATTTTCAATCTCCTGCTTCAAATCATGATTTTCTACTTGAGCTAGATATCTTTCCCATTCCTAACCACTGGTTACAGACCAATGAGAAGATGGAAAGTTTGGCAGGTGAAGAAAAGATATAAATTTCATGTGATCTAGATAATATGTCATAGGACGACCTTTACATAAAATGTGAAATATAGTTCTCAATTGCATCGTCTTGGATAACAAACTTCTTTCCATCGTCTTTTCAAATAGAGATATGATGGTTCCTCCACTTTCCTCAAGTTTCCTCTTATTAAATATTTTTTTGTATTATTCCACACATTGTATATGTCGAAATTCCTCAAAATATTTCCATCTGACAATAGATTTCTCTTTACCATTTACAATTTTGTTTTCATACATCTTTCCTACATGGTTTTGTATAGTATCTACCTTCATATAAAATTTCACTACCTTGCAACTTTTCCAACTACACGCAATACATATAACTTCTCTTAAAACTTCATTCACATTTTTAGGAGGAATTTCTTCAATAAATGGAAAACTTGAGACCCAATAATCCTGAAATTGTCTCCCTATGGTCCACTGGCCTTTCCTCCTTTTCTGTGAATGGTTTTTGTCACCCTCCAAGGAAACATATTTAACATTTTCATCACCAATTTCTATTGAAACTGCATTTATCTCACCCTGATAACTTGAGGAACCTATTCTTTCATCCATCATATGGATATCAGATGCATTTCTAGAAATTACACCAATGGATTCAATTTGATCATGCAATGTACTAAAACAAGATACTGAATCCTTCTACAATTTTTGCGAAATATAAAACACGATCACTTAATCACATGAAAGTAAGAGAAAGAAGTAAATCAATTGGAAAACACAAGATTTTCCTGGGGAAAGCAACTTCTAAAAACCCCTCCATATTTGTTCTATAATCAACTAAGGAATCATGAAACAATATAATACATGTGTGCTTAGAAGAACCTTATGCACTCTACCAATCGTCTCACATTGATCTAGGAAATATTGGACCAACACATAGCCAATATCCTACCCAAATTTATCCTTCCTTGCTCACGCAATCCATAGGAAATATTATTCCTATTAAATAGGAATTCCAATCTTCCTTGACTACGCAATCCATCATGGGCATCCTGTGGCTTTATAATTTCTCTCGGGCAATTCGCTAATAATACAATTGATAGTTTACTCACCTTTAACCTTTGTCTCAACTGGGTCGTCATCAGAATTGAAATGCATGCAACTATTAATATTGAATCATCAGTTAATTGGTATATCACTACTTGTGAATTAAATCTAATTTAATTCACTTGACCTTCCACTAGCTCATCACTCAGTTAGAACTAGTTAAACTGATTTAAACTCAATTAATTTGAGTTAATTGATTACAATCACACCACACTAAACAAATGCAACTGGACCTTGTAAAGAATAGAATCACTTTCCATGACTCACCTTTGCCCCTCAACTCGAAATTCTTGAGCTAACTAAATCTATCACACTTAATTAACTATTACAAGTTGTTATGAGATAAGATTACAATTTATTGTCCAATTTATTTAAAAATTAGATGCCCACATTTAGCACTAAAGTGTCACTAAATTCCTCACTCATGTGTGACTCGAATCCCACACTAGTATGTGGTGCATTTTCTTGTTGAATTTCAACACTTCCTCTCAACAAGAAATGGATTATCAGCTACCCTAATCCTGCCTCTGTGGTAATTAAATTTTCTCTCTCGCAAGTGCCTTTGTCAAGATATCTGCATCTTGATCTTCTGTGGGAATGTAATACAATAACATAATGTGCCTATGAACACAATATCTGATATGGTGGTACTGGATGTAAATATTCTTGTACCTGTCATGGAATACTGAATTAACCGAGAGTTTTATGCAACTCTAGTTATCACAATGTATCACAGTCGAATCCATCTGATGACCAAACAAACCAACAAGTATGTTCCTCATCCAAATGGCCTCACATGCAACCTGACTATCTTTAATGTACTTTGTCTCAGCTGAACTAAGTGCAAATGATCTATGCTTCCTGCTATACCAAGAAACTGTTGTTGATCCTATGCTAAAGATGCCCCCTGATGTGCTCTTCCTTTCTAATGGACTACTTGCCCAATTTTCATCAGTGAAGCCTTGAAGCTTCACTCCCTTTCTTTGTCTATACCATAATCCATACTCTATAGTTCCCCTGAGATATATCAACACATGCTTCCCCACCTTCCAAAATATTTTGGTAGGCTTAACCATAGCTTGACTAAGTTGGTTAACTATGCATCATATGTCTGGTCGTGTGTTCACCAAATACATAAGTGAATCCACAAGCTGCCTGTAAACAGTAGCATCCACTACCTCACCTAAATTAGAATCCTCCTTCCTCCATTTTACTGCAAGAGGAGTCTCTATGGGTTTGCTTCCCTCCATGTGGAACTTCCTTAGAATCTCCTTGGAATACTTTCCCTGAGATACAAATAGCTCCCCATATCTTTCCATATTTCCAAGAAAATGAAATAGTGCAAGAGTCCCATGTCGTTCATCTCAAACTCTCTTTCAAGATCCTCTTTGCAAGAAGTTATGAGCTGCTCATCACCTGTCGGTATAAGATCATCAACATAAAGTATAATAATCAAAATCTTACCATCAGCCACAATATGATATAGGTTCACACTCGCTTCACTCTTTGTGAAGCCCAACCCAGTGAAATAGATATCGATCTTGGTGTACGAAGCATGAGGTGCTTGCTTCAGTCCATACAGTGGTCTCTTGAGTCTACACACATGTGACTCCCTGTCAAAGGTCTCAAAACCTTCTACCTACTCAATGTACACTTATTCCTCAATAACTCCATTGAGAAAGGTTGTATTTACATCCATCCGATGTATCTGCCACCCCATCTACGATGTGATTTCAAGGATAGATATAATTGATGAGTACCTTGCAACCGATGCAAAACTATCCTCATATTAAATCCCCTCTACATGTGAGAATCCTCTGGCCACAAATCTAGCCTTGTATTTCTCCACACTCCCATATGTTTCTTACTTCACCTTGTAGATCCACCTGGATCCAACCACTGACTTCCCCACTAGTCTTGGGACAACTTCCCATGCATTGTTTCTAATAATGGAGTCATACTCCTCAACCATGGCATCAACCCATGTTGGTTGTTGCACTTATTCCTCAAAAGAGGATGATTCTATCACAATACACTTGCTCATCAGAGCCATTTATCCAGTATACATGTCTAGGTACCTTCTCTTCCTTCGCTATCATTTAGATACACCTACATGCTCTATCACATCTAGCATCCATCTGTTAGCTCTTTGGTGCGCTTCCTACAATTTCTGGTGGATGACTCTACATCAGTGGTTTCTACCACTCCATTATCCTATGCTTGTGGCTGCTCCACATCCTGAGGTTCATCCTTTGGACCTAAGAGTTTCTAATCTGCATGCAATTCAAGCTCCCTCTCAAGGGACAATCGCATTGCTTTCTCCTCATCAAATTTAACATCTCTCTTGACAACTGTCATCCTATTAGCTGGAAAATACACCCGATAGTTGTGGGGAGTATCGATGTACGCCAAAAATATCCCAACCTCTATTGTTGGTTCTAGCTTCTTCCTAGCATTTTTGGTCACATGGAAATAGATAGATGAACCAAAAATTTTAAAATATGAAACATTTGGTTTCTTACCTAAAAGATCCACCTCTAGTGTACTCATGCGAAGTGTCCGATGAGGACTACGGTTCTGCACAAATACCGTTGTGTTGCATGCTTCCGCCCATAGGTGAAATGGTAGGCCCTGATCTTGTAACATACCTCGTGTTGCTCCCACAATTGTTTTGTTCTTTATTTTTGTAACCCCATTTTGTTGTGGTTTACGAGGTAAATCAACTCTCTCTAAATTCCTTCTTTGGCGCAGAAGTTCTTGAATTCATTAGAGATATACTCACCACCATTGTCCCTCCTTAGAGCCTTCACCTTATTCCCTGTATCTTTATCTACCAACTCTTTGAACTCACAAAACTTGGAGAACGTCTGATCCTTCTTCTATATAAAGATGATTCAACACTTTCTATAAAAACCATCAACAAAAATAACATAATACTTGTGCTTTTCTGTGGAAGTTATTGAGAATGGTCCACACACATATGAGTGAACTCTCTCAAGGATTGTTGCTTCTCAATTCTCCTTCTCATGAAAAGTGGCTTTAGTATACTTCCCCATGGTACAGCCCTTCCATGTGTCTATCAGCTCAAGAGTACCCTTTGGAAGACCCATAGAAATATGTTGCATGATCCTCAAAGCATTGTGGTGTATATTGCCTAATATCATGTGCCATAACTCACATGTATCCTGACTCACCACCTTCCCTGATTTGCTTCTCAATGTTGCACAACCATCTACATCAATTTTTTAGAGGTTCTTCACAAAAACCCCAATCGTCCTTACCTATCTTGTGGCTTTGTGATGAAGGAATTCCTTTCCTTCACTAAAAACCACATCATATCCAAGATCCTCCAACATAGAAACTGAAACTAAATTATTTTTCAAGCCTGGTAAAGGCATGAAATATTTTAATATGAATTTTTTATCTGACTATCTTTGGAGAGTAACTATATCAATCCTGCTAGCTCTATACCTCCCGTCATCACCCATATCGATGTGTGTTGGCCCTCGTTAATTATCTCTTTTTGTTTAAGAAAATACACTTTATTAACCATGATATATATCCATACACCATCATATTCACTCTATTTTTTCCAATTAATTCATGTCCAGGTATTTAAATTAATTTTTTCAGTTCTTATAATTTTTTATAAAAATTGAATTTAAATGCATTTTTGGACCAGACCAGAAATTCCCGTAATAGCTTCATGGTTTTCATACTTGCAGGACACTTGGGCTTGAGATGAATACATTTCTAGAAATATTAGGAACTAAGATTGAATTTACAGCTATTGGTTTATTCAAACTAAGCTTAAATAGACTCGGTCAAAGGCGGTCAAACAAGACCTGTTTTTATGGAGACCCCTAGGAAATAGGTGAAAATTATTATTTTATGGGATTTTCCAAATTTTTAGGGATTAGATGGATTATCTAGACCTAATTGATAGGATAAGTATAGACATGTATATAGGAGACATTTTAAATTAGTTTGTTTCATATTTTATCTATTTAAGCCTAAGACATTGAAGGCACTCATATTTAGAAATTGTGTAACTTAACTTTGATATTTCTGAAACTTTGGAGAGTTAATTGAGAGACCTATTCTATTATATTTGCTGCTATTATATGGTGAATTCCTGACTGAATTTTTAGTAGTTGAAATCACTTACAGTGTGCGAGGCAAGGGTGGAGGGCCCCCACACCGAGCTAAGTGCACTTTATATTTATTTCAAGTTACAGTTTCTGAACTAGTTTGTTTTATACTTAATTTGTTAATTAGATATATGCTGATGTTTTATGAGTGTTGATGAATCTAATTCTAATTCCTATTCTACATATGAAAGGAAAATCCAATGTTTAATTTAAACATTACTTCTATATTATTAAGAGCTAGAGCCAAAATTCATCTTTTCCTACTTTTTAATGATTTTCTGAAGCTCTTGTTTTATAAAAATAGTATTAATGATGAATGAATCTATAATGAGGGACAAACAGGATCTGTTTAGTTAAGAGCCTCTTCAATTATTGTTTCATGCATATTGATCTATTTCTCATTAGTTGTTTTGGTTTCTAATTCATGAAGTAATTGTGTAAGAGAAGGACAAACTAGTTCTCCTAAGTTAGGAGCTTCTTCTACTACTGATTACATAATTGAATTTAGAAATTATTTAGTTTAAATCTATATTTTTGATATGAATTTCCCTTGTTATTAATAAATAATCTTCCAACTTTATCATATTTGAAACCCATATATATTGGGGATGCTTCTAAGTCCTACAAGCCCAAATTGATAATAAATACTTTTGTTTGTTACCCGGTAAACAACCCAACAATGTGCATCTTAAGATCCTTCTCCTCCAAGATATTAAAGAGTTATTTGTTTCCCTCCATGTTGAAATATTCTCCACTATCCAAGTACCAGAAAGATCCAGTTGACACCATGCATGCGATGAGAGAGAAGTCCAACTCAAACTTTGAGGCCAAAGCTTCACCCACTGCAACTCCTGGAGACTTCTTGTTGTTATTCTTATTTTGTGGAAAATTTGTTGCATAGTGTCTATGACAATGAGAGTGAAAACATTTCACCTTTGACATGTCACATTTCTTGCCTTCTTTTCCAGTCTCAAATTTGGTATGGGACTTCTTCCCCTTCCCCTTCTTTGCCTTACCAGTGAAGGAAAAATTTTCCTCATCATCAATCTTGGATGAGGATCCATCCCTAGTATTTTGCCGAAACTCTCCTTGTACCAAATCCGACCATAGTCACTCCCAATATGGTAACTTCTCCCTCCCATTCACAGAGTCCTGTTAACTATCCAAGCTCTTGGGAAGGCCTAGAAGTGCTAAGCTCACCAATTCATCATCATATATAGTAATCCCACCACTTCCAAGCTCATCTCGACATTGAGTTAACTTGGTCAAGTATTTCTGGATTGGGTCGCCCTTCTCCATTTTGATTTTCCTGAGCTTGTCCTTGAGTTCCAATTTTCTGTGGACACTACTACTTTGCAACAGATCTGTCAAGGCCTTCCACATAGCATATGGAGTTTCCTTTCCATGGAGACATGAGACAATATGATCTTGAACTCCCTGTAATGAGATCCTCCTCGCCTTTGCGACATTCTTCCTCCATGTTTCATTCTGCGCAACATCTGCTTGATTGAGTTTAGGAATATTAGTTTCAATGAAATCCTTCAACCCATTATCCTCTAATATTGCCTCTATCTTTTCCCTCCATGCAATATAATTCAAATTTTCCTTGAGTGCATATTCGAGTCTCAAGGCTATGAAAGACGTCCTGGTCAACTTCTAGATCTAAAGAATGTATGTGAAAAATTGAGTATTGTTCAGCACAAACTCAATTTCTTCTCCACTGTTATGATTCCTGGCACTTTGATGCCATGTAAAAATTGCACCAATGGATTCAATTCGATCACGCAATGTACTAAAAAAATATATTGAATCCTTCTACAATATTTGCAGAATATAAAACATGATCGCTCAATCACATGCAAGTAAGATAAAGAAGTAAATCAATCGCACAAGATAATATTATCCCAGAGAAAGCAACTTCTCAAAACCCCTCCATATTTATTTTATAATCAATGAAGGAATCAGGAAACAATACAATGCATGTGTGCTCACAAGAACCTCATACACTCTACCAATCATCTCACACTGATCTAGGAAAAATTGGACCAACACATAGCCAATTTCCTACCCACCTTCAGTTTTCCTTGCTCACCCAATCCCTAGGAAAAATAATTCATATTAAATAGAAATTCCAACCTTCCCTGACTACGCAATCCATCATGGGCATCCTCTAGCTTTATAATGTCTCTCAGGAAATTTGCTAATAATACAACTGATAGTTTACTCACCTTTAACCTTTGTCTCAACTGGTTCATTATCAAAATTGACATGCATGCAGCTATTAATAGTGAATCATCAGTTACTTGGTAGATCACTACTTGTGAATTAAATATAATTTAATTCACTTGACCTTCCACTAGCTCATCACTTAGTTAGAACTAGTTAAATTGATTTTAACTCAATTAATTTGGGTTAACTGATTAAAAGCGCACCACACTAGTGCTGCAACTACAACTGGACCCTGTAAATAATATAATCACTCTACATGCCTCACCTTTGACCCTCAACTCGAAATTCTTGAGCTAACTAAGTCTATCACTCTTAGTTAACTATTACAAGTTTTTATGAGATAAGATTACAATTTATTGTCCAATTTATTTAAAAATTAGACACCCACATTTAGCACTAATGTGTCACTGAATTCCTCACTCATGTGTGACTGGAATCCCACACTAGTATGTGGTGCATTTTCTTGTTGAAATTCAACAACATTTTCACAAGAGTTAAAATCTCTCTAAGTAATAGATTGTTCAAAGGAGCTTGAAGCATGAAGAGAATGTGTATTCTTGGATTGATTATTTTCAATGAATGATAATACATCCATTTTCCTTGATATTTTCTTCCTAGGATTAGCTTTTTACATCTAACTGAATATTCCATAAGTAAAATTTCAAATCGATCTAGAAACCTGCATCAACAGTTTCCAAGCATTGAGAATTACTAGATTTGTACATAGCATTAAAAGTAAAATAAGTGCAATGTTCGCAAAAATGATTATGCAATTTTTTATTAAAATTTTGTTCCAAGGGAAAAAGAAAAAAATAAATCATTACACACAAAAAAATAACATCATGATTCATCATCTATAAAACAAATAACATCATTCAAAAGTAAAATATATAAAAATTTCCATTAATTGATGCATATCTCGAAATCACCTAATGAGCACTTGAAAGCTTTAAACAAAACAACAAAGTATTACAATAACTTTAATCATCCTTTGCAAAACACGTCTCCATCCAAAGATTATATATAAATGATGAGAATTTTCTCCAAGATCAAATATTAATTAGAATAGGTCTTGCTTGCACCTACAGTTTTCCACTATATAGTTTTTAAGTTTGATGTCTTTATAAACCAACTTATACATACTCAAGCATAAATAGATATTTACTTCATGTATCCCCACCCTACAATGACTCAAAATATGCACATTTCATATATTCATATATGTGGTTTTTGTTTTTGGTGCTAAAATACATGTGGTTTTTGTTTCATGCCTTGTGGGCCCTCTTTGGTTTGTGGTTATTATCTATGAGATGGACATAAGAATAAAAATTCATTCTACTACAGTAGCATACCTCCATACCACTACAAGATGTAGAGAAATTGGAAACAACGTGTCTCATTAAGGCACTCCTTGTGTGAAGGTTGTCAGCTCAAAATGCCATGGGTACATTCAGATATCCCATGGGTACCTTACAATCTTCCATGTCTAGCTTCAATGTTTAAAGTTAAAAATGCTCTACGATACCCATTAGTCATTCATTGTATTTGGATGCTCATATTGCCTCAGTAACTGAAGGTTTTCACTTGAGCCTTTTTCAATTCAATTTGTAAGGTATATTCAAATGAATTTTTAGAATAATTCTATTTTTTAATAAATTTGACTCTTGATGCACAGACATATTGAACTACCACCAACATTCCTTATCACCATCCTCACCTGTAGACTATGAAGTATGTATGCCAATATATTATTATCTAAAATTCGAGTTATTGAAGTCACTCTCCTTCATTTCCTTATAATTGAAAACGAGAAGTTCAAAAATTGACAATCTGTATGCAATCTAACAATACATTATTTTTTAGTAGAAGTAAATTCTATATAAGTGTAACATAGAACTTTCATGATAATGAAATGAGAGATCAGAGATGATGGTTTTATAATATTCTGGAAGAAAATTAAAGGCAAATCAAAATTTTAGCAAAGTTACAAAATGAAGAGAAAGAGGCCGAAAATAGGATTAAGGCATAAAACTTAGCATATAATGAGCTAATTGTTGAAGATTATAACCCTTTCTACATGCTGGTTATTCATTACAATATTGAGCATTTTATGATGTAGTCTAAAGTGTGGAGGCATCGTTGTTTGCAGCATACAATAACAATTAAGGAAATTATAGGGAATATTCTTAGAAAAAAAGAAAAAAAGTCGTCACAATTCCAACTCAATGAAAAATATACAAAATTTTAAATTATTTGATTTCTTGCCATTGATGGCAATGTCGATGATGAGGGTCTCAACTTTAGTCTTCTAGAGTCATATTACAATTTATTGTCGGTTTATATTTTATTTCTTGCACTAGATGCATTGATTTCAATGTAGATGATTTCTAATCCTAGTTGATTACTTGCACTAATGCATTTATTTCAATGTAGATGGTGATTTCTAATCCTATTTGATTGTTTGTGCTCGATGCATTAATTTCATTACAATACTAAGTAATTTTTATAACAAGAACTTGAACATATGGACCTTCACCTCTTTTAAATTTGGTACTTGTATTGATTGTTGATTCCTCGAATATTCGGTAATTAGACAGACATGGGCACGGTCAAATAATTGACTGCACCCATGTCCGTCTGATTTCTGAATATTCGAGGAATCAAAAATTGATATACCATGGTTTCTGAATATTCGAGGAATCAACAATTGATATACCTATCCCCGTTAGAAAGTAGGGACTTTGACAATTTTTGAATTTCACCTTTTCTAAATGTGGCATTTTTATTAAAAAAAAATTGAACCTATGGACCTTCACCTTAAATGTAGTCTTTAGGAAGTAGGGGTTTTGACAATTTTGGAGATCAACACCCTTTTTAAATGTGGTATCTCAAAAGCAAGAGCTTTCACAATTTTGGAGATCATCAATGCAATATTTAAAAAATATTAGGGACATGAGACATCGTTTTTCCACCATGTCATTTTTATAACAATAACTTTGAACATATGGATCATTTTCACTTGTTTAGTGCTTGCTTCACTAAGGATTATAACATTAGCCTGACCGTCAAATTTTATTGACTTTCAATTCTTTTGCTCAATTTTAGCACTTTTTACCAAAGTTTTAGGAAAATGTTGAATATTCTTATTCGTAAATTCAGAAATAAATTTTTAATTTGTGGTAATCTTATTTATAGTTTTCATTTATATGTAATTTTGTGAGTGGTCACTCCATCGGTGAGTGCTATGACACTGCCACTAACACTATTATGTTGTTGCTCTGCCTAATGATGTAAGAACTGATATGGTTGCAGATCCTTTAAGTAGGCAAGGGAAGGCTAAACAAATCTTCATAATGTTGATACATTGTGTAGAGGGTAGAAATGCACAGGAAAAAACTAAGAGATGAGACTCCTCTGCACTCCACATAACATAATCTATTAACTTTCTAGATTTTTCAGTTCATTGGCAATAACCATAAGATTCTTAGTAATGTATTAAAGTTTTAGATTTTTCAGTTCATTGGAAATAACAATAAGCTTCTTAATCAGTTTTAGCACTCACTTTGAACTACTAATCTTACAACTTCTCCAAAAAATTATCATACAGCTTCTCCGAAAAATTATCAGTATATATCAAAGGACTATTAATTTTTAAACAAAGAGCTCAGGTAGTTTATTTCACAGAGGACTTCACATGTGCTGATTAATTTGCAGTTCAATATATTTGCATATACTGTTTGCATGTCTTGTTGATGTATGTAGTATTTGGCATGGGTCGAACCAATGAATTCATTTTGTTAGTTGAAGGCAAAAGACATATCATCGATGACATCTGCTCTCTTACTCATTACACCAATCAAAGAACGTCAATCACATGCCATGATTTTCGTATCAAACCAAAATTAAAATAATGAACATCGACTGTTTGTACACCATCATCATAATATTCCGTGAAAAATTAATGACACAATGTCTCAAACTGATTCAAAAACCAATGAATGAAATTGCAACTCAATGTGAAAAGCCTATAGTTACTGGATGCCAATTACATAATAACAACGGCTTCTAAGACAATCCAAAAGTCGTGTAGCAGTGTTGGTTGTTGGTTGTTGAGCGACGCCTTTCATGAGGATTGCGTTCTCAACGCGCAGAATAACACTCTACCATTTCCATATACCATCTATCATGAATAACACAATAAATAAGAATAAATACTAAGCCTATAGCCCATATATATATATATATATATATATATATATATATATATATATATATAAAACATAGCACATAAATATTAAATGATTCAATGTCATATAATATTACTCGGCCGGAGTATACTACTCCATTGAAGTTCGAAGGGTCCAAAGTCGAAGTGAAAAGAAGTGCGATTAGCAATACCTCCACACCTTTGCACTTCACCATTCCACATTTATTTACATCCTCATTTGTCAATTTATTTGTTTAGATATATATACGCAACTTTGTCTTCCAAATCTAACCGCCAACCAGAGTACTGACAGTATAAACATGTGAGTGCCTGTACCGAACTCTCTATCATTACACTAAAATTATGTGATGTAATCCTTCCCATCTTTTGCAAGGAAACAATATGGTGAATAATTTGAACCTTGATATGGATTGAAACACTCATATTTATGTAGAAAGTATATAACAAGCATGTATATCTTTGATTCACTCTATCTAAAAATGTACTAAATTTAAATATTGAATCGTTTTTACAATTTTTTTGCAGAATTTAAAACACAATCGCTAATCACATGAACATGAAGAAGAATCAAATCACACACAACACAGATAATTTCCAGGGGAAAGCTTACACCTCAAAACCCCACTATCCTCTATTGTATATTCACAGCATGGATCATGAAACAATTACATACAAAACTCTTCTCACAAGAGCCCTCCAGTCGTCAGCTAATTGTCTCACACTGTCATGAAAAAAACTGACCAACGCATAGCTAATTCTCAGCCTCTAGACAACATGCCTTGCTTGTGCAATCCCTGATGAATCCAATCCCTAAAATATAGGAATTCTTACCTTCCTTGACTCGCAAGTATCATGGGCACTCCACTGGGTATTTGGTTGCATGGGTGCAACTCAATAATCCTGCAACTGATAATCAACTTCCCTTTCACCTAGATCTCATTGGGTCTCCACTGGATCTGACATGCATGCAACTAATAATAGTAAAACATCAGTTGCATGTGAGATCACTGCTTGTGAATTAATTAATATTTAATTCACTTGATCTCTCACTAGTGTATATTCAATTACAATTAGAACACCTGAATTTAACTCACTAAACTGAGTTAAACTGATTTACAATATGCATTAACTAATGCACCGCTGCACTTCGAACTCTGTTACAACTAGAATTACTCTCCATGCCTCACCAACTACCTCTAACTCGAAATCCACTAGCTAACTGAGTTTATCACACTCAGTTAACTATTACAAGTCATCATTGAGAATATATTATAGTTTATTGTCCATTCTAATTAAGGGTAACTAAAGATAGACATGCACCTAAATATAGCATAGTGGGCCCCACCCTAGTTTAGGTGCTTAATGCAACTAGGTGTGGATGTTGAATTTTCTTGTTGAATCTCAACACTCCCTCTCAACAAGAAATGGACTATACTTTAGCCCAATCTTGTTTCTATGGTATTCGAATTTTCTCCTGGTGAGTGCCTTCGTCAAAATATCTGCATCTTGATCTTCCATGGGAATGTATTGAAGCAACATTATTCTTCTTTGCATGAAATATATGAGATGATGGTACCATATATCTATATGCTTGGACCTATCATGAAACACAGGATTAATCGAGAGTTTAATGCAACTCTGATTATCATAATGTATCACTTTTGGATCCATATGAGAACTAAACAAACCAACCAATATCTTTCTCATCCAGATAGTCTCACATGCATCTTGACTTGCTGGCATGTATTCTGCTTCCGTTGAACTGAGTGCCACAAACTATTTTTTCCTGTTGTACCAGGAAAATGTTGTCGATCCTATGCTAAATATCCCTCCTGATGTGCTCTTTCTATCTGATGGACTGCCAACCCAATCTGCATCCCTGAAGCTTTGAAGCTTCACTCCCTATTTCTGTCTGTACCATACAATATACGCTGATGTGCCCCTCAAGTATTTCAAGACATGATTCCCCGCCTTCCAAAAGAACTTGGTAGGCTTAACCATAGCTTGACTCAGCTGGTTAATTGCGTAGCAAATGTCCGGTCTCATGTTCACCAAATACATTAGTAAACCCACTAACTACCTATAAACAGTAGGATCCACTACCTCTCTAGAAGTAACATCCTCTTTCCCCGAATTTCTTGGAAGAGGAGTATCCATGGGTTTGAAGCTCTCCATGTGAAACTTACCCAATATCTCCTTTGCATACTTGCCTTGAGACGCAAAAATTTCACCATCCCGCTACCATATTTCCAATCCAAGGAAATAATGAAGGAGTCCCATGTCCTTCATTTCAAACTCCCTTGCAAGATCCTCCTTGCATGAGTGTATCAGTTGCTCATCACCAGTAAAAATTAAATCATAAAAATAAAGAAAAATTGTTAATATCTTACCCTCAACCACAATATGGTACAACTTTTCATCTACTTCATTTTTGGGGAAGCCCAATGTGGTGAAATAGTTGTCTATCTGAGTGTACCAAGCACGGGGTGCTTACTTCAGCACATATAGTGCTCTCTTGAGTCAGCACACATGTGACTCACTGTTGAAGATCTCGAAACCTTCAGGTTGCTCTATGTACATCTCTTCCTCAATGATCCCATTGAGAAACACAGTTTTCACATCTATCTGATGAATGCACCAACCCATCTGTGCTGGAGTGCAAGGATGGATCTTATGGAAGATTACCTTGAAAAAAATGCAAAAGTATCATCATAATCTACCCCCTCGATATGTGAGAATCCTCGGGCCAAAAATATGGCCTTGTAATTCTCCACACTCCGATCAACAGCTTGTTTTACCTTGCAGATCCATTTCAATCCAACCATTGATTTTTCGACTGCTCTCGGGACAACTTCCCATGCACTGTTTTTGACAATGGATTCATACTCCTCCACCATTGCATCAACCCAAGTTGGTTGCTTCACTTCTTCCTAAAAGGAATATGGTTCAGTCACAATACATTTTCTCATAAGAGCCATGTATCCAGTAAATCGGTTAGAAGATTGTCTCTGTGTGCGTTGTGAAGTAGGGGCTCCTACATTCTCCGCATCATCAAGTCTCAATCTATCAGCTTCCATGGTGCACTTTTTGCCATTTCGGATGGATGGCTCTGCATGAGTGTTTTCCTCCACTCCATGAACCTCCTCATGTGGCTAATCCACACCTTGAGACTCATCCTTAGGAACCAATAGTTCTTCCTCTGCATGCAAGTCCAAATCCCTCTCAAGGGAAAACCGCATGGCATTCTCCTATTCAAATTTTATATCCCGTCGCATAATAGTCATTATGTTGTTTGGAAAATACACACGATAAAACAACATGGCATTCTCCTCATCAAATTTGATATCCCGTTGCACAATAGTAATTTTGTTGTTTGGAAAATACACACGATAATTATGGGGTGTTTCAGTGTACCCCACAAAAATCCCGATTTCAGTTGTCAGTTCCATCTTTTTCCTGGCGTCCTTGGTCACATGCACATAAAAAAATGAGCCAAAAAATCATAAAGTGTGAAACATCAAGTTTCTTAC
The DNA here is from genome assembly GCA_034641835.2 of Pinus albicaulis. Lineage (NCBI taxonomy): Eukaryota > Viridiplantae > Streptophyta > Pinopsida > Pinales > Pinaceae > Pinus > Pinus albicaulis. The sequence continues at coordinate 1,411,289,155 of CM076575.1, forward strand.
CGGTGAAAGCCTTTTCAGTTGTACTCATGCCAAGTATCCTAGGAGGACAACAGTTCTACACATGTACCGTTGTGTTTCATGCTTTCGCCCAGAGATGCATCAGTAGGCCTTGATCATGCAACATCACTCGTGCTGGACCCACTATCATTTTTTTCTCTCTCCACGACCCCATTCTGCTATGGGTTTACTACAAGGAAAAAGGACATTGGTGAGGGTAATTTTTGTGACAGACCTTTAAGGTCTGTCACCTATGTCACATATGGTGGCGGTCCTTATAAAAGCTTCATTGTAAGTGTATATAGTGATGGTCCTTTAAGGTTCGTTACTAAAGCCATTTTCAATGACACTTTTGGTGAGGGTCATTAAAGGCCCATCACTAATTCTCTCCTTGATGACACTTCTAGTGAAAAAATTTTAATGACCATCACCAATGCTCTTTTTGTTACTTTTGGTGACGGTCAAAAAATGTTCATCATCATTGATCATTCCAATGATTTTTTGATGACACTATGTGCTTGTTAATATATATTTTGTCAAAAGATAATGATTTAAGACCATTATTGTGGAGTATTTTCTTATAATATTTCCAAGGCCATAGAGGTTAGATTCAGTCGATTTTTTAAGAAGTAATTAGTGTATATTTTTTCCCTCATGTAATGACTAGTCGAATAGAGTTTTCCTATGAGTCAACACATGATTCATATATATTAATTTTATTATCTAGAAAATTCCCTTTTAGATAAAGTTCCACTAGTGTGTGAGGAAAATATATTAGTTAATACATAATCAAGCTCTGACAATGCTATTAATGAGAAATACCTAATACTCCTCAACAATCCAGGCACACCTTAAATTAATGCTTTGGCATACACTAACATTTATTAGCACCTCACATGTCTTGGAACATCTTTGTCCCAAGAACATCTTGTCATGACACTGACACCCAAGCACATGGTGGCATGTGTTAGCACAACATGGAACTCTCCTAGCATGTGTTGGCATGCATGTAGTCCCTAGCATGCCCTGGAACACCTTGGTTGAATTCATTGACATACATTAGCACTTGGCATGTATTGGGACCTATTATTAGTGTGCCTAGCATGCCCCTTTTGAAAAAGATAAAGTCACGACTTATTAACCTTGTTGTTGATTCTTCCTTTTGTTGCCTTGATACTTCTTGACACATATTGAAATACCCTAGAACCCTGCACATCCTTAGCACCTAGCATGTATTGGAATATATTGGAACTATTAATTGGCACATATAATTAGCACACCTTGGAACTCTCGAGCACACTTTGGGAATTCTTGACATGCCTTGATATTACCTAGCATGCCTTACCAATGCTTAGCATACCTTGTCACTCCCTCCTTGGCATGATAGCTAGCACTCATTAACACTATTCACTGGCACACGCTCCTCATATTCATTAACTTCCATGAATTTTTACCTAGTGCTCCCTTAGTGTTTTGTCCTAGTACTCCTTAACACTCCTCAACATGCATTAGCACTCTCTAGCACACCTTAGCACTCTTCAACATGCCCTTCCACTTCATAACATGCATAACACTCCCTAACACATATTTGCGCTTGGAAAGTATTATCATGTATGGAATACATTGATATGCCTTGGTATGATATCACATGGTTTAATGTTAAATTATTTGAGATCAATTTTTGGAAATTAGATGAGAAGCAACAAAGGAAGACTTAGCACTTAGAATGCACTAAGACTTTACACTTGGAACCTATTGTTGCCTAGTGTTGGTGTGCCTAGCATGCCCCTCTTGGAAAAGGAAAATTTGTGACTTATTAGCCCTCTTATGTGTTCATTTCCCTATTGTTTAACTTGTTTCTCCCTTTTGTTGCCTTGACAATCCCTCGCACACATTGACACATCCTTGCACATCTTGGAATGCCTTATCACTTGGCACATATTAGCATGTTTGACATGCCTTTGCACTATCTGGCACATCTTAGCATTCCCTAGCATTCTTTGGCACTCAAGTCCTCACAACTAGCCTTTACATTTTTCACGACTTGGGAACCCAATTAATTCCTTAGCTACTGCAATTAATGTGACAATATTGGTCTACTTCAACCTCAACAACTTGACCAATTGCACCTACTACAAGTATATTGTGCCTTTTTCATGTAAGAACTACCTATAACTCATCTTAGGCCACAAACGTACAAGCTCAAATTGTCCCACTTAACTATTTACCAAGACAAGGATCACTTGATCTAGCCATGGGCATAAAAAACTATGCAACATAACTTACACAGGAAATATTTCACATGTATGTTCAATTCATATAAATAGTAGAAAATTAACTAAGAGTTTGCAAAAACCAGAATATGCACAAGGCACACAAGATATAAGCTGACACAGGCCGAGTGCCCCAAAAGTTATACAGAATAATGTAGAATATGCTATTATCTAGAATAGTTTAAAACATGAGCATGTAGCCAAAGTGTGCCACATCTCATATAAAAAAAATAGCTAAAGGAAAAAAAATGTTGTGCCTAGCACAAAGTGATCTCCCTTTGTATAAAACTACTATGTCGAGCTCCGTATAACAATCATAGGCTTTCCTCCTGTAAATCCTATTATGAACTTCTCCTTATCAGACTTGAATTCGCTAACACTCCCTTGCACACACTCTTATTCGTTCCTTTCCATGCATTTTGACCTAGTTATCCTTTGATATGCCCCGAGATCCCCTCACACTCTTTGGCATGCATTGACATTGTTAGACATGTGTTAGCATGCCTTTTCATTCTTTTTCATGCCCTAACCCTCCCTAGATATCATGCCGTCACAACTACCCTTACTTAATTTGCAACTTGGGAACCCAACCAAGCCCTCGCTTGACTACAAGAGCTTGACCAAGTTACGGTTACTACAACTAGACTATGTTCTTGAATTGTGTAGCTTGGGAGGTACTCAACAAACCTATTGAGATGAGATTGTGTGAGTTTTTTCACAAAAGGCTTTGTCGGAAAAGAAGCCAAGCAAAAGGATTTTGGACCCAAGATGGGGCTAAAAATCTAAAAGAAAATTAATATTTCCTAAGGCATAAGTGGGTAGAAACCACATAAGTTATAGAGGGTTCCTAAGAGGTCTAGGAAAATCTATTTAAGGAGGCCTTAGGATGAAGGAAAGAACATGATCGCCAATTCTAGTAGAAGAGGACTTACATTCGACGTCATCTAGAAGGATGATGAAAACAATAGCCCAAGTTGAGTCCAGTCACTCCCAAATTTAGGCACATGTAAGAGATATTGAACCTGGAATTTCTTGCTCTACTATTGATGCAAGTAAATAAAAATCTAACAACTTGGCTTAGCTTGACGTAATTTGGCGAGTCAAACCAAAATAATTTGATTTAGATGAAGATGTGTTCGATCAACAAATCAATCTGTTGGATGCAAAGATTAGAAAAACCTTAAAGAGATTTGAGCCCAGATACTCTGGGACTCAAGCTCTAGAAATTAAACATTCATTTACAGATTAGAAGGAAATAATGACATCTATTGCGGAACTGACTGTAGTCCTAGAAAAATCCCAACCATAGGACACCTCAGCACTCAAAGAGGTGTTACCTATAAGCAGACCCCATTTTATCTTGACAAATGACTTTGAGACAAACATCTTAAATATTACAGTGGTTCAGCCTGAGCTAGGGGAAAACCCACATATGGTTGGATATGGGACCCCTTCCCTAACCATAAACTTGGGCAAAGTGTCAAACATGGATGTGATAAATTTACATCGACAAGCAGGTGAAATTGTAGCACAGAGGATATTGGACTCCATATCAGGGAACAATAAGATGCAGTCCATGATCTAGAAGGTCTCTGAGCAATTGAACATAGCCCATATGGCCTTGCGCACCAAGGCCAATCAGATCAAATAATTGGATGAGATTGTCATTCGCTAGTTTGGAAACCCTAAAGATACTACTCCTCTGAAGAAATTACTCGATGAGAAAGAAAAAGAGATTATGTGCTCCAAGAAATATTGAAGATATCGAACCATGAACCTCATGTTCTGATACAAGATTTCAAGAAGAAAGAGGAGGTCGAACTTCATCTTCAAGAAATAGAATATGTTATGCGGATGAAGGAAGAAGAGCGACATAGTGCTCTCAAGCATCTAGAGGCAGTTAGAGAAAAATATCATGAATAAGAGGAGTGACACCTAAAACTCTTGCCAGTGTATAAGGCTTCAATTTATAAGGTTGTTAGTTCAGTCCAGACAATTGAGTCAGAAGATCCCAAGTTATTACGCATCAAGATTACCCAGTTAGAACAAGAGTTGCATCTAGCCAACTAAGAAATCGCAAGATTTGACCACAGAATTGACGTTGTCATGGGGCAGAAGAAAATTGAAATTGAGAAGATTCAAGATGATCTAAAGGACAAACATAATGAGGTAAAAATATGGTAGAATTTTCTTGTGTCATAGTGATAGGAAAGAAGGTACTAATGCAGGCTAAAGGAAAAATCTAGAGAGAGGTTTGGAAAAAAATCACTATGGTTGAGTCATATGTGAGAATTTTCTTGTAGTGCGAAAAGGATCTAATACCAAGTGCCAGTCTGGAGGAAAATTATAAATTTGAGACCTTAGATAAAAGTTTGGAATACCTTGATGCCATCATAGATCTTGCCAATACTTTGGAAGATGACACTTTAGTAGAACTAGAGCTACCTCCTAGAGAGGAATGTGCTTTCTCTTTGTGTATGTTAAAGGAGAAGCAAGTCGCTATGTAGGCAATGCAGGATGAATTCGATAGATTTATAAAATATATAAATGAATTCGAAATCGAGTGGAATTATTTAGGAAGATTCGGTGTGCCTTCATTATGTAATGAGGAAAATTGGGAAATTTCCTAGCAGAGGATATCCGATCAATTGAAATAAATGAAACAAGATCTGGGTTGTCTAGCCATACTAGTGGAAGAATATGTTTCTTATTCTATGACTGTCAATGCCTTTTGTAAGGAATTTAATATTTTTTCTGGGGTAAACAAGATCATACAGAATCTCCCTACCACCAGGTATCAAATAAGATCATGTTTTGCAGTGGAAATTTCCAAATACAAGAACATTCCCTAGTTAGCTGCTACTTAATGGTACAAATTAGTCAAATTGAAAAACAGTTTTAAATCGAATGCAATAGTCCAAAAGTTCTCTTATACGTCATGGGTCATTGAGTCAGTCCCACCAATGTAGTATGTCACAGATCAACCAGAAGACTGGAACGAAATTCCCCTTATTAAAACTCAGGCACTAATTGTAAGGATACGTGGGGTGCACACACTCTCTCTAACGAGGCTGACTAAAAGGACCAAGTCGTTAAATTCACAAAGGCGACACAATGCTTAATCATTTCATTGCCAAGATTTACTTTACTTTTATTTTTTTTATATTTCAATTTCAATTGGTTACAATAGAAAAAATTACTAAAACAATTATTTCGAAAACTATTATTTAAAACCCTGTTTCTCGTCACAGGGGGTTGTTTGCAGAAGTCGAACAAGGAGTATTTCAATGAGTTGGAGGAGAAGAACATGGAGGTTCATATTGAGCTAGGAGATAATTTAAATTACATGACCAAGGGTGTTGGTGCCATCATCTTTGAGAGGGAGTCTGAAAGATCTCTCCATCTTAGAGATTTTCTTTATGTTCTAGGACTAAATAAGAACCTTGTTTCAGTATCAACCCTTGAGGACAAGGGATATGAAGTAATATTAAATAGAGGTAAGGCATACCTCAAGCACTTAGATTCTGGATTAGTGAAGCATATAGATGTGAGGGCGAGGAACATGCACAATTTGTAGGTGGAGACTTGTGTAGCCTTGAGCAACAAGGCAAGTGGTGAGAAGAGTAGAGATGTTGGAGAACTTTGGCATAAGTTCATGGGATACTTGCATAACGGGGTGTTGAAGATTCTTCAACAAATAAACGCATGCTTACCAGTGTCTAGTTTTAACTAGCATGATGTGTGAAAGGGGTACACAAATGGAAATTATGCCAAGACTACTTTTCAAGGTTGAGACAATAGAGCCAAATGGGTTTTGGAGTTGGTGCATTCAGATATATGCAGGCCCTTCTCTTCTCCATCTCTTATGAGACATGGGTATTATGTTAATTTAATTGTGATTATTTTTGGAAAATTTGGATATTTTTTTATGAAGAAGAAATATGAGGTCTTAACCAAGTTCATGGAGTTTAAGGCCTTGGTATAAAACTAGATTGAGAAGAAGATCAAGGCAATGAGGAGTGAAAATGGTGAATAATATTCCTATAACTCCTTCAAGGTTTTGTGTGTGAAGGAGATCATTAGGAGAGAGCCGATAACACCTCATAACCCCAAGCAGAATGGGTTATATGAGAGGATGAACTACAATGTTGTTGGAGCGACCAAGACCATGTTGCATGATCAAGGATTTCATATGTTATTCTGGGTAGAGGCATGCAACACTACAATATTTCTGCAAAATAATAGTCCATGCAGGGTTCTTGTATGAGTTACACCGGAGGAGGCTTTCATAGGAAAGAAGCCTTATGTTTCACACTTCTATATATTTGTCACAAAATTTTATTACCATGTGTCCAAATATAGCAGGAAGAAGTTGGAGCCCACAACAAAAAAGGGTATTTTTGTGGGATATAATGAGACAAATCATGCATATAAGGTGTATCTGCTAGGACTCAAGAAGATTGTTCTCAGATGAGATGTGATGTTTTAAGAGCCCAGAGCTCTAAGGGAGTCCTTAGAGTGAGAGTACGTTGAAGTACCTGAGGTGGAGGAGCTACTCACTCCCAATGAGGATCCTTAGCTAGGATCATAGGAGAAGAGACCAAGACAAGAGTAGAATCCTAACATTGGGAGGAAGAAAGCTAAGTGGGCCACGAAGTTGATTCGTGAGGCTAAGGAGTGGGTTGAATCTCATGTAACCATGTTCAAGTAGAGTGACTAGCCACAAAAGTACACTGACTATATGGCATTGATGACAAGAGTGGTGGACACCGAGCCTTCTAGTTATAAGGAGGTAGCTTCTAAGCAAGTTTGGAAGGGTGCCATGGTGGAGGAATATTCCTCCATCATGAAGAATGGAATCTAAGAGATTTTTCCATGACCTAAGGGAAAATTAGTTGTAGGATCACACTGGGTGTACAAGGTGAAGCATGGAGAAAATGGGATTGTGGAGAAGTACAAGGCCATGTTTGTGGTTCAGGTCTTCTCACATATTGAGGGAATATATTACGAGCTTACCTTTTCTCGAGTAGCATGGTATTCATCCATCAGAACTATTCTGACACTTGCAACATAATGGGGTGGAAGATCCACTAGATGGACATGAAGATATCATTCCTCAAAAAAGTGGTTGAGTAGGAGTTTTATATGGAGCAACTACAGGGATTTCAGTAGTTCGACAGAGACACACATGTGTGCAGGATGAAGAGAGCTCTTTATGGGATAAAGAAGGCTCCAAGAGCATGGTACACTCGTATTGATAGATACCTTTAAGGATTAGGCTTCACTAACAGTGAGGCAAATGCAAACTTGTAGTACATCATGGTTGGAGGGCTTCCACTCATTCTACTTCTCTATGTTGACGACCTTATATTGACTAAAGAAAAAACCTTGATTCGATTGCAAGGAGCACCTTGCAAGGAATTTTGAGATTAAGGATATGGGGCTTATGCATTATTTCCTTGCATTGGAGGTTTTCTAAGGTGATGGTAATATCTTCATGGGAAAATGGAAGTACACTACAAAACATTCTCTAGATATTTCATATGTAGGATTTCAGGCCCATGGACCCACATAAAGTCATAAATTAGAGGAAGGTGGATGCTAGTAGAGTAGAGTGAGCAGAAGCTATAGTATGCAAGAAACTCATCATGTCGTTGATGTACTTGGTCAATACATGACTTGATATTTGTTTTGCAGTCAACCAACTGAGTCAGTTCATAATGGAACCAACCAAAGTTCACTGGGTTGTTGTGAAAAATGTTTTCAAGTGTCTTATAGGCATAATAGATTATGGTTTGTGGTAAAAAAATGTTGATCGGGTGAGGCTTGAGGGCTTCACAAATGTAAATTGGGCAGGATGCTCCACAAATCACAAGAGTACTTTAGGTGGCATCTTCAGAAATTGGGTTGCAGGTGTTTCTAGTATTATAGTTGGAAGCAGAGGTCAATTACAGTTAGTTTATTATAGGCTAATCATATGGATGCTAGTTTTGCGGCAAGCAAGAATATTTGGATCATGAATTTGCTTGCGAGACTTTTCAGATAGGGGATGGACCCTACTATGATACACTGTGATAATCAGAGTTGCATCAAGATCTCTGAGAACCCATTATTTCATGACGCTCATAGGATATCGAGATCATGTATCATCATCTAAAAGATTATGTAGAAATGGATAGTGAAGTTTCCATACATCCCAAAATAGGAGCATACAACATGTATCTTGACCAAGGCATTGGAAATAAGCACTTTTGTCCATTTTAGAGATTAGTTGGGAGTTGTACAAAATCCCTTACTTGCTAAGAGGGAGTGTTGAAAATAGTAGCAAGGAAGTTCTTCTTGAATTATGCCTTAGTCAAGAAAGACCTAGATTAGTCCTCCTTTAACATGCACGAGTTCAAGGATGATTTTATGGAGCAGCTAACTCATGTGAAGAATTGGAGGCTCAAGTTTATTTTTCTCCAAGTGTGATTTTATAAGAGGCAAGAATGAATTAGAAGAGTTAGTTTGACTCAGTTGACACATCAATCACAAGTTTGAGTTATAAATATTAGCTTTCCAGTTATAACATGCGTCTAAAGGCTTAAAAGGAGGACAAAGGCACATCGTTGTATTATATTTGTAAGAACAATTTTATGTGAGAGCTTGTTGTAGGAACAATGTATCAAGGAGGATCCTCTATGCAGATCACCGATAGATTTTTCCTTCCAGAACTGCACTAAAAATTAGGATTTAATTCCTAAATAATAGGGGCTTGTCCAGCGCTAGGAAATAATAGACTTAAGTGCAAAGAAATATGGGTTGAGTCAAGTTCTTGCAGGGAGGTTTCAAGCTAAGTCACTACTAGAGAGAAAAACCTTATACTCTATTGGAACAATTTTCCTTGTAAAGAATTATTTTTCCTCAATTTACGCCAATAAAATCTACAACAAGTAGAGGGTTTTCCCATTTGAGTTCCCCAAAAAAATATTGTGTTATTATGTGTGATTGTGTTTCTTTATCTTTTTTTATGTTCTGCTAGTTATCGCTCATAGAGAAATCTTGTGTCTTGCTGTAACAAAATTAGTTTTAGATTTGTTCATTCAAGCAGTTGCAGGATTTCAAGGAATTTTTACACCCCTTAACTTTTAGAACCCCTAATTCTTTCTCCCAAACCATAGGTGCTCCAACACTAATATTCTTGTTCATATTAAGTTTTTTTTTGCTAACCCCTCCAAATACAACCTCCAAGAACTACTAGGGTTCAAGGAAAAGAGCCACAAGGTCCTCAAATTTGATCCACATTTTATGGACAATCACAATTCCCTTAAATATCCTCCATGTATTTTATTTCAAAGGGTGATAAGGGGATTGGGGGCCCCATTATCACAAACCATAAGCCCTTAACCTGTTATTGCCTAAATCCACCTCAAGCTGAAGGAAGGCAGAGTTCAGGGTAACATCAAACCACGCTCAGTCTGGTAGTTAGCCCTACCAGAACAAGAGAGGGCTCTCTCCGGGTCAAACTCAGTAAAAATGATCAATAGGGTCTGAGACGACTTGCAATGAATACTGATTTTAGGCTAGGTATTTAAATCAAGGAGTTTGAAATGAGTTTTTGGGGGTTTTGTTGGAGAAAAGGGAAATGCAATTTTGGGCTTGGGGATGAGGCCAAATTCTTGTAGAGTTCAATTTTGGGGAAAGGAAGGCAATGGATTTGATGTCTTAGATTGAATGAATGGATAGAAAAGACAGCTGAGGAGCTTAAGAGGGCAATGGGCTGCAAGGATCCTCTTCAAACAGAAGAAAACATATAAAACTAAACAAAATTATAAGGCAGAGCACCAACAAACTAATGAATTCTACCTTAGTCACTCATTTGTTTAATTTCAGAAGCAAAGAGAAGGAAAATGGCATACATAAAACATTAATGAACTTACAATTACCTGGAGAAAAACACCATCAAAACTCAGAGCTACAAGGATCCCAACAAGTGCTGCAAAACCCTGGTCTTTCCTTTGCCAAAAATGTTGAGATGAATATACAGTGAGGTGCCAAACTATTCCCAAGAGTCCAACCCTGAAAATGACTCAGAAAATACATAATATAGACCAGCCTAACCCCTCCCCATGCCTCTAGGGGTCGAGCTCATCCTTCTAGGAGTTGTTTCAACCAATTCTAAACTAGGAACTGAAATCTAGGCAATCAAACAACTTGCCTCTATATGGTAGGAAACTGATTCATTCATTTAATTTTCATTTTTTAGTGAATGAATAATCTAGAACAAGAAAAAATGTGCCAAATTTACATCATTGTCATGAAATTACATCAAGATATATCAAGAGTTACATCAAAAAGTGAAACTAGTCAAAACTAGGTGAAATTTTGAGCTGAAGAGTGAAAAATAGGCCAAACTTCTCTATGCGCCGCACCCAAAATCTCTATGCGTAGCACAAGTTTGAAGCTGATTTTTAGGCACTTCCCAAAGTCCAAATTGAACTTGTGATAGCTCGTTGGAAATCCCTACCTGTCTAATTTCCAACCCAAGTGGAATTTCTGGATGTGGATGTCATTTTCCCCTCCAAAACTTCAATCTCCCAAGACTGGTTCCTGTGTGTGCAAAAAGTGGCAGAAAGGCCATTTTCAAGGTGTTTTTGACCGTTTAGGCCACCCAGAACTTGATGAAATTATTAGGACATTCCTGAGCATGCATAAATTTTCATAAAAAATCCAAAAATGTAAATTTTTCTTCCTGTAGAGCTGCCAATCATAAGCGCGCACAAGGTGGCGCTATGCGTAGGGTAGGAAAACCTGTTTTGTGACCAAAAAAATTCAAAAATGACAAAATTTTCTCCAAATTCCTTGAAATTTGGGCTAAAGGTCCCTCATCAAGTATCATGCTCAGCCAAAGATGCTTCAGCCAAGATCATGTCTTCCATGCCCCCTCGATGCCTTCTTCATCTATGTTACCTGAGGTGAATATGAGGAGTTTGGTGTCTTTGTCTTGATTACCAAATGTGTGCCAGATAGAAAAGGACTGTGAACAGTGGGTACCATGGAATTTTTTCAAGTGAAATTCCTTTTGAAAACTTGCGATTTGACAAATGTGGAGACAATGGGACAGTCACTTGATTTTTAGGATAAACTTAGGGCTTTGGGGATTTTTTATAAGTGAAATAGGAAGTTGTAGGGTTTAGGGATAGGGACATTTGAGAATGAGTGATAATGGGATTATAAGGGAATAAGAGAGGGATATTAACAATGATGATATTACAATGAAGGGGAACAAAACCATAGGTGAGGAATGGTTTTTGAACTATTTGGCACAAAAATCACACTTTAAAATTCAAATACAAACCCTACGGAGCAGTTTTAAAGGAATGATAGGGTTTATGTTTTGATATTACAAATCCTCCAACCAATCTTCAAACAACTCCAAACACTGACCAAAGGTAATAGCAAGATGATTCACACTTACACGGAGCAACAGAGATTGATTTGTTTTGATTTTTTGGAAGCAGTGATGAAATTTTGTCTTGTCGGCCCTGTGCGTCGCGCAGTCAGCCCAATGCGCCACGCACGTTGAATTTTGCATTGTAAGAAACTGCCATATGCGTCGTGCAAGGTATGTGCGCTGCGCCAAACGCCTAATGTGCCACGACAATGAATTTGACCCACAGTTCGCCCTCCAAAACTGTCTTTTGATCTTTCACAATTTAACATGGCTTATTTGAGGATTTGTTTGCACATGAATTGTTTAAACGTGAAAATATTTCATATACATTAAGGATTTTGATTTTCATTTGGCAAATTCTCTTTCTACTTTTTCAGACTTTGGCATTTTCACATAAACTCTATTTTTACTTGTTTCCTTTGATTTTTTAGCTGATGATGAATTTTTTGTCGATCTTTTGCAGGGATGACTGGCACGGAACTTGGAAAAGGTGACCAGGGTTGCACCTGAAGATTTTGACAACTGAAATTTTTTGAAAATATACCTAGCTTTTATTACAAAGGAAAAAATGACGATTTTCTTCAAAACAGAGTTTTGAAGAAAAGTCATGATCAATCCTTATAACGATGAAATTTTGTGATGAAAACTTATTTTGAGCCTACCTCTGGCCTGCTGGCATTATTGGATGCTTTGAAGATGAAACCCTAGACCTAATGACTGAAATGACTCTTTGCCAACCAAAAGACCATCCATGACTATGAACGACTGTAAAATTGACTTTGATGAATTTTGATGAACTTTAATGATCAGACACAAACCAGCAGATACATGACATGAGGGAAAATGAGAGACAAGACCCTTCCGTCAGATAATCTATGCTTCTAATGTTATGCAACTGATTGGATGAATGAGACACCTAAAATGAGATGCAAGAAAGAGTTTTTGATCTCTGACGGAGATAATACTATACCGACTCTAACATAACCCATAACCACTAAATTCCCTATCCCCTTAACCCCCAAGCCATAATCCCTTAACACGTACATTCATAGCTCAGAACCCATTAACCCCTTGACTCATTAAACCTTAAGCCTCTAACTCCTAAACTAAAATCGATGAACCCCATAAGCCTTAACACCTTATCCACATAACTCGTGACCCTTAAACCCTGACCCATAACCCCCACTAGTACATATGGACCAAAAATCTGAGGTCGTACTCTAATAGTTCAGTCATACTATGATATTTTTATTGCAAATATTTTTTGATGTTTTTTAAAGCCCCGACATTTTTGGGATATCCGATAAAGAAAAATATCGTCGAATATCTAATGATATGTTAGTCAAATATCAAATGATAAATTTGTTCGTCAGATATGCAATGACAATTAAATGTTCCTTATATATCCAATGTTTGGCCAAGTGAATTATCTATTTATCAGAATATTGATGTTTGACGAAGTCAATATTTCTCTAGTTGGACAACGTCTCTCTAGTCAAAAAATGTTGAAATTCCAATGAAATGGTTGCTTTTTGGTCATAATACAAAAATATTTTATTTTTTTAATTGTATTACAAATATTTAAACACTATTGATGCTTGTTTTTTAAGATAATCATCATCGGAATTTTGGTAAGGAAAAATGTCACATAACATTCCTCCAAGAGGAAAAGGAGATGTGAGATCTACATTGGAGGCTTTGTGTGATTTCCTTCCCTTGTTTCATCCATTTTTATCATCCTTAAGCCCTCACAAAATTCAAAATTACTGAAAAGAGAATTTTAATCTTTGATGTTTGAACATGTCAAAAATTGATTTGTTTCCAACCCATTTTTTACAGTTGAACATCACACATCATTCAATGCATCCATCATGCTTTCTCTGGGATGGGACATAAGTATGAACACCTTCACAAACTAAGTTATTCCCTTGAAAAACTAAGCTTATGAACACATAAACCAATTATTTTTTAAGTAGTCATGCCTTTTTTTGAGTTTTAAGAACCCTAAAGGTCTTAGAGAAGTGTCTCACCCTATGGAAAACACTTAGGCACAAGTTTGTAAAAATCTGGATGGTTTTCAAGGCTTTCTTAATGTTTTTTATGTATTTCATAGAATTGTTTTTATGTGATATAGCCTGTATTGAAAAAAAAAATCACGTGATATGATAGAGGCCATGAAATTTTGAAGGGACATGTGGTAAACCCTCATTGGAATATCATGAGTTGGGAATTATTTGTCTTGTGACATCTGTCACATTGTCGTATCATTGAAAACTTTGAGGAGGACATGTGGCATGCTCTAGTTGGTGGTTGCACCTCTTGTAAACTTTGAGGTTAGCACATGTCACACATTGGTTGGTTGTTGCATGTCTATAGTATTTGTAGATGTGATAAATATGAGGAAATGGTGTTGCCACAAGATAAAATAATTTCATCATGCAATGAAGAAAGAGAGAAAGAAAAAGAAAGGAAAATATAAGGGATAGAGGAAGAAAAGAGCAAGGAAGAAGAGTCGGGGGGACATAGAAGACATAGGGAAAAGTAGGATGCGTACAAAGAAAAGTTGTGTGATGTTCTATTATATAGGATAACAATTTCCTCTATGCGACGTATTGCATAGATAAAATGTTCATAGGCACCGTGTCGCATGGTTTAAAAGGCTTGACACGATGAGAAGATTGGTGAGAATGTGATAGAATTGTGGAGTAGTGGCATTATAACCCAATAAGAAGTTAAGCAAAGATGAATGCATTAAAAAGTGTAAACCAAAGGATGAATCATACTAGTTGTGACATGACATAGTATAGATGACTGGTGAACTTGCTGCGACATCACCATTGTGATCGTTGATGTGGTTGAGGAAAAAAGAACTTGATGAAATATTTAAAGGTTATATCTTTCTATGGATGTCTCATAATTAAGCCATATTATAATGGTTGGAAAGTTATTATTGAGAAAAACACATATACAAGCTCAAAAAAGACCCTATAATAGTACATATAGAGGAAAAAAATCCATGAAATCACCTCTGTAATACCACTTAGGGGGGTTGTGTACATGATAAGAGAATATTATTTTGCCTATCATATTAAGAAAACAACAAACCCAATAATTGGTTAAGCAAAGATGAATGTTGTTAGCGTCCACTAATTTGGCAGAATGGTAAACCAAATGACAAGGTAACATCAGACCAGTCTTTGGAGTCCTAAGACCTAGCCTTCCTGGACTTAGAGAGGGCTCTCTCTTATGTGCGAAGGATGTGAGCTTGTTCGCTTTGGGTGATTGATTTTAGGCTAGTTGTTAAGTGTCGATTTGTTATTTGTTTTGGTTGGGGTAAGATGACTAAGTAGGATAAGTGGAGTGAGAGGTTATAAAATCAATTGGGAAATGGACTCTATGAATTTATTGATATCTCGATAGTGAATCTGGGTACATCATAGGGAAAATCTAGTGTAGTCAATGGATCTTTAAGTTTATGTGTGAGGTGAAATGGACATTAAGTTTGGGAACCAAGGTAGGGCAAAGGGCAGTTAAAAATCCTTTGTCAAATACCTATGAACAAAGAGGTCTTAAATACTGATAAGAAAAATATACTAATCATGAGATAGGGCACACCGTTTTCTCAATGAAAATAATTTTAGACAAATAAACATTTAAGATAAACAATCCAGTGGAACAAGGAAGCAAGAGAACTAATCTAACTTCAATGATTCTACTTTCAAGATTTGAAAACATACAAGAGACAAATAGCATCAATAAATGAAGAGGGAACACCTAAACTTCATTCATTAAACTATAAAGAACTTTGAAGAAAACTGATAAGCATATTCAAAGGGCAATATCGAAACAAGACCTCTTTGACTTAACCTATCAATCAATACATCAAAGAGAGATTTCAAGACAGAGTTTAGATAGCATAAAACAAGTAGGTCTTACCATGAATCACATTTATAAACTAACATATTAATCCAAAAATGAAATAGACAAGCTTAGGTGGGCCTAAGGAGCAATGAAGAATTCTTTAAGCTAATGCAACAGAAGAAAACATGAAAACAATAGAAAACAGGAGGATTGAGGTGCCTCAAGCAACATTTCTCATCCTATACTTTTCTGAGCTATTGCAAAATAGAAATATGGACATATGGAAAACAAGAAAAAAAATGAACATATGAGAGATACATCACCATTAACTAAACTTAGGAATGCTGCAAGAAAGCCTTCATCACCATCAATTAAGGCAATCCATCCACAAGATCCACAACACTAAATTGTTCTTCAACTTTCAAAAACCATGTATTTCTCTTAACACATCAAGTTACCAAATGTTTACAATGAATCCTCATGCCTTATATAAAAATCAAGGAAGAGGAGAGCCAACTAGAGTATCTAGAAGCCTATTGGCCAACAAGAAATATCCTAAATTGTCCTCGAGGCCTTGCAAGGCCCAAGGCACAAAAGTATCTAACAAATGTCTTTTCTGGCTAAAAATAGCAATTATATTGAATTTTAGGCCCTGAAAAGCATGTGAAACTTTCCAAACGCACATTCTGCCTAGTCATCTACAAGAACACAACACACTATGTCAAACATTGAAATTATGCCACGAGCGGAACGCAAAAATAGGCCTTTTTGCAGCAGTGTTTTGGAGGCCTTCCCGATGTAAGAAAAGGCTTTGAGATGGCTTGTTGGAAAGCCCTTGAAGTCTAATTTCCATATCTACCTTTATTTATTCAATATGACCTCTGTAATTTATCCAAAAAGTGAAAATTCCAAGACTGCTAGGAGTGCAGCGCATGCTCTAAAAAGTGGGCAGAATTGTGGAAAAATGAGTGTTTTTGACCCTTTTGGGGGATCAAAACAACTCCAGTTGAGTTGAAAATTGGTGAGAATACTCATCTAATGATTTTTAATCAAAAAATATAAATCTCTCCTCCTGAGGATTCTCTGGGAAAAAGTGCAACACAAGGTGTACTGCGCTCCTAGCCTTAAAATTTGCAAAAAACAAAATCTTGTTCAATTTCTCTCACATTTGGTAGGTAGGAGCCTCATGGGACTTTGGAGACCCGTAGAGAAGCTTAGGAGAAAATACTAAGCCTAGCTTGGTATTTTTCATGCTTTGGTGCTCGGCCCTCATTTTGGGCAGTTTTAAGTTTCTTCCTTGCAAAGTGGTTTCTTTGTTTATAGTGCTCAGTCATTCTTCTTTGCAAGTTAAAATCTCTATTGTCCTTCTCCAGTTTGGTCTCAAGATGTATGTTGGACCTTTCTTCATAGATGGCCTATTGGCCACTAATTGTTTTGTTCTGCATTGGTAAGAAATGAATGACATCCTTAGCTCCCTCTAATTCAACTTCCAAATCCCTGATCTGTGCATTGTTGTCTTGTAGGAGAGAGTTCGCAATTGTTGTTTCATTTTCCTCATCACTGTCTATGTGAATGAGCTCAAATTCTCTCTCCTCTTCACAATTGTCTTCTTCCTCTTTTACTTGTTCTTTACCTTTGTCAATCATTTGAGCTGAGGAGGATGACATGGCCCCTTGCCCTTTGGAAGCAGCAAACACATGCCTCACTCCTCTTTGATAGGTAATGGGGAAAGGTACAATAAGTTCCACTTGCAAACCTTGATCATAAGTTACTTTAGGACTGCTTTTTTCCTTATGTATGATCTCTGTGGGTACATCTCTCTCACCTTGCTCTTGACTGCTCTTTTGATAAGCATTCTCATTATCTCTTATGCCATCATTGTTAAGACCTTTAGGATTGTCATCCTCTGCTTTGGCAATGCTAAAGGTGTCTTCATCATTGCTGGGTATATCTTCATTTCTATGACTTTCCACTTCTTCATCTTTTGACCCACTGTACTCACTGTCTAACTCAGCCTTTGTATCACTATTTTCATTCTTGGTAGGGTCACTATCTTGGGCATTCTCATCAACCTTTCCCTTACTATGATGGTCATTTTCTTCTTCACTAGGTGAGTTCTCTAGGATAGTTTCTTCTTCACTATCCTGTTCATCATATTCATTGCTTCGCTCATGATCTTCATTGTTTTTCTCATTGAAATCACTTTCAAACTCTTCTTCTTGGCTTCCTTTTCCATCTTGGTCACTATCTTCTTTGTCCTCTTTGCTACTTTCATATGCCTCCTCTCCATTTTCCTTTGTATTTTTAATGTCACTTTCTTCATTATCTACTTATTTTCCTTGACTGTCATTTGTTTGTTAACTGTCACTAGGCTCACTATTTTGGTATTTTTTTAGCTTATTATTTTCCTCTTGATAAGCAGCCTCTGACCCTGTGTCCTTGGAGTCATCCTCTTCACCTTTAGACCCACTATTTTTGCCTTTTTTCTCATCATCTAGCTAACTGCTTTCTTCATTTTCATAATTATCTCCCTCACTGCTTTCTTCATTTGCATCACTTCTTTTTTCTTGGCCATATCGGCTTTCTTCTTGGCCATCTTCCTCTCCTTGACTGCTTTCTTCATTTTGATCATCCTCTCCCTCACTTATTTCTTCATTTGCATCATCCTCTCCCTTACTACTTTCTTCATTTTCATCATCCTCTCCCTCACTTCTCTCTTAATTTGCATCATCCTCTCCCTCACTACTCTCTTCATTTCCATCATCCTCTCCCTCACTGCTTTCTTCATTTTCATCATCCTCTCCCTCACCTCTTTCTTCATTTTCTGATTTCTTAGGGGAAGGTGAATGAGGAAGGTCTATTTGAGGAAATGATTCATGTGAAGAAGATGAATCGCGGTTAGTGGAGGGTGATGGAGGTGTGTGAGGAGGAAATTGAGATGATGATGGCAGACTTTGCAAAGGGATGGGCTATGGAGTTGTGAAATCATCATGGGCGATGAACACCTCCCATGGGATGCCTTGTTGTTCTATTTGGTGTGAGACAATCACTTTGATGATGGAATTATGAAAAAGGCTTGACATTTGTTGGAATGGAGGCCTCTTTTGCATGATGGAAGACATTTTCTCAATACTTTTGCAAATGTAGTAGGGCACATGTAGCAGTTTGGTTTTGGTGAAGTGCGTGAGAAGTATTATGTGGTAGGAATAGACACTGGAGAACCTACCCTCACAGGTGAAGTATTTCATAATGATCTTCATCAGGAGAGCATATCTATCCAATAAATAAGAGAAGGGGAACATGGTTTTGCAATCAGCTTGAAAAATTGGTTTGAGGAATGGGCGATAGTGGCTTAGGTCCATATGCATTTGTTTGAACCACCTTTCTCATATGCAAGGTATTCGAGTGGCTTTAGATATGGCATGGGTGGTCAGCTCAAATTTCACCCCAGCTAGGTATACTTGGTGGTTATGAAGTTTTAGGGCAAAGAGCTTGGTCAATTGAGGGTGACTCTGGATCTTTTGCACTTTCTCACAAAATCCATAGCATCCTAATTCTTGAAAATAGGAGAATATAGTAGAAAAGGCTACCAGATCTTCAATGCTTATAGGTTAAAACCTATTTGGATTCCCACTCCTGCTCTGCTGCCCTTTAGGCCTTTGGTTTGTTTCACCACTGTCAACATTCTCTTCTTCAGACATTTTGTTTTTTATCCATTCACCAAGATCTTTACAAATAATTTACACTTCTTTTGGAATGATGTGGAAAGGGGTAAAGGAGGTGGTGAGGTTGCTAATTAGGTCAAGGCCTAGAAGTGTGTAGGCCCAGTGTTTTCTTTATGATTTCACTGCCTTCTCTAAACCAAATTTCTATTTTCTTTGTGACCTTCTCTAGTTTGGTCTCAAGATGTATGTTCACCCTTTCAAACCATGATTCCATATTATGCTCAATTTCCATGGCAAGGAGTTAAGTGAGGGGAAAGTGTTGCACTTGGGCTGATTCTTGCTCCCTTTCTCGTGCCAAAGCCTTTCTTAGACCCATAGTTCTAGGCCTCCTTCTAGACTGACCCTCATCATCCTCACTTTATTCATAGGCGCCCATGTATTCCTCCAACTTCACCTGTGCTCTTTGAGTCTCTTTCCGGTATTTGAGCGCCCTTACTTCATAGATGGCTTGTTGGCCACTTATTTGTTTGTTTTGCATTGGTAATAAATGAATGACATCCTTATATCCCTCTAATTCAGCTTCCAAATCCATGATCTGTGCATTCCTATCTTGTAGGAGAGAGTTCGCAATTCTTCTTTCATTTTCCTCATCACTATCTATGTGAATGAGCTCAAATTCTCTCTCCTCTTGACGATTGTCTTCTTCCTCTTTTACTTGTTCTTTACCTTTGTCAATCATTTGAGCTGAGGAGGATGACATGGCCCCTTGCCCCTTGGAGGTAGAAAACACATGCCTCACTCCTCTTTGATAGGTAATGGGGAAAGGTACAACAAGTTCCACTTGCAAACCTTGATCATAAGTGACTTTAGGAGTGCTTTTTTCCTTATGGATGATCTATGTGGGTGCGTCTCTCTCACCTTGCTCTTGATTGCCCTTTTGATAAGAATTTTCATTATCTCTTCTACCATCATTACTTTTAAGACCTTTAGGACTATCATCCTCTACTTTTGCAATTCTAGAGGTGTCTTCATCATTGTTGGGTATATCTTCATTTATATGACTGCCCTCTTTTTCATCTTTTGACCCACTGTATTCACTGTCTAGCTCAACCTTTATATCATTGTTTTCACTCTTGGTAGGGTCATTGTCTTGGGCATTCTCATCAGCCTTTCCCTTACTGTGATGGTAATTTTATTCTTCACTAGGTGAGTTCTCTAGGCTGGTTTCTTCTTCACTGTCCTGTTCATCATATTCATTGCTTGGCTCATGATATTCATTGTTTTGCTCATTGAAATCACCTACAAACTCTGCTTCTTGGCTGCCTTTTCCATCTTGGTAAATCTCTTCTTTGTCCTCTTTGCTTCTTTCATATGCCTCCTCTCCATTTTCATTTGTATTTTTAGTGTCACTTTCCTCATTGTCTACTTCTTTTCCTTGACTGTCGTTTGTTTGTTTACTGTCACTAGGCTCACTTTTTTGGTATTTTTGTAGCTCATTGTTTTCCTCTTGATAAGATGCTTCTGACCCTGTGTCCTTGGAGTCATCCTCTTCACCTTTAGACCCACTGTTTTGGACTTTTTTATCATCTTCTGGTTGACTGCTTTCTTCATTTTCATAATCCTCTCCCTCACTACTTTCTTCATTTGCATCACTATTTTTTTCTTGGTGATCTCTGCTTTCTTCTTGGCCATCTTCCTCTCCTTGATTGCTTTCTTCATTTTGATCATCCTCTCCCTCATTGCTTTCTTCATTTTCATCATCCTCTCCCTCACTGCTCTCGTCGTTTGCATCATACTCTCCCTCACTTCTCTCTTCATTTTCTTCATCCTCTCCCTCACTTCTTTCTTTATTTTCATCATCCTCTCCCTCACTGCTTTCTTCATATTCTGATTTCTTAGGGGAAGCTGAATGAGAAAGGTCTATCTGAGGAAATGATTCATGTGAAGAAGATTAATCAAGGTTAGTGGAGGGTGATGGAGGTGTGTGAGGAGGAAATTGAGATGATGATGGTAGACTTTGAAGAGGGATGGTTTGTGGAGTTGTGAAATCATAATGGGTGATGAGCACCTCCCATGGGATGCCTTGTTGTTCTAGTTGGTGTGAGACAAACATTTTTACAAGGGAATGATGAAAAAGTCTTGACATTTGTTGGAATGGAGGCCTCTTTGCATGATGGAAGACATTTTCTCAATACTTTTGCAAAGGTAGTAGGGCACATGTAGCAGTTTAGTTTTGGTGAATTGCATGAGGAGCATTATGTGGTAGGAATAGACTCTAGAGAACCTACCCTCATAGGTGAAGTATTTCATAATGATATTCATTAGGAGAGCATATATGTCCAATAGATGAGAGAAGGGTAACATGGTTTTGCAATTAGCTTGACAACTTGGTTTGAGGAATGGGTGATAGTGGCTTAGGTCAAGATGCATTTGTTTGAACCACCTTTCTCCTATATAAGGTATTCCAGTGGCTTTAGAGATGGCATGGGTGGTCAGCTCAAATTTCACCCCAGCTAGGTATACTTGGTGGTTATGAAATTTTAGGGAAAAGAGCTTGGTCAATTGAGGGTGACTCTGTGTCTTTTTCACTTTCTCACAAAATCCATAGCATCCTAATTCTTGAAACGTGAGAATATAGTAGGAGATACTACCATCTCTTCAGTGCTTATAGGTTCAAATCTACTTGGCTTCCCACTCCTGCTCTGCTGCCCTTTAGGCCTTTGGTTTGTCTCACCACTATCAACGTTGTATTCTTCAGACATTTTGTTTTTTATCCCTTCACCAAGATCTTACAAAGAATTTACACTGCTTGTGGAATGATGTGGAAAGGGGTAAAGGAGGTGGTGAGGTTGCTAATTAAGTCAAGGCCCAACAGTGTGTAGGCCAAGTGTTTCCTTTAGGATTTCACTACCTTCTCTAAACCAACTTTCAATTTTATTTGTGACCTTATCTTTAGAAAAACATGCACATGTAGGAAGATTTCAAAATACCTCTCAAAATGCCTCCGTAGAAGAAAAACTAGCTCAAAAAACCTTGTGGGTAGAGTCGGGTCACCTCCTCAACCAAAATTTGGGTAGAGGTTGCATGTTGTGGCAGGAGCATAGCACAGATTCTGTCAGGCAACCCTGAATGTGTTTTCATGTAGAGGCTACACGCTATGGTAGGAGCATAGCATAGCTTCTATCGGGCGGCCCTGAACATGTATTCGTGCAGAGGCTACACGTTGTGGCAGGAGTGCAACACAAATTTTATCGGGTGGCCCTCAACGTGTTTTCGTGCATAGGCTACACGTGGATTTTTCTACAGGCGTGTAGCACCTCCGCTCAGGAACACAGCGCCGAATGGAAAATAGTATAGGGAGATGCTATAGGAGCGCAGCGCAGCTGTTCAGGAATGTAGCGCCTAAAAAAACTGCCTGAGGACTCTGTCGAAAAATTCGAAAAAACCCTCACTCCTTCTAAAAATATAAAAATGGTGAATGGGAGATGCTTGGCTGGAGTTTTTTTATACCTTTTGATAAAAATAAAAGGTAAAACCCACTTTATAAGGTTCATTTCTCCTTACTTTTTCTCACTGTGCCTTTTGACTACCTTTGGTCTTGTAGGTGGCATTTCGATAGGAACTTTGTTATTTTCACTGCTGGAGACCTCTTAAGGTTTTTTTCAAATTGCTAACCTTCCTGAAGAAGCCAAGACTATGCCTCTCACCTATATTTGGGAAATGAGTCTATTTTATGACTTTTAACACCTATACACAGCAAACTTATCATTTTTGTAATTTCTCCCTTTGACTCATATTCTGCCATGTTTTTATCTTTAAGTAATGAGGAAAAAACCTCTTGGTGGGAGAAATACCCTAGAATTAAGTATAAACAACAACTTGGTCTTTTGAGATGTGCCACCTTTATTTGAAACATTGCTTGCCTTGACCTTATCAATTTTCTTGCAAGAAAACACTTTTGACAGTCTTGTAAAGTGCCATTCATGTTCATCTATCTTTTGTAGAATAGTCATTTGATAAGGAGGCCCTTGTTGGGAGTTCCACTGCTCTGCTGTAAAATAGGGGTATATATGTTTCTCAAGCCACTTGAATATGCCTCTAACTATTCTTCAGAAAAAGACCCTTGAACTGACATTTCTTGCCTCTTTTTGCTGATACTCTTCATCATTTTTCTACCTTTGGTGTAGTGGAGTATTGATTTTCATGTCTACCCTTCTTGATCTTCTTTAAAACCTCTGATTTTACCTTTTGATGAAGTGGAGTTAGTGATTTTCTGCCAAACCCTAGAATGTAGTTTGAAAACCCTTTGAAACCATTTGCTGTGATGAAGGAGGCTTCTTTGTCACTATTTGACCATCTTTGTCCATCTTCCCAAACTTCTGAGTTTTTGGGGATGCTTAGAAAAAGAAAACAATGTTGTCTTCTAATTTCTCAAAGAAAAAACTTATCAAACTCATTAATTATGTCTAAAAAGTCTTCAATGATCATTTTGAAGGGGTTGAGGTGTCCCTTGCCTTTGTAACCCTAGTATTGCTTTATTTCTTGATCAAAACAGTCATAAACCCTGATTTCCATCAAACCCATACCTTGCTGCTTTCTTCTTGGTTGTGAGTGGTTTTCTTGTGATGGTGCCTCTCATTAATTTACCTCTTGCTAGGTTGATAGCCTTTTGAATCTTTTGCAAAAATGTAAGCAAGGGGCATCTGCCCCCCTACAAAACTTGTGCTTCAAGCCAAATACCTTTTGAATGATCTCTTTGATGAGTTTAATACAATATCAACAGTTGTTTCCTTCTTTGAATTCGGTTTCTTCATATAGGAAAAACAAATTTTGTAGGGCACCAAATCCACCCTATGACTTTGTTAAACTCTAGGTGGCCTAGTGGAGGCTTTCTGGGACTTGGCTTTTGGACTGAAACCTAGAATCTAGGATTTATCAAGTGTGAGATAGATTTCATGATAAAATAATGTATTGAAGACCCAAAACCCAATATACTTGATTTATTAAAGAGCCTACATAGATAGTTTGAGACTATCAGTGTTTAGGAGTAGTTTGGTGGACAAAACAAGATGATTGATTGGTGAGCCTAGGTAGCAGTGGGGATTTTAGGTGAAACAAAAATAGGGGATTTGGGTCAAAGGTGACAAGATATAGATAAAATGGGTGACATGGGCTCTTAATGGGTATTCTAAGACTGGTAGGAAAAGCTAGATAGGATGAAATGATGAAATAGTGAAAAATTATCTTAAGGATAATGAAGGAAGTGAGATTTCTAGAACTCACAATGTCTATGAAATTTTTTTCTAGAAATATTGGGATAATCATTTAGTCATCAACAATGCAGAAATTACCGATGATTAACAGTGGCTCCACTTGGGGAGGGCAGCTCCTTTTCAGGAGGTGTCCAAAATTTCAGATCTTTGGCATTATGGAGACCAGTGCCTCATCCATTGGAAAGATTTTTACCTTTCTTTACTTGCTGATGTTTGTTTGAAGCTATGGTATAAAAAATCTGAAAGATATGATCAGCTTAATTCCATCTCTACCTACCCAACCAACTTGCCTATCATTTTTTCTTCTTTAGGTGCATTCAGACTAGCAACCTTGACATCCTTTTATTTTTGAAAGTAAACAACGATCTACTTCTACAGTTATTTCTTTTAGGAGTTTAGATTAGGCTAATGAACTCCTTTGATTCTATACCTATACTATTCAACTGTGAAGGTTAAACTGTTTGACAAGATTTATTCACTAAGCTAAAAACATGAAATTGAAAACATGACTAAATCAGGATTAGACAATCTGATTTATCATGGGTTTGTGGCATAAAAACAAGCTGCACACAAATGTTATTTTTGTACAAAATAAGACTTAGAAAAATCGGGGCTAGGATACATAGTTTTCTATTCATCCCGATTTTTCTCCTTGGTTCTGTTTTGAGCATGTGGAACCAATATCTTTCTTTCCTAATCTGTTTTCTTTGACAAGTCAAGCTTCAATGGTTTGACCATAATTCTTTTCACTAACTTATCAATAATAAATTTAAAGCATGTTCAGCTATGATTAGGTTAGATTACTGAACAAGACATTCTTTTTGAGCCAGTAGTGGAATTTAGGCTTGCACACTTTCAATACTGTTGTTTTTTAGGTATGGGGTTGTACCTTGTTTTTTTTTTTTTTTGAATCTGTCCTCTTTTACATTCTTTTCTATGTTTTTTTGTTTTTCTCTTAATGAATATTTCTTCACACAATGGTATGTATAATGAGTGAAAAATATAGCTAAGTATTTTTACAGCAATGGTGTTTGAGCATCCTGTATTCAAAAGGATATCTTAGCATTTTTTGTCCATTCAGATCTTGTAAATAGAAAACACAGTTACCTCTATTTGAAAACATGGTATAAGGATTATTCCAAGATTTTTCAGAAAATTCATGATCCCTTTGTTGCTTCGTCTTTGACCTTTGCTCCTCAAATCTGTTTGTGTCAAAGATCCTCGTTAAGTAGGCAAGGTATTCTTTATCATCTTTAAAACAAATGATGAAGTCATCCATGTACACCATAGTAGAGAAATTTAAAACTGAAGGCATAGTTTTTCAGAAAGTATCTCCAACACTTTATAGCTCGAGAAGTATTTGTTTAAGAATGCAACTGTCCCAAGGAAATTTAAAAAAATCTTTGAGCTGATTGATCTAAAGTGGTATCATCTGATGGTAACCTGAAAAACTATCATGCAATGAAATTTGGTTAGAAAACCCTGCCCTTTGTAAATTATGATATTTTTTGGTAAAAAGGTATTTGTTCTTTTGGAAGGGTTGATCCTGGTACCTAAAGTCTATACAAAGCCTATGTCTCTTTGCTTTCTTTCCAAGTATCTTCAACTACTCAAGGTTTTCCTGATTATTTTTGAAAGGAGGGAATTTCATCACAATGTTTGTGTCACAACTATTTAGATTAGTCTACTTACACACATAAGTATTCTAAAAAAAAATTCATAGCCTTGTATTTCTTTATTTTGTGTGTAGTGATAAGTTTCTAGATAACTTATAAATTTGAGGTATTTCAAGGTTACCCATGCTATCTTTCTCTATATTAGCTTTAGCAAGGACTTATTTGGGATCTATAGCAATATTTGTGAAAATTGACAATTTTTCTGAAAGGGAAAAATTCTTGGATGATGAAGTATCTATGTAAGGAAAAAACATAAGACTATCATGTTCCAAATTCCAAAAGATTTGTGTTTTGTGAGGGTATCTCATTTTTTCAGGATTAGCAAAAGGAGGAAGTTGTATTTAGGTGTTTTTTTCTTCCTTTGAGAAATCCGTTTCCTATTCTACACTGGTTTTTGTTTCTGATATTTCATTTTCAATTTGCAGAAAATCAAGTTCAATTTTATTATCTTGTGGTGTTTTAGGGTCATGATAGTTTTGACTGTCAAACTCATCATAGAGGGAATGATCTGATTGTTGTAATGTGCCTAGATATTCACAATATTCATTCACTTGCTCAACAAGGTCATTTTCATTATACAAGATGAAGGAGTCCAGTTATGAATGAATGGAATAGATAGGGGTGCTGTTGGGTCTATCTAGGCTACTTACCATATACTTCATGTGAGATTCCTAGTATAGTCTCCTTGTTTTGTTAAAAATTGGGATGGTAGCATAAGACATGTCAAGTTGGAGGTTCCCCAGAAGTTTGGCTCCCCAATATCAGGACAAAAGCATGCCATATTTTGGGGGAATGTCAACCATGACTATGTCCATGACCAAGCTCTTAGTAGGGATTTGTGATAGATTGACACATAAGACCTTGATTAAGCCCAAGCACTTAACCCTGCTTGAATCGAAGGAATACATATCTTTGTAGGGCCTGGTTATTTCTAGGCCTAATCTTTCCATCACTACCTTTGGCATGAGGTTGTGAGAGGCACCAGAATCTAGCATGGCATTATGTACGATTTTGTCGTGTATGTTTAGGCTAACATAGAATGGGGGAATGGCTCCTTTCTATTATTTTCCATCTACTTCAGGTCCAAACAACAACTCTGGTTTATCATCTGTCAAATTTAGAGTATTGATATAATTTCCTATGTTCAAAACTTTCAAAGCTTGGGAGTGGTACATATCCTGAGCTACCAGTTCAGTGAGAGGGATGGTTATTTTGATTTTAGCGATCTATCCTTCAAAACTAAAAGGTACTTGAGTTTTGGACATACTTACATCAGTTTTTTCAACCATAAATTTTTCCACATTTTTAATTTGCTGATTTTGATTTGGGCCTTTGGTCAATAGAGTTTTCTCAAGGCCACTAGCAGACGTACCAGGACATCTTGTGTCAAAACTTGGTTGGATAGTTTTTTCTTTGTTAGGATCAGATTTTTTAGCCATGGTAGTATTATTGTCTGCTGTTCTTTTAAGAATGTTTTCGGGAGTTTTCTTAACAACAATGTCTAAGTTGTTTTTCCTGGATTTGTCTTGGTTTTTCTTACTCCTAAGATCATATTTCCTATGGACTTCCATTATGTCATTTTCTAATCCCAATTCTTGGTCTTTGGAATCTTTAAGCTTGTTTCATCTTGGTTTGACAATAAGAAACCTTGTTTTTCTTCTGTGAGAAAAACATCACCCTCATTGTCAGAGCCTATTAAGTTTAGATTATTTCTATCTCGTCGTTCAATACCTCTTTCCCCTTCATCAACATAGTTATCTTGGAAGGGTGGCCTAATTTGTTGATCATTTTCCCTTGGTTGTTTTTGGGGTGGGTCTCTTCTAAAATTCTAATTCTGGTTTCTATTTTGGGGATTTGGTTGGTTGTCCCTATGGGGTGTTCTTTCGTTTATGCTTATTCTCTCCGTAATTATTTCCATGGTCCTAAGAAGGTTGTCCATTTTGGAATAAGATGAGGAGGTGGAGGGCATGGTGTCATCTTTGTAGGTTACCCTAATTTTCAATCTTAACCTAGCTCTTTTTTCAATTAAGTTGGCCTCTACACTTATAGCTCCCTTTTGCATATCTTCTAAAGTTAGGGGCTCTCTTTCTCTCAGTTGCTAGGCCATGTCGGGGTCAAAACCTTCTGGGAATTTAGCTAAGGCTAGGCCTAATGGGGGTTTCATGTTTGGCGGTAGTGCATTGTAAACACTATTGAACCTAGTGAAATAGTATTGGACATTGTCCCCCGTGTTTCTTTTAAGATTGCTATATTTTGAGAGGATCTAAAGAGGCTTTTTCTTGATTTCCCATTTGTTTATGAAAGTTTGGTAAAGGAAAGGGAGATCATGTATGTTGTTGGGAGTTAGGATTTTGAACCATTTCTTAGCTTCTCCTCCTAGGCTTTGGGAAAACATCCTCATCTTCATGGTTTCCTCTTCAAATTCCATGTAGTCAAAAGCATCATTCATTCTATCTACATGTTGTTGGGCAATGGTGTATTCAACCTCGGTGAAGTGTGGGATTCTAGATTGGTAATCATTTGGAAAAGGTACCAATCATTGTGGTAACACAAGGGTTGAATACCATGCTATCATGATAGGAGCTAATGGTGGATTTACCAGCAGTGGATTTTTGATATGATATGGAGTGTTTTGCGTAGTGGAGGTGAGAATGGGTGTGGAGGAAGTACTCGGACCAGTAAACTGATTCTAAGCAAACTTGGGGTAAAAAGAGCCAAAGTGGTGGAGAAGTTCAAAATTAGGTGGGGTGAAAGGAGAAGCTTCTCTACTAGGACTCTGCTACAATTATATGGGCTCAAGATCAGTATGGTTGATTCTACTTTTTGACTTGGTTCTGAAAAGGTTTTTAGTATGGTGCAAGTCAAACTGGGGATATTGCAAGGCTATAAGTTGTTCAGGTATTGAGCTTGGTTTATGAATGGTCCTATTAGTGGCTAAGTTTCCAATTTCAGAAGTTTGCCACAAAATATTTTCTAGGTCGTCCACTATAGTATGAGGGTTCTGATACGGATGAGATCTGGTATCGAAAAGTTTGCCTCTTTTATGTTTGCTAAACTCACACAATGTGAGACTAGGATTCTAGACTTCCTAGGGTTGGTTCGGCAAGATCCTAAAGGGGTCTACGGACACTAGTAAAGTTAGAAGGCCTGTTGGAGGTTAGTGGAGTCACCAGGTGGATATTTTAGTTATTTTGAAGATTAGTTTCTATGGTCCACCACCAATATCGACAAAAATCCAATCTAGAAAATTTTTGGAGTTTTCTGAGTTTCTATATGTAACCCTTAATGTATGTAAGAGTGTCATATAGCTATGTCATCATTTTTCTAGGATGGTGAAAAAGCTAGATTCTACTCTTAGGCTATCATTTAAGTTCTCTATGATTTGACAAAGGTTTTTGAAGTCCTAAGGGATACTTAATTTGTTACTGACATCAAAGGTTGCATCATAATCACCATTTTCTTAGTGATAGTGATGAGGTAGCTATAAATCATAGGACACTTCTTGATGAAGGGATTCTGGAGTCCTAAAGGGTATTTAGATTGTTATGAACTCAGAAGGTCCCACCGTGATCACCATTATGTTAGCATCCCATGATTTGGTAGATTGGTAAACCAAATGATAGGGTAACATCAGACCAGTCTTTGGAGTCCTAGGACCTAGCCTTCCTAGACTCAAAGAGGGCTCTCTCTTATGCGCGAAGGATTTGAGTTTGTTTGCTTTGGGTGATTGATTTTAGGCTAGTTGTTAAGTGTCAATTTGTTGTTTGTTTTGGTTGGGGTAAGATGACTAAGTAGGATAGGTGGAGTGAGAGGTTATCAAATCAGTTTGGAAATGGAGTCTATGAATTTATTGATATCTCAATAGTGAATCTGCATACATCACAGGGAAAATTTAGTGTAGTCAATGGATCTTTAAGTTTATGTATGAGGTGAAATGGACATTAAGTTTGGGAACCAAGGTAGCGCAAAGGGCAGTTAAGAATCCTTTGTCAAATACTTATGAACAGAGAGGTCTTAAATAAAGATAAGAAAAATATAATAATCATGAGATAGGGCACACAATTTGGTCAATGACAATACTTTTAGGCAAATAAACATTTAAGGTAAACAATCCAGTGGAACAAGGAAGCAAGAGAACTAATCTAACTTCAATGATTCTACTTTAAAGATTTGAAAACATACAAGAGACAAATAGCATCAATAAATGAAGAGGGAATGCCTAAACATAATTCATTAAACTATAAAGAAATTTGAAGCAAAATAATAAGCATATTCAAAGGGAAAGATCGAAACAAGACCTCTTTGACTTAACCAATCAATCAATACATCAAAGAGAGATTTCAAGACAAAGTTTAGATAGCATAAAAAAAGTAGGGCTTACCATGAATCACATTTATAAACTAGAATATTAATCCAAAAATGAAATATACAAGCTTAGGTGGGCCTAAGGAGCAATGAATAATTCTTTAAGCTAACCCAGCAGAAGAAAACATGAAAAAAATAGCTAATAGGAGGATTGAGGTGCCTCAAGCAACATTTCTCATCCTATACTTTTCTGAGCTATTTAAAAATAGAAATGTGGACATATGGAAAACAAGAAAAAACATGAACATATGAGAGATACATCACCATTAACTAAACTCAGGGATCCTGTAAGCAAGCCTTCATCACCATCAATCAAGGCAATTCATCCACAAGCTCCACAACACTAAATTGTTCTTCAACTTTCAAAAACCATGTATTGATCTTAACACATCAAGTTACCAAATATTTACAATGCATCCTCAAGCATTATATAACAAGAAAATAAGAGGAGAGCCAACTAGAGCATCTAGAAGCCTATTGGCCAACAAGAAATATCCTAAATTGTCCTTGAGGTGTTGCAAGGCCCAAGGCACAAAAATATTTAACAAATATCTTTTCTGGCTAAAAATAGAAATTTTATTGACTTTTAAGCCCTAAAAAGCATGTTAAGGCTCTCCAAATGCACATTATTCCCAATCATATACAGGAGCACTGTGCACTATGTCAAACATTGAAATTATGCCAAGAGCGCAGCGCAGAAATAGGCCTTTTTGCAGCAGTGTTTTGGAGGCCTTTCTGATGTCGGAAAAGGCTCTGAGATGGCTCGTTGGAAATCCATTGAAGTATAATTTCTATATATACCTTTTATTTCTTCAATATGACCTCTAAAATGTTTAAAAAAAGTGAAAATTCCAAGACTACCAGGAGCGCAACTCATGCTCTGAAAAGTGGGCAGAATGGTGGAAAAAACGAGTGCTTTTTACCCTTTTGGGGGATCAAAACAACTCCAGTTGAGCTGAAAATTGGTGATCATACTCATCTAATGATGGGGAATACAAAAATATAAACCTCTCCTCTTAAGGATTCTTTGGAAAAAAGTGCAACACAGGGTGTGTTGCGCTCCTAGCCTCAAAATTTGCAAAAAACAAAATCTTGTTCAATTTCTCTCAAATTTGGTAGGTAGGAGCCTCATGGGTCCTTAGAGACCTGAAGAGAATATGGAGCCAAAATATTAAGCCTAGCTTGGTATTTTTCATCTTTTGGTGTTGTGCCCTCATTTTGGGTAGTTTTGAGTTTTTTCCTTACAAAGTGGTTTCTTTGTTTATAGTGCTCATTCATTCTTCTTTGCAAGTTAAAATCTTTGTTGGAATTCTCCAGTTTCGTCTCGAGATGTATGTTAGCCCTTTCAAGCCATGATTCCATGTTATGCTCAATTTCCATGGCAAGGAGTTCAGTGAGGGGAAATTGTTGCGCTTGGGCTGATTCTTGCTCCCTTTCTTGTGCCAAATCCTTTCTCAGACCCATAGTTCTAGGCCTCCTTGTAGACTAAACCCTCCTCATACTCACTTTATTCATAGGCGCTCATGTACTCCTCCAACTTCACCTGTGCTCTTTGAGCCTCTTTCTGGTATTTGAGCACCCTCACTTCATATATGGCTTGCTGGCCACTCATTTTTTTGTTCTGCATTTGTAAGAAATGAATGACATCCTTATCTCTCTCTAATTTAGCTTCCAAATCCCTAATCTGTGCATTCCTCTCTTGTAGGGGAGAGTTTGCAATTCTTGTTTCATTTTCCTCATCACTGTCTATGTGAATGAACTCAAATTCTCTCTCCTCTTCACGATTGTCTTCTTCCTCTTTTACTTGTTCTTTACCTTTGTCAATCATTTGATCTGAGGAGGATTACATGGACCCTTGACCTTTAGAGGCAACAAAAACATGCCTCACTCCTCTTTGATACGTAATGGTGAAAGGTACAACAATTTCCACTTGCAAACCTTGATCATAAGTGACTTTAGGACTGTTTTTTTCCTTATGGGTGATCTCTGTGGGTGCATCTCTCTCACCTTGATCTTGACTGCCCTTTTGATAATAATTCTCATTATCTCTTATGCTATCATTACCATTAAGACCTTTAGGAATGTCATCCTCTGCTTTGGCAATGTTAGAGGTGTCTTCATCATTAGTGGGTATATCTTCATTTCAATGATTGTCCTCTTCTTCATCTTTTGACCCACTGTACTCACTATGTAACTCAACCTTTGTATCACTGTTTGCACTCTTGGTAGGGTAACTGTCTTGGGCATTCTCATCATCCTTTCCCTTACTATGCTTGTCATTTTCTTCTTCACTAGGCAAGTTCTCTAGGCTGGTTTCTTCTTCACTATCCTATTCATCATATTCATTACTTGGCTCATGATCTTCATTGTTTTTCTCATTGAAATCACTTTCAAACTCTCCTTCTTGGCTTCCTTTTCCATCTTGGTCACTATCTTATTTTTTCTCTTTGCTGCTTTCGTATACCTCCTCTCCACTGTCCTTTGTATTTTTAGTGTCACCTTCTTCATTGTCTACTTATTTTCCTTAACTATCATTTGTTTGTTGAGTGTCACTAGGCTCACTGTTTTGGTATTTTTGTAGCTTATTGTTTTCCTCTTGATAAGCTGCCTCTGACCCTGTGTCCTTGGAGTCATCCTCTTCACCTTTAGACCCACTGTTTTGGCCTTTTTTCTCATCATCTGGCTAACTTTTTTTTTTCATTTTCATAATCCTCTCCCTCACTGCTCTCTTCATTTGCATCACTTATTTTTTCTTGGCCATATCTACTTTCTTCTTGGCCATATTCCTCTCCTTGATTGCTTTCTTCATTTTGATCATCCTCTCCCTCACTGCTTTCTTCATTTGCATCATCGTCTCCCTTACTGATTTCTTCATTTTTATCATCCTCTCCTTCACTACTCTCTTCATTTGCATCATCCTCTCCCTCACTACTCTCTTCATTTCCATCATCCTCTCCCTCAATGCTTTCTTCATTTTCATCATCCTCTCCCTCACTTCTTTCTTCATTTTATTATTTCTTAGGGGAAGGTGAATGAGGAAGGTCTATTTGAGGAAATGATTCATGCGAAGAAGATGAATCGAGGTTAGTGGAGCGTGATGAAGGTGTGTGAGGAGGAAATTAAGATGATGATGGTAGACTGTGCAGAGGGATGGGCTATGGAGTTGTGAAATCATCATGGACGATGAACACCTCCCATGGGATGCCTTGTTGTTCTAGTTGGTGTGAGACAATCACTTTGATGATGGAATTATGAAAAAGGCTTGAAATTTGTTGGGATGGAGGCCTATTTTGCATGATGGAAAACATTTTCTCAATACTTTTGAAAAGGTAGTAGGGCACATGTAGCAGTTTGGTTTTGGTGAAGTGTATGAGGAGTCTTATGTGGTAGGAATAGACTCTAGAGAAACTACCTCACAGGTGAATTATTTCATAATGATCTTCATTAGGAGAGCATATATTTCCAATAGATGAGAGAAGGGGAACATGTTTTTGCAATCATCTTGACAACTTGGTTTGAGGAATGGGCGATAGTGGCTTAGGTCCAGATGCATTTGTTTGAACCACCTTTCTCCTATGCAAGGTATTCCAGTGGCTTTAGAGATGGCATGGGTGGTCAGCTCAAATTTCACCCCAGCTAGGTATACTTGGTGGTTATGAAGTTTTAGGGCAAAGAGCTTGGTCAATTGAGGGTGACTCTAGATATTTTTCACTTTCTCACAAAATCCATAGCATCCTGATTCTTGAAAATAGGAGAATATAGTAGGAAAGGTTACCAGCTCTTCATTTCTTATAGGTTCAAACCTATTTGGCTTCCCACTCCTGCTCTGCTGCCCTTTAGGCCTTTGGTTTGTTTCACCACTGTCAACATTCTCTTCTTCAGACATTTTGTTTTTTATCCCTTCACCAAGATCTTTATAAATAATTTACACTTCTTGTGGAATGATGTGGAAAGGGGTAAAGGAGATGGTGAGGTTGCTCATTAGGTCAAGGCCCAGCAGTGTGTAGGCCAAGTGTTTTCTTTAGGATTTCACTTCCCTCTCTAAACCAACTTTCAATTTTATTTGTGACCTTATCTTTATAAAAACATGCACACGTGGAAAAAGTTCAAAATACCCCTCAAAATGCCTCCACAATAGAAAAAGTAGCTCAGAAAACCTTGTGGGTAGAGTCAAGTCACCTACTGAACGAAAATTCGGTCTGAGGTTGCACGATGTGGCAGGAGCGTAGCACAGATTCTGTCGGGCGGCCCTAAATATGTTTTTGTGCAGAGGCTACACACTGTGGAAGGAGCACAACACAACTTATATCAGGCGGCCCTGACGTGTTTTCGTGCAGAGGCTAAACGTTGTGGTAGAAGGGTAGCACAGCTTCTGTCGGGTGGCCCTGAACATGTTTGGGTGGCCCTAAACGTGTTTTCATGCAGAGACTTCACGCGGAGTTTTCCATAGGCATGCAATTCCTCCATACAGGAATGCAACATCGAATGGAAAATAGTACAGGGAGATGCTACAGGAGCGCAGCGCCTGGAAAAATCTGCCCGATGACTCTGTCAGAAAATTCGAAAAAACCCTCACTCCTTCTGAAAATATCCAAATGGTGAATGGGAGATGCTTTGTTGGAGTTTTTTTATACCCTTTGATAAATATAAAAGGTAAATCCCAGTTTAAATGCATCCAATTTATTCACATTATCTACATCATCTATGTTGAGAGTTTTAATCACCGAATTAAACCTCTTAATATTTAATTGTCAAACCAAGAGTCATAAAGACGAGTTGTAATGCATTTTGAGTTCAACTTGTATCAGAGTGTATAGGTTTCCTCAATGATGATTATTGAGTACGAAATGATGAACAAAGTCTATTATCTAAAGCTCATCTAAGTTATAAATAATGAATATTAAAAGAGATTAATCAAGCCACACAGTTCTACTTCCTATATTTCCTGCAATCTAATATTCCTATTTTAAATTAGGAGACAATATTCTTTTGAAGAAAAATCAATACTTAAATTAAAAATAAATATAAACTTCTACTTATCAAATATCAATAAAAAACAATACTCTACTCAATTCAAACTAAGAAATAACTCTACCTAAGAAATGACAGAACAAATCTGAACAACCTAATTGTTTGCACACATATTACTAAGACATCGATCTCATGCTTCTAGAATGAAAAGGGAAAAGTGTTTTTATGAAATCCAAATATTGTACTTAATTCAAATCTATTCTTATTATCTAAGTTTAATTACTAACTTCTATTAAATTAAATTAATCCTATTCTAAAGGAAGCCAAACTATTTCTAGCACTTGACTAATCTTAATTCACCTAGAACAAATCACTCATTTCGATCCCTAAACAGAATGAAAATACTAATTATACCTTCAAGCAATGATAAAACAAGGATATAAATATTCCACTATCGAATTCTATCTAATTCTTTTTATAGAAACTAGCTAATCACCCAATGATTTTGAAATTAAACTGCTTCTACTTAATGAAACCAACCATTGAATAGCTCCACTAATATGGAAAGAAACTACGAGACCTATTCAAATTGGACTATCAGTGTTGAAACAACCATGTATATCTAACTAAAACACTATTATAAACTCACTTCCAAACTCTAGTTACGACATTCTAAATTCATTTGTACACACCATAAAAGAACACTATCACACAACAATACTTCCTAATCTAAATGCATTGATAAAATTGAGATTTTCCAAGAATTCATAACTTGCAATCTGAAATAAGTCATCATACAGTCCAACAATATGCCAAATCATACTTCAACATAGTCTCATCAATTCGATGCATCAAGGA
Organism: Pinus albicaulis; assembly: GCA_034641835.2. Taxonomy (NCBI): domain Eukaryota; kingdom Viridiplantae; phylum Streptophyta; class Pinopsida; order Pinales; family Pinaceae; genus Pinus; species Pinus albicaulis. Next base: position 1,411,325,527 of record CM076575.1, read on the forward strand.
TGATTGACTTTATAATTTCCATCATAAATTAATGTGTGTATAATTGTTTCAAACTCAGAAATCAAATAGACTTTGTTTTCTTGTGAGAGGCAGAGTATAGCTATGCGCAGAGGGCTCACACATAATCATATTGTTATGAACCAGCTCCAAAATTAGAAGAAAAGAGAGATCAACGAATTATAAATAAGCCACTTCGAGGGGGCAACCTCCAATACATTACATAAATGAACAATTCTTGGATGATACAAATGAAAAAAACCTCCTTCTACATATAGGGGTCCATGGGGTCACAATAATCCTAGACAATGTAACAATAATAATGTAAGTAAACAATAATAAAAATATGGGGGTTACATGGGTACAACAATAACAATAAGGGGGCCACACTAATAAGAATAAGGGACTACACTAGTAATATAGGGACCTAACATGCCCTTCTCCTCCAAAAAAGTGTTTTCCTTAATGCTTGAGTAGCTCTGGATGCTTCTATATAAAATTCTCATCCTCCCATGTAGAATATTCAGTTTTTACGTTCTTCCACTTGATGAGATACTTTGAAATTGATCGATTTCGTAGCTGTCGAGTTCTTATTTCCGTGATTGTTTCAAGTTCCAATATGATTTTTCCTTCCTCATCAAGTTCTGGAAATATTGTTTGAACTTGAAGTTTGTCACGTATAAACTTCTTTAAGTATGAAACATGGAAAACTGGATGCACTTGCGAAGAAGCTGGAAGCTCCAATCTGTATGCCATAGTACCAATATTTTGCAAAAAATTGTAAGGACCATAGTATTTTGGTGATAATTTATTATCCTTATTAGTTTCCTTGAGGGACATTTGTTTGTATGGTTGTAGCCATAAAAATACCCAGTCTCCTACATCAAAAATTCTCTCGCTGCGATTTTGATCTGCCTGTTGTTTCATTCGATTTTGTGCCAAATTTAGGTTATCCTTTAAGAGTTGGAGAACTTTTTGTTGATGCTTGATGCAATCTTCCACTACTTGCACCTTAGAATTTTTTCTTAAAGATGATGTGATGAACGATGGATGATATCCATAAAGTTCCATAAATGGGGTCATTTTTTTTGTAGTATGGAAGGAAGTGTTATACCACCATTCAGTCAGAGGTAAACACTTGACCCATTGTGTTTGTTTATTAGATACAAAAAAATGAAGATACCCTTCCAAACATTTGTTCACTATCACAGTTTCACCATCAGATTGAGGATGGTAAGATCATCTATGAGCTAGTTGACTACCCAAACAAGAAAATAATTCTGTCCAAAAATTTCTAGTAAAAATCGGATCTTTGTCTCTTACCATAATCTTTGGGTTTCCATGTAGCTTTTGAATTGTTTCCATGTAGTAGCAATTGTACTTGCTTTAAATGGATGAGATAATGCACAAAATTCTGCATACTTGTTAAGTCTATCAACCACCACCATGATGACACTCTTTCCTCCGGACTTAGGTAAATCTGTGATAAAATCCATTGAACTCTCCTCCCAATGTTGAATTGCAATGGATAAAGGCTTTAGAAGACCCAGGGTCTCAATTGTCTCAACTTTATTTTTCTAGAAAACCAAACATTCCACCACAAAATTTTGAATATCAGATTTAAGGCCATCCTAAAAAAAATCTTTCTTCACCCTGTCATAAGTTTTTAAAAATCCCAAGTGTCATCCTAAAGGAGAAGTGTGCAATTCCAAAATAATCTTTTGTTTTAGTTGGGAATTCTTACAAATATATAAGCGATCTTTGTACCATAAGCAGTCATGTTTCCAACTAAATGTATCAAATTCATTATGATCTTTCTTCAACTTTTGAATGAGTTTCCACACTTCTTCTTCCTTCTTCCATTCATCCCTTGCTTTGGTTATCCAATCTGGTTGGATAATAGAAATTGTACAAAGCAATGCTTCCACCTCTTCATCCTTTCTTGAGAGTGCATCTGTAACAACATTTAGCTTCCCTGTTTTGTAGATGATTTCAAATTCATAACCCAACATCTTTGTGACCCATTTTTGCTGGTCTTCTGAGGATAGTATTTTCTCCAAAAAATGTTTAAGACTATCATGATCAATTTTTACCTTGAAGTACCTTCCCATTAGGCAAGGTCGCCATTTCTTTAGTGCATGTAGTATTGCCAACATTTCCTTCTCATAAATAGCTTTCTGTAAATACTTTACTTTGATTGGATGAATTTCAAAAGAAATGGGTCATTATTCTTTCATTAAAACAACACCAATTCAATTTCCTGAGGCATCACATTCCACAATAAAGGTTTTTGTGAAGTCTGGCATAACTAAGACCAGTGCTAGGCACATTGCCTCTTTAAGATGTTCAAAGGCCTTAGTTTCTTCAGGAGTCCATGAAAATGCATCTTTATTGAATAATGCTGTTAGAGGTGTTTCTATTCTCCCGTAATTCTTAACAAACTTACGATAATACCCTGTTAACCAGAGAAATCCTCGCAACTGCTTTATGGTTGTGGGGACTTTCCATTACGTAATGGCTCTACTTTGGTTAGGGTCTACCTCTTGTACTCCAAAGAAATATTTGGATGTTTTTGCATATAATTTTTTCTCCTCCAATAGTTTGAGCACCTTGTCACATGTTGAACATGATCCTTCCAAGACCTACTGTAGATTAGTATGTCATCAAAAAATACTAGCACAAATTTTCTAAGGAAGGGATTGAAAATGGAATTCATCAACCCTTGAAATGCAGAAGGTGCATTGGTAAGGCCAAAAGGCATGACCAAAAATTCATAATTATCCTCATGAGTTCGAAATGCTATTTTCAGAATATCTTCAGTCTTCATTCTAATTTGATGATATCCTGAACGAAGATCCAACTTAGTAAAATAAATTGTGCCATGTAATTCATCCAATAATTCAGCAATCACAAGAATGGGAAATTTATCTTTAATAGTGAGCTTATTGAGCTCCCTATAATCCTGATACATGTGCCATGATCCATCCTTCTTGTGCACCAATACTACTGGAGTAGAGAAAGAACTTTGACAAGGTCGAGTTATACCGGCCTCTAACATGTCTGCAATCATATGTTCAATTTCTCTCTTTTGGACATAAGGATATTTGTAAGGCCCGATGTTTGGAGGAACACTTCCTAGAATCAAATGAATAACATGATCATGATCACGAATAGGTGGGAGTCCTTTAGGATTTTCAAACACCTTGGAATGATTGTCCAAGACCTTTTGGAGATCTAGAGAAATAGATGATTTTGATGTTGGAACTTCTAATGAGCATAATTGTGCAATTACGCCCTGTTGTTATTTCTTTAGAAGCTTTGTCATGACATTAGAGCTTATTATATTTCTCAGCTTCCCTGCGATACCCCGTAACTTGATTTACTTTCCTTCTGAATTTTTTTTCAAGAAAAGTTCTTGAAAATCAAAAGCTACCATCCCCAAATATTGTAACCATTATATTCCTAGTACAATATCAACACCTCCCATTGGAATGGAAAGCATTGGACTATTCAATACATATTCCCCCATGGTTAGCTTGATATTATGGATTTTTCTAGAGCAATTTATAGTTCCTCCATTTGCAACCATCACTTGACATTCTGGTGCTGGGTATAGGAAACAATTCAATTCCTTGGCTACCTTAAAATGAATAAAATTATGGGTACTACCTGAATCAATCAACACTATTACCTTTTTTTTCTTGATATGTCCTTATATATTGAGAGTTTTAGGAGTGGTAATTCCTGCCAATGAATTACACGATATGGTTAGACTCATTTCTTCTTCTTCTAAGGTTGGTTCTTGGTGTATATCCTCTTCTTTTGAAGTTTCTTGTTCATTTTATTCCTCCTCTTCACAATCTATGTAAAACAATTTCTTCTCAACACATTTATGACCTTTAGTGTATTTTCTATCACAACTGTAGCAAAGCCCTTTTGCTCTTTTTTCTTCCAGTTGTTGTGGTGCCAACCTTATAGGTTGTGGAAGTCTAGGAGTAGCAACACTTCCATATTTATAGTTGTGAGTGGTAGGCTTCCTTGCCGCCATAATTTTACATTCAATTTTTCTTGCCAACCTGAATGCCTTCTCTAATGAATCAGGTTTCCAAACACGAACTTCATGTTGGATGTTATCCTTTAAATTCCCTATGAAGAAATCAATCCTGTGTTCCTTTGGAATATAAGCTACCCTTGTATTCAATTTTTGGAAGTCCTCAATGTGCTCCACCACTGAACCCTTTTGTTTGATATTTATCAACTGGCTAAAGAAGGTGTTGCTCTTTGTATCCTCATAATGTGTTATCATTTCCTCCGTAAACATTGACCAAGTGACAATTTTTGTATGAGATAAAAGCCATCGATACCATACAAATGTATTTTGTTCTGAATGTAAAGTTGCAATGCGTACCTTTTGTGTTTTTTGCACATTATTGAGATCAAAATATTTCTCCATCTTTAGTATCCATGTTCCGGGATCCTTGTCATCAAACTTCCTCATATCCATATTTGAAATGTGGTGGTTCTTTCATACAACATTAGAGTTTATGAAATCACGATTAACATTTATTTTTTTCTCATCATGAGTTTCCTCTACTATATTTTCACCATTAGGAAACATTTCTTGTATCAACTTTTTCAAACCTTCCATGTCTGCTATTAGATCATTCTTCATGTTTTCCATGTTTTCTTTCATTTTTTATTCCATGTCATCCATATTAGCTTCCATGCCAGCTTCCATGCCATCCATATTAGCTTCCATTCTTTTCTTCAAACCATCCATCTTCGCTTCCACTTCTTTCTTCAAAACTTCCATTTCATTTTTTGTTCTCTTTGTGAGAGCAAAATTTCGTGCACTTGCTCTTGTAATTTTGATAGATCATGTTGCAATTCTTCATCTTCATGAGTCATAATAGAGTACTCTAAGGGCTTAATGGGTGTTAAATTATTTTCAGGAGGAATTTTAGAACCCAATACTGATATATATGCCCAATAGGCTTCTAAAATCACTTAAAAATGATTTTTCAAACAAGACGTATGCAATTTGAAAAAAAATACACACATTTCTCTTGATTTTGAGGAGCTCTATATTGAAAATGAATTATCTCAATGATTTTGGATCTTCAATATCTGAAATTTTCCCCTGTAGTAGCCCTCAAAATCTTGTTTCAAATGCCAGAGGTTTGACCTGATTTGGATTCTTCAAGACAAAATTATGCAAAATCTCCCACAATGACCTAATTATGGATTGGTTCAGTAGAGCGAAATTGTATGGCATGCCATGTTTCACTTTCCCCCCCTTCGGCTCTCGAATTGATACAAAAAAAACTACAGTCCGTTTACTTGTGGCCAATTGTTACAAAATTCCAATCGAATGCTCAGAGAGAGAGTTATGAAGATTTTCCCACGGTCACCTCTTTAATATGAAATTCGGGAACCTAAAAAATCCCTAACTTCCATAACCACTGTCTTCAAAAATATTGTGAATCAAGCTCTAAAATGTTTCCATGAAGTTCCTCATGATTTCGGCTTCGCTTTGTAAAAATTTCAGCTTCTAAACCCTAGTATAAAAAGCGTTATTGCGAAAATTCCACGATGACATGTTTAGGATAAATTCAGGAGCCTGCAAAAAGCCCTAAATTCCACAGATCATATCTCTGAACATATTGCGAATCAAGATCTAAAATATTTCAACGACGTTCCTCCAGACTTCAACTTCATGCTATAAAAATTTAAGATTTCAAACATTCGTATAAAAAATGTTATCGTTAAAATGCCACGATTACCTGTTTGGAGCAGCAAAACGCTAGAATCCAAAGCTCTGATACCAAATGTTATGAAACCAACTCCAAAAATAGAAGAAAAGATAGATCAACGCCTTAGAAATAAGCCACTTCGATGGAGAAACCTTCAATACATTACATAAATGAACAATTCTTGGATGATACAAACGAAAAAACCTCCTTCTATATATAGGGGTCTATGGGGTCATAAAATAATCCTACCTAACCTAACAACAATAATGTAAGTAAACAATAATAACAATATGGGGGTTACATGGGTACAAAAATAACAACAAGGGGGCTACATTAATAACAATAAGAGACTACACCACTAATATGGGGACCTAATACATATGAGATTAAAAATTCATCCACGCCCATTCATCACTTTTCTGCCTTCGTTCTGGTTGTAGGATGCGAACTAAGAACAATCACAATCACTCTGAAATTTAAATAACATGTAACACAGAAATTCTTACAAAAATTGGAGCTAACTTGCAAATGATGAAATGAAATCACATATAAAAAATCAACAGATAATTAAATACCTAGAATTCGATAGAATAGCTTGTCCCAGATGATGATGGGCCCGACCACACCTAGAACAAGCTAGGAAACTTGCAGTAAAAAGGAAATCTAACACATTCAAATTAAAAACTCACTTTTACTATATTCGCAATGATCCGAATTAACACATTTCCATGTTAAATCACTAAAACAAAGGTCCCTTGATTAATAAAAAGAAATGTTTTACAACAGCTCGAAGCTTGGTGTTCAACAACTGATAATTCTCCAATCCCCCCCAAATTATTCTTGTGTTGGCATTTATAGGCGATATTGTTATACATTAATAGCAAATATTTCATTACATGGAAAACCGAGAGATATAAGACTAATATTAGCCTTCGAAATCCGATTTTAAGTACATATTTTCTCTTCATAAAGTAACTACTTCCAACCAAGTAATATCCTTAGGCTGCGCTTGATTGTGTTATGATCCGGAAGATGGATGCTTAGGGATCATCAAGCTCATTATGGAATAATGGCAGTTGTGTTGACCCATTCGAAGCTATGAAGGTATAATAGGCATCCGAAACCTTGAGTACTATTTTGGAACTTGGTTGTTAGGTACGAAAACTCAAAACAGGGTTGTTTGTGATATTTTTACAAATTTGGATTTTCTTGATTTTTATATAAATTGGCCTCAACGACCTCTACGTATCTCCCAAACCGTAATTAATTTTTAAAAAATGTTTTAGTTTTAATAAATTTTCTATACTGGTACCAAAACCCATGTGCCATAAGTTATTCACTTTCCTTCACCTACACGGAAATGGAGGAGTAAGTTTGCAGTTTGAAATTTCTTGCAGATTTGGGAAAATTTGTTGATTTCCTTATAGAGACCCATATGTTTCACCTAGGTGAAATCCAAGTTATGGGAATGTATTATAACATTATTTTTTACAATAACCTCTATGAGATTATCTGGAAGGGCCAAAAGTGTCAAAGCCCCAAATTGGACATTTCCGTACTCTACTAACTTATGAAGAATTTTGGTGATGGAACCTTTTAAAAAATGAGATTAGAAAAATCGTCATTAGTAATCATGGTATAATCATCTTTAATCATATAAAATCTAAAAAAATTAACGATAAAAAACCATGGAGTGTATTTGACGACAAGTTATCGAATTAAGGTACGAAACGGGTTAAAAACCTAGGGTTTTAGGGTATGAATGGTGATATTGCATGATGAAAAAATGGGAATAATTTGAGGCCCAACATCCCCCCATGCCTGAGGTTTTTCATTTCCTCCTGCAAAGAAATATTTTTATGATATATAAGTTTTTGTGGCATCATGGTTGTTGGCGCTGGAATCAGTACTTGGACTATAGCAAGCACATGACGAGACACATCTTAAACTCTAAAGAAATTTTAATGTTTTTTTTTGTGGGATTGGAAGATGGTATAAACTCTGTTTCAATGAAGAGAGATTTTGGTCAAATCCATAGTTCTACTAAAGAGGGTATTGGAATCTGATGTGGTAGAAGAATTCAAGTTTGTAGTCTATGAGGAGAGGAAATTGTGAGATATGAGAAAAAATTAGGTATGTGAAACAAAAATCCACTGCATTTAGTAGAAATTAAAAAAAGTAGCAGTTTGACAATATTCCATTGAGAGAAATCTATTTCTAATCTGAAAATATTCTCACTGAAATACCATGAAGAATAACTATCATGAGTGCTGCTCTTCCACTGTTATAACATATATTTTATCAGGGATGCTAACTATGTGAGACTAACAAGAACTGATAAAACGCATAACATGCTTAAGAGAATAATAAAAACACATAACAATATGATGATTTGCAAACTGGAACTGGATGAAAGGAGATATGGAAACACAAGTAAAGTAGACAATACACACAACAAATTGGTAATAAGTACTCAGTAGTATCATTCCATTTCATTCACAAAAAATATTACAGATCATATAAGTCAAAATTATATAACCACCAACCAACCCTTAAATCTACTGTAAGAAATGTGAAAGTGATTGCCACTTAATCAATACTTTGCCACCTGCCCTAACTGTCTTCAACTTCTGCAAGAAATGTGGAACTGTTTGAGACCTATGTGCTCAAAATTAGGGGGGTAAAACCACCACTTAATCAATCCTTTTCCACCTATGTCGATTGAAATAAGAAGAAAATCGACCACTTGGAACAAAAAAATCATCTATTTGGATGAATTCATGTCTTTAAAATGCTCATACATTTGTTGGTCAAGCTCTAATTCTACCTTTTCTAAATTTTGGGAAAATAGCTACGTGTTGGTTTTCCTGATAAAACTATATTTTCTGTAAAAGGTAGCTATTATCAGAAATCTTGTAGATATTTGTGTTTTTTAATTAAATGAAAATGTGTGTGCCTCTCCTGTATGCATAGCTTTTCAAACTAGATACAAAACCCTACACACAACCCTAATTTCTTGCGTGAGAATGATAAATTGGTTGTTGGAGGATGTGACTCCGTTAGTTGTAATCTCCATAGAAAACCTCGGTCATATGAATAGTGAGTCTAAACCTATGAATCTACTCCCTTAATCATTATATGGTGTAATGGCACATTTTGAAATGATTCAAATATGGGCACGAAGTCTCCCCATAACTCATAACACTCCACTGCATCATTTAATAATTGATACTTTGTACCATAATCTCTGCTTCAGCTTAATGAATAGCTATAGGTTAGCTCCATAAACAATATAATCACTCATTTATAATATTACTTCTAATTTAGAAATAATTACCCCTTTTTAAAAAAAGAATAATATCTCATAACATAGAATATCTTTAATTAATTTCAAAGGAGAATGATCTTTTCTCTGAAAAGTGCTCTTTGCACGAATTTTCCAGGCAATAGCTACCTTTTTCACTGTGTTAGTAATGTGACCTTCAATTTGGATTTGAGGTTTAAATTGGCTTATGGTCAGACTCATGGTTTTGTGGTGGTTGTAGCTAAGGGCCTGAGGAAGACAAAGGCCCATTTTTTTATAAATAAAAATATAATAATAATTTTATAAAAATATAAAATTAATATTATTTTTTACTTTCTCTTTTAATAAAACTTAAATAGGCCGGATTAGTATATATATGCTAGATTTTAGGCATAGGATAGTATCGAGGTAATTTAGTATTAGAATGGAAATAGCCACATTAGGATGAATTGAACATTTTTGGAAAATAAGGAAAGGATAGAGGAGAATGGCAAGGATGTAGAAATAAGTAGCAAGAAAAATTGAAGCATAAGGAGCTAGAGGCCAAATAAAATGACAGAGAGGGAAACTTTTAAAGGAATCAAAATCAGTGCTAACAATGGCTCTAATTGGGGATGATATGTCCCCTGTGGGTTATCAAGAACCATAGTTCTAGTGCCTTATGCAACTCTTATTTCTACAACCAGCAATAATTCTCATTGACTGAAAAATACCAGCATGCCTTGCCATTGGGTAATGGATTCAAAAGCATCATTTTAATTCTGCAACTTATTTCTCCAAACTCAAACTAAAACCTGAACTCTAATATTATGAAAAAATGCTCAAAACAACGAGCTTATTCATTCTCCTACTTCTAATCTAATTTGAATCGAAATATTCATGCAATATGGAAATTTTCGTACAACCATTCAAATAGATGGAAAAACCTCATATGGATTCTGAATCTTAAGAGTAAAATTAAAAGAATCCATATCATAACATATTTCATCTCATGATAAAAATAATCACAACACGAGATACTCATAAATAATTGAATGTCTGCAATATAAGAAGACTCCAAATCATCAATTACTGAATGATGACAATCATTAAATGTTAGTTCTACAATGATGTCCCTTTCAGAATTTTGAAAGGTGTAGCTATTTATCCAAAACTTCCACTGAAAATCTGATCTGCATGTACGTCAAGTCGCCACTAGATCTGGAACAATGGAGTCGCCAGGCGAAAAACTGCAGTCCTCTTGAAGTTATCAATTCCTGTTCACCATCAAGAATTTATCTTCAGTAATTAAAACAAGAGACTCGGGAGAATACTTCGTTTCAATGCATTCATCTCCCTACCGACACAACAAAAGATGTTGGCGCTAGAATCAACACTCAGACTACAGAAAGTGCTTGACTAGACACATCTATTGGAAAAATACTGAGAGGGGGGGGTGAATCAATATTTAGTGCAGACAATAAAACTTTGATATTTCTTTCTTAAAAAACATACGCTACTTTCTAGAAGTAAACCTGCGTATATACGCGGATATCCTTTACAGAACTCACGTATATCCAGTGATCTAATTGTGCATTTAGTTCTTGACTTAGATCATTGCATTACTTATTCATCAGATATTTAGAAAACAGTAAACAAGTACATCAAGAATAGAATAATCATCACACATAAGAAACCACATATGAACACCAGGATTTTTAGGTGGAAACCCAATTCGATAGAAAACCACCGCTGCCGTCATCTCAGTCTTCAATTTTATTATTAAGAAAACTTCTTACAACATGTACTAGTGCAGACTCATACCAGTACACAGGCACCCACCTGCAGAAGGCTACAACCTTATCTCGTTTACAAGCCTCTCCTGGAAGGGAGAAACAACCCCCTGCTCTCATTTACCAGCCTCACCTGGAAGGGAGCTACTACCCGCTGATATTAGCACCAGCCTCTACTGGCAGAAAGCTTCTACTTTCAGACTGAAGGTTTCAACCCTCAGATCCACTGCAGACCACGTTTCATCAATTTTCAAACTGGATCAAACAACTTCAACACAATCCTTCACTTATCAGCAAACTTCCTTTTCCCAGAGCATCAAACAGAACAGTGAAACCACTGAAACCAGAATATCAGAGATAATCCAGACTTCAGAATAGATATGCAGAATCTCAATCAGCTTTGAGCAACCATCAGTTCAAATTGCATACGCGCTTTTCTTCAAATAGACTCGTGTATATACGTGCTTTTAATAAAGACAACCCGCGTATACATCTGTGTACTTTTCAGAAAAACCCTAACAGTCCATACGCTCCTTTGTTTAAACAGATCCGCGTATATACGCTCTTTTCATGAAATGAACATGCGTATAGATCTATAAAAGATAAACATTGTAGAACAGATCAGATCTATGGACTTACCCAGATTTCTTCAATATCTTCAATAGATTTGCGCCAGGTCTTCAATACTTCTTTTCATATCATCCTAGAGATTCATCATTTCTAGATCTAGAGATTTTGAACCTTCATCATATTCATGGGTGCATCATAGATTCAGATCTATCGATTAGGAACAGAATTCAACCATACAGATAAACTTCAGAGTGAAGTATTCATTTAAATCCCAAACCCATACACTCCTCCTTACACAATTATTTTCTTCTCCTTATATAGATTTAGCCTTTGTCAATACCAACCACACAACTTCCAATGGTTTTCCTGGGCAGGATCACATAGACAATCTAGCGCTCAATACAATGGGTCAATACCATGGTAGTAACCCCTGGTTTTATTAATTTAGAGCGAAATTTACCATACGTGACTTGGAACGTTATTTCCCACGTGCATACGTGACTTCCCCTAGACAAACTTGCGTATGCCTTGTGACATACACTTTTCATCACTGTTCTGGCCCATTCTGGAAATTCTTTCTTCTGCTCCTTCTATACTGATTGGAGATACATCAGATGTATATCATTCACATGCTCATCAAGAACAACTTCATTAAGTAGGTTTCCATCTCTTTATCAAGTGGGTTGCCATCAAGGACAACACTGAACATCATATTGCCAACAATCTCCCCCTTTGGACTTGATGGCAACCACGATAGATACATTGATTATAACCACGACATTATTTCCCCTTATTCAAACACCATGTCACTCTCCCCCTTTGACATCAAGGGCAAAGGGCGGATCAAAAACAACACAAGGTTTTTCTCCTCATGTAGATAGAAGAGCGTTGTAGATTTGATGTGCACTGAAGATACCATTCTCCCCCTGAGTTCATGCTGAATCTTCAAACATATTTTTCAATGAAGTACATGAATCTATGACTTTCCTATCACCAAGGACTCATACTTACATCAAAGATCCAACCAAGTGGATTTTACATATGTGACTCAAATACCCAGCCAAGTGGGTTTACAAATTTGAAGAAGTCCTTACATGACTAAATATTACAATTTTACATCATAGGTCTCAACATGACCTTTTCATCAAATTACAAATATGAATTTTCATGAAAAATACTGGAAGGACCTCAAGAGAGATCATATTTTAGAATCATCATAATGCCAACAATGCATTATACTCAACAAGGCTAATGCTCCCCCTGAAACTATACAACCAATGCATCCTTTTCAAGTGACCAAAACTCCCCCTTAGCTTGTGCATCCTGAACACTTTCCACAGCAAATCATCAAGGAATATTTACCCAATATCAGAGAAAGAAACAAAATATAAGAGCTGAAGCATCATAAGAGATACCAAACAATACTGCAACTGTGCTGAGAAGTGCTGACCCCAAAAAAATTTGTCAACAACCAACCATACACGGTTTTTTGTGTATGAACTCGTGTATATACGCGACTTCAAGAAACCCGCGTATCCAATTTAATCTTCTGAATTTAGGAAGATTTTTTCTTCTAACTGGCAGAGACTACTCCCAGCTTCTGTCTTAGATATTTGAATGCTTCCCTGGGTAGAGGTTTGGTAAAGATATCAGCAAATTTTTCTTTGGAGGGAACATACTCCAACTTCACCTTTTGTTCAAGAACTTGTTCACGTAAGAAGTGATACTTGATGGGAATGTGCTTGGTCTTCGAATGCATAACTAGATTCTTTGAGATATTGATGGAACTTGTGTTATCACACATAATGGAGATAGGAGATGTACATTTTATTTGAAAATCTTGTAAGGTTTGCATCTTCCAAAGGAGTTGAGTGCAACAAGATGTGGTAGCCACCTATTCTGCTTCTGCTGTAGACAAGGCAATAGAATTTTTCTTCTTGCTGAACCAAGATACTAACCGGGGTCCCATATAGAATGCACCACCACTAGTGCTTTTCCGATCATCAAAATTTCCAGCCCAATCTGCATCATTGTAAGCATGAAGAGTAAGATCAACATTCTTTGGATACCATAGTCCAAAGTCTTAAGTTCCTTGTAGATACTTGAATATTCTTTTGACAGCCTGAAGGAGAGACTCTTTTGGATTACCTTGGAATCGTCCAACAATCCCAACTGCATGCATAATGTCTGGTCTAGTCCCAATGAGATAAAGTAGGCTTCCTATCATTCATCCTGTTAGGATATGATTCTTGGTAGGAGGAGTCATCATGAGAAGCGAGATTGTCTGGTTATCATTGGTGTATACAGTTTGCATTCTTCCATGCCATACTTCTTGAGAATTTGCTTAAGATATTTTTCTTGTGACTGAAATATACCATACGTAGTTGGTGCACTTACCAAGCCAAGAAAGAATATTATAGTTCTCCAAGTAAGGACATTTTCAAATTCTTCTTTGCTGTGAAAATTTTTGAATATTTGATTGTAACACTCCCCGAAAATGATATCATCCACATATACAACCACAATCAAAAGTTTATCATTTTCAGTTTTTGCATATAGGTTGCTATTAGCACACCCTTTTGAAAATCCTTGTTGATGAAGATATTTGTCAAGACGATAATACCATGCCCTTGGAACTTTTTTGAGACCATATAGAGCCTTTTTAAGTTTACAAACAATCTTTTCATCATTTCCAAAAATGAATCCTTCTGGTTGTTCTATATAAAGTTCTTCTTCTAGATCCCCATTGAGAAAAGCAGATTTAACATCCATTTGGTAAACTTTGATTTGTTGGAAGCTTGAAAAATCAAGAAACATTATTATGGCTTCAAGTCTGGCTACAGGAGCAAAGGTTTCTTCAAAGTCTATACCTTCTTGTTGAGCATACCCTTTGCACACAAGTCTAGCTTTATTTCTTATAACATCCCCATTCTCATTTAACTTGTTTTTGAATACCCATTTAGTTCCAATGACATTTTTGTCATGTGGTCTTGGTACCAATTCCCATGTTTTATTCTTTTCATTTGATCAGCTCTTCATTCATGGCTTGAATCAACATTCATCTTTGCTAGCTTGATTGACGTGTGGTTCAATTGTGAATCAGAAATGCCGAGATAACTGAGATCGTAAGTTCCTCCATGTTGTACACCTGATTCCTTGTCTCCCAAAATTTGAGATTCGGGGATGATTCTTTTGAACATATACGGATGAGCCTTTTCAGATAAATCATCTTCAGGTTCTTCATTGGATCCACTGTCTATATCATTCCTATTTGATGTAGAAGGAAAAAAGTCACCATCATCTTCTTCTGTTGTTTGTTTTTCTTCTTTAGGGGCTGCAGGAGACTCATTAATGACAACATCAATACATTCAACAATCTTTCGAAGCCTCTTATTGTAACATTTGTATGCTTTTCTTGTAGATGAGTAACCAAGAAGTATCCCTTCATCTGATCTAGGTTCAAACTTGGCAAGCTTTTCATCATTATTTTTGATAAAGCATTTACTTCCAAAAACTCTAAAATGCTTCATAGAGGGAGAGTTACCATACCAGAGTTCATATGGAGTTTTGTCACTATTTACCCGGACATGTGCCTTGTTGAGAATGTTTGCTGCTGTATGTGCTGCTTCTCCCCAGAAAATGTTAGGTGTTCCAGAATCATCAAGCATAGCTCTAGCCATTTGTTGAATTGTTATTCATTTTCTTGCCACTGTATTTTTGTTGTCGTTGACTAAACTGTCTTTTAATGCCAGGTTGTTCACAAAAATCAAAGAATTCATTTGATGAATATTCTCCTCCTCGATCGGATCTAAGACACTTGATTTTTAGATCTAATTCATTTTCTGCCAATGCTTTGAAGCTCTGAAATTTTTCAAATGCTTGATCTTTGTGTTTAATGAACCCGATCCAACACATTCTAGAGTAGTCATCAATAAATAAGATATAGTATTCATCCCCATGTAATGACTTTTTCCTCATAGGTCCACAGATGTCAGTATGAATGAGTTCGAGAGGCTTACTTGATGATCCTTCTTTGGCATTGAATCATACTCTGGTCTGCTTACCAAATTGACAAGATTTGCATATGATACTTTCTGGTGAAATCATATGGAAGATATGTTTGTAATTCTTCTTTGTGATTGAGAAACAAGATGTCTCTGACATTCTTATTAATTTATTTGCTCAAGTAACAATGATCTTTGCAATTCTTCAATACATACAGGTTCCTTGGAGTTCTTTTCCCTTTTATAATAGTTTTACCTGTATCAAGATCACGAACCACACATTCTTTTGAACTAAAGACAACTTCAGTTCCTTGATCACGCATTTTACTTACACTTAACAGGTTATGCCTTAATCCATCCACATACATGACATCAGTAGCCTTCACCTTTTCTTTTAGAAACACGGACCCTTTTCTTTAATTACAGCAGGAGTATCATTTCCAAATGTAACTTTCTTTTCCTTTTCTAGAGCATTATATGCAAGAAGTTTTCTTTGTCTGACACTGTGTCTACAGAGCATCCTATCAATGTACCATTGATTTTCTTCACCATACGCAAATAACGCTGTCCACAATTTTCAACCTGTAATTCCTTCTTTTTCCATACTTTGAAACTTGAAGGAGAAGAAATCTTTATTTTAATTTGAGACTTGCTCCTGCATTCGAGATTCTTCATGGCCAAAGTTATTGCAATAAGCACATTCACCTTCGTTTTGAAGAGGAGAAAAGTTTTTATAGGTGTTCTTCTTTGATTCACTATCCATCCTTTTCTTTCTTGCTTCTCTTGTCATGATGGTTTTATATGCAACACATTGAACAACTTTATGACCAAAATTGTGACATGAGAAACATTGTCCATTGAAGTAGAAATTTCTGCGATCATGAAATCTTCTATTTGAATTTTCCTGTTGATTGTTGCTTCTTGGAGAGATATCTCTGTTAGTGTTCCTTGTATTGTGATGATCATGCTTTACCAGCAAAGATTCTTTATTCCCTTCTTTGAGTGGTGAATCTTTCACTATCAGCCAGCACACCTTTTAGATGATGCAATTGTGAAGCACAAGGAAAGGATATCTGGTATGTCTAAGACTATCATAATAAGAGATATTGAACCTTGATAATCTATTACAGGGTTTGAATCCACTGACAGTCTAAGATTCAGAGTCTTTACTTTCTCAAGTTCTTTTCTTAGACTTACTACTTCACATTCTAATTTTTCATTGTGTTTCTTTGCTTCTTCATTCTGTCTTTTCAGAGGCTCTATCATTATTTTACTTTCTTCCAAGCATATTTTGAGTTGATTGTTTTGATCAAGAAAATCATTGTCATCTAGAGCATCCATAAAAGCATCCTTTTCGTCTCTAGAATTATTTTCAAATGCCATGAGAAGTCTAAGATCTTGTTCACATTCTTCCTCACTATCAGATAACCCATCACTGTCTTCATTTGTATAGTAACTTTTCTTACTGCTAAATCGGTTCTTATTCCTTCTTGCTACTTCTTTCCCTTTAGCAGGTGTTTCTTTATAGGGACACTTTGCAGCATAATGACCAACTCTTCCACAATCAAAACATTTGAAAGGAATCTTACCTTTAAATCTTCCGGTTCCTAGTTGGAGTCTTCTCACAAAGTTTGCCTCATCTTCTTCTGAGATATATCCTGATCCTTGAACTTATTTTCCTTTTGCAGACGCTTTAAAAACAACTTCTTTGACTTCAGATGGTCCTCCTCTCCTCATTTCATATGCAGTTAATATGCCATGAAGTTGCACCACAGTAAGAGTTTGGAGATCCTGTTTTTCTTCAAGAGCAGAGACTTTTGATTCAAATTTTTCCGTTAGCGATCTTAAGATTTTCTCAACCAAAGTAGATTACGTGATTGTTTCTCCCAAATTTCTCATACAATTTACAACATCATCAAGACGTAAAAATAAACTGGCAATATTCTCATCACTGTGCATTTTTAAATTTTCATATTCAATTCTGAGAGTTTGAAGTTTTGCACTTTTTACCTTTGCATCACCTTCATAACTTGGAATGATTTTGTCCCATATCTCCTTTGTTGTATTCCGCTGCATAAATTTGACAAATTCTGATTCAGTTAGACTTCCCGTTAGAGCATTGACTACCTTTGCATTTATTTCATAATTCTTTTTTTTCAGTCGGATCTGGTGGTATTGCAGCTGGATATTGATATCCTTGTTCAACAATCGCCCATACATCTGTTCCCATAGACTGAAGATAGGATCTCATCCTTATTTTCCATAAGATTAAATTGCTTCCATTAAAGAGTGGAGGCTTGATAGATACCATTCCATCTTGATTGCTCATCTTGCTTGATCTTCCTTCTAGCGGTTAAGCCTTTTTAGAAGGACCTGCTCTGATTCCAATTGTTGGAAAAATACTGAGAGGGGGGGGGTGAATCGGTGCCAGGTACGGACAATAAAAATTTGATATTTCTTTCTTAAAAATCATATGCTACTTTCCGGAAGTAAACCCGCGTATATACACGGATATCCTTTACAGAACTCTCGTATATCCAGTGATCTAATTGTGCATTTAATTCTTGACTTAGATCATTGCATTACTTATTCATCAGATATTTAGAAAAAATTAAACAAGTACAGGAAGAATAGAATAATCATCACACATAAGCAACGACATATGAACACCAAGATTTTTAGGTGGAAACCCAATTCGGGAGAAAACCACCGCTACCGTCATCTCAGTCTTCAATTTTATTATTAAGAAAACTTCTTACAACATGTATTGGTGCATACTCATACTAGTACGTAGGCACCCACCTGCAGAAGGCTACAACCTTCTCTCATTTACGAGCCTCTCCTGGAAGGGAGCAACAACCCCCTGCTCTCGTTTACCAGCCTCACTTGGAAGGGAGCTACTACCCCCTGATATTAGCACCAGCCTCTACTGGCAGAAAGCTTCTACTTTCAGACTGAAGGTTTCAACCCTCAGATCCACTGCAGACCATGTTTCATCAATTTTAAAACTGGATCAAACAGCTTCAACACAATCCTTCACTTATCAGCAAACTTCCTTTTCCCAGAGCATCAAACATAACAATGAAACCACTGAAACCAGAATATCGGAGATAACCCGGACTTTAGAATAGATATGAAAAATCTCAATCAGCTTTGAGCAACCATCAGTTCAAATTGCATACGCGCTTTTCTTCAAATAGACTCATTTATATACACGCTTTTAATAAAGACAACCCGCGTATACATCTGTGTACTTTTCAGAAAAACCCTAACAGTCCATAAGCTCCTTTGTTTAAACATATACGCGTATATAGGCTCTTTTCATGAAATGAACATGCATATAGATATATAAAAGATAAACATTGCAGAACAGATCAGATCTATGGACTTACCCAGATTTCTTCAATATCTTCAATAGATTTGCGCTAGGTCTTCAATACTTCTTTTCATATCATCCTAGAGATTCATCATTTCCAGATCTAGAGATTTTGAACCTTCATCATATTCATGGGTGCATCATAGATTCAGATCTACCGATTAGGAACAGAATTCAACCATACAGATAAACTTCAGAGTGAAGTATTCATTTAAATCCTAGACCCATACACTCCTCCTTGCAGAATGATTTTCTTCTCCTTATATAGATTTAGCCTTTGTCAATACCATGAGCCAAAACCACACAACTTCCAATGTTTTTCCTGGGCGGGATCACATAGATAATCCAGCGCTCAATACAATGGGTCAATACCATGGTAGTAACCCCTGGTTTTATTGATTTAGAGTGCAATTGACCATACGCAACTTGGAACGTTATTTCCCACGTGCATACGCGACTTCCCCTAGACAAACTCGCGTATGCCTTGTGACATACACTTTTCATCACTGTTCTAGCCCATTCTGGAAATTCTTTCTTCTGCACCTTCTATACTGATTGGAGATACATCAGATGTATATCATTCACACGCTCATCAAGAACAACTTAATTAAGTAGGTTGCCATCATCTTTATCAAGTAGGTTTCCATCAAGGACAACACTCAACATCATATTGCCAGCAATCTCCCCCTCTTGACTTGATGGCAACCACGATAGATACATTGATTATAACCACGACATTATTTCCCCTTATTAAAACACCATGTCACTCTCCCCCATTGACATCAACAGAAAAGGGCGGATCAAAACCAACACAAGGTTTTTCTCCTCATGTAGATAGAAGAGCGTTGTAGATCTGATGTGCACTGAAGATACCATGCTCCCCCTGAGTTCATGCTGAATCTTCAAACATATTTTTCAATGAAGTACATGACTCTATGACTTTCCTATCACCAAGGACTCATACTTACATCAAATATCAAACCAAGTGGATTTTACATATGTGACTCAAATACCCAACCAAGTGGGTTTACAAATTTGAACAAGTCCTTACATGACTGAATATTACAATTTTACATCATAGGTCTCAACATGACCTTTTCATCAAATTACAAATATGAATTTTCATGACCAATACCAGAAGGACCTCAAGAGAAATCATATTTTAGAATCATCATAATGCCAACAATGCATTATACTCAGCAAGGCTAATGCTCCCCCTGAAACTGTACAACCAATGCATCCTTTTCAAGTGACCAAACCCCCCCCCTTAGCTTGTGCATCCTGAACACTTTCAACAGCAAATCATCAAGGCATGTTTACCAAATATCAGAGAAAGAAACAAAATATAAGAGCTGAAGCATCATAAGAGATACCAAACAGTACTGCAGCTGTGCTGAGAAGTGCTGGCCCCAAAAAAATTTGTCAACAACCAACCATACGTGGTTTTTTGTGTATGAACTTGCGTATATACGTGACTTCTGTTCAAGAAACCTGCGTATCCAATTTAATCTTCTAAATTTAGGTAGGTTTGTTCTTCTGACTGGCAGAGACTACTCCCAACTTCTGTCTTAGATATTCGAATGCTTCCTTGGGCAGAGGTTTGGTAAAGATATCATCAACTTGTTCTTTGGAGGGAACATACTCCAATTTCACCTTTTGTTCAAGCACTTGTTCATGTAAGAAGTGATACTTGATGGGAATGTGCTTGGTCTTCGAATGCATAACTGGATTCTTTGAGATATTGATGGCACTTGTGTTATCACACATAATGGAGATAGGAGATGTACATTTGATTTGAAAATCTTGTAAGGTTTGCATCATCCAAAGGAGTAGAGTGCAACAAGATGCGATAGCCACATATTCTGCTTCTGTTGTAGATAAGGAAATAGAATTTTTCTTCTTGCTGAACCAAGATACTAACCGTGGTCCCATATAGAATGAACCACCACTAGTTCTTTTCCGATCATCAACATTTCCAGCCCAATCTGCATCAGTGTAAGCATGAAGAGTAAGATCAACATTCTTTGGATACCATAGTCCAAAGTCTTGAGTTCCTTGCAGATACTTGAATATTATTTTGACAGCCTGAAGGTGAAACTCTTTTGGATTAGCTTGGAATCATCCAACAATCCCAACTGCATGCATAATGTCCGGTCTAGTCCCAGTGAGATAAAGTAGGCTTCCTATCATTGATATGTATTCTGGTTGATTCACCGTGGGAGAATCGTCATGAGAACTGAGATTACATCCGGTTATCATTGGTGTACTTACAGGTTTGCATTCTTCCATGCCATACTTCTTCAGAATTTTCTTAAGATATTTTGCTTGTGATAAGAATATACCATCTGTAGTTTGGTTCACTTGCAAGCCAAGAAAGAATGTTAGTTATCCAAGTAACGACATTTCAAATTCTTGCTGCATGACAGAAGCAAATTTCTGACTCATAGATTCTTCATTACTCCCAAAAATGATATCATCAACATATACAACCACAATCAATAGTTTATCATTTTCAACTTTTGTGTATAAGTTGCTATCAACAGACCCCTTTGAAAATCCTTGTTGATGAAGATATTTGTCAAAACGATAATACCATGCCCTTGGAGCTTGTTTGAGACCATATAGAGCCTTTTAAGTTTACAAACAAGATTTTCATCATTTCCCAAAATGAATACTTCTGATTTTTCTACATACACTTCTTCTTCTAGATCACCATTGAGAAAAGTAGATTTAACATCCATTTGATAAACTTTGATTTGTTGAAAACTTGAAAAAGCAAGAAACATTCTAATGGCTTCAAGTCTAGCTACAGGAGCAAAATTTTCTTCAAAGTCTATACCTTCTTGTTGAGTATACCCCTTGCAAACCAGTCTAGCTTTGTTTCTTATAACATCCCGATTCTCATTTAACTTGTTCTTGAATATCCATTTAGTTCCAATGACATTTTTATCATGTGGTCTTGGTACCAATTCCCATGTTTGATTCTTTTAAATTTGATCAAGCTCTTCATTCATGGCTTGAATACAACATTCATCTTTTCTAGCTTGATTGACATTGTGTGGTTCAATCGTGGATAAAAATGCCAGATAACTAGAATATCCCACAAGAGTCCTCCTTGTTTGTACACCTAATTCCTTGTCTCCCAAAATTTGAGATTCAAGATGATTCTTTTGAACATATCTGGATGGAGCCTTTTCAGATAAATCATCTTCAGGTTCTTCATTGGATCCACTATCTATATCATTTCTATTTGATGTAGAAGGACAAAATTCACCATCATCTTCTTCTGTTGTTTGTTTTTCTTCTTTAGGAACTGCAGGAGACTCATCAATAACAACATCAATACATTCAACAATCTTTCGAAGCCTTTTATTGTAACATTTGTATGCTTTGCTTGTAGATGAGTAACCAAGAAGTATCCCTTCATCTGATCTAGGTTCAAACTTGCCAAGCTTTTCATCATTATTTTTGATAAAGAATTTACTTCCAAAAACTCTAAAATGCTTCACAGAGGGAGAATTACCATACCAGAGTTCATATGGAGTTTTGTCTCTATTTACCTGAACATGTGCCTTGTTGAGAATGTTTGCTGTTGTATGTGCTGCTTCTCCCCATAACATGTCAGGAGTTCCAGAATCATCAAGCATAGCTCTAGCCATTTGTTGAATTGTTCTATTCATTCTTTCTGCTACGCCATTTTGTTGTGGAGTGCCAGCTACAGAGAACTGTCTTTTTATCCCATGTTGTTCACAAAATTAAAAGAATTCATTTTATGTATATTCTCCTCCTCGATCAGATCTAAGACACTTAATTTTTAGATCTAATTCATTTTCCACCAATGCTTTGAAGATCTGAAAATTTTCAAATGCTTCATCTTTGTGTTTAATCAACCCGATCCAACACATTCTAGAGAAATCATCAATAAATAAGATATAGTATTCTTCCCCACGTGGTGACTTTTTCCTCATAGGTCCACATATGTCAGTATGAATGAGTTCAAGAGGCTTACTTGATGATCCTTCTTTGGTATTAAATTGTACTCTGGTCTGCTTATTGAATTGGCAAGATTTGCATATGATACTCTCTGGTAGAGTAATATTGGGAAGACCACGAAAAGCTTGAAGTTTTCTTGCTTTGTTGATTTGAGAGAAGCTCAGATGTCCCAGCCTTCTATGCCATAGCCAATTTTCTGAATATTTGCTCAAGTAACATTGATCTTTGCAGTTCTTCAATACATACAGGTTGCTTGGAGTTCTTTTCCCTTTTATAATAGTTTTACCTGTATCAAGATCATGAACCACACATTATTTTGAACTAAAGACAACTTCAGTTCCTTGATCACACATTTGACTTACACTTAACAGGTTATGCCTTAATCCATCCACATACATGACATCATTAGCCTTCACCTTTTCTTTTAGAAACACGAACCCTTTTCCTTTAATTACAGCAGGAGTATCATTTCCAAATGTAACTTTCTTTTCCTTTTCTAGAGCATTATATGCAAGAAGTTTGCTTTTGTCACATGTCATGTGTCTTGAGCACCCACTATCAATGTACCATTGATTTTCTTCACCTTCTGCAAATAACGCTATCCCACAATTTTCAACCTATAATTCCTTCTTTTTCCATACTTTGGAACTTGAAGGAAAATGTTGTTTTGGCTGGACTTTGCTCCTGCATTTAGATTCTTCATGGCCAAAGTTATTGCAATAAGCACATTCAACTTCATTTTGAAGAGGAGAAAAGTTGTTATAGGTGTTCTTCTTTGGTTCAGTATCCATCCTTTTCTTTCTTGCTTCTCTTGTCATGATGGTTTTATATGCAACACATTGAACAACTTTATGACCAAAATTGTGACATGAGAAACATTGTCCATTGAAGTAGAAATTTATGCGATCATGAAATCTTCTATTTTAATTTACCTGTTGGTTGTTGCTTCTTTGAGAGATATCACTGTTAGTGTTCCTTGAATTGTGATGATCATGCTTTACCTGTAAAGATTCTTTATTCCCTTGCTGAGTGGCTGAATGTAGTAAACCAGTTGTAGCTGCTTTTAGATAATTTGGTGCTGAAGCCTGAGAAGATTCTCCGGTATATCCAAGACCTGTCTTAATAAGAGGAGAATGTTGAACCTTGATAATCTCATCTAAGGTTTCAGATCCTTTAGCAAATCTAAGATTCAGAGTCTTTACTTTCTCAAGTTCTTTTCTTAGACTTACTACTTCACATTCTAATTTTTCGTTGTGTTTCTTTGCTTCTTCATTCTGTCTTTTCAGAGTCTCTATGATTATTTTACTTTGTTCCAATCATATTTTGAGTTGATTGTTTTGATCAAGAAAATCATTTTCATCTAGAGAATCCATAAAAGCATCCTTTTCATCTCTAGAATTATTTTCAAATTCCATGAGAAGTCTAAGATCTTGTTCACATTCTTCCTCACTATCAGATAACCCATCATTGTCTTCATTTGTATAGTAACTTTTCTTACTGCTATATCGGTTCTTATTCCTTCTTGCTACTTCTTTCCCTTTAGCAGATGTTTCTTTATAGGGACACTTTGCAGCATAATGACCAAATCTTCCACAATCAAAACATTTGAAAGGAATCTTAACTTTAAATCTTCCGGTTCCTAGTTGGAGTCTTCTCACAAAGTTTGCCTCATCTTCTTCTGAGATATATCCCGATCCTTGAACTTCTTTTCCTTTTGCATACGCTTTAAAAATAGCTTCTTTGACTTCAGTTGGTCCTCCTCTCCTCATTTCATATGCAGTTAATATGCCATGAAGTTGCACCACAGTAAGAGTTTGGAGATTCTGTTTTTCTTCAAGAGCAGAGACTTTTGAGTCAAATTTTTCTGTTAGAAATCTTAAGATTTTCTCAACCAAAGTAGATTCCATGATTGTTTCTCCCAGATTTCTCATACCATTTACAACATCATCAAGACATAAAAAGGAACTGGCAATATGCTCATCACTATGCATTTTTAAATTTTAATATTCAATTCTGAGAGTTCAAAGTTTTGCACTTTTTACCTTTGCATCACCTTCATAACTTAGAATGATTTTGTCCCACATCTCCTTTGTTGTATTCAGCTGCATAACTTTGACAAATTCTGATTCAGTTAGACTTCCCGTTAGAGCATTGACTGCCTTTGCATTTATTTCATAATTCTTCTTTTCAGTCGGATCTGTTGGTATTGCAGCTGGATATTGATATCCTTGTTCAACAATGGCCCATACATCTCTTCCCATAGACTTAAGATAGGATCTCATCCTTATTTTCTAGAAGATTGAATTTCTTCCATTAAAGAGTGGAGGCTTGATAGATGCCATTCCATCTTGATTGCTCGTCTGGCTTGATCTTCCTTCTAGCGGTTAAGCCTTTTCAAAAGGACCTGCTCTGATTCCAATTGTTGGAAAAATACTGAGCGGGGGGGGGGGGGGGGGTGAATCAGTATTTAGTGCAGACAATAAAACTTTGATATTTCTTTCTTAAAAACCATACGCTACTTTCCGGAAGTAAACCCGCGTATATACACGGATATCCTTTACAGAACTCGCGTATATCCAGTGATCTAATTGTGCATTTAGTTCTTGACTTAGATCATTGCATTACTTATTCATCAGATATTTAGAAAATAGTAAACAAGTACAGGAAGAACAGAATAATCATCACACATAAGCAACGACATATGAACACCAGGATTTTTAGGTGGAAACCCAATTCGGGAGAAAACCACCGGTGTCGTCGTCTCAGTCTTCAATTTTATTATTAAGAAAACTTCTTACAACATGTACTGGTGCAGACTCATACCAGTACGCAGGCACCCACCTACAGAAGGCTACAACCTTCTCCCATTTACCAACCTCTCCTGGAAGGGAGCAACAACCCCCTGCTCTCGTTTACCAGCCTCACCTGGAAGGGAGCTACTACCCCCTGATATTAGCACCAGCCTCTACTGGAAGAAATATTCTACTTTTAAACTGAAGGTTTCAACCCTCAAATCCACTGCAGACCACGTTTCATCAATTTTCAAACTGGATCAAACAGCTTCAACATAATCCTTCACTTATCAGCAAACGTCCTTTTCCCAGAGCATAAAAAAGAACAGTGAAACCACTAAAACCAGAATATCAGAGATAACCCAGACTTCAGAATAGATATGCAGAATCTTAATCAGCTTTGAGCAACCATCAGTTCGAATTGCATACGCGCTTTTCTTCAAACAGACTCGCGTATATACGCGCTTTTAATAAAGACAACCCGCGTATACATCTGTGTACTTTTCAGAAAAACCCTAACAGTCCATACACTCCTTTGTTTAAATAGATCTGCGTATATACGCTCTTTTCATGAAACGAACATGCGTATAGATCTATAAAAGATAAAAATTGCAGAACAGATCAGATCTATGGACTTACCCAGATTTCTTCAATATCTTCAATAGATTTGCGCCGGGTCTTCAATACTTCTTTTCATATCATCCTAGAGATTCATCATTTCCATATCTAGAGATTTTGAACCTTCATCATATTCATGGGTGCATCATAGATTTAGATCTATCGATTAGGAACAGAATTCAACCATACAGATAAACTTCAGAGTGAAGTATTCATTTAAGTCCTAGACCCATACACTCCTCCTTGCAGAATGATTTTCTTCTCCTTATATAGATTTAGCCTTTGTCAATACCATGAGCCAAAACCACACAACTTCCAATGGTTTTCCTGGGCGGGATCACATAGACAATCCAGCGCTCAATACAATGGGTCAATACCGTGGTAGTAACCCCTGGTTTTATTAATTTAGAGTGCAATTGACCATACGCAACTTGGAACGTTATTTCCCGTGTGCATACGCGACTTCCCCTAGACAAACTCGCGTATGCCTTGTGACATACACTTTTCATCACTGTTCTGGCCCATTATGGAAATTCTTTCTTCTGCGCCTTCTATACTGATTCGAGATACATCAGATTTATATCATTCACACGCTCATCAAGAAAAGCTTAATTAAGTAGGTTTCCATCATCTTTATCAAGTGGTTTGCCATCAAGGACAACACTCAGCATCATATTGCCAACAAAATCTTAAACTCTAAGGTAATTTTAATGTTTTGTTTTGTGGGATTGGAAGATGGTATAAACTCTGATTCACCGAAGAAAGATTTCGGTCAAATCCAAAGTTCTACTAAAGAGGGTATTGGAATCTGAAATTGGAAATCGTGCGATATGAGGAAACAAAAGTTCTGTGAAATAGAAATCTACCGCGTTTAGTAGAAATTCACAAAAGTAGTAGTTTCACAATATCCATTGAGAGAAAGCTATTTCTAGTCTGACAAGATTCTCACTGAAATATCATGAAGAATAACTATCATGAGTGATGCTCTTCCACTATTATAACATATATTTTATCAGGAATTCTCACTGTGTGAGACTAATAAGAACTGATAAAACACATAACATGCTTAAGATACTAATAAAAACATAGAATAGTATGATAATTTGCAAACTCAAATTGGAAGAAAGGAGATATGGAAACATAAGTAAAGTAGACAATACACACAACAAATTGGTAATAATTTCTCAGTAGTATCATTCCATTTCATTCACAAAAAACATTATAGATCATATAATTCAAAATTCAATAACCACCAACCAACCCTTAAATCTGCTGCAAGAAATGTGAAAATGACTGCCAATTAATCAATCCTTTTCCACCTGCCATAACTGTCTTCAGCTGCTGCAAGAAATGTGGAACTGTTTGACACCTACGTGCTCAAAATCAGGGGGTAAAACCTGCCACTTAATCAATCCTTTTCCACTTGCCCTAACTGTCTTCAACTGCTGCAAGAAATGTGGAACTGTTTGACACCTACATGCTGAAAATCAGGGGGGAAAACCTACCACTTAATCAATCCTTTTCCACCTATGTCGATTGACATCGGAAGAAAATCGACCACTTGGAACACAAAATTCATCTATTTGGCCGAAGTCTTGTCTTTAAAATGCTCAAACATTTTCTGGTCAAGCTCTAATTCTGCCTTTTATAAATTCTGGGAAAATAGCTACCTGCTGGGCTTGCTGATAAAACTAGATTTTTTGTAAAAGGAAGCTATTATCAGAAATCCTGTAGATACCTACATTTGTTAATTAAACCAAAATGTGTGTGCCTCTCATGTATGCACACCTGTTCAAACTAGATACAGAACCCTACACACAACCCTAATTTGTTGCTTGAGAATGATAAACTAGTTCCTGGAGGATGTGACTCCATTAGCTGTAACCTCCACAGAAAACCTCGTTCATAAGACTAGTGAGTCTAAACCTCTAAATACGCAACCTTAATCACAGTATGGTGTAATGGCATGATTTGAAATGATTCCAATATGAGCGCCAAGTCACCCCATAACTCATAACACTCCACTGCATCATTTAATAATTGATAATTTGTACCATAATCTATGCTTCAGCTTAATGAATAGTTATAGGTTAGCTCCACCAACAATATAATCACTCCTTTAAAATATTACTTCTAATTTAGAAATGATTACGCCTTTTTTTTAAATAATAATATCTCATAACATAGAATATCTTTAATTAATTTCAAAGGAGAATGATATTTTCTCCCAAAAATGCTCTTTGCACGAATTTTCTGGGTAATAGCTACCTTTTCCACTATGTTATTAATGTGACCTTCAATTTGGATTTGAGGTTTGAATTGGCTTGTGGTTAGACTCGTGGTTCTGTGGTGGTTGTAGCTAACAGCCTGAGGAAGACAAAGGCCCATTTTTTTTTATAAATAAAAATATAATAATAATTTTATAAAAATATAAAAATAATATTATTTTTCACTCTCTCTTTTAATAAAACTTAAATAGGCTAGAGTAGTATAGATATGCTAGATTTTAGGCATAGGATAGTATTGGGGTAATTTAGCATTAGAATTCAAATAGCCACATTAGGATGAATTTGAACATTTTTGGCAAATAAAGAAAGGATCAAGGAGAATGGTGAGGATGTAGCAAGAAGTATCAAGAAAAATTGAAGCATAAGGTGCTAGATGCCAAATAAAGTTATGGAGAGGGCAACTTTGAAAGGAATAAAAACCAGTGCTAAAAATGGCTTTGGGTAGGGTTGGTTCTCGTGGAGCAACACTGCATGAAGATTTGATGGTGTTGTTTATTTTGGAGCAACACTATTCTTATTTGACTAATATATATTTAATTTTGAGAGTGATAAAAATTCCCAATAAGCAATAGATATGGTAGGAGGCGATGATGAATGAGATGATATGTGATAATGGAAATGGTGGATGAGATGAGGTGGCGATGGAGATAGTGGATGAGATGAGGTGATTGGATACACTACTCTTGTTAGGCCAATTCTTATGGATTATTCATTTATAAAGGGAAGAAATGACTTCATCTTTTATTGAATGCATTCAATTGTCAATATTTGCGAATGTAAGAGGGAAAGGCACTGTAGTTTATTTTTTGATTATATGAACCAATATATTTTCTTTTCATGACCGTGACCTTATTAAAGTAGCATTCATTCTATTATGAATGAGGAATTTGAAAATTGAGGGTATATGGAAAATGGAATATGTGGTGGTTAATAATCAAATATTTCTTCAATTTCTAATGAATTAAAGAATCTTAAGCCGATTTTACCTCAGGTGACCTTTATCATTGATGTGCCCAGTGCTGCAAGATGAAGTGGAGGATGGAATGGTTGGAGCTAATATGACTGTTGATCTGATATGCTGAAGAAGGCTGGAGGATGAGCTGAGGAGAAAGAGGATGAATTGAAGGTATGAAGAGTGAACTGGATGTCCTCTTCTCCCCCATTCTTTAGGATTTATATGTCCCTAAACAAATAAGGAAAGGTGACTGCTACTGCAAATGATAATGGAAATGCTGATACAAAAATCCAAACTACTGCAAATCTGTGTCGAGATCTCAAAATCATATAGTCTTCAACCACTACACACCCGTGTGAAATCTTGAATATGTGAATAAATGGTGTCGATGTCAAACATAGGCAAGAATCATTGGATTACCGACCATTGAGGAGTTCTTTAACCAATGTGAGATATACCACCTTAGATGTCAGTGGGAATCAAGGCACTAGGTACATTCTTCTAGCCATGAATGGATTTTTCAAAGTCGAATGGACTACATGATTCATCCATCAAGAAACATTGATGTATATCCTTAGTGGATGATGAGGATACCCTCCATTAAGCCATGCGGGCTCCTCGGTACCTTATCTAACTCTAACCTTGGTCCGAGATGATGTGCTGACGTCGATGGGAAAAGGATTGTTGGAAGGTGGGCCTTAAGGAATCCCACATCAACCAAATTGAGTACAAACATAATGACTTGAAAGATACATGATTTGAAGCACTCATAGAAATTTAAAAAATTTATTGGGAACCTTGCTTGCCAGTTACCTGGTTTTCAAGCAAAGTCCCTGTCTAGTTGCGCCATACAAGCTGGTTTTCACAAAGGACTTATTTTTCTCTTTACTATTTCATTTATTTATTTATTAAAATAATAAATTTCCTACTATATTGGAGAAAATATGCCTTCCTTCAAGTAAAAGATAAATTCCAATGAAGCCATGTGAAAATCATGTACAAAGATATATTCATTCCCATATTTAACATATAAATTTTAGAAGGTATATGCGCATGAACAATCAAAAAATTTAAAAGATGTGATAAAAAGAGTATTTGAACATGAGAGTGGTACTTTGACTGAATTTTAATCTAGAACCAATGCTCGATGTAATCCTGGTGGTATTCGCTCATTTCTTCTTTTGGACCACTTTGAAAGTCCTCCTAGGTCGTGCTAGGTAAAATTGGATAATTAGTCTCTGGAATGCCTACAAGGCTTGCTGCTGAACATGGTGAAATTTCTTCGATCTCAGGTTCAAATCAATGCTCCCCATCGGATTTGGTACATGATTCATTTATCTCCTTGGTATATAGGTAGGAGGAATCAAGGGATACTTCCAAATATTTTTTCTGGTTGTGGAGAGATAGATAATTTCCTGAATGCGGTTAGGATGAACTCTTCCTGAGAGGAAAATACCCTAGCTACTACTAGGATTTGAGAAAGTACTTCAAACGACATTATTCAAGCTCTAAATCATTATTTAATAGCTCCTACTGGTTGATGATCCATGTATCACAACATGGATTAGTAATGGGGGTTCTTACAGCACCCAAAACAAATGATATAACGTTAAAGATTTGGAAAATGAAGATAAATAAATTTAAAAGCTATTAGCTGAAATAAATCTCACCACACTCATAAAAAGATAGGAAAAGTACTATTTAATCTATGGAAAGCAAAAAAAATTAGAAATTAAGTCCTGCTTCTACTTCTACGCATAAAGGAAAGGAAATAAAAGTTCAAAGATAGGAAGAAGCCATCAAACTTTGGAGCAACCCCACCATAGTGGATGTGTGGCTCTTCACTCACATCTTACTATACTCTCTCTGCCCTCTAACTACCCTGCAACACCCTTGAAACTCTGTAAAAAATATTACCTGAACAAAAATGCAACTCCCTGGAAACGACGCCAAAATGTTGATATTTTTAATTAGCGAATTAAACCTCTTAATATTTAATTGTCAATCCGGGAGTCGTAAACATGAGTTGTACTACGTTTTTGGTTCAACTTCTGTCAAAGTGTATATTTTTTCTCAATGATGATCATTTAGTACAAAATGATGAATATTTTTTGTTATCTAAAGCTGATCTAAGTTACAAACAATGAATGTTAAAAGAGATTAATCAAGCCACATTGTTCTACTTCCTATCTTTCTTGCAATCCAATCTTCCTATTTTAAATTAGGAGACAATATTATTCTGAAACAAAATCAATAATTAAATTAAAAATAACTATAATCTTGTACTTATCAGCGATCAATAAAAAAAAATGATCTATTCAAGTTATTATTCAAACTAAGGAATAACTCTACCTAAGAAATGAAAGAACAACTCTGAACATGCCTAATTTTTTGCACACATATTACTAAGCTATCGATCTCAAAATTTGGGAATGAAAAGGGAAAAAATATTTTATGAAATCCAAATATTGTAATTAAATAAAATATATTCTTATTATCTCAGTTTAATTACTAATTACTATTAAATTAAATTAATCCTATTCTAAAGGAAATAAAACTATTTCTAGCGCTTGAATGAAATTAATTCACCTAGAACAAATCACTCATTTCAATCCCTAAACATAATGAAAATACTAAGTATACCTTCAAGAAATGATAAAACAAGGATATAAATATTACACTATCGAATTCTATCTAAAATAAATTATAGAAACTAGCTAATCACCAAATGCTTTTCAAATTAAACTGCTTCTACTTATTGAAACCGACCATTGAATAACTTCACTAATATGGAAATAAACTACGGGACCTATTCAAACTAGACTGTCAGTGAAACAACCATGTCTATCTAACTAAAACACTATTAGAAACTCACTTCCAAACTCTAGTTACACCATTATAAATTCATTTGTACACATCATAAAAGACCACTATCACACAACAATAATTTTTAATCTAAATGCATTGATAAAATTTAGATTTTTCATGAATTCATAACTTGCAATCCGAAATAAGTTATCACACAGTCCAGTGATCTGCTAGATTGAAATTCAACATAGTCTCATCAATTTGATGCATCAAGGATGATTGAATTTATAATTCCCATCATAAATTAATGTGTGTATAATTGTTTCAATATCATAAATAAAGAAAGCTCTGCTTTCTTCCAAGAGACAGATTATAGCTCTTCACATAGGGCTTACACATAATCATATGAGATTAAAAATTCATCGACGCTTATTCATCACTTTTTTTACTTCGTTTTGGTTGTAGGATGCAAAATAAGAATGATTACAATCACTCTGAAATTTAAATAACAAGTAACACATAGTTGATTACAGAAACTGGAGTTAACTTGAAAATGATGAAACTAAATTACACATAACGAATTGAAAGATGATTAAATACCTAGAATTTGATAGAAGATCTTGTCCCAGATGATGGTGGGCTTGAACACACCTGGAACAAGCTAGGAAAGTTGTATTGAAAAGGAAATCTAACGCATTAGAATTAAAAAATCACTATAACTGTACTCGCAATGATTTGAATTAACACATGCCCATGTTAAATCACTTAAACAAAGGTCCTTCGATTAAAAAAAGAAATGTTTTACATCAGCTCGAAGCTTGGTGTTCAACAATTGATAATTTCCTAATGCTCCCCCAACTTATTTCCATGCTGGACTTTATAGGTGATATTGTTATACATAAAATAGCAAAGAGTTTATTACATGGAAAACCCAGAGATCTATGACTAATCATAGCCTTTGAAATCTGATTTCAAGTAGATATTTTCTCTTCATAAAATAAAGTCTTCCAACCAAGTCCTATCCTTAGGCCACACTTGATTGTGTGCTGATATGGAAGCTCGCTGCTAAGGGATCATCAAGCTCATTTTGGAACAATGGCAGTTGCGATGGGCCCCTTAAAAACTATGAAGGTCTAATATGCCTCCCAAAATCAAAATAATAAACAATTAAAAAATGGTTATTCATATATATATATATATATATATATATATATATATATATATATATATATATATATATATATATAGATAGATAGATAGATAGATTTTAATAATTAAACAATATTTTAATGGTTTAGGACTTACGTATGATTTTTGTAAAAAATCATCAATGTTATGTGCTGAATTGAACACCTTACGACACAATTGAAAATTTGAATCCTCTACAATATCTCTTCTCATATCCATAAGATGATCATGTGTATGTATATTATTTTCGTTGTCTAACTCTATAAGGCACTTGTTGATTAGAATTTGAAACCCTAGAGAACCTTTCCATCTTGATCCATTCCATATTCTTAAAGTTGTATCCTTGTTTTCTCCAATGAAAAAACAACCAATATCTAAAAATATATTGTTTTCCTCTCCATTCAGTGCATCATAACTAAGTTTTAGTCTCCCTTGTATCTCATAAGAAAGTATTTGATGAATACTCTCTAGTTGGTTTTTCCACTCAAATTGGTTATCCTTTACGTAAATATGTGTGCCGAAAATTTTCAAAACCTAGGAATGGATACGACTCGCTGAAGGCATGGGAATAGAAGAATTGAAACAAATCTTGTATCTCTAGGCCATTTAAATTGTAAATTGATTTCTCTTCAAACCTCGAGCCTCTGAGAACAACTTTATGTCAATATGTAATTAATATTAAGTTATCAGAGCTGATAATTGTTCGAATCGGTAAAAATGCATCCAATTTATTCATGTTATCTACATAATCTATGTTGAGAGTTTTAAATAGAAAATTAAACCTCTTAATTTTTAATTGTCAAACCGAGAGTCGTAAACACGAGTTGTACTGTGTTTTTGGTTCATCTTGTGTCAGAGTGCATAGGTTTCCTCAATGATGATCATTTAGTATGAAATTATGAACATTTTTTGTTATCTAAAGCTTATCTAAGTTACAAACAATGAATATTAAAAGATATTAATCAAGCCACACCATTTTTCTTCCTATCTTTCCAACAATCCAATCTTCCTATTTTAAATTAAGAGACAATATTCTTCTGAAGCATAATCAATAATTAAGATAAAAATAACTATAAACCTCTACTTATTAGAGATCGATAAAAATAAATACTCTACTCAAGTTGTTATTCAAACTAAGGAATAAATCTACCTAAGAAATGACAGAACAACTCTGAATAGACCTAATTTTTGGCACACATATTACTAAAATATCGATCTCAAACTTCTGGAAAGAAAAGGGAAAAATGCTTTTATGAAATCCAAATACTGTACTTAAATTAAATCTATTATTATTATTATCTGAGTTTAGTTACTAACTCCTATTAAATTAAATTAAAGCTATT
Source organism: Pinus albicaulis (assembly GCA_034641835.2). Classification (NCBI taxonomy): domain Eukaryota; kingdom Viridiplantae; phylum Streptophyta; class Pinopsida; order Pinales; family Pinaceae; genus Pinus; species Pinus albicaulis. The sequence goes on from CM076575.1 coordinate 1,411,360,288, forward strand.
CTAAAGGAAATCAAACTATTTATAGCGCTTGACTAAACTTAATTCACCTAGAAAAAATCACTCATTTCAATCCCTGAAACAAAATGAAAATACTAAGTATACCTTTAAGCAATGATAAAACAAGGATCTAAATAGTCCACTACCGAATTCTATCTAAAACAAATTATAGGAAATAGCTAATTACCCAATGCTTTTCGAATTAAACAAATTCTACTTAATGAAACCAACCATTTAATAACTCGACTAATGTGGAAAGAAACTACGAGACCTATTCAAACTGGACTATCAATGTTGAAGCAACCATGTCTATCTAACTAAAACACTATTAGAAACTTACTTCCAAACTCTAGTTACGACATTTTAAATTCATTTGTACACATCATAAAATAACTCTATCACACATCAATCATTCCCAATCTAAATGCACTGATAGAATTGATATTTTTCAAGCATTCATAACTTGCAATTCAAAATAAGTTTTCACACAGCCTAGAAATCTGCCAAATCGAACTTCAACATAGTCTAATCAATTTGATGCATCAAGGATGATTGACTTTATAATTTCTATGATATATTAATGTCTATATAGTTGTTTCAAAATTAGAAATCAAACAGACTCTGCTTTCTTTCAAGAGGTAGAGTATAGCTCTTCATAGAGGGCTCACACATAATCATATGAGATTAACAATTCACCCATGCCCATTCATCACTTTGTTGCCTTCATTCTGGCTATAGGATGAAAACTAAGAATGATTACAGTAACTTTGAAATTTAAATAACATGTAAAAAACAACTGATTATGGAAACTGGAGCTAACTTTCAAATGATGAAACGAAATCACACATAAAAAATTGATAGACAATTAAATACCTAGAATTCAATAGAAGAGCTTGTCCTAGATGATGGTAGGCCTGTGCACACCTGGAACAAGCTAGGAAATTTGTAGTGAAAAGGAAATCTAACACATTTGAAATAAAAAATCACTTTGACTATACTCGCAATGATCCAAATTAATACATGCCCATGTTTAATCATTGTAACAAAGGTCCTTTGATTAATAAAAATAAATGTTTTACAACAACTCGAAGCTTGCTGTTCAACAAATGATAATTCTCGAATGCCCCCCCAACTTATTCCTATGTTGGCATTTATAGGTGATATTGTTATACATAAAATAGAAAAGATTTTATTACATGGAAAACCCAGAGATCTGCAACTAATTTTGGTTTTTGAAATCCGATTTCAAATACATATTTTCTCTTCATAAACTACCTGCTTCCAACCAAGTCCTATCCTTAGGCTGTGCTTGATTGTGTGTTGATCTGCAAGTTGGCTGCTTAGGGATCATCAAGATCATTCTCGAACAATGGAAATTACGTTGATCCCTTCAAAGCTATGAAGGTCTAATAGGCGTCCCAAACCTTGAGTACTATTTTGGAACTTGTATGTTAGGTACGAAAACCCTAAACATGGTTGTTTGGGATATTTTTACAAATATCGATTTTCTTGTTTTTTATATAAATCAGCCTCAACAACCTCTATGTATCTCCCAAACTGTAATGAATTTTTAAAAATTGTTTAAGGTTTACTAAATTTTCTACTAGGACCAAAACCCATGTGCCAAAATTTCTTCATTTGCCTTCACCTGCACAGAAATGGAGGAGTAAGTTGGTAGTTTAAAATTTGTTACAGATTTGGAAAAATTTGTTGATTTCCTTCTAGAGACCCATATGTGTGACCTATGACTCTGGAAGCATGCCAAAATTTTCAAAGCCCCAAATTGGACATTTCTGCACTCTACTGACTTGTGAAGAAGTTCGGTGATGGAATCGTGTGACAAATGAGCTTAGCAAAAACGTCATTAGTAAATCATGGAATAATCATATTTAATCATAGAAAATCTAAGAAAAATAATGATAACCAACCATGGAGTGTATTTGATGGCAATTTATGGAATTAGGGTACGGAATGAGTTAAAAACCTAGGGTTTTAGGGTATGAATGGTGATATCGCATGATGAAAACATGGGCATAATTTAATGCTCAACATCCCCCCATGCCTAAGGTTTTTCATGTCCTCATGCAAACAAATACTTTTCTCATATATATATTTTTATGGCATCATGGCTTTGGGTAGGGTTGGTTCTTGTGGAGCAACACTGCATGAAGATTTGAGGGTATTGGTTCTTGCGGAGCAACATTATTCTTATTTGACTACCATAGCTTTAATTTTGAGAGTGATACAATTTGTGAATAAGAAATATATATGGTAGGAGGTGATGATGAATGAGATGATAGGTGATAATGGAAATGGTGGATGAGATAAGGTGGTGATGGAGATAGTGAATGAAATTAGGTGATTGTATACACTACTCTTGTGAGCCCAATGCTTATGGATGATTCCTTTATGAAAGGAAGAAATAAATTCATCCTTTATTGAATACATTCACAGTGACAATATTTGCGAATTTAGGAGGGAAAGGCAATATAGTTTTTCTTTTTTCTTACATGAACCAATGTCTTTTCTTTTCATGACTATGACCTTATTAGAGTAGCATGCATTCTATTATGAATGAGGAATTTCCAAATGGAGGGTATATGGAAAATGGAATATGTGGTGGTTAATCATCAAATATTTCTTCAATTTCTAATGAATTAAATAATATGAAGCCAATTTTACCTGAGGTTACCTTTATTATTGATGTGTCCGGTGCTGCAATATGAAGTGGAGGATTGAATGGCTGAAGCTGATATGACTGCTGATATGATCTACTGAAGAAGGTTGAAGGATGAGCCGAGGAGATGAAGGAACAACTAAAGGTTTGAAGAGAAAACTGAAGGTTCCCTTCTCCCCCATGCTTGAGGAGTTTTATGTCCCTAAACAACTAAGGAAAGGTGACTGCTACAAAAAATGATAATGGAAATGCTAATACAAAAATCCAAATTGCTGCAAATCTATGTTGAGATCTCAAAACCATATAGTCTTCAACCGCTACACACCCGTGTACAATATTGGATATGTGAATAAATTGTGTCGATGTTGAACATAAGAAAGAATCATTGGATTACCTACCATTGAGGATATCGTTAACCAATGCAAGATATCCCACCTTATATTTCAATGGGAATCAAGGCACTAGGTACATTCTACTAGCCATGAATGGATTTTTCAAAGTTGAATGGAATACATGATTCATCCACCAAGAAATGTTAATGTATTTCCTAAGTAGATTACTAGGATACCTGCCATTAAGGCATGCAAGCACCTAGGTACCTTATCTAACCCTAACCTAGGTCCCAATTGATGTGCTGATGTCAATGGGACAAGGCTTGTTGGTAGGCAGGGCTTAAGGAATCCCACATCAACCAACTTGAGTACAAACATAATGACTCGAAAGATAAATGATTTGAAGAACTCATATAAATTTACAAACTTTATTGGGAACCTTACCTACTAGATACCTTGTTTTCAAGAAAAGTCCCTATCCAGTTGTGCCAGTCAAGCTGGTTTTCACAAAAGGACTTATTTTTATCTTTACTATTTCATTTATTTGTTTATTAAAATGATAAATTTCCTAATATATTTGAGAAAATATTTCCTCCATCAAGTGAAAGAGAACTTTCAATGAAGCCAGGTACATATAAGGTAAAAAGATATATTCATGCCCAGATTTAACATATAAAATTTAGAAGGTATATGAGCATGAACAATCAGCAACTTTGAAATATGTGATACAAAGAGTATTTGAAGATGAGAGTGGTACATTGAATAAATTTTAATCTGGAACCAATGCTCGATGTAATCGTGGTGGTATTGGCTCATTTCGTCTTTTGGACCACTCTAAAATTCATCTTAGGTCGTTACAGGTAAAATTGGATAATTGGTCTATGGAATGCATACAAGGCTTGATGCTTCTTCGATCTCAGGTTCAACTGGATACTCCCCATCGGATTTGGTACATGATTCATCATTCTCCTTGGTAGATAAGTAGGAGGAATTAAGGGAGAATTTCAAATATTTTTTTGGTTGTGGAGAGATAGATATTTTCCTGAATGTAGTCAGGATGAACTCTTCACAAGAGGAAGATATCCCAACTACTGCTAGGATTTGAGAAATTTCTCTGAGGTACATTCTTTAAGCTATGAATCATTCTTTAATAGCTCCTACTAGTTGATGATCCTTATCTCGCAACATGGATTAGTAACGAGGGTTATTACAACACCCAAAAAAAATGATATAACGTTAAAGACTTGGAATATGAAGATAAATGAATTTAAAATCCATTGGTTGAAATAAAGCTCACCACACTCATAAAAATCTAGATCAAAGTAGTATTTAATCTATTGAAAGAAAAAGAATTTAGAAATTAAGGCCCGCTTCTACTTCTATGCATAAAGGAAAGGAAATAAAAGTTCAAAGATATGCAAAAGCGATCAGAATTTGGAGCAATCCCACCATAGAGGATGCGTGGATCTTCACTCATGTCTTACCGTACTCTCTCTGCCCTCTGAATACCTTACAACACCCTTGAAACTATGTAAAAAATATTACCTGAACCAAAATACAACTCCCCGACAATGACGCCAAATTGTTGAGAGTTTTAATTAGCGAATTAAACCTCTTAATATTTAATTGTCAATCCGGGAGTCGTAAACACGAGTTGTACAATGTTTTTGGTTCAACTTGTGTCAGAGTGTATAGGTTTCCTCAATGATGATAATTTAGTACGAAATGATGAATAATTTTTGTTATCTAAAGCTGATCTAAGTTACAAACAATTAATATTAAAAGAGATTAACCAAGCCACACTGTTCTACTTCCTATCTTTCGTGCAATCAAATCTTCCTATTTTAAATTAGGAGACAATCTTCTTCTAAAGCAGAATAAATAATTAAACTAAAAATAAATATAAAATTCTACTTATCAGAGATCAATAAAAAAATACTCTACTCAAGTTATTATTCAAAGTAAGGAATAAATCTACCTAAGAAATGATAGAACAACTCTGAACATACCTAATTGTTTTCACGCATATTACTAAGCTATCTATCTCAAACTTCTAGACTAAAAAGGGAAAAAATATTTTATGAAATTTAAATACTATAATTGAATTAAATCTATTCTTATTATCTGAGTTTAATTACTAACCACTATTATATTAAATTAATCCTATTCTAAAGGAAATCAAACTATTTCTAGCGCTTCACTGAACTTAATTCACCTAGAACAAATCACTCATTTCAGTCCCTAAATAGAATGAAAATACTAAGTATACCTTCAAGCAATGATAAAGTAAGGATCTAAATATTTCACTATGCAAACGAAGAATGATTACAATCACATATGCAAACTAAGAATGATTACAATCACTCTGAAATTTAAATAACATGTAACACACAACTCCTTATAGAAACTGGAGCTAACTTGCAATTGATGAAACGAAATCAAAACAAAAAATCGAAAGATAATTATATACCTATAATTTTACAGAAGAGCTTGTCCAAGATGATGGTGGGTCCAGCCACACTTGGAACAAGCTAGGAAACTTTCAGTAAAAAGGAAATATAATGCATTCATATTAAAAACTCACTGTAATTGTACTCGTAATGATCTGAATTAACGCATGCCCATGTAAAATCACTGAAACAAAGGTCCTTAGATTAATAAAAGGAAATTTTTTACAACTCAAAGCTCACTGTTCAAAAACTAATAATTCCCCAATCCTCACCCAACTTATTCCTGTGTTGACCTTTATAGGCAATACTATTATACATAAAATAGAAAATATTTTATTACATGGAAAACCGAGAGATCTATGACTAATATTATCCTTTGAAATCCAATTTCAAGTACATATTTTCTCTTCATAAACTAACTACTTCCAGCTAAGTACTATCCTTAGGTTGTGCTTGATTGTGTGCTAATCTGGAAGTTGACTGCTTAGGGATCATCAAGCTCATTATGGAATAATGGAAGATGCGTTGATCCCTTCAAAGCTCTGAAGGTCTAATATGCCTCCCAAACCTTGAGTACTATTCTGGAACTTCGCTGTTAGGTACAGAAGCTCAAGACATGGTTGTTTGGTATATTTTTACAAATTTGGATTTTCCTTATTTTTATATAAATCAACCTCAAATACCTCTTTGTATCTCCAAAAACGTAGTGAATTTTAGAAATTTGGTGAAGGTTTAATAAAATTTTTATACTGGGACCAAAACCCATGTTCCAGAATTTCTTCATTTTCCTTCACTTGCACAAAAATCGAGGAGTAAGTTGGCAGTTTGAAATTTGTTACAAATTTGGGAAAATTTGTCAATTTCCTTCTAGAGACCCATATGTGTGACCTGGATGAAATCCAAGTTATTAGAATGTATTATAACATTATTTTTAACAATAACCTCTTTTGGTTTCTCTGGAAGTAAGCCAAAAATGTTAAAGCCCCAAATTAGACATTTTTGTACTCTACTGACTTGTGAAAATTTTCGGCAATGGAACCCTGTGAAAAATGAAAAAAGCAAAATTGTCATTATTAAATCATCAAATAATCATCTTTAATCATATAAAATCTAAGAAAACTAATGATAACCAACCATGGAGTGTATTTTACGACAAGTTATGGAATTAGGGTACAGAACAAGTTAAAAACCTAGGGTTTTAGCATATGAATGGTGATATTGCATAATAAAAACATGGGCATAATTCGAGGCCCAACAATCTTAAATCACTAAAGCTTTAGAAAATGAAACATGATTTTTTAGAATCTTTATACCTTCATCAACGTTGTTTATTTCATTTTTCAATCCATTCAAACTCTTGAGAAGTTTTCTCCGCAATGAATTTAAAAAGCCACGATAAGATTATTTCTTCCTATTGAGGAGCTATTTTGTGAGTGATGTATTCCCTATGCCACCTAACCCCATAATACCAACTATTTGAGGTTTCCCCGTATGCTGAAAAATGTTTTCAAAATATCTGACCTTCTGAGCCTTCCCTGTTGGATATTTTTCCATGTTAAGCCTTTGTCTTTTGACCTTTTTAATTCATATTCGACAACATTTTCTAGAAGCTCCCCTTCATCGCTAGAGATTTAGAATAAAATAAATGGAGATACTGAGAAACAAATTGAGACATATGTATATTCATGAAACAAAAATTAATACCATACTGAGAGGAAGGAATGGAGTTATACCCTTTACAGGCCTCAAGCTCAAAACCAAATATACCCACAACATGAGAGAGGCCATTTCTCCACTGTTTAAGAGTGGAAAAATCGTATCTCTTCATTTTTTCATGTTTCATTAAGTCTTAGTCATACAAGACCTTTTGGCCCTCTATCCATCTTAGTTTATAGGTTTTCACATTATAAAATATGAGGATAATGGAAACACCCGTCTTTAAGATGAAGAGGATATCCTTCATACACCAACGAAATTCTGCATATCATGGAGAAAAAATTACAACATGGATGAAATCTTATTTAATAGAAATATTGATTTGAGAATCAAAGTAATCATGCTCCAATTATTTGGGGTCCAAAAGAACTTGGTATCCATATAAAAGAAACCGATGATAAAGGTGGTTGGTGAAGTTTTTCTTCGTGTCAATACCATGGTGGTTTACAAATATATCATGCGAGTGATTATTATGCAAATTAATAGAAATGGAGGTGGAGGAAAAGGCAGAGGAAGTGTCCATCTTAAATGTGGGACGATGCTAATCAGGAGAAGGTGGTGAAAATTAAATTTATATTTCAAATGGAAACTTAATGGAAGTGAAAGAGAAAATGCACACCGTGTTCTGCAAGCAGAGCACAAGATGATTCAGGCTATTAGTAAGTACTGAACTAGACAAATTTTCAAACTTGGCTTCACTTTATAACTGTAAAGCAAAGTCGGACTAAGAGATCATAAAAATTCTCTTATAAAATTAGATTATAATCCTTGTCCTAAAAAGAACAAAAAATAATAATATTAATATTAATAATATTGATAATGTTGGATGTGGCTTTTTGGAGTATCCATTAATTGAATAACATAGAGAGATTTTTGGCCTTTTATCTTCTGACGGGAGGCATGTGACTCTTCCTCCCTTTCATTATTACTACTTGCCATCCAACAATAAAAAAAATTCAAGTCTTCGGTAATGGGAATTGGGGAGATTCAATGTCGAGTGTAATGCTAATAATGTTAGATGTGGCTATTTGGAGTTTACATTAATTGAATAACATAAAATTATTGCTCGCCATTAATCTTCTGGGGTCACACATGTGACTCTTCCTCCCCTATATTATACTAATTTTTAGACATTACTTTCCCACAATCACCATCTCCTTCCTTTTGAAGCCTTTGGTAATGGGGAGATTCCTACCTTCTAAAGTGAGTACTCACAAAAAGGAATATATTGCACAATCTCTACCAATGTTTTATTCAATGAAAATTCTATCGGAGCGCAATTATTCATGACATGGATGAAAAGGGATCATGCCACCAGTGTGTGGGAAAAGGAAACTCTAACAGATCAAAATTTCCTTTTGATAAATTGATGATATATACAAGAAGTTATAATACAAATTAGAATTTTGGCCATCGAGGGATTTAAACCCTGTATTGTTGAGGGGGAAATGCAAAACACTAAAATAGTTTGTTTCTAGTGTCAATGTAATTTAAAATGCTTCTTTACAATTTTAGAGATGATTTTCTCAAAGGAAACATTGGATATATTGAACATCATCAACTGCATTGCACTAGAGTTTCCCATCAAAGTTGCAAATTTTACACCAAAATTTATGAATAATTGGGAGATGATGTCTTGTTGATTTTCATCTAATACATAAGGATGTATAAAATTTGTAAGGTTGTGATGAAAATTTATATTTGGAAAGATAACCATCATACTTTTCATAAATTAATATTATTTTATTTAGCTTATCTGATGTCCTCGACTACCTGTATTTTTCAAAATCTATCAAATATTTGCTATTGGAACTTGAAAGACCATATTTGAAGATTAAGAGGCAATTTATGTTGGAAAGGTTTTAGAATTTATTAATTTGGAAAAATGTGAGTGATTTCTCTTTTTCTTCCAGTTTTGAGTAGCATTTTGGTAACTAATTTTTATCTTCAATGATTTCTTATATGTCACGATTCTTGTTGATTTAATTTATGCCTTACGATGTTCCCTTTTCAAAATATGGCGCAATTGTTAATTATTTATTTATTAACATGTTATTGACCACTATTATTATATGTTTACATGTAACTATGCAACCTTTTGATATAACACAGGTGAGGTGAAGTAGTTAGAGAGTCTAAAATAATTGGAAAATTGAAGATAAGATTTCATTATTTACATTACTTTCCCTAACATTAATTTATGTTATTTAAAAAAAATATATTTTCCAAAAATATTAGCCATGAACACATTGCCCAACTGTAGTATATCTCTGAATCATAGAGTTCTCCAAGTTACCTTCACTCACTTTACAAATTTTAGTATATCTTTGAAACATCACTCATTAAATCACAGGCAATCATTTTGCAAGTTACCTTCACTCACTGTACTATATCTATGAAACACCACTTTACAAATTTTATATCTAAAAAGTCATAGTTACAACAAAATTAAAAAAAAAAAAAAAAAAAAAAAAAAAAAATTAGTTTATTATTAAAAATTGTAATTTTTTTATTAAAAATTATAAAAAATATTATGTTTTATATTTAAAAATTACAAAAATTTAAAATATATTTTTCTTATTCTCATAATCGTATAGAGGATAGTTATTAGAGGTTGGATTATAGTTATTTTTTTAGAATTCTAGTTCAGTGCAAAATGATCATTTGTCTAGAATTCAATTAAGGGGATTATTTTTTGTGATAACACAAATTAATTAACACCTATTTATTGTTGAATAAATTTATATTTGAAAGAAATAGTGATTGAGATATAATTTTTTTTTGTAAATAGAGATTAATTCAGACTTATTTTTAATATCTAATATTCCAATTTTTAACATTATATTTTAATTTTCAGTTTTGTTATTCATATTACTAAATTTTACTTACATGTGTTCCAATTCTTAATACTAATATTTTTTTTATTTTTTATTTTTATTTTTATTTATTTATTATATATTTGGATTTTTTTTCAGACATGAAAATACATCTGGTTTATATTATTTACCAGAGAAAAACTATATGGCAAAAACTTCCATATAATACAGCTTCTATCCTTAGACAGAATTTGTGAACATAACAACGATACAAAACCTTACAAATGATTAATATAAATCTCCAAAACAAAAATATGCAATACCATATTCTTTTCAGTCATTCTAAACCGTATTCAAATAAAACTGTAAACAAAAACTAGGACAATGCTTTCCAGTCACCAAGAACAAAAGCCATAACTTAAAACAGTCCCTTCGGAAGTTCTTATATTACAAGATTAATATTTGGATTAATTATTACGAAATACTTTAATGCGAAAATATCAATGTACATTAATTTAATTCCCGCCTAACAACAATCCAAGTGACCTTGCTGTCCTTCTCTAACGTATAGTCATTTCGTTCATTATCTTATAATCGTAGATTTCCTTAAATTAAAATTAACATAATTAAATTGGGAAGCTTAAATCTAATGAAAAAACGAAAGGCGATTTAAATTATTTATGCATGGTGATGAAATATGAATGAACCTTGTTATCATTATCCTACACTAATGTTTACCTAATATGTCGATTGTGATATGTTCTGCGAAAAACAAAGGTCGTTTGGAAAATTGTGTATTGTGATGCGCGAGTAGGGTTGCTTTATATGAAGTGGTTCGACACATATGTCCACATCCAACCCCTTTTTTAATGAAGCGAATGCATTATATATCTTATCTCCCTAAACCAAAACAATAATATTTAAAATTGGTATCTTCATTTAATAGAGATATTATAAAATATCATTACAACATGAGGCAAATTTTATGTATACTATCATAAAATTTATCGATTAAAAATCTAAGGGATTAATATTATAAATCCAAAGAATTAATTAACTCAATTAAGTATTTATATTATAAAATCAAGATATTAAAAATGCTAGGGATTAATGAATCCAACTTATTATTATTATTATAAATCGATGGGATTAATAAACCTAAAAGATTAATATTATAAATCCAAGGGATCATTAACCCCAACATACTAATATTATGAACCCTGGGGATTAATGTTACAAACCCTAATATTACAAATTAAAATCAAAGATATTAATATTAAATTGACAATAAATCCAAGAGATTAATATTAATATTAAATCTCTAAACCTTATGAATGATATTATACCCTAGGAATATGAACCCTTAGATTAATAAATCTAAGGGATCAATATCATAAAATAAATGGACTAATAAACCCAAGGGTTTATAATCCCATGGGAATAATATTAAACACAAGCAATTGATATCATAAACCCAAAGGCTATAAATCCTAAGATAAATATTATAATACCTAAAATAAACATTAAACCATTAGATTAATATTATAAACCTTAGGATCAACATTATAAACCTATTTGAATAATAAACTAAAAGGATTAATATTAAAAACCCAAGGCAATAACATTAAATCTTAAGATTAATATTAAATCCTAGGAATATAAACTCTAAGGTTAATAAGCCCAATGGATTAATATTATAATCCCAAGGGATTATAAACTAAAGGGATTAATTTTAAACCCTAACATTAATAGTATAAACCATAGGTTTAATATTGAACCCTAGGAATATAAACCCTATGAATAATAATGTGACGTTGAACAAGGAAATGATCTTCATTATAATGTGAACACGATTATTGACCATGGTTAACCATGGTTGACCATGATTATCCATGGTTGATTTTCATATTGACACAATATTTTTCACAATGCAACGTTGGAGCATGGTTGAGCATGATGGACCATGGTTGATAATGGTCGACGATGGTTTACCATCATTGACAATGGTTGACCATGATTATAAACCCAAGCGGTTTATATTAAACCCTATGGATATGGACCCTTAGCTTAATAAACTGAATGGATTGATATTATAAACCTAATATTTGTCACAATGTGACATTGGACTATGGTTGATCATTATTATAAACCCAAGGGATGTATATTAAACCCTATGAATAATATTATGCCTTAGGAATATGGACCCATAGCTCAATAAACCTAATGGATTAATATTATAAACTCAAGGGACTAATAAATGCAAGGGATTAATATTAAAAACCCAAAGGAATAATATTAAACCTAAGAGTTTAATATTATAGATCCAAGGTATATAAAATCTAAGATAAATATTATAAACCTTAAAATAAACACGGTGACAATTTTTGACCATGGTTTCTTTTTATATTGATGTAATCTTTGTCATAATTTGATGTTGGACCATCATTGACCATGATTGATTTTCATATTGAGATAACATGTGTCACAATGAAATTTCGAACCAAGATTTACCATGGTTAATTATCATATTGTGACAATCTTTGTCACAATGTGACGTTGGACCATGGTCGATCATGGATGAAAATGGTTTCCATAATGTGACGTTGGACAAGGAGACAATATTTTTTATAATGTGACCATGGTTAACCATGGTTAACCATGATTAACATGGTTGTTTTTCATATTGACACAATATTTGTCACAATGTGACGTTGGACCATGGTTGACCATGGTTTATTTTCATATTGAGATAATATCTGTCACAATGCGATGTTGAACCATGGTTGACCATGATTGACCATGCTTTATTTTCATATTGTTCATGATTGACCATGGTTGACCATTATTGATTTTCGTATTAAGACAATATTTGTCATAATGCGACATTTGAATAAATATTATAAACCCTAAAATAAAAATATTTGTCCATCATTGACTATGGTTGATTTTAATTTTGACATAATATTTGTCACAATGCAACGTTGGACCATGGTTTACCGTGATCCATTTTCATATTGAGACAAAATTTTCATTATGCAACATTGGACCATGTTTGATTTCATATTGAGACATCTTTGTCGAAGGAAATGATATTATAAACCAAAGCTTTGTCATAAGGTGACATTGTAACATGGTTGACCATGGTTGATCATGATTATAAACCCAAGGGATTTATACTAAACCCTATGAATAATATTATACCCTAGGAATATGGGCCCTTAGCTCAATAAACCTAAGGGATTGATATTATAAACCCAAGGGACTAATAAACGAAAGGGATTAATACTAAAACTCCAATGGAATAATATTAAACATAAGAGTTTTATATTATAGACCCAAGACATATAAACCCTAATAAATTCTATAAACCCTAAAATAAACATGGTTGACAATTGTTGACAATGTTTAATTTTTATATTGGCGTAATATTTGTCATAATGTGATGTTGGACCATGGTTGACCATGATTTATTTTCATATTGAGACAATATTTGTCACAATGTGACATTGAACCATGGTAAACCATGTTTAATTATCATATTGAGACAATCTTTGTCACAATGCGACGTTGGACCATGGTTAACCATGGATGACCATGGTTTTCATAATGTAATGTTGGACAAGGAGACAATCTCTTTACAATGTGACCATGATTATTGACCATGGTTAACCATGGTTGACCATGATTAACATGGTTTATTTTCATATTGACACAATATTTGTCACAATGCGACATTGGATATGGTTTGACCATTGTCGATGATAGTTGACCATGGTTTATTAATATTATATCCTTAAGATTAACATTATAAATCTTAGAATAAAGTTTTTAAACCATACGATTAATATTATAAATGACACAATTAATATTAGAAACCCTTATATTAAAAGCCCTATATTATATAATGTAATATTAAGAACCCAACATTTTAGATCCTCGTATTTAATGCAATATTATAAACCTAGAATTCACGAATGCAATATCACAAATCCAAGGGATTAATATTATAACTTGAGTGGGAAATACAATCAAGGGTTTAATATTATAAACGAAAGGAAAATAAACACAAGGGGAAAATATTAAACCCTAAAATTATTAACAATAAACCCAAAGGAAAATAAATCCTATGAATTAATACTATAAACACAACAGAAAATAAGCCTAAGGTTATAAACCCTAAGATTACTATTATAAATTCTAATAATAAACCTTAAATATTAATAATATAAACCAAACCCTAAGATTAGTATTATAAACTCTAATAATAAAACCAATATATTAATGATATAAACCGAAGTGATTAATTTTATAAACCATGGGGAATAATAGACCCAATGGGTTAATATTATAAACCCTTAGGATTAGGATTAGTATTAATATTAATATGATAAACCCTAAAATTATAAACCTTAATATTTAAAACTCAACAATTCAAACCCTTATACTAAATGCTATATTATAAACCCAATATTAAAAACCCATAATATTATAAACTTAATGGACTAATATTATAAACGTGAGGGGAAATAAACCAAAGAGATTAATATTATAGACCCAAGGAAAAATAAACTTAAGGGTAAAATATTAAACCCTAGGATTTATATTATGAAGCAAAGGAGGGTAAAACATAAAACATAAGGATTTATATTATGAACGAAAGGAGTTGTATACCTTATAATTAATAGTATAAACCTAAGGTATCAAAAACCTTAAGATTATAAACCCAAAGGAATAATTTTATAAATGCAATAATGTGATGTTGTTATTAATCACATAAATATAAATATAAATATAAATATTTATAATTAATAATTAAAATAAATATAAATATTATTAATTATTAATTAATTATAACAATTATTAATAATTATAATTTATTAATTAATAAATATTAATCATTATTTATAGTAATTATTAATTATGAATAATTACCAATTATTAAATATTATTATCAATAATTATAATTATTAATAATTATTATAATTATTAGTTGTAAAGGGATACATATTATAAACTAAATGGATTGATACTATAAACCTAATGGATGAATATTATAAACCCAAGGGATTATTCATATGAAAAACTACAGAGGTTAAAAACTCATAGGAATAATATTAAAAGACTAAGGGAATAATAAACCCAAGTGATTAACATTACAAACCAAAGGGATTAATAAACCCAAGGAATTACGAATATTATAAACCCAAGGATTAATATTATAAAATTTTGGGATTATTAACACAAGCAATCAATAAACCCAGGGGATTAATATTATAAAACCTATGGATTAAAAACCCAAGGGATTAATATTATAACACCAAGGGATTATTTTTTTTTCCAAAGAAAAAATCAGCAAATTTCTATTAATGAAAATGAAAATTTTCATTTTGTATATGCAATTAAGAATTCAAAAAGGCCCCAAGGGACCCATGTGCATAGGCACACAACATAGCGAGGCCACCAAAAAGATAAGAATAAGTAATTTAGAAAGTGCAAGTAGGGATGGGCTTATCATGCTTGCCTTTTTTCTTTTACATAATTTTCCAAGTCCTCGAGTGCGGGGAAGATGAAACCAAGGAAGAATCAGTTTTCCTTATGATGTTTTCTTTGTCTAAATCAGAACTTTGAAACACATGAGATGTTTTATTTCCACTTTGATCTGTAGTGATTTTAGTGGCTTCTATTTGAGGTTCAGTAAGCGAGGGAGCAACAATGATGGCAGGACTGTAAGATTGTTGATTGAGATCCTCTTTCCCTCATACGGGTAAATTTTTTATACCCTTTTAACGAAGACATTTTACTTCGACTAATGTGTTAGAATTGAATTTTATCAAAAAAATTAATGAACTCATGCAGATATATTCAAGAAGAACACATGTCAACGATCATACAACAAAGATGAAAAAGTTTTAATAAGGGAGTTCACCCAGTGTGGACTACTTCTTTGGGCCTCGGTGTCTCGATGGTGTTGGCTGATTCATTCAGTGCTGCAAATGTGATTATGTACACAGAAGTTGTTTTCTTATCATACAAGGAAATAAACCCTCAAAATGAGTGGCAAAGTCTCTCCACGAGATGTTCCGTTGCAAGGAACTCTCCCTCGTAACATAACTCTTATCAGCATGACATAAACTCGCACATAACAACTATGAGTATCCCGCAAACATGGAAACAAAGGGATCTCAATCAAACATACATGTGAAAATGAGTATCCTGCCAACATGGCAACAAAGGGATCTCAAACATAAATGACAACCCATGATTGAAATTACATCTCACATAAATAATAAAAACAAGATCTCGCATTAAACATCAAACAGGGATCTATACAACACAATGCATCTCATAGCAAAGAGACAAAGAAGTAAATGATCACACTGCATATACCTCACACTGAATATGACTCAAGAATAGGTTGCTCCGTTGTTGGATCTAAAATCACCATCACAATCGTGGCATCAAAAGGCATGAAATCGACTACTCACTCACTGGATACTGACACTTGCAACTCCACTTTGGAAAGTGGTCGAAAAGAATAAGGCTCAGATGGAAATCTAACTACACAACTGAACTTGTGTCGCTGAGAGGTGTAGGATTGATTGTCAATTAGCTTAATTATGACAAAGTGAAAATCTAGGCCTTAGGGAATCTTTTAGATTCCCCCAAGATTCCCCAAAAATGTTGCTTCAAAGGGAATTTGGAAATCCAGAACTCAAAAAAAGAATATGATCTCACCATTGATATCCTTACGAAATTCTTAGAAGAATGAGTATAAGGTTGACCTCATTCTCACACTGGTGAATTTCAGCCTCCAAGGAATTTGAAATATTCCCTCAAGATTCCTGAAGATTCTCCTCTACAGGGAATCTGCAAAACCGCTGCTCAAAAGGTGAATCTAACCTCGCCATTGTGTTCCCTACAAAATTCTAGTTAAAATGCATATAAATTTCAATATATTCTGACATAGGAAAATTTTACCTCCTTGGAATAAAAAAAATTCTCCAAGCATCAAAAAGGATTATGTCTCGAAATGCGTGCACCATCATGCCTCAAAATACGTGTCCGTCTGTGATGCAACCTACCTTCTCTTTGCTCATGGCTCCATTGGCCTCGTTGTGCCCTCATCTCTCATGTATTCTCCATCATTATCCATGGTTTCCTTGAACCATTTGAATGCCATTTTATAATAAAGTATGAAAATGAATAAGACAAAGTGTGAGGTTTGCACATTGGTTGGTATAGTCATATTAAGATAGTTGTTTTTGGGAGGTTTTGAGTTCAAATCCCATTGATTCCAAATATTGTTTTAAAACCCAATTTTAGTTTTAATATAGTTTTTTCAAACTATGTAATATATGTAATTCATATCTCCATATTGCAACGACTCCCAAAAATAAAAATGGAGGTTTTGTTTAATATGGAATTTAACCATATGTAATATGATTTTTGTTACATAAAAATTTACCATATTTAAATTGATTTTGTATGTTTTAATAACTATATTTACTATATAGTTATTTTTTTTAATGATTTTTTTTTTCTGGTTTTATGTGGGAAATTAAATATCATTTTGCTTTGTCTTTGCTTTAGGGGCAAGGGGTCAATGGAGGAGCTCCATGTGTCAACAACTGAGGGGCTTTCCATGTGGGTCCCATGTGTTTACTGAGATGCCATGTGACATGCTGTGGGCCCCACTTCCCTTGCCTTAAAAAAATTTCAAATTGCTCTAAATTTCTTATACGAGCTCGGATTGACACGCCATTTACACCATTGTGATCTGGGTGACAAACTCTTCAACTTGACCTAGTTCGAGAGAAATCTGAACACTTTGAATTTTGAGATTTCTTAAGTCCTCTTTGTCTTGTGTGTGTCTCTGGAGCCACCTGCATAAATCCTCCCGAATGAGGAGCTTTTGTTCCTCAAAAAGAATTATTAATAATCTGCAATTGATGTGTACAATGTCTGCACCACAAGTGTCCTGAAAAAGGTCACCCTTCCATCTCCTTCACCTTTTTTCTTTGGAGCCTTAAGTGATGAGCTGACACCTACACCCTCTGTAGACCTATAGTACAATTTCCTACAAATTACATGCTCAAATTGACCAACTATGACCCAAAAATTTCCATAATTTCCACGAGTTTATAACACGTACTCAATGGTTAAGCGTACATCAAATGGAAATCACACCCTAACTATCATTACAATACCAAAACATGATCATCACATTTCGAAGTGATGCAAAACACATCATCACTCTTACATAAAATAAATGCATCACATGATTCATAAAACAAGGCCAAAATATCATTGTTGCTGAACAAACAATGGAAAAACACATCATCACTTTTAAAGTTAAAAATGCAACATATGATTTACAAACACGACCATGAAAAGCTAACATGTATAGAAAAAAATCTAGAAAAACCCCTCTTGAGCAAAGTGAATGGGCCATCCATATATGGGGGATTCTTTTTTCAATAAGATCTTCCGACTGGTTTCTATACAGACGTTTTTCCTTTGAGGCACTGCTCAGGTTGGAGTATCCAACATGTGGATATTTGATGGCCACTTTGGTTGCAATAACTGCAATGAGTCTTCTTACTCCATACCTTCTTAACGAATTTATTTTCATGATGTGTAGAATGATTTTCACGCCTCATCCTCCTTTGTACTACCATCCTTTTCCAACACTTAAAAAACACACGGCTATGTAAACCAAAAAAATGACACGTTTTTCGATGCCATGATTTACGATCTCAACATTATTATAATCAAAATGAACTCTAGAATAATGATACTTGTTATACCTTCTCTGGTGGTATCTGGTGCGATCATGGTGATGATAACTTGCCTCAAATCTTCCATTGAAACATGCACTACCCTGGAATGATGGTGAAGAGTTCCCATCAATCCTCTTCATTGGCGAGTTCAACAATGTATGTTTGCCTTTGATGTCCTTCGAACATCCTTCTTTAGTGTATCCAAAACCTGCATAGCAAGGTCTATGAACAACCTCCAATGGTTGAGTTATGCCTTGGAGATGAATGCCAAGTTCTCCTACTTTGTACACGATCTTGGTAAGGAGTCTCATGTCGGTTCCTATAATGGGTATCTCCACACCTGCAACAGAAATGATATCATGTGTGGAGATGAGACTAAAGAGAAATAAACATTTTTTACCTCATCTGTCAATTTTGACACAGGTGAAGAAGGCTTGTCTAAGCCTTCGTTGCACTTCACTTACTCCAAGGCCTTTGTCGCAGCTTGTAGTTGAAGCTGCAATCATTACTTCTCCTCCTTCTCTTCCTATAGGAGTGAATTTAATGCATCATGATCTAATTGAAGACTTTCATTTTTGCGCTTCAATTCCTCCAATGCCTCTGTCATGGCTTGCAATTGAAGCTGCACTTGATGTTTGTCCTCCTTATCCTCTTGTAGAAGCACTTTAAACTTAGCGTTGTCTACTGCTTGTTTCTAATAAGCTTCGTACATGTCTGCTTTCTCAGACACCCTGAGCATGGTATCGTACATGTCTTTGAAATCCTCCATTTCTAAACTCAGTGAATATTTAATGGTTCATGCTTACAATCCAAATCAGTAAGAAGACCGCTCTAATACCACTTGATCCGGGTAAATTTTTGATGCCCTTTTAACCAAGACCTTTTACTTTGGATGATGTGTTAGAATTGAATTTTATCAAAAGAATTAATGAACTCATGCAGATATAATCAAGAGGAACACATGTCAACAATCATATGACAAAGATGCAAGATGTTTAATAACAAAGTTCGTCCAGTGTGGACTACGTCTCCGGGCCTCGGTGTCTTGATGGTATTGGCCGCTTCATTCAGTGTTGTAAATGTGAAGATGTACACGGAAGATTTTTTCTTATCATACAAGGAAATTGACCCTCAAAATGAGTGGAAAAGTCTCTCCATGAGATGTTCTTGATAGAAACATTTACTAGAGAACATAAATAATTACCGAGAGAAATAATTAAACATAACCAGCAACAAAGCACATAAACATAAACACATATGTTTATCTGGGAAAACCCTAGACTCCGGGGAAAAACCAAACGAATGAAATTTCATTAACCATTGGCCAAAACCCTAGCCAATCCGGCCAAGTGAGCCTTCACCGCTCACCTCCAGGCCTATATTACAATGAAGTATTCCCAGCCTTTTATAGGCTCCATTACATGCAATACCATGGGTCAAAAACCATGGGTGCACAATACCATCTGCCCCAAAACCACTACTATTTACCCTAGTCAACATTGAATCCATCCCCAGTCAACTTTACCTAACAATTCCCCCCTTAAACTTGACTTGGGGATTATTGACTAAATCCACCCAAACCTGCTAGATGAGACAACCCCGCTCACTCTAGCTCTTCCCCCTCAAATTTTTACCCAGGGTAATTGTTAACTTGACATCCCCCCTATCACCTAGGTGTAACCCAGACTTTACCAGTGATTACCCAGGGGTACACATGCCATACCAAGTCTTACAGCAGTACACCCATTTACATGTAATAAAATTAACTCCATTATAATATATGAAATCAATGTCCATATAAAAAGAACCCATCTACCGGATTACATGGGTCACCAGCCTCTGTAACCGCCAGTCCTCTAGGAGTTCTCTTCAGATACATGATTCATCAATTAATTAATCCGCGTGCACATATCCTCTCTTATTTTGACGTTCTTCAAATCATTTGATTGACACATTTTGTCAAACACTTTGCATGTAACCAATCCCCATAGTTTCTTACTCTATGGATTTAGAGACCAAGACCTTTCTAAAGAAACAATATAGTTCTATATCCTCGATCACGCCTTCATTTTTTATCCAAATCCTTCTCTGCAAAGTTGCATACACGCACCTTTGCGGAGTACTTCACATGTTTTCTTCAATTGAATATCTAATAACCTCTTGCTAATCTTCCAGTTCAAATAATCCATCGCTCCGCACTCAGATTCTTTGAATGTTTCTCTCGCTAGGAATTAATTCTTACTCCTGCTTCTGAATCGATAGCTTCGATATCTTTTGCTCGAACATCCTAAACATTTAACTTCCTGACGACATAATGCACATCTGAATAGACGCATCATGGAATTATCGTCAATCCTTGCAACCACCTTGAAGGGACAGTGTTTCATCTGCATCATCAAGTCGTTGAATCTCGTCCTGATCATATTTCTACATTACCATGCAATCGATTCTAATCCTCCGCCATCGAGGAGTCCAGCCAACTAGACAATTCCACGAACAATGGATCTTGGCACTAGTGTTGTCTGCGTAGTTTATCGTGGCCATTATTATACAGTGACATATTTAGCTTATCTCTAGTGCTCCCTCCACACCCTTTCTTCGATGCGGATACTTTATTTCTTCCCGCAAAACCAGATCTCATGACCTGCCTACCTCAAAAGAACAACCACTTTAGAAATATGAACACAAAATTTGACTTGAAGAATGTCCTGTTGGCTACTCAACCCTGTGACCAACTGCATCTTCTCCTGCGTTGTGGTTGGTTCTGCACCATGACTGACATCAGTGACATTATCCCCTCAGTGATCTTTAGGTGTTCCTTCATGCACAGATCTAGATATTCAAACATCAAATCTGACAGATCCAATCAATAGCATTCCATAATGACTGAACAATCTTGGTTAATAAAAAAAAATCCACGATCCTGCAAGTACTAAGGCTCTGATCTTGTCAACATGAACCTTCTCCCCAGCGTCCTCGATTTGCACCTTTAGTGTTGGCCAAGAGCTATGTCAACTCGTGCTTCCCATCCTCGTTGCCACTATTGTGTAACACCAGGAGCTCTGTCCTTAAAAGATAAAGGAAGATCTAACCCGCAACATGGCGACAAGGAGGAAAAAATACAAACTGCGAAATGAGGCTAAAGGCAAACACCACGTATAGCAGCAACAGGTAATTGATGTGGAAATACATCCAGTTCTTGTAGATTCTTCCAATGACTCTGACTTCGTCAAGGCATTGGTTCGATCCACCATTTCCAGCCATGGCTTTAGTTGCGACATGACATGGAACAATATTTCGATTACAGACACGTCCAATATATTCTTGGCCATTCAAATGTAGCCTCATTGCTCTGGATTATAGATCCACACTATATCTATCTCTTGCAACAAATCATATCTCCATTCACACACCAATAAAACCCTTGGAAATAGAAGCGTCTTTCTCACGCCAAATATGGCTTTGATACCATTTGTTAGAAACATTTACTGGAGAACATAAATAATTACTGAGAGAAATAATTAAACATAACCAGCAAAAAAGCACATAAAAATAAACACATCTTTTTACTTGGGAAAAACCCAACCAATGAAATTTCATTAAGCATTGGCCAAAACCCTGGCCAATCTGGCCAAGTGAGCCTTCACTGCTCACCTCTAGGCATACATTACAATGAAGTATTTCCAGCCTTTTATAGGCTCCATTATAGGCAATACCATGGGTTGAAAACCATGGGTGAAAAATACCATGTGCCCTAAAACCACTACTATTTACCCTAGTCAACGTTGACTCCATCCCGAGTCAAGTTTACCTAACAGTTCTGCTACAAGGAACCCTCACTCATAATATACCTCCTATCAACATGACATTAACTCGCACATAACGACTATGAGTATCCCACCAACATGGCAACAATGGGATCTCAATAAAACATACATGTCAAAATGAGTATCCCGCCAACATGGCATCAAAGGGATCTCAAACATAAATGACAATCCATGATAAAAATTACATCTCACATAAAGAAAAAAAAAACATCCCGCATCAAACATCAAGCAAGGATATCTATAGCACAATGCATCTCATAGAAAATACAAATAAGTACATGATCACACTACATATACCTCACACTGAATATGACTGAAGAATAGGTTGCTCCATTGTTGGATCTGAAATCACCATCGCAATAGTGGCGTCAAAAGGCATGAAATTGACTGCTCACTCACTAAATTTTGACACCTGCAACTCCACTTTGAAAAGTGGCCGAAAAACATAATGCTCAGATGTAAAATCTATTTTCACCATTGAACTCATGTCACCGAGAGGTGTAGGATTGAATGTCAATTTAATAAATTTTGACAAAGTGAAAATCTGGGCCTTAGGGAATCTTTTAGATTTCCCCTAGATTCCTCAAAGATGCTGCTCCAAAGGGAATTTGGAAATCTGAAACTCAGAAAAGGAATCTAATCTCAACATTGACATCCTTACGAAATTCTGAGAAGAATGAGCATTCAACATTGACATCCTTACGAAATTCTGAGAAGAATGAGTATTCAACATTGACATCGTTACGAAATTCTGAGAAGAATGAGCATAAAGTTGACCTCAGCTATGACACCAGCGAATTTTAGCCTCCAAGGACTCTAGAATATTCCCTCAAGATTCTTGAAGATTCTCCTCCATAGGGAATCTAAAAAAGCGCTGCTCAAAAGGTGCATCCGACCTCGCCATTGCATTCCCTACGAAATTTTGTTTAAAATGCATATAAAGTTAAAAACATTATAACACAGGAAAATTTTACCTCCTTGGAATCAAAAAGATTCTCCAAGCATCAAAAACGATTCTATCTCAAAATCCGTGCACCATCATGCCTCAAACTGCATGTCCATCTGCCATCCGACCTACCTTCTCTTTGGTCACAAATCCATAGCCTCCTTGGGCGCTCATCTTGTTGACTCCTTGTAGTTTGCAATATTGGCAAGAACAAGTAGCAGGGAACCACATCAAACCACTTTGGAGTCTAGGAACTAGCCTTCCTGGGCTTACAGAGGGCACTCTCTGTGTTTATGAGTAAATGATTTAGCTTTATGATTGTGTTTTCTAATTTTAGGCTAGTTATAAAGCTTGGGGTTGTTTTCTTGGTTTGATTTATTGTAGGTTGAATATGTAGATTTTGGGAAGCTTAATCCATTGTGCTATGGAGTCATTAAAGGGTTAAATTTTACATCAATTTTTCAAGGGTTTTCACAGGGCTAACTATATCAAATGGATCTCTATGGAAAGATGAATATGAAATTATGGTGAGTTCAAAAAAGATAAAGAGCAGACAGTCTCTGAATTATTTAACTATACTTCAACATAAAAGCAGATCAGACAAACTTTGAATTATGCTTTTAAGTCCTTAGAGGAAAACATGTAAGACAACAATTTAGTAGAGGTAAAGAGCAGTTAAGAACTCTTTAACTCAACATCATAAGAAATACCTCAAGCTAATCAGTTTAAGAGAAACTAAAGAGTAGGAAATCCCTAAATTCTTTAGTTATACTTCAAAAGAAAAAAGCTTAAGATAAACAGCTAGGTGATACCAAAGAGCAGACAGTCTCTGAATTTTTAAGCTAAACTTTTTAGAGGAAAACATTAAGATAATAGTTACAGTCATAATTAAGGTGCTCATGTAGCATATCTCAATCTAATATTTTTTTTCTATTATCAGGGAGATTGATGCACAATATGGAAAAACAAATGGAAAACTTTAATAAAGAAGGATAACATCACCATTAAACACAGCTCAAGGATCCTGTGAAAGTGTTTGTATTACTGATGTCCAACTAAAAATAGTTACATTGCTCCAATGCAATAATCTTTACAACTCAGAGTCTAAGCAAAATCCAACCTAACAACCAACAATGATAATGAATAATGCATGTAGTATTTAACAGTGACTGAGGAGGTTTCCCTAATCTAGGGTGACAGTTTTGTATTTACTACAGAGTAAATAATGTTTTGACAATTGAGACCATGCAAGGCCCAATGCCAAAATATCTCTGACTAACCTAATTTAGTAATAACTTTTGAATTAGCTTATTTGGCTAAATTTAAGATATTTCTGGCCAACTACCTGAAACATTAAATTTAACAATAACTTATGAATTGATGTCAAAATATCTCTGGTTGTAACATTTGAATTTAGTAGCTTTTCATTAATTAAAAATTTAAGCTAGAAGAGGCCAATTTGATTGAGAAGAAATAAATTTTGAGTGGCCTTGACATCTGGCTTTGTCTTCCTCATTGATTTTTTCTCTAATTTGTCTTTAAACCTTTAAACTGTCATTATCTCTATATTTTATCTATTTCCCTTCTTCTGCCTTTGTTGTCATTGTAATCTCTTCTTTAACCTTTGTTATCTGTCCTTTGTCTTAGCTTTGTCTTTTAAGCTTGTCTTTCATCTTTAACCTTTGACTGATCTCTTTTTTTCTTTTACCTTTCACTATCACAGTGAATCTTTTACCTGTCACTGTTGTTTAACTATGTTTTTTATTTAGCTTTCATCTCTACCTATGCAACCGCTGTAAAACTCTCCTTTTTTCTTATCTTGTCATTTACTTTTAATAAACCTAGTTGTCTTTGGAGGATTCAAATGATCCTTATTTATCATGATACATTGTTTCTTCTGATTATTCTTGCGCTCCTAATCCTTTGATGAACAAGGATTTTGAATCATCATCTAGAGAGTCCCGATTAAACAATTCTTGGACTTAGGAATGAAAATTGATTATTGCACCTTCCGATATGTATGTCACCTACAAAACTTAAAAACAAATATTAATAAAAAAGGAAGCTCTGTAGAGAGGCAATATGGCTTTTGAAATAATTAGGGAAGTCTTTGGAAAGAGTCTAGACAATGGATGCTTTTCAGTTTCTCCATTTAGCTGTGGCCTTTCCAGGTCCTTTAGGAATGTTGCAAGGGTTTACACAGAGGTTCGGGGGCTTATCGTGGTAGCATAGGGCTTAAAAAATATTCAATAGGGTCAATGGGTTCATATTATGGTGTGAGGGTGGTTTTGGGTTTATCGCATGACATATAGGCGATTAGGCAGCATTTGATTGGAGGATGCGATGAAGCGAGGTGGCGACGCATGGTGGAAAGGAGGGGTGCGAAAACTGCCTATCTCGCAATCCCTACAAGGTTTTAAACCTCAGGTAGTTATGGTTGTGAAAATTCGTGAGGGCGATCAGATGAAGGGGAGAGGATCGAACGGTGGTCAGGATTGAATGGAGTGGCTTGTTAAAACATAAGGTGGGGCCCAAGATTTTTAAATGAAATGGAGGGTTTTAATATTTAGCGCAAGATTTTAAATATAATGGGCCTAGGGTTATATTAAAGCAGGGGGGTAATGTTTGTCAAAGTAGAGGCTCTAATATAAAAAGGAATCGGGGTGTTAATATAACAAGGTTGGGTAGAATAGACAAGGTCTATTTTTAAAGTGGGCCCAATAGTTTTAAAATTACTTAAAGACAATGTAAAAAATGGGTTTTTTTACATTGTTTTAAATGAAAGAGGGGGAATGAGTGAAGGGGAAGGGGGTTTAAGAAGGGGAAAAGTATAGGAATGAGGGGATTATGGGTAGAAAAGGGATTTCAGAGCATGAGAGTATCATCAAAGGTAGAAAGAAAGATGATGGAGAGGTTAAATGGAAAATAATGAAGGCAGTGAGATTTTTGAAAATAAATGATAATCAGGGAACATTATATTCAGCAAAATGTAAGAAATCCATAGTCATTTGGTGATACTATAGAAATACAGGAGACTAATAGTCGCTCCAACTGGGGAGGGCAACTCCTTTAGGAGGTGTCAAGAATATTTGTAGACCAGTAGCCTGATTTATTTTGGCTGATTTTCCATTATGTAATGTTGATCTACTGCAATATTTTGTCACTATGACCTTCAAAAACTAAAATCCATGTTGCAAATTACTTCTGCCTACCCATTATTCTATTATAACATTTTTTCTTCATTCATTGGGTGCATTTAGACTTGCGAACCTTGACATCATTTTCCTTTTTGAAAGAAAACTATCTATTTATAACCTTATAACTTCCAAAGGCTCAGATTAAACTAAAGAGGTCTTTTATTCTCTTCCTAACTACTGATCTTCCAAGATTAAACAGTTTGGCTAGGTCTTCATTCACTAACTATCAACATGAAATTTAAAGCATGAATGAATCAAGATTAAGCAGTTTGATCATCATGAAATGTGGCATTTTTGGACAAGCTGCACACAATATTATTTTGCAAAAAGTAAACTAAAACTGAGGGCTTTGGTCTTGAATATTTCATTTATCACCCATCCCTTACTTTTCTTACTGGTTCAGATTTAGGCTCTGGAAAGAATATCATTTTCTATCTACCAACTGATAAGCCAAATTAAAACAGTTTGGAAAATATTCATTTCTAACTTATCAACAAAAATTGAAAATTTTTACAACCATGTTTAGACTATATGCTCGAACAGGCCTTCTTAAAAGTAGTGGCATTTTGACTTGCAACACTTTGAGAAATATTTATTTTTGGTATGGGGCTTACCTTTTTTTTTTTATCTTCCCTCTTTTCTTTTTTTTTCATTTCCTTTCTTTATCTCTTTTTGGATCGTTTTATTTTGATATTTGTTTAAGCAATGCTATATATAATGAAGAAAACTTGAACTGAGATTCTTAGTTGAAATAATGTTTCAACATCCTGCCATTGATAGGACCTCCAATCAATTCTATTCCATCCATCTATTGTAATAAAAATGCATTATTACCTATTGTGGAATGAATGATGTATGGGCCTTTCCACATGTTATCAAACTTTCCATGCTTTCCTTTTTCCTCTCTTCTTGAATCCCACTTCAACACTTTGTCTCCAACGTTGAAATCATTTTATTTGGTCCTTTTGTCAAATATTTTCTTGATATTTTCTTGTAACAACTGTGTTCTATTGTATACTCCTTTTCTGGTTTGCTGCAGCTGAATGGTTTGGTTTATTATTCTTTGTATAACATTCTCTTTAGACGACACCTCTTGAATGAGCTTCATTACTAGCACTCCCAAGGTTGTTGGGAAAACTGCATCCATTCCATAGACTAGATGATAGGGTAAAATGTCAATTGATTTCTTACTTGTTAGCCTATCTTCCCATAGTGCATGTACCAACTTGTTGTGCCACGATTTCTTATTTTCCTCCAACAACTTTTTAATGATGTTCACCTAACTCTTATTTGAGGATTCAACCAATCCATTACCTTGAGGATAATCAACTGTAGAATGCCCCAAAGTAATCTGATATTTGTGGCAGAAATATACCATTTGTTTGGATTTAAAGGCATCAACATTATCAGTAATGATTTTTCTAGGAAAACCAAATCTAGATAAAATGTTGGTTTCAAGAAATATGATAATTACTAAGTTTGTTGCAGTCCTAGAAGGAATAGCTTATATCCACTTGGTAAAATAGTCAGCTGCAGTGAGGATCCATTTATGTTGGGAAGAGGAGGAAGGGTGAATGTATCCAATGAAATCTAGTCCCCATTTTTGAAAAGGAGCTTCAACAGAAATTGGTTGTAATGGAAAAGGCATCATCTTTATTTTTCCCTTAAAAATTTGGCACTTATGACAAGCAATTACCCTTTTTTGGGTATCTTGGAAGAGGTTAGACCAATAGAAACCAAACCTAAGGATTTTATTAACATTGGTCTTCCAATAGAGGTGGCCTCCACACTCTCCTTCATGAAATTCATGCATAATCCTATCTGCGTCTTCTTTAGATAAACATTTAAGAAATACACCACCAGAATTTTTCCAATACAAAAATTTTTCCAAAATGCAGAAATTTACAGCTTTTAACTTCAAGAATCTGGCCTTTGTTTTGGACAAACTAGGAGGAACAATTAGATTAAAAATCACATACAGTATATCTGTGTACCAAGGAAAATTCAGGAATTCTTCCTCAATAGGTGGAGTCGCCATCTCCTCTTGTTCATCCAATGAGTGAATCATATTGATGTCTACTGCTTGAAAATTTGTTTTAGCCATTAGTTTAGTGAGTCCTTGTCCTTTGATTAATTTGGTGGGCTTGATTTCTAGATCACACTCCAAGATGACATCAATCCATTTACCTCTTTTCCCATCGGGATCTTTTGTAAGGATATCTTTAACCACTATATGAGGCACAAATTCAATGATGTTTGAATGCAGAATATAAAATCTGAAATCCTTTAGTGCTTTGATTAAGGAAAAAACCCTCTTTTCCATAATATTATATTTCAGAGGTACATATCTTAAATCTTAGCTGAATAAAGCTATGGGATTCTCCTGTCATTTTGAATTTCTCTACAATAGGACAACAAAAACTGTGTTTTCTGATGCAAAGGAAAATATAAAGAAATCCTTGGTGAAGTCAGGGCTGATCAGAACTAGTGTTTGTGTAAGTGCTTGCTTCATCAAGTCAAAAGACTGCTTTGCTTCCTTAGTCAATTTGACTCCTGAATCTCTTTTTGTAATATTCCCAAATTGTCACTTGATATTTGGAATATTAGAGTTCTTATTTTTCTTAATTAATTAAGTAAATAAAAGGGTGGAGGGACCCATAATCCTCAAGATGAATAAATATCTACTTTTGTATGTGTGAATGTGGATTAATTAAGCTTAGATCTACATAATGAGGTAGTGGAGCAACTACTAATGAGAATGGAATTGGAGACCATGTCTCATTAATGAGATAGATCATGGAGGTTGAAGCAGTCAATTAAGATCATGGAAGGCATATAATGAAAGATCATAGAGCATTCATGATGAAGTGATGGAGGAAGTTGTGCAATTAATGCACACATGATGGATAGGGTGTACATTGCACATAGACATGATGGATCACTTGGAGAGATGACGTAGTCAAACATGGAGGATGATGTCCACATGCATAGTGCAGTTTAGATGAGGGCCAAGGCATGGTAAGGATCATAAACTATATAAAGGAGTTGAATGCAACAATGAAGGCATACTATTGATTATAGATTTGGATATATGTTTAGATCTGGAATTGGCATGTGACATTCCATGCTTTCTTTGGTTGTTTAGCTAATATTGCAAGTGTTGTTTAGCACAGGGTGTTCCTAGTTGGGAATCCCTCCTCTTAATTTAGTACCTCTCGAAATAGGGTTGTACTTCATTCTACATTAGGCATTGGTTCCACTTATATTTTCCATCATCTGCAAAACATCCACCTTTAAGAATTATGCAATTTCTGAAGATCAGTTTGGGAGGTGGAGGTTGTCTTCAGTATTTCAGTTGGAGAACAAGTGTAGGATTATTCGTATCACCTTGGGCTTGAAGATCAAAATTCCCATGGATTAATTATAGATCTAGCATCAAGCCAAGAGTTATTGACCTCCTAGTAGTAGTAATTCCATCAAAAAATTACGCTTTCCATCATTGAAAATCCAAAGGAGGAAGGAAGTTGCTAGCATTTCAGCTAGTAATCCTGTGAGGGGTCATCCCCTCACCTTTCCATCAGTATTTTCATTAGCCTGGAGCCTCTTGTAGCATATTTTAGCAGGCATACAGCCTCTCTCTCTTGCACAACGTAGTTTCTGTAGCAACTGCATTTTCAGTTTCTGTAATCTGGAGGAAGAAGAGAAGGTGAGATCTCAAGCTCCTAGCTTGTAGATCTGAAAGAGGGATCATCCCTCAAAGCTCAGATTTTTTTATAGAACATATTGCAGCCATCTTTGGATCATATCTAGCTTCAAATCTGTAAACCCAACAGACAAAGGATCAAACCCTAGGAGGGTGATTTTCCAAAGTTGTAGATCTGGAAAATCCTTTCTGGGTTATCTTGGGTTCCCATCACATTGGCCAGATCTTAAATCTTGGTATCATCAGAGCTCATAAGCTCCTAGATCTGCATTTCCTTTTGCAACATTTTCATGTATATCAGTAGCATAAGGGACAATGTAGTATTTCTTCTGTAAGCTCAGCAGTTACACAGTGCTAGTTGCAACACTATTGTAGGGTGATTCTAGGCCATCTCTTGGGCTAGATCTACTCATGTTTTGTACATTGTGTAACTGATTCATCTCCATATAATAAAATGGCTTAGCTTCTTTATATATTTTGATGTTGTCTTTAGATTTATTGTTTACTTAGTTGAGGTTCTTATATTTTGTTTCAGTATTACTGAATTCTCCCTTTTGGGGATATTACAATGGTATCAGAGCATGATCTTTGGCTAAGCTTGTGGACACTTCATCTTTTGTATCAAAAGAAGAAGCAGATAGATGAGATCTATCATTAAGGAGGATATTTTTGTGATTCCTCTCTTTAGATCCAAGCAATATCTCTCCAAGGAAGTCAATCAAATGAAGAGAGAAGGGTAATGGAAGGATGCAAGAAGAATATTTGATGAGGAAGGTCCAATCACTTCCTATTAGTAGAAAAGAAGACCAGAAAATCATATATCTCCTCACAGATATACTATGCCCACTTTCTTTGAAGGATGTGAGATGTATAATAATGAAGAAAGAAGAGAAACTGAGACTCATGAGACTCTCAGTTTGTATCTTGAAGAGTACAAGGAATAGTCTAGAGCTTTCAAAGAGAGTCTAAATATCCAAGAATTATTTGAACTCAAAGAAGAAATAATATCCCTATAGCAGCAATAGAAGAAAGAGGCACAATATATTTTATTTTCCTACATTTGATGGATCTTCCTCAAGCATTGTTAAGGCTTGGAGGAAAGAGTTAGATACATTTTTCATGATACATCCTATGGCTGAAAAAGAGGTTGTCCAAATTACAGAACTTCATCTTCTAGGTGAAGCCAATGATTGGTGGTTTAGTCACATGGAGCATGCAAAGGTGAATAAATATTCATATTTATTTCACAAGTTGAGGAAGAAGTTTTATGTAAAGAAAACAGAGATGTGACAGAAAGGGACATGTCCTACGGAAACAAAGGAGGATGTCAATCTTGTCACTCTGGACAAGGAGTCACTACATTCATCACCTGCTGCAGAAGTACTTGCATCTAGAGAAGAGACACTTTCAACTTTGCAAGATAGTCTTGAGCTCTTGACACATAGAGTCCCATGCATGATTCAAGAGATGCATGAGGAAGAGAAGGAAGATTCTAGCATTGGTACATTGGTATAAGAGCAACCATCTCTCTTACCAACAATTGGAGACACCATTGTCCCTGAAGAAGAAACTCTTATGTTCTTGCAAGATGTTTCTGAATCTCAGTTGGTCCAAGGTATGCATACAATTTCATCTCATATTGTTTTGGTACCTCTTATTGAAACTTATGGGGAAATTCCATCAGGGCTATTGCATGACCAAGGGTTAGAACATCATACTAATTTAGAGCAGCATTATATCACTACACAAAGGATCCTTGATCTGATTAAGGAAGAGATGAAGAACCATCCTAGTTTTTCATGGATGAAATACATTCAACCTCTTGAGTTGAAATGTGGAGTTTCGGAAAACGGGCTGAGCATGATCCTATGCACAATCACTAGTTATGAGATCATTATTGTACCTTTCTTTGAGACAACATATGTATTACCCTGGAGATTTATAGCACTGTCACTTAGGAGCAGTGATAATGAAGAGGCCCCATTATTCTTGGAGAATTTTGAAGGTAGCTTCACTCATGAAGAAATGGAGGATACAATGATGAATGGTAGACATCTTGAGATGAGAAATATTTTCTCCTTTCTTGATGACACTTTCTCAATGAGCATCTCACAGCTCAAAGAGAGACTTCTACCTATAGCAGATCCAGAAACTCATTGGTTTTGGAAGGCCATGGATGAGAAGAAGGTCTCATTAAGAGATCTCATGGGAGGTGAAATTTAAATTTTCATGGAGTGCAAGGTTCTTCATTAGTTTGGGAAGGATGGTATTCTATAAAGGGAGGATACCATGTTTATGCAGAACATCATTTTTTATCCACATTGGGATGAGTGGGTGAGAATGATAAGCAAGGGGTTGAAAGACCACTTACAAATATATGACATGGGACCGTAATAATCGTGGTTATGTTGGTTACTCTTGGGTGAGTTTGGTTACTACCCAAAGGATACTATTTCTTTGATCCATGCCTTGAAAAACAATCATGTAATGAAGAAGGAGGCATGGTTGCGTTGGTTGCTCTTGGGTGAGTATGGTTAATACCCAAAATTTCATATTTTCTTGTCTCATGGCTTGTGAATCAATGATGACTTACAGTAAAATAAGGCATGTTCATCCTTGAAGTCCTTAAGATATTTTGGCCATCACATGACATCTCCCATGTTCATGTGTTTTGTATTGTTGGTAATATGGCATATTACTCTCATGATGTATGATAATGGAGTTGATTTTTATTGGGATGGTATGAAATTCTATATTTCCTACAACATGTTGTTGTTACTCTATGATTCACATGATGATGTGAAGAGGCATCAATATCTCTTGTTTCTTTGGTTGCTTTTGGGGGAGTTTGGCTTGTCCATCTTACATGTAGGAGATGAAGGATGGCAAGAGAAGGCCCTACTCTGATGGTTACTATTGGGAGAATATGGTTTGAGACTTTGGTATACCCATATGGATCTATTTCTTCTTTTACATAATGTTGGAATGATGCTTGGAACCAACAAGGCCAATAGGGCTAGGGATGAGGGCATGCCAATGCTCAATATGCTTCATGAAACATGGGATGAAGAGATGTAGTTGGAGCTTTTCATTTGTGGGAAGAACCACTTTGTTTCATGTATCTCATGTATTGATGATGATGTTGGAAATCATATGGTTGTCACTTAGTACTTCATGGTGGAAGGAGGAAATCTAACCATACAGTTGGAGGTCATTCTATACATTCTTGAGGGACAACTTTGGAACCAAACATGCTTGACACATTGCAGCAAATGGAGGAGGCCTTCCTTATGCGGATGCCATTTGGAGGGAAATGGATGTCTTATGCATCTAATTTTGTAGTTGCTTGAGGTCAAGCAACATTTTTCTGGGGAGGACTCTAATATTCCCAAATTTTCACTTGATATTTGGAATATTATATTTCTTAATTTTCTTAATGAATTAAGTAAATAAAAGGGTGGAGAGACCCATAATCCTCAAAATGAATAAATATCCACATTTTGTGTGTGAATGTGGATTAATTAAGCATATATCTACATAATGAGGTAGTGGAAAAACTACTAATGAGAATGGAATTGGAGATCATGTCTCATTAATGAGATAGATCATGGAGGTTGAAGAAGTCAACTAAGATCATGGAAGGGATATAATGAAAGATCATAGAGCATTCATGATGAAGTGATGGAGGAAGTTGTGAAATTATTGCACACGTGATGGAGAGGGTGTACATTGCACCTAGACATGATGGATGAGTTGGAAAGGAAACACAGTTAAACATGGAGGATCATGTCCACATGCACAATGCAGTTTAGATGAGGGCAAAGGCATGGGAAGGCTCATAAACTATATAAAGGAGATGAAGGAAACAATGAAGGCAGGCTATTGATTATAGATTTTGAGGTTTGTTTAGATCTAGAATTGTCATGTGACATTCCACACTTTCTTTGGCTATTTAGCTAAGATTGCAAGTGTTGTTTAGCACAGGGTGTTCCTGGTCGGGAATCCCTCCTCTTTCTTTGAGTATCTCTGGAAAGGGGGTTGTACTTCATTCTACATCATGCATTGGTGCCAATTATATGTTCCATCATATTCATAACATCTACCTTAAGGAATTACGCAATTTATGAAGATTAGTTTGGGAGGTGGAGGTTGTCTTCAGTATTTCAGCTGGAGAACCGGTGTAGGATTATTCCTATCACCTTCGGATTAAAGATCAACATTCCCAGGGCTTCATTTCAGATCTGGCATCAGGCCAAGAGTTATTGACCTCCTAGCAACAGTAATTCCATCCAGAATTACGCTGTCCACCATTACAGATCCAAAGGAGGAAGGAAGTTGCTAGCATTTAAGCTAGTAATCCTATGAGGGATCATCCCCTCACCTTGCTATTAGTATTTCCATCAGCCTAAAGCCTATTGCAACATATTTCCGTAGGAATAGAGCCTCTCTCTCTTTTACAACACAATTTTTGTAGCATTTGCATTGTTAGTTGTTGCAATATAAGTAGGAAGAAGAGAAGGCAAGATCTCAAGCTCCTAGCTTGTAGATCTGAAGGAGGGATCAACCCTGAAAGCTTAGATTTTTTTATAGAACATATTGAGGCCATCTTTGGATCAGATCTAGCTTCAGATCTATAAACCCAGTAGACAAAGGATCAAACCCTAGGAGGGTGATTTTCCAAAAGTTATAGATCTGGAAAATCCTTTTTGGGCTATCTTGGGTTCCCATCACATTGGCCAGATCTTGAATCTTGGCATCATTAGAGCTCATAAGCTCCCTAGATCTACATTTCCTTTTGCGACATTTTCATGTATATCAACAACAGAAGGGACAATGCAATGTTTCTTTTGTAAGCTCACCAGTTACGCAATGCTAGTTACAACACCATTGTAGGGTGATTCTAGGCCATGTCTTGGGCTAGATCTACTCATCTTTTGTACATTGTGTAACTGATTCATCTCCATATACTAAAATGGCTCAACTTCCCTATATATTCTGATGTTGTCTTTAGATTTATTATTTACTTAGTTGTAGTTATTATATTGTGTTTCGGTATTACGACATTCTCCCTTTTGGGGATATTACACTTTTCAGCATGAGTGATGTTACTTAGGAGTTCTGCAAGGTTTGGTATGAACCTTCTTAAGAAATTTATCTTTCCAATGAATTTGGGTGACTGATTTTCAATATTCCCTCAATCCTATTTGGGTCAATTTTGATCCCTTTTTGGGTGACTGATTTTCAAGGTTTGGGTGACTAATTTTCAATATTCCCTCAATCCTATTTGGGTCAATTTTGATCCCTTCTTCAGATATGATGTGACCTAGAAGCTTCCCTTCTTGAAGGCGAAATAAGGATTTCTTGGGATTTAAAGACAGACCATACTTTTTTTACTTCTCAAAGACCTTTCTCAAGTGAGCTAGATGTTCTTCATCAGTTTTTGAATATATTGTGATGTCATTAAGATATATCACAATGAATAAACCTATTTATTCTGAGAAAGCAATATCAATTTCTCTTTGGAAGGTGGCTCCAACATTCATTAACCCATAAGGCTTTTTTACATACATGAAGGTGCCCCAAGGTGTAGTGAAATTTGTTTTGTGTTGATCATCTAGATGTAATAGCACCTGATTGTACCCTGAAAAGCCATCTAATAGAAATATCCTTTTGGAGCCTACCACCCTTTGCAATATGTGATCCATTTTCGGTAAAGGGTATTCATCCTTCAGGGGTACTTTATTCAGATTTATGAAGTCTATGAAGAGCCGAATCTCTCATGTATTTTTCTTCATAGATACAAGATTTGAAACCCATTTGAAATACCTGAGTGGGACTATTATTCCAACATCATACATTTTCTTTATCTCTTTCTCAACCAGTCGCATTTGGACAGGGTTTATTCTGTGTAATTTATGTTTAAAGGGATTCTGGCTTTCTTTGAGTGGAATATTGTGCTGAATGATATCAATATCATAGGACTTCAAGTCTTCATAGCTCAAAGAAAATAAATCACTAAATTATTTTAATAGCTCAATATATTTCTATTTTATAGGTGCTAGAAGTGTCTTTGATATTTTTACGATTTTGGGCTCTTACTCACTGCCTATATTGCATTCTTCTACATTTTATTTAGTGGATTCCATTTTTGGCTTTCTAGCAACATCATTAAAATAAAAAATTTCTTCTAGAGGGACAAGTCCTCTTGGCAAGGTATTGTCTCTAAACTGCAACACTTCAAACTCTTCTTTTTCTGGATCTTCACACATTTCTGTCCCAAGTGGGTCTTCTTTTGCTAATAGATTTATATCAGCATCATGAGGGAACTTCTCCTCACATGATTGTTTCTCAGTAGAGCTATCCTCTTCATGATATAAGTCTGAATTTGGGATTTCAAACTCATTTTTGGACTGCAGGAAACCATCAATCTTCTGGTCGTCTTCAAAAACTTGCCAATATCTTATATTATTAGGGACTGTTGGTCTGTATTTAGCCTTTACTGTGTATTGTTTATTAGCATGAGGTAGTTGACAAGTGCTAGCTACAAATGCTAGACCATTCGTAAGGATGTTTTGATTTCTTGGTATGGAGGCAAGGTCATATTCTTGGAATGTTTTTAGGAGGTCAATGGAAGCATTTATGTATGCTCTTAATCTAGGATGTTTTGATGAATATTCTCCCTTAATTTGCCTAATGACTAGCTCAGAATCTCCATGGACGGAGATCCTTTTGGACTCCAATTTCTTCAATAATTGTAGTCCTAGAAGGAGGGCCTCATACTCTGCTATATTATTTGGACATTGAAATTTCAGTTTGTATGAATGACCCTCTCCATGGTTGTTCTTAGTGTTGTGTACCCAAACACCTGCTCCTGAACCATTTTTTCCACAAAAACCATCAAAGCTCATGCTCCAAAGAGGTTCAGGTTCAGAATTATGTTTTTCGTCTTGTATTTTGTCTAATTTTTCTCCCTTTTATTTTTTTTTCCTAGCTTTTTGTTCATTTACTGCTACTTGTTCATTAATGTTTTCATCATTGTAAAGGATAAATGAATCAAGGTCTATGTGGATAGAATAGAGAGGGGAGTTATCAGGCTTTTCTTAGCTACTGGCCATGTATCTCATATGAGTTTCCTATATAATATTCTTGGTTGACTAAAGACTGGTATGGTAGCATAGGTCATATCCATTTGGAGGGTGCCTTGAAGTTTGGCTCCCCATGAGCGTGAAAGGAGCATGCCATATTTAGGGGGAATTTCACCCACTACAATATCCATTACTAGGCTTTTGGCTGGTATTTGTGCTAAAGTAACACAAAGATATTTGATTAGGCCTAGACATTTAACTCTATTGGAGTTAAAAGAGTACAATTTGTATATGGTCTAGTTATGTGAAGGCCAAGTTTCTCCATAATTACCTTTGGCATGAGGTTATGAGATTCTCTTGAATCTAACATGGCATTATGAAGGATTTTTATCATGAATATTCAAACTGACATAAAATGGGGGAACACCTTCTTCCTGGAATTTACCTTCTACTTCAGGTCCAAACAAAAGTTCAGGTTTTTCATCATTCAAATTTACAATATCAATATTTTCTCCTATGTTTAAAGCTTTCAAAACTTGGGATCTCTATATATATATATTGGCCTACTATTTTAGTAAGAGGTATGACAATGTTTATCTTGGCAATTTCATTTTCAATACTAAATGGTGTATGTGTTTTTGGTAGATTTGAATTAGTTTTATCAGACACTATTTTTGCAACAACTTCATATTGTTGTTTTTCACTAGGGGTATCCATTAAATCATTTTTGTTAGGGCTACTATTTGATTTACTAGTGCTACTTTTAGGACTGTTTTTGTTTTTATTTCTATCAGAACCTTTAACCATTTTATTTTCACTTTCTGCTGTCTTTTGAGGATCAGTTTCAGGGATCTTCCTAGTAGAGATTTTTGGGTTCTTTATCATGGGAATGTCTTGGGTTTTCTTGCTTTTGAGGTCATACTGTCTATGCACTTCCATGATAGAATTTTTGAATCCTTGTTTATAGTCCTCGGATTCTTAGCATTCTTCTTCAAGTTGTGTTGGGGAAAACATGCCTTGCTCTTCCTCAGTGAGGAAAATAGTATCCTTATTATTAACTCTCATCAGATTAATTTGACTTTCTTTTGGTTCTTTAATCCCTCCCTCATCCTCATCACCATAGTTTTCTTGGAAAGGAGGCTTGATTTGTTGGTCAGGTCCTCTTTGTTCCCTCTATCTTATCTAGGGAGGATTTCTTCTAAAGTTTTGGTTTTGGTTTCTATTTTGAGGAGTTGCTTGGTTTTGTCTAGGGAAATCTCTCTCATTTATGTTGATTCTCTCCATCATCCTCTCCATACTTCTAACAAGGTTATCAGTATTAGTGTCATATGTGGAGGCTATAGCCTCTTCCCTATATGTGACTCTCTTTTCATTTTTCATTCTATCCCTTTTGGAAATCATATTTGCTTCTACACTTACTGCACCCCTTTGCATGTCTTCTAACGTAGGAGGGTCTCTTCCTCTTAGTTGATAAGCGATATCTAGGTCAAAACCATCTAGAAATTGCATTAAGGCTAGACCTTGTGTGGGTTTCATGTGAGGAGGGATGGCATTATATACACTATTGAACCTAGTGCAATAATATTGGACACTCTCTCCAACATTTCTCTTGATGTTTCCATACTCTGATAAGACTTGGAGAGGATTTTTCTTGACTTCCCATTTATTTAGGAACAACTAGTGAAAAGAGGGAGGTCATGTATACTATTAGGGGTTAGGCATTTAAAACATTTTCTTGCTTCTCCCCTTAAGCTTTGGGCAAACATTCTTATCTTAATAGTTTCATAATCTATCTTTTGTCTATCAAAATATTCATCCATTCTATCCACATATTGTTGAGAAGTCGTAGAACCACCTGCATCAAATAGGGGGATTTTGGACTTGTAGTTCTGTGGTATAGGCACTAAAGGAAATGGTAGGACTAATGGGGAAGACCAAGATTCCATGGCTGGTGAATGGGGAAACAAAGGGGGGTTAACAAGTGGAGGGTTGAAAAAATGAGGTGGAGGGTTGAATGGAGGAAGGTGAACAATGGGTGTACGAATGGGGGTTGAGGCTTCTACAACAAGTTTCTGCTGTAAGATGGATGGGTCCAAAATTATCTAGGTTATCCAATTCTGGGACCTAGTCCTGAACAAGATTTGCTCTAAGTGTGAGTTAAATTGGATATCCCGAAAGTTTTTAAGGTTTTCAGGTAGGGAACTTGTCTTGTGAATAGGCTTGCTAACAGTTGAACTCTCATACCTATGAGTTTTCCTTAGGATTTTCTCTGGGTTGTCAACTATTGCAGAAGGATTTGGTTCGGGATGGGATCTGGTACAGATTCTTCTAGAAGCTAGAATTTAGACCCAAGGCACAGAGAGGTTGAAAGTTAAATAATAGCTAAAAAACATACCAATATATGAAATAAAAACACTTTATTCACACAATATTTTGGCTAGGTTTCTTTGAGTCTTCATAATATTAGTATTTCTCAATAATTTCCAAGTGGAGTCTGTAGGCCTAGAGAAAACCAATGGAGTCACCAGGTGGATGATTTCAACTTTCTTGAGCCTGGCTATTGTCCACCATCAGCAACCAAATACCAGTCTTGGCTAATATTTGAGTCATCTAAATTGGAGTGGGGTTTATGAGTTTTGAGAAAATATTAAAATTTTTAATAACTCAGGTTCCCTAGTATGGTCGCCATTATTTTGGCTCCTTTTAATTTACAATATTGGCAAGGAAAAGTAGTAGGGAACCACATCAAACCACTATGGAGTCCAGGACCTAGCCTTCCTGGGCTCAGAGAGGGCTCTCTCTGTGTTTATGAGTAAATGATTTAGCTTTAGTATTTTGTTTTCTGATTTTAGGCTAGCTATAAAGCTTGGGGTTGTTTTCTTGGTTTGATTTATTGTAGGTTGAATATGTAGATTTTGGGAAGCTTAATCCATTGGGCTATGGAGTTGTAAAAGGAATAAATTGTACATAAATTTTTCAAGGGTTTTCACAGGGCAAGCTAACTATATCAAATGGATCTCTGTGGCAAGATGAATATGAAATGATAGTGAGTTCAACAAAGCTAAAGAGAAGACAGTATCTGAATTCCTTAACTATAATTCAACATAAAAGCAGAACAAACAAACTCTGAATTATGCTTTCAAGTCCTTAGAGGAAAACATGTAAGACAATAGTTCAGTAGAGGTAAAGAGGAGTTAAGAATCCTTTAACTCAAAATCATAAGAAATACCTCAAGCTAATCAATTTAAGAGAAAATAAAGAGCAGACAATCTCTGAATTCTTTAGTTAGACTTCAAAAGAAAAAACCTTAAGATAAATAGGTAGGTGAAACCAAAGAGAAGACAGTCTCTAAATTCTTTAACTAAACTTTTCAGAGGAAAACATTAAGACAAAAGTTACAAATAGAGTTAAGGTGCTCATGCAACATATCTTAATCTAAGAATTATGTTCTAATATAGGGGAGATTGATGCACAATATGGAAAAACAAAGGGAAAACATTAACAAAGAAGGATAACATGACCATTAAACATAGCTCACGGATCTTGTGAAAGTGCTTGTATTACTGATGTCCAGATCAAAACAGTTATAGTGCTCCAATGCAATAATATGTGCAACTCAGAGTCTAGGAAAAATCCAACCTAACAACCAACAATGATAATGAATAATACATGCAGTTTTTAGTTGCAATGAGGAGGTTTCCCTAATCTATGGTTACATATTCATATTTACTACATAGTAAATGATCTTTTGACAATTGAGACGATGCAAGGCATAATGGCAAAATATCTCTGACTAACATACTATAGTAATAACTTTCAAATTAACTTATTGAGCTAACTTTAAGATATTTTTGGCCAACTTCCTATAACATTAACTTTTACAATAACTTCTGAATTGATTTCAAAATATCTCTGATTGTAACATTTGACTTTAGTAGCTTTTCATTAATTAAAATTTAAGCTAGAGGAGGCCAATGTGATTGATAAGAAATAAATGTTGAGTGGTCTTGACATCTCGCTTTGTCTTCCTCATTGATTTATTCTCTGATTTGTCTTTAAACCTTTAAACTGTCATTATCTGTATCTTTTATCTATTTCCCTTCTTCTGCCTTTGTTGTCACTGCAATCTCTTCTTTAAACTTTCTTATCTGTCCTTTGTCTTACCTCTATCTCTTAACCCTATCTTTCATATTTAACCTTTCACTAATATTTTTATTTCTTTTACTTTTCACTATCACAATGAATATTTTACCTGTCACTTTTCTTTAACTATGTTTTTCATTTTCCTTTCATCTCTACCTACACAACCACTATAAAACTCTCCTTTTTTCTTATCCTGTCATTTAATTTTAATAAACCTCATTGTCTTTGGAGGATTTGAATGATCCTTATTGATCATGATCCATTGTTTCTTCTGATTATTCTTGCGCTCCTAATCCTTTGATGAATAAGGCTTCTGAATCATCATCCAGAGAGCCATGATTAAACAATTCTTGGACTTAGGAATGCAAATTGATTATCACAACTTCCGATATGTATGTCTCCTTCAAAATTTTAAAACAAATATTAATAAAAAACAAAGCCACACAAGGAGGAAATATGGCTTTTGAAAGAATTCAGGAAGTCTGTGGATAGAGTCTGGACAATGGAGGCTTTTCGATTTCTACGTTTAGCTGTGGCCTTTCCAGGTCCTTTAGAAATGTTGCAGGGATTTACACAGAGGTTCATGGGCTTATCGCGGTAGCATAGGGCTTCAAAATATTTTAGAAGTGTTAACAGTTTCATATTATGGAACGAGGTTGGTTTCGGGTTTATCGCATGACGCATAGGCAGTTAGGAGGTATATGATGGGGGGATGCGACGTGTGGTGGAAGGAAGGGGTGTGAAAACCACCTATTTCACAAGCCCGCCAAGGTTTTAAACCTTGGGCTGTTAGGGTTGCAAAAAGGTGTGAGGGCCGTTAGATGAAGGGGAGAGGATCGGGCGGTGGTCGAGATTGAATGGAGTGGCGAGTTAAAACATAAGGTGGGGCCCAAGATTTTTAAATGAAATAGGGGGTTTAAATATTTAGCACAAGGTTTTAAATATAATGGGGCCATGGTTATATTAAAGCGAGGGGGGCAGTAATGTTTATCAAAGCAAAAGATTTAATATAAAAAGGACTCGGGGTGTTAATATAACGGGGTCGGGTAGAATAGACAGGGTATTTTTTTAAAGTGGGCCCGTTAATTTTAAAATTACTTAAAGACAATGTAAAAAATGGGTTTTTTTAATTTTTTTAAATGAAAGAAGGGGAATGAGTGAAGGGGAAGGGATTTTTTAGGAAATGGGAAGGGGGTTTAAGAAGGGGAAAAGGATAGGAATGAGGGGATTAGGGGTAGAAAAGGGATTCCATAGCATGAGAGTATCATAAAAGGTAGAAAGAAAGATAATGGAGAGGTTAAATGGAAAATCATGAAGGCAGTGAGATTTCTGAAAATAAATGATAATCAGGGAATATTATTTTCAGCAAAATGTAAGAAATCCACTGTCATCTGGTGATACTGTAGAAATACAGGAGACTAACACATCTCTCACATATTCTCCATCACTCTCCATGGTTTCCTTGAACCATTTGAATGACATTTTATAATAAAGTGTGAGAATGAATAATACCAAGTGTGAGGTTGTCACATTGGTTGGCATAATCATATTAAGATAGTTGTTGTTGGGAGGTTTTGAGCTCAAATCCCATTGAGTCCAAATATTGTTCTAAAACCAAATTTTAGTTTTAATATAGTTTTTTCAAACTATATAATATATGGAATTTGTATCCCCATATTGTCACAACTCCCAAAAACAAAAATGAAGGTTTTGTTTAGTATAAAATTTAACCATATTTAATATGATCTCTATTACATAACAATTTACCAT
Organism: Pinus albicaulis; assembly: GCA_034641835.2. Lineage (NCBI taxonomy): Eukaryota > Viridiplantae > Streptophyta > Pinopsida > Pinales > Pinaceae > Pinus > Pinus albicaulis. The sequence continues at coordinate 1,411,403,727 of CM076575.1, forward strand.
ACTTAAATTGATTTTGATTGTTTTAATAAATATATTTAATATATAGTTCTTTTTTTAACTACTTTTTTTGTTTTTATGTGGGAAACTAAATATCATTTTGTTTTGTATTTTTTGTAGGGGCTATGGAGAAGCGCCATGTGTCAATAGATGAGGGGCTTTCCATGTGTGTCCCATGTATTTACTGGGATGGCATGTGGCATGATGTGGGCCCCACTTCCCTTGCCTTAACAAAACTTCAAACTACTCTATCTTTCTTATACGAGCTCGGATTGACACGTCATTTGCACTGTTGCAATCAAGGTGACAAACTCTTAAACTTGAGCCTAGTTTGAGAGTAATATTAACATTTTGATATTTTAGCTTTCTTGAGCCCTCTTTGTCCTATGTGTGTCTCTAGAGCCACCTGGATCATTCCCTTCCTCCATCACTCGTGCTCCTTGTTGTTCTCCTATTCCCTGAGTTTCCTAATTTTCTTCCATTTCTTCCTCATCTTCTGATAAAGGAATATGAGGCAATTGCCATCCTTTCTTATTTTTTACTTTCTTTTTTTGTTCCTTTCTTTTCCAACTTGCATGTGCTTTGAATATGCTCTGTTTTTTGACATATCCTGCAATGGAAAGCTATGTTTTCAAAGCCTAGCATCTATACCCACCTAAAATGTATATGTCATGTTAATACAGGCCAGAAGACCTTTACTTAGATCAATTTCCACATAGATGTGGGAAAATGTAAAAATGTATTTTTCAATTCTTTCACTGTCCATCTTTTGGAACATTCCCAAAGAGGTTCCTATTTCTTCAAGGACTCGATGGTGCCAAAAAGGAAGCGGAAGGTTGTGAATTCTTACCCATACTAGCATTTATGTTACCACCATTGAATTTGCATCAAACTAGGGAACCATGGGGTTACGAAGAGGCTTACCCTTCCCCAAAACCATGGACCTTTGTTTATAATAGATTTAAAATCATTTTGGGAATCAAACTGGACAAAAATAAAATCTTTTTGTGCATAAATAAATATCACATTCACTGGTCTAGTTTTGGTGGATCCCTCATCTAGTTAATCAGATTTTGGCCAAAACCCATTAAAACGATGAACGATTACTTTCGATTGAATAATGTTGAAGATAACACTTAATTATGGTAGTTCAATAGTTATCTCTAGTGCTTTTTCCAGCTTATCCACCATATAGGGGCCTAGAATATTTGAAGATTTTTTTCCCTATATGACTGCTTTCCTCTTGAAGGTGTCTTTGAAGTAAACCTGAAACTTTCCTGAGGAATATTCTCTAGTTGGTATAGATGTTCCATGAACCCCTCACTATAATCTGGAGGTCTGGTGATATCATAGTTCCCTTGAATCCCACATTCTTTCATCTATGATTCATCCTCTAGTACTTTGCTAGAAAAAATAGAACTTGGGCTGAAACAAGAATGCCAGATGAAATTTTACCTTCTTGTTTCATATTTGTCACAAATTATGTGCTCTGCACCTAGATTTATTTTGTAACCCCAAAAATGGTTTTAAGGAGAACCTGGAAACAATCCTCCAACTTTGTGGTCTCTCTGTCTGCTGTCATTAATTTTTGGGATACCTGTTCAGGATAAATCAAAATTTCCTTGTCTTCCCCTATGTGTATAAGCATGCTTGACCCAACTACGGATATTTCTGAGACAGAGGGCTTCAAAAAAATATTAACTGGCCACCTAGAATGCTCCACATTGGGAAAATTTTGCTTCCTCCCCTGTTCCACCCTTTCCAAGCCATATAAAGAGCTGCAACGTATTTTGTGCCCATGAGAATCTACTCTCCATGAAGGATTTAAAGGCCTGAGGTATACATTAAAATCTAACCTAGATAAATGAGTGAGCTCATGCACAAATTTAAATGAGGGCTTTTGAAATAATACCCACCCTCTCCTTGTTATTTATGGTTCTTCCCTGGGCCGATATTGTTTTATCAACGGATCTACCTTCTTTTCATTGCCTATATATTGACTAGGGACCTTAACTCTCTCCAATTTCCCTTCCGCTAAGAAAAACACAGATCGAGAGAGCCATAGAGACTCCCGATATTCCTTGGATCCTTGAGCTGAATTCTTAGGAAATTGCACAAACAACATTAGTTCATGGCTACCGTACGGGGAAAAATTTCTCCTATTTTACCACCTCCATATAGCTATATAGGGAGCTTGGGTGTTGTATTTTATGCAGAGACTAGGTCATCGACCTCCTCTGCTTCCTTGATAACAGCTTCAACATCCTTTATAGTTGTGACTAATTCCATAAAACTCTTGGATCTGCCATTACCTTTATTTTTCACTTCATTGGGATCTTTAACAAATCCATTAATCACAACGATCTAATCCATAGCCTTGCACCCTTGGTTCTTCTGTGTAGAGAGGATCTCATTAACACAAAGCTCATGGAAGCCAAAAATATCTTTGCTGTTGGCGGCACCACCATTTGGGTGAAATGAAAAAACCCTAAGGACTAGCAGCTCCATCTTTCTTCCTTCTTCCAAACACTTCCCTATTATTATTTCATGAGCCCAAGGGATTAATTAACCCAACCAAGTATTAATATTATAAACCCAAGGTATTAAAACCATAGGGATTAATGAACCCAACTTATTATTAGTATTATCAACCAATGGGACTAATAAACCCAAAATATTAACATTATAAACCCAAAGGATTGGTAAAACCAAATGACTAGTATTATAAACCCTAGGATTATATTATAAACCCTAATATTACAAAGCATATATCCAAGATATTAATATTAAACTGAAAATAAATCCAAGAGATTAATATTAATACTAAACCCAAGGTATTAATATTCTAAACCTTATGAGTGATATTATACCCTAGGAATATGAACCCTAAGATTAATAAATCTAAGAGATCGATATCATAAAAGCAAGGGACTAATAAACCCAAGGGATTATAAACCCATGAGAATAATATTAAACACAAGGAATTAATATCATAAACCCAAAGGATATAAACCCTAAGATAAATATTATAATCCCTAAAATAAACATTAAACCATACAATTAATATTATAAACCTTATTATCAACATTATAAACATATCCAATTAATAAACTAAAAGAATTAATATTAAAAACCCAAGAGAATAACATTAAATCTTAAGATTAATATTAAATCCTAGGAATATAAACTCTAAGATTAATAATCCAAAGGGATTAATATTATACACCTAAGGGATTATAAACTAAAGGGATTACTATTAAACCAAAATATTAATATTATAAACCATAGGCTTTATATTAAGCCCTAGGAATATAAACCCTATTATTAATAATGCAATGTTGGACAAGGAAACAATATTTTTTACAATGTGACCAAGATTATTGAATATGGTTAACCATAGTTGACCATGATTAATCATGGTTGATTTCCATATTGACATAATATTTGTCGCAATGTGACGTTGGACCATGGTTGACCATGATTTACCATGGTTGACCATGATCGACGATGATTAACCATCATCAACAATCTTTGACCATTGTTGACCATGGTAAATGATGGTTGAGCATGGTTTATTTTCATATTGAGACAATATTTGTCACAACGTGACATTGAACCATGGTTGACCATAATTATAAAACCAAGGGATTTATATTAAACCCTATGAATAATATTATAACAGGGAATATGGACACTTATCTTAATAAACCAAAGGGTTTGATGTTATAAACCCAAGCTTTGTCACAATGTGACATTGGACCATGGTTGATCATGATTATAAACCCAAGGGATTTATACTAAACCCTATGAATAATATTATGCCCTAGGAATATGGACCCTTAACTCAATAAACCTAAGGGATTGATGTTATAAACCCAAGGGATTAATAAATGCAAGGTATTAATATTAAAAACATAAAGGAATATATTAAGCCTAAGAGTTTAATATTATATACCTAAGGTATATAGACCCTAAGATAAATATTATAAACCCTAAAATAAACATGGTGATAATTATTGACCATGGCTGATTTTTATACTACCGTAATGTTTGTCATAATGTGATGTTAAACCATTGTTGAGCATGATTGATTTTCATATTTAGAGTTTCATATGTGACGTTGAACCATGGTTTACCATGGTTAATTAGCATTTGAGACAATATTTGTTACATGCGACATTGGACCATGGTTGACCATGAATGACAATGGTTTCCATAATGTGACGTTGGAGAAGGAGACAATATTTGTTACAATGTAACCATGATTATTGGCCATGGTTATCCATGGTTGACCATAATTAACATGGTTAATTTTCATATCGACACAATATTTTTCATAATGCGATGTTGGACCATGGTTGACCATGGTCGATGATGGTTAACCATGGTTTACTTTCATATGGAGATAATCTTTGTCACAATGTGACCTTGAACCATGGTTGACCATGACTAACCATGGTTTACTTTCATATTGACCATGATTTATTTTCATATTGAGAAAACATTTGTCACAATGCGACATTTGATAAATATTATAAACCCTAAAATAAACATGTTTGACCATCATTGACCATGGTTGATTTTCATATCAACACAATCTTTGTCAAAATGTGACGTTGGACCATGGTTGACCATGATTGATTTTCATATTGAGACAATATTTGTCATAATGCGACATTGGACCATGGTTGATTTTCATATTAAGATAATCTTTGTTGAAGGGATTGATATTATAAATCAAAGCTTTGTCACAATGTGACATTGGACCATGGTTGACCATGGTTGATCATGATTATAAACCCAAGGGATTTATACTAAACCCTATGAATAATATTATACCCTAGGAATATGGACCCTTAGCTCAATAAAACTAAGGGATTGATATTATAAACCCAAGGGACTAATAAACGCAAGGGATTAATACTAAAATCCCAAAGGAATAATATTAAACCTAATAATTTAATATTATAGACCCAAGGTATATAAAACCTAAGATAAATATTATAAACGCTAACATAAACATGGTTGACAATTTCTAACCATGGTTAATTTTTATATTGACGCAATCTTTTTTATTATGTGACATTGGACCATGGTTGATCATGATTGATTTTCATATTGAGACAATATTTTTCGCAATGTGATGCTGAAACATGGTTTACCATGGTTAATTGTCATATTGAGACAATTTTTGTCACAATGCGACATTGGACCATGGTCGTTATAATGTGATGTTGGACAAGGAGACACTCTTTGTTACAATGTTACCATGATTATTGACCATGCTTGTCGTAATGTGACGTTGGACAAGGAGACAATCTTTGTTGCAATGTGACCATGATTAACATGGTTTATTTTTATATTGACACAATATTTGTCACAATGCAACATTGGACCATGATTGACCATGGTCAATGATGCTTGACCATGGTTTATTTTCATATTGAGACAATCTTTGTGACAATGTGAACCATGGTTGACCATGATTGACCATGGTTTATTTTCATATTGATCATGATTGACCATGGTTGACCATGATTGATTTTCATATTGAGACAATACTTTTCACAATGTGATATTTGAATAAATATCATAAACCCTAAAATAAAAATATTTGACCATCATTGACCATGCTTGATTTTCATATCAACACAATCTTTGTCACAATGCGATGTTAGATCATGGTTGACCATGATTGATTTTTTTATTGAGACAATATTTTTCATCATGCAACAATGGACCATGGTCAATTTTCATATTGAGACAATCTTTGTTGCAATGCGATGTTGGATCATGGTTGATCATGATAATATTATTTAATATTATTAATATTAATAATTAATGTTAAAAATAATATTTCTAAATATCAATAATATTAAAAGCAATATTAATATTAATATTAATAATTTACATTCAAATTAATATTAATATTAATAAATATTATTAGACTTTTATATTAAAATCCTATAAATTTTTAATGTTATTAATGTTAATAATATTAATATTAAAATTTATTAATTAATATTAATACTAGTAATATTAATAAATTTAAATAACAATAATAATAATAAATTTTGTCAATTAAAATTTATTAATATTATTGTTAATACTAGATGTTGTTAATATTGTTTATCACTATTAATATTAATATTATCATCATTATCATGAGTATTAATATCATTATTCTCATTATCATCAATATTAATATTATTTATAGTAATAATGTCATTAATAATATTAATATTATTAATTAAATGCTATTAATATTAAAAAATAAAATTAAAATTAAAATTGATACAAATAATAATAATATTAATATTAATAATTAATACTCTAATTAAAATCAATATTAATAAGTAATATTAAAATGTTATTAAAGTTATTAATATTTAAGGTTAACGATATTAATACTATTAATACAAAAAATTATTGATTAATATTTTTATTAATAATATTAATAAACTAATAATAATAAATAATATTGCAAATTTAAATGTATTAACATTATTGTTAATATTAAATGTTTTTAATAGTAATAATGTTAACGCCATTGAAAATATTAATTTTATTAATTAAAAGTCATCAATATTAATAGTTAACTTTAAAATTAAAATTAATATTTATAAATATTAATAATATTAAAAGTAGTATTCATTTTCATATTAAAAATAATATGAATATTAATAATAATTTCATTCAGTAGCAAAGTCCTGATGATGAACTACATTAGGTAGTTCGAAACCCGTCGGTACTCCAAATGATAATGTGATTTTTCCGGAAGAGTTGGTTAAACAATTAATAACAATTTTTTTTTTGTCAAGTTGTCTATGATCTTCTAGGCTTGACCCGTAGCTTGAGGAGCCGCGACTCAAGGGCATCTAAGTCGTCAAAGTCACCCGAGGATCACACCTTGCCTGGAATTTTTTAGCATGTATCTTCCCCCTAGCACATGGCATAACCACACCCTATGAAGTTTGATTTTGGGTCGCCTTGCTGATGAAACACATCCTCAACCAGTTATACTAGTGGAACTTGACATTTATATTAATAATATTAAAAGTAATATTCATATTAATAATATTAGAAGTAATATTATTTTTTTTCTTTTCTAAATAATACTGTTCTATTATATTTCACATAAAGTACATTACGAAGCTTTCCCTCTGGAGTTTCTATGCTAGCCAATTCTGGCAGGAGTTGAGTTCAAAAAAATAAAAATACAACCACCCCAGTTGGGGAAACTAGTGCAAAATTTGCTGCCCTAGGTAGGGAAACCAACATTTACAAAAAATATCCAGAAGATCATCAAATTGTTCAGGAAATACATGAAAACATGAATGTAAATATTCATAAAGAGAGGTAACCTATTGATTCTAAGATTGCATGGAATGCTACTTGTCATGAGGTGAAGGCTCTTCTATGATGAGGCACTTGTAGTCGTTCGACGCGTCCTCAACTTTCTTCAATGGCTGCACCGTAGGTTCAGGCATAGTGGCAGAACACACAAGGCTGTCGCTGCCTTCCTCCTTGTCATCCGTTGAATGCACTAGACTGTCGCTGCCTTCACTACTAGAAGAATGCGTGCCTGTTTTGATAGGTAATGCCTCAGATTTCCTGGAATGCTGAGGGGGAGAAGGGGAAATGGTTGACTTACTGAGACGCTTTCTCGCACCAGAGCCAGAAGAACTGGATGGAACTTAGTGAAAGTGTACAGTGAGGGTAGCGATGACCAGAGGGTGGCCAGAGAGCTAGATGAATCATAATGAAGCTGGTAGGAGGCCGAATTATCCTCAAGGTGACTATATTCATGAATGAAGATGGGAGGGCAAGAGGTCTGACCTCTACCTCGACCCATATGGCACTTCATCATGTGCCTCTATGACATTTATTAGTAGGAGGGAGCTGGTGCAAGGGGAGAGGCAGAAGGGTGGCAGGAGGCCTGAGGCAGTGAGGCAAGTGGAGAAAGGTCAGAGAAGAGCTTGATGCTACAACTGGTTGAAAGAACCGAAAGGTTGAGGCTATAGGAGGAGAATGACGATGAAATGGTAAGGTGTGTCATGAAATAGCACAAGAGCCTACAAACTAGATGATAGTAAATGTTGGAGGCAGAGGCATTAACACTGGCATGAGACAGGTAACTATAGAATTTAAGGGCAGATAGACGGGAGCCATACGTGGCCATGTGGCCAAGCCATATGCTGCTCGAAGGAGGCACCACATCCCTAGTCAAATCAAACACCCACATCCGGGGGCATAGCTTCATTTTGCACCAATTGAGTGCATTCATGGAGGAAAGAGGAATCATTGATACTGGAGAGGGGACAAAAAAAGAGTGGAGGACCATGTTCAAACCCTTTGCTGGCTAGGAGATCCACTACCTTGTTTTCTGAGTGTCAAACGTGCTTGAAGGAAATGGCTCACTGAGTGTGCAACCATTGCTCGATTTGATCAAACCTTGCTGCAAGACGCCAACTCTTGGAAAGCTTGGAAGTAGAGGAACCTAAGAGGAGGTAAATGGCGACATTTATGATAATTTGAGAGTCTCCTTCCACTTCTAGAGGGAAGAAATTATGCTCCTGAGCGAGATAAATCTGCTGCAAAATGCCTTCCAATTCCACTAAGTTGTTGGAGTACCACCCCATAGAGACAAAGTAGATGATTAGAGGGATCCCTGTTGAATCTATGAACATTCCACCAAAGCGAACTGCACCAGGATTTCCCTTAGAGGCACCATTGAAATTCAGTTTGATCAAACGACGGGAAGGAGGATTCCAGGAGCTGGGTGAATCTGATTGAACTGATGGAGATCGAGTATCTGTGTGGTGGCTAGGGATTGAGAGATTCAAATGATCCCAAATGATACTTTCTTGTGGCTGATTAGGGATTTCTGAGTCTTGCCAATGGCACAGAGCTAGAGTTTCATTGAGGTTGTTACACAAATTAGTCCAAATAATATCCGAAGGAGTGATTTTATTTTTAAAGATGCACCTGTTCCTTTCCTTCCAAACTGACTAGAGAAGAAACCTAGGAAGGAGGGTCCATAGATTATTGAGCAGCTTGTTGTTGAAGGGATCAATTTTCCATTATCTCATTGTATTGGAGATGTCTCCTTTGATTCTGCTAGTTCTTCTACACCTAATGGCTATGTTGTCCCACATGGTATTAGCCAAAGAGAAGGTGTCCAAAAGATGAGTGATGTTTTCAGCATGCTGCAGATAGTTAGGATATCTAGACGAGCTAATGAAACCCCTCTTGAGAAGGTTGTCCCATTTTTGGATCCTTCTCTTGCTGAGCAGCCAGAGAAAAGTGGAGATTTTAGGCCAGATGTATAGTCTCCACGTTTGAGTCCATATCACATCCTGGGGATCCTGAGTTGCAGAATAAAGCAAACGGTAAGCTTCCCGTGTGGAAAAGGTGCCTTGAGTGGTATGACCCCAGAAAAGAATGTCTAGATTTTCTGTGAAATGGATTTTCCTTTTGCTTAGTTTCATGTCAATCTCTTCATATTGTTCCTCATTCCAATCCTCCTGCCATTGAACAACTGGAATCCATTAACGATAGCAAGAAATAGGAGGAGGTTTCCAAATTTTTTTTACCTAATTGTTCACCTGAGCATGTAGAGAAACTTGACATCTGGGTTTGTGGAAGAGGTTGGCCAATTTGGGCATATGCTACCACGAGTCCTCCCAGAAACATGCGGAGGCTCCTGAGTGAATTTCCCAGAAATTATGCTCTTGGATTATGGCCCTATGTTTCTTGGCCGCATTCCAAATGAGAGAGTCAAAATATTCAGGAACAAGGTGGATGAGATCTTCTCGTGGCCTATTTTTAGCATATATGGAAGTCCATAGATGATAATAGGGGGTGTTAGGTTTGGAAAACCAATTCCACCAAATGTGAGCTCCCATAACCGCATTTTTGTGGTTAGGTTCCCTTAGCCCCAATCCGAGCATTGTTGTAGTTAGGGTCCCTTAGCCCCAATCCCCAAAAAATATTTTACTGCACACATCAGTCCATTTCACGAGAGCCCACTTTCAGTTTAATTCATAACTTCCCCATAGGAAATTTCATTGCAGAGTTCTGATGCTTATGAGAACCCATTTGGGAGCTGCTAGCACTTAGAAGAGATAAAGGGGCATGGATTGAAGGATCGCTTTGATAAATACCAGGCAGCTTGCAATATTGAGGGTTTTGTGAGTCCAATATGACAAGAGGGCATCCAATTTGTCCAAGAGATCTTTCCATGAGGATTGCTTGATAGAAAAATCGATGAGAGGAGCGCCAAGATATTTTGAAGGCATAGTGGCAATAAAGAAGCCTAAGATTCTGTAAATGTTTCGCTGACAAATGGCAGGGGTGTTAAAGAAGAAGATTTGGGATTTGGCAGCATTGATGGTGGTTCCAGAGGCTTTAGAGAAGGTATCAAGCATCGACTTAAAGGTACTGGCCTCTTTGATAGAAGGGTGGTTGAACAACATATTATCATAGACAAATTGTTGATGAGTAATGGGGAAATTGTCATGAATAGTCAGACCGACAAATTGTTGATGAGTAATGGGGCAATTGTCATGAATAGTCAGACCTCGAAGAGAATGGGAAGAGGTAGCATGCTAGATGATTCAACCAAGACCTTCAGCCATGAGGATGAAAAGAAAGGGAGAAATAGGATCCCCCTGTTGAATCCCTCGGGAGGGAGTGAAGGGGGGGAAGGGGCTCCATTTACGAGTATGGAATAAAAAGGGGAAGAGATGAGGCTCATAATCCAACAAGTCTAGGTGGGACTGAACCCAAAATCCAAGAGCATCTTATTAATGTACTCCCAACTTAATTTTTCAAAAGCTTTAGAGAGGGACTCTATTTTTAAGAGCATACCTGCTTTCTTTATATGCTTCAGAGACTGGGTTAATTCATGAGTAATAATGATTCCATCCATAATTTGACGGCCTTCCACAAATCCAGTCTACTCTAGAGAGATGAGCAGAGGGAGGAGGGGTTTGAGCGTGTTGGCGATTACCTTGGAAATAAGCTTGTAGATGACATTACACAAGGTGATGAGTCTATACTTGTCGAGAGTGACTAAGTGTTCTTCTTTGGGGATGAGGGTAAGGAAGGTAGCATTTAGTGAAGGAAGGATCCAATGCATGCTTCTATATTCTTCCACCAAATCCCATACTTCCAGCTTGATGCTTTCCCAGAAGTAGTGGAAAAAGTTGGAAGTGAAGCCATCAGGTCTGGGAGCCTTGTTATCTTTGAGCTGAGCCATGGCCTGATCAAATTCTTGTAGGGAGACTAGTTTGAGTAGCATTTTATTATGCTCCTCAGTGAGAATCTTTGGGATGTGTTGAGTTATATTTCCGATTATTGGTAGCTTGTTGCCTGGAGGTTCCTGGAGAATGTTCTTGAAGTGGCTGAGGAGTCCTTTTTCTATTTCCTCGTGGTCTTCTAGATTATCCCCTTAACTATTGTTAAGGGTGAAAATACGGTTATGCATATGCCTCTGAATGGTGGAGCGATGAAAGAATTTGGTATTCTTCTCCCCTTCTTTGAGCCATCGAATTCTTGACTTTTTCTTCCATAGTGTTTCATCTTGCAGTCTTCGTTCATCCAGTTTGGTAAGGAGGTTCTTTTCTTGGAGAGCCAGAGCTTCTGATCTTCCTTCTTGAATGATACATAGCTACAGATCAGACATTTTCTGCTCCATATCCTTTTGATACTAGAAGATGTTTCCAAAGGCGGAATGGTTCCATTTCTTGAGAGAGTATTTGAGATATTTTATATTTTGTTGGAATTGATACATTTTGGAGCTGGCCGGGGGTGTGAAGCCGCTAAACCAAGTGGTAACCAAGTCTCTGAAATCTGGATGGGATAAAGAGAATTTCTCAAAACGGAACGACTGATTGTTTGTGACTCTAGGATGCGACCACTGCAAAAGGATTGGCCAATGATCAGATTCAGCAGATGGAAGAATGGAGGAGTAAATGTCTCCTCCCAGATGGATCACATTGTCTGAAATGACGAAAAAATCCAGTGTCAAAGCTATCTACTGAGAATCAGTTCTTCTATTGTTCCAAGTATGCATGCCATTAGAAGAGGGGGGATCGATCAACCAGTTTCTTCGAATGAATTATTTTAAGCTAAGGCTATCAATCTCTAACTTGGGTTAGCCTCCTTTTTTTTCTTCGAGCTTGGTGATCTTATTGAAATCACCTCCAATGATCCAAAGATGATTTTTCCTAGTGGAGTTTAGGATTTCGATGGAGTTAAGAATGGTTGTTTTCTATTGAGGGGTTTGGGGGAAGTAGACATTGGTTAGGCGACCATGGATGTTGGTGCCAATCAAATAAAAATAAGCCTGAATAAAATTCTGAGAGGCATGAATGTCAGAGAGGGAGATGAGAAGGGGGTTCCACGCAATGGCCAAACAACTCGAGGCACCTGAAGCATCAACCGTCGTGGTATTGCAACCATGCCATAACTTGGTGATGATAGTATCTAGGGTAGTATTGGTACGTTTGGTTTCTTCATGAAGAAAATAGTTGGTTTTTCTTGTATAATTTTGTTTTTGATCATTTAGTGCTTGGTAGGGCTGTTGAGCCCTTGAATATTCTATGATGTGAGTTTCATTGAGAACTGTGGGAGACCGACCAATAGAACTTAGTCAACTTGGGATATCGCCCTAATTCAACTAATATTTCTCCCAGAATGATTGTTCTCTGTAGATCTGTTCTTCTTCCTCTTTTCTTTGATTCCTTTATAAGCTTTTTTCCATCCCAAGGGCTTCCAGCTTGAATGCCTAGTGAGTTGTGCTAATGAGCCCGAAAGAGAATGACTTCTAGGCTTTCAATCTACCTGGGGGGTATCTTGTCATATTATTTGTTTTTAAAAGCCTTATCCATTGTTAAAATTTCCAGGTTGCCTAGGTCGATACTTTCATGTTCTTCCTCCATATGGGTGGGTTGATTTATTTCTGCATTAACCCTTTCCTCCTGTGATTCTTATGGTTGCTTGCCGTCAATTTCCATAAGGGTGGAGTTCCAAATGACTATGGCTTTGTCTTTGCTAGGCTGGATTGATAAAGGGGTTTTCTTCTAATTAGAATCTTGAGGGAGAGGGGGGATGGGGATGAGTGGAGAGATCACGGAGGGATCACAAGAGGAAACTTTGGAGGTTTCAGAGGTGTGACAAGAGGATTCCCCTTCCATCATAGGTTGATTCGCAAGAATGTCGAAGTTGTTTCTGGTCAGGGGGGGGGGGAGAGACTTTGGGGGTGACATTGGGTTCCTTGGAGTGATTTTTGCGGTTGGTAACTTTGGTGAAGCCATAAACATCAGTAGTTTTTTAGCCAGGGGGAGGTTTAGGAGGTTGATTTGAAGGACAATATCTAAAGAGATGGCCATGCTCATGAAATTTTCGACATCGAAAAGGCACATGTTCATAATATATGGTTTGAACCCATTCAAAATCATCATAAAAGATACTTACCGAATTCGGCAAGGCTTTAGCCAGGTGCATGTAGACGCAAATCCTGGCATAGGCTGTATAGCATTTCAGTTTGGTTTCTTAGGCATGATTGATGAGCTCTCCCATTCCATTTCCAATATATTTTAAGGATTATTCATCCCAATATTCCAGCGACAACGAATACATATGGATCCAAACTAGTGCCCAGTTAAAATCCTCCTTGTCTGGGTTGAATCTTTCAACCCAATCTCTTAGATAGAGGCCTGTGGAGTTGAAGAAATAAGGACCACCATCCATAATAAGGTTTCTATCCTCCATGCAGTTGAATATGGCATTGAAGAATCCCATTGGTCCAAGCTGAAGGGTAACATGCCCCTTTGGTTTCCATTTTGAGGCTATCTAGCCTTGGAGAGCTTTCTCAGTAGGTCAGAAGCCTATGAATTTACCAATGAGTGAATGGTCCTTCATATACTGAATTTTTCATTGATGCAGTGGCTAGGTAGGTCAATTTTTGGATGGTCGGCAGCAATACGTATGCACGTGGAGGAAGAGGTTTTCTTCTGCTCCATATTGAGATTCTGGGCTTCTTGTTTGTCATTTTTTTTAGCATTCAGATTTGCCTACAAGCCTACAGGGTGAGAGGGTGTATTTTGATCATTCAGAGTCAAGTTTTTTGTGTCAGTAGGATAAATTTTGAGGGGGGGGGGGGTGGTTGGAGCGCCTGCCCCCTGAGCTGGGGATGCCATTAGCAGGTTTTAGAATTAGGCAGAATCGAGGAACCTAGCCTTGACAGCACCTGTTTCAGGATTGCGGAAAACCTAGGAGTCCATGAGGGCGGCGTTGTCTCTAGGGCAGCGATGATCCCATGGTTGTGATCTACACAAACCTATTTAGGAGAAGGAAATGTTTGAAATAGTACATAAAAATTAATATTATTATTAATATTAAAAGTAATATTAAAAATAATAGTTAATATTAAAATTAATATTAATAATATTAAAAGTAATATTAATATGGGTATTCATATTAATTAATATTAATATTAATAATAAATACTCAAATTATTATTATTAATTAAAATTAATATCAAAATTTATTAATATTGTTGAAAATATTAATATTATTTATCAATATTAATATTATGTATAGTAACAATTTTAATGTCACTAATAATATTAATATTATTAATTAATTTTTATTAATATTAATAATATTAAAAATAATAATTTTTTTTTCTAAGTTGGACTAATTTCTATTAATGATACAAAAAATACATGATGAGTCAAGCCTCCAGAATCGTTGTACTAGCCAATTTTGGAGGCATTATAAGTCAAAAATACAAAATAAAGACCACCCCAGATGGGGAAATCGGTCGTGTTACAGCTGCCCACAGTGGGGAAACTAGATTCATGCAAAAAGACTTGAAAGTTGTGAAACTATTCTGGGAAAACATGTGAACATAGAAAATAAACATAACAGTAAAAACAAGACCTCTCCATGCTAGGTGTCATTTTTTTGAGGCGGTGGTTCCTCCACAATGAGGCACCTGTATTCGTCAGAGGAGTCATCAGCATGTGTCTTTTGGTGGGCAGAAGGCTTGGGAGTTGTAGCAGTGCTAGCATTTCCCTTATCACGTTCTTCTCCCGACCACTCTGGACTCCCGCTTCCATTGCTTCCATTACCATCGTTGCTGGAGGAATTGTCATCAGACTTGATAGGTAAAGCCTCTGACTTCTGTGAGAACTGCAAAGGCACTGAGGTAATCTTGGATTGTCTCAGTCTTTTCTTGGTGCTACGTTCTGCAGAAGAGGAAGTGTCTTCCATGAAACTGATGGTGATGGTGGCCGTTAGACGAGGTTTTTCCAGTGCACAGCTATAGTGAAACTGCGCAGAATTCTCCTCCGATAGAAGTGTTACACTAAAAATTGTCACCATGAAATTTTATTGTCTGTATGGGTTCATCATTACTCATAAAATACGCCCTCAGAAGTATAAAAACATCAAGTTCCTAAAACCAAGCCTTGAAATTGAGAGAAAAGCTTATAAAATTCATTAAAATACTTGTACTGTACTTTCTCTTAGTATTACCTGTGGTGCTGCAACTGTTTGTTCTAGAACATGCGGAACCGGCCACACTTTTTCTTCATTAAAGGTGCGGACTCTTGTAAAAGGTAAAGTGAAGGTGGAAGTAAAATTTGGAAGCCCAGCTGGTTGAATCTGGAAGCTTCTGGAAGCAATTATCCAGTGGAAAGTTCACTCCTTTCATGTACATTCATCCCTCCATTAAAGGAGCCTACCCCTTGGTATGTGGAACTTAATCCCTTTTAAAGAGGATTCTATTCCCTCTTATTTGGAGCTGCAACCTCTTCTCTTTTGCTAAAAATTGAGGCCATAGTTCAGCTTCAAGGGGAGTTAGGCTTTGAGATTTTTTGAGGAGAATTGCTGGAGAAACTTAGACTCTCTTAACTAATTATCATATGGGAATGATTACACACTCATGTGTATGCTAGTTGAGAGAGTGCAAAGGCCTATCAAAGTAGAGGAAACGCTTGTTTCGGACCCTAGAAGGACCTGTACGACATCAAGGCAAACGCGGTTGTAAGGCTCCTTTTTTCATTAAAGATAATACAAATGGATCCTGTTTTCCCAATGAGTTGTTTATTTAAATGGTTTATTTCTTGAATTCCTTGATCATCAAGATAGATTTACGGTTTATGAATTAGTCTATATTATGCAAGTGTTTCTGATTCTTTCATGTTTTTTATTGCAGATCCCGAAAGGAGACATATTCAAAGTGACAGGAAAGAAGATTACAATCAGCGCTAGACTACAGGTAAGTCCTAAATCCTTCATTATAGATAATTCTAGATCAAATATAATCTAGAGAAAGTAGTTTACATTTGTCTTTTTGTTTCTAGCTATCCATATGATACTAGGGAGGTTTGTCTTATCTACAAGAACGATTTATCTACCTAACAAAATGGTGACTCCACTTGGGAATGGATCTTGAACTTAGTTTTCTTTTATTTTTGACTTGTGAAACTATTTTTCTGATTTTGATTGATTGATACTGGCTTGGGTAATTTATTCCTGTAGAATCCCTGAAAATTGCTTTAGAATTTTTTATTTTTCTTTAAGTTTTCTGGTCTCTGCACTTTGTCTTTAGGCATAGTGCAGTCATCTCCACTGTTTTCCTATATACAGAGTGCAACACTGCACCTGTTTACACTAAAACCTGCAGACCCTGAGAAATTTTTGGAAAACTTGGCTTGGCATGGTTTGGCTTGCAAGATTCTCAGTATATACCCAGACCTATATTTTCTGTTAGAAATATTTGTGTGAGAGTTTATTTAATCATTTTTAAGTTTTGAATGATTTTCTATAAGATTTTCATGTTATAAGTGATTTTTACTTTATCTTTGTGGCACTCAAAGATTAGAAACCTCTGTATACCTTAGATCATTGGTATTTCATTGTTTTCTTGCTGAGTCTTTGACTGCATAGCAAAAATTGTTTTATGAGAAATTAGATCCCATTTTCTCATTTGCAAATATTTAAAAAACTTTTTCATTAAGTTTTGAATTTCACTTAAAAAAACCATAATTGGATTTTTTTGGGTTTTTGCTGATTTCAGCAAAGAATTTCTTAGTTAGATTACAAAACAGGCAAAATGTCCTCAAAATATTTAAAGTTTTGATTTCAGATTTAATTCTTAGAACTTTTAGATCTCGAAATTAGTGTTTTTCGTTTTGAGTGTTATTTCTAGAAATTGTAGTTTTCTTTCGGAGAATGTTTGATTGTAGTTTTGATCTTAAATAATAAATGGATTTATTTTTGAGCAATTGATCATTTTGAGTTCTCATGAAATAAGATTTCTTTTCATATGTTCTTGTTTTGAAGGAAATAATTGTTTTAAAAGATTTCATCTCTCAACTCTTTCTTTTAGATAGAATTCATTCAAAGGAAATGAATTGTTTCTCATAATAGATTCATTTTTAGTGTGTTTTGAATCGGGTCACTACATATCTTCAAAGTTTCACTTTCGCACCTATTGTCCTAAGAAACAGCCTATTAAAAGCAACGCTTAAATTAAAATCAATCTAGTAATTTTTATATTTCTAGGACTCTTTTCCACCAACATAACTTAGGCTAGTGTCTTAGAGTAGGGAGAAATTAACTCTCTGAGACAATTAAAACAAACAAGTATTGAATCTTGCGGTAGGAAAAATCCAATAGTAGCTTATATGCTCTGGGAAGCTCCTCCTAAAGGATTCAAGCATGAGATCATATCCGAACCAGTAAGGTAATCAATTCTATCTCATTCGAAACGATAGAATATGTGCGCATATTAACAATGGTAAACCTCGGATTGACCATTGTCGAGGAGCCTGGGGTCACTTGTTGGTATACCTTGGATTATGTCAAGGAGCCTTCAAGGGGATTGAGATTTTTTAATTTTCCCTTGCATGTATATCAGATTGTAGACTATTCCCCCAGGTATATTTTTTCCTGTTGGTGACCTTAGTGGCCATAAACTTTAATAATTTTTCTTAAGGTGACGGTGGAGGAAATATCCCACTATACCTAGAGCAGATGTTGACCAGACTCACTTGGACTCTCCGGAGGGTTATCTTCACTCGAGATGGTTTAAGTGGAGAAACTTGCACCGGTCTGTTTCATTAAGCAGGTTATCGGGGTAACTGTTCCAATCGCCATTTCTGCATTAAAATACTATGATGTTTGATTTCATCACCAACTAGTATTTTTAGTGTGGGAATTTACTATTTGTGTGTGGATTGATCTCCTATATTTTATAATTTTTTGATCATTTGATTGTCTCCTTAGTGACTTTAGGATTTTTTATTGAAATTTTCTTTGATTAAGTGTGATTAATAATTTTTAATCGCAGCTGAATTACCAAGACAATCGCGTAGACTTCAGGGTAAACCCCCTGAGTACACACCAAGCCAACTTGAAGGACTGAAAGCTCTGGTACTGCATACTATCAGTAGAATTATATCAATAGAACCAGAGAATCATCCATAATTACTCATCCTAATTATCATGAATTAAATCAACCTCAAACAACAGAATATATTCAAGAGCCAATTTCAATTTCTGAATTCACTGACATTGATTCTCCAACTAGTGAATTAGCTGAAGAAACTGAAATTTCTGAGCCAAAAACTGAACCTGTTGTGTTGGAATCATCTTCAGGATTTGTTACTCCGACTTCTAGTGATCTTGATTCACCTAGAGTAAGGCATCACATTATCGAAAACCTTCCTTCTGATCTCATATGTATTGAAGAACTTATTGGTCTAGAAGAAGACGTAATTCTTCCCAAAACCCAATAAAATTTGAATATTAGAGAGTGTGAATCAGTATTATACAATCCTTTTAGAACCGAAGCTTGGTATTTATCATTGGCAGATATTTTACAAAACGTAGGTTATTCACCACCTCGAATTCCTTTTTACCCTACACAAGGAGGTTATCAACCTTCATTAGCTATGTCAGGTGAGTCATATATGTTTTCTGAATCTCCAAAAAACATTTTTATATGGTGGTTCGTCTATTCCTCCGGGATACTAGTCACTCTCTGGTACCTTCTCAAGAGCAGCTCCTCAACCAATTGAAAAAATGTTATCATTTGGTACAAATGGAACAAACACTGGAACGTTGAAAACAGAACAAATTTTTATAATGTCTGGAAATATTCCAAATCCTCAACCTCAAGGAATTCAGTTACCACCTGGGGGGAAACCTCAAGAAAGTCAGTTACCTCCTCAGGGGCAACCTCAAGGTAGTCAATTACCACCCGGGGGACAACCTTAGGATAATTTTTTACCGCCTGGAGGTCAAATTGTATGACAATATTTCCTGCCTAGGGAGAAACCTCAAGGAAATTACATACCTCAAGGTCAATATCAACCTCAAGGACAGTACATACCTCAAGGTTAATATCAACCCCAGAGTCAGTTCATACCTCATGGTCAATATCAACCCCAGATTCAGTACATTCCTCATGGTCAATATCAACCTCAAAGTTAGTACCCAGCTCAAGGTTTTCAACCTCCTTCAGGTCAACCATTATTACAAGGAGCTGGAAATTTTCTAGTTAATTATCAAACATACGTTCAACCTGGTTATGGTCCTTCATATGCACAACCTTCTATGGGTTAATATCCCAGAATTAATACGGTGTGGGATCCATCTCAAATTCAACAGAGTTTTCAACCCAATGCACAGTTACCTAATCAACCTAGATATCCCATAGGTTCTGGTCAAACCTAGAAACCGGTCCAACCTACCGTTCAAGTCTCTGCACCTGGTTCCGTTCAACAACCTGGGCCTAATACACCTAAAACTTCGCCTTAATCTTCTGTTGTTGTTGCAAATTCTGTTCAACCTACCACACCTATTTCTGGAGTATCTCCAACTCCTGTTTCTACTACCCTATATCAGTCCAAATTCCTCAAGTATCTGTGCCACAGTCAGGACCTACAATTCAGACTATAGTCCAGATGCCTACAGGAAAATCTAGTACAAGTACGATTCTCACTAGTAAACCTCAATTTACTTATCAACCATACCAGGGGCAGTATAATTTGGACATACTACAAAAAATCCAACATATCAGTATCAACTGTATCCTGGGTATACTTATCAAGTACCTCAACAACCCCAGTATGGTCCAATTAATCTTGGTTATCCAGGAGTTCTCACAATTCCCAATGCGCATCCAATTCCAAGATATCCTGGATATCCTCCTCTTGGAACTGGTTTGATCACACAAGGTTATCAAGACCCTAGCCATTGGTTACCGTTAATAACAACTTTATATTTACCTGATCTATCAAACCTTACGAATGATCCCATTTTTATCTTCCGTATTGGTCGTCGATGCCTAATAAGTTGCCCAGTGATATTCCAAAGTTTGAAGGTAAGTCAGGAGAAGATCCATCTAATCATGTTATGAATTATCACCTCTGGTGTGCATCCAATTCACTAATCGATGAGTCGATTTGATTACGTCCTTTTCAGAGAACTCTCATTGTTCTAGATGCCAAATGGTACATTGAGTTACCACGAGGCTCATTTAGTAATTTTAATGCACTAGCTATTGCTTTCTTAACCCATTTTCAGTTACCTGTCAGATACGACAATGGTACAGAATTGTTGACCTCATTAATACAATCTACCTCTACATACATATCTAATCACATTCATGAATGGAGACATAGGAGACATTTGGTGAAAGTCTTTATCCCAGATCAAATTTTGGCTGAATGGTTTATCAAATCATTATTTCCAGAAATTACTGAAGATGTGGCCAAAGGAGGTGTTGTTATAGAAGAGCAAGTTATTGCTCAAGCTTAGTACCTTGAACTTGTATATACAGAGTCAGTTACTCTGTATGAAAAAATCCCCGATTTACGAAGATCTGGTCAGTTAGCTACAACTCCTTCAGGCTCTCATGCCACTGATGGTGTAATTTGTTTTGTTAGCACTAGCAAGAGTAAGAAGAAATCTTCCAAGATAACTTCTCCTATTATAACTTTAATCGATTCACCCAAAGGAGATTCTTCCATTGAAAATTTCGCCGATATTCATGTTATAGAATCATCTACAACCAAACCTAAAAATTTTGGTAAGAAGAAAGGCAAGAATAAAAAAAAAAAATCATCTTCAAAAGATAAAAATGATAAAACGAAACCAACTGACAAAAAACAAAAACCTTGTTATCCTTGTATGATCTATGATGAGGATCATTTTACTAAAGAGTGCCCACATAGAGCCGAGGTATCAAAATTCGTTAAGGGTTCAGCCATACCTGTTGTCTTGAAAGATCCCTTTCCTACTCAAGATAGTAAGATGATTGGACCTTCCTCCAATACGATAGAAAATGTCTTGATGGTTATGACACGATCACAAGATTATAGTAGTAAAAATCCTTTTGGTGGTAAAGAAGTAGAAAATTCAAATTCCGCATCAACTACATCTCCCTCAGTTTCTGATCCATTATAGATCGAGAAACCAAATCCCGACTTAGTAATCAAACCGCCTGCTAAATGTGTGCTTCATAAATCAGCTTTCAATCCACATGCGAGAGCTGCTTAGCACTACAATATTGTTGAAGACTTGGCGATTTCCCCTTCAACAATGTCGGCTTTAGAAGTGCTACAATCATTTCCAACACAAATAAAATTACTATTGTCAGCCATAGGAGCCATAGATCTTGAGGATTCGAACCTAATGATCTTCGATTTGGAAAATTTTACACCCCTCCTACCTCATCAAATGGCTTTTCAGATTCTGGTAATAGTAAAAAACAAATGTTGCTTTCATACTGTTGTTGATGAACGAGCTTCTATGTGTATTATGTTGTTAAAATGTTGGAAATCAATTGGTTCTCCTACAATTAACCAATCTACAACTATCCTCAAAGCTTTTTATGGAAGAGGATTCCAACCGTATGGTATTTTACAGGATCTACCTATAGAGGTTGAAGGAAAAACCGTTAATCTAGATGTGGAAGTGTTTGATGCCCCTCTAGATTACAACCTTCTTCTGGGTCACAGTTGGTCTTATGCCATGACTGTTGTTGTATCATCGGTCTTTCTTCTCATCATGTTTCCTCATAAAGGAAAGATCGTTAAAATATATCAGCTCTCATATTATTCATTCGACCCAGCCTCTACTAATAGCATCCAACATGTCAGAAAAATGACTATCCCTTATAAAGATGTTCGGGTAGGTTTAATCAAATTTTCTGCTTTACTGGGAAATTTTTCCTTGCCTCCTCCCAATGTACCGCCTCCTATTGCTAACATCAGTATGATTACATCAAGTAATATTTCCTTTGATGATACTTGGATAGTACATTCAGACTCAGAAATGGATTCTTTCGATGGCGCGATGCCTTTGAGTCCTTCTGAATTAGCATATCAGGTAGTACAGTCATTTTCTAATTCTCCTTCAACTAAACCTGATCTAGTGAATGTGATATATGAGGAATCACTTTCCATATCGAGCTCAGCTTTGACCTCAATTCCAGATCCTAATCAACAAGTATTCAATACTGATGAGCATATTCATGAATTTTTGTCGATAGAAGAATTACCATGGGAAGATATACATCATCAATATTCATTTTTATCTGGTCTTGATCATTTCGAAACTGATTTTTCCTCCATTTTTACCGTTGATTATGTCAACGAACCCCAGAATCCTCTCACCAATTCCGATTCTGAATTGAACTTAGCAAACATTTCTACAACAATTCCTATTGACATCTCAGTGAAACCAGGAATTGTTGAAAAAATTCACATAGGTGCTTCTTGTAAGCCAGATGAAATCCAAGCATATAAAGCCCTATTTCAAGAATTCCATGACATTTTTTCTTGGTCATATGAAGAAATTCCAGGAATCGATCCATCAATTTTTGTTCATGAAATTAAAACATACTTGGATGCTAAACCTATCTAACAAAAATTACGTCAGATACATCTGCGAAAAGCTACCGCTATTAAAGCAGAAGTTGAGAAATTACTTCGTGCAGGTTTTATTTATCCAATCCCTTTAACGGATTGGGTATCTAATATTTTCCCTGTTAATAAAAAACAAGGGACAATACGAGTATGTATCGATTATAGAGATATAAATCATGCTTTTCCAAAAGACAAGTATCCAACCCCCTATATCGATCAAATTATTGACGATTGTGTCGGAAGTGAAATGTTTTCATTTATGGATGCTTTTTCAGGCTACAATCAAATCAACATACCCCTACTGACCAACCCAAAATATCTTTCATTTGTCTGTGGGGGACTTTTTCTTACTGCAAATTACCTTTTGGACTTAAGAACGTTGGCACAACTTTTCAGAGGGAAATGTATTATGCATTTCATGACATTAAAACATTGTGCAACCCTATCTCGATGATTTACCTGCTCATTCATCGCGCACAGCAGATCATATTACTCATCTACGAGCTATATTTATGAGATTCAGACATTATAGGATTCATCTGAATCCTCAAAAATGTGTCTTTTGTGTTGAATTTGGATGATTGTTGGGATTTGTTGTCTCAAAGGTAGGCATTCATGTCAACCCATCGAAGGTTGAGGCTATCATCAATTTACCTCCTCCTTCTACTCTTCACCAACTCCAAAGTTTGCAAGGGAAAGCGAACTTTTTACGTAAATTCGTTCCTAACTATGCTGAGTTAACCAAAGGTTTTTCCAAGTTGTTAAAGCAGAATATTCCTTTCTTTTGGGATGAGATCACTAATCAATATTTTGATGCTCTTAAACACGCGTAGATCCATGCACCGTTATTGCATCCTCCCAATTACAACCAGGATTACTTTTTATACCTAGCAGCCTCCAATTATATGATTGGTATGGTCTTAGTTCAGGAAGATGAATTCCACAATGAACATGTGATTTATTATCTCAATCGCAATATGCATCTGACCGAAATCAAATACTCACATGTGGAGAAATTTTCCTTGGTAGTAGTTCAATTTGTCCAATGATTTCATCACTACATACTATTACACAAAAAAAAAGCGATTTTTGATTGTAACCCTATGATGTATATTTTGACCAAACAACTACTAGGGGGCAAATACTCCAAATGGATTGTTATCCTACAGGAGTTTGATTTGGAATTTGAAAAATCCAAATTAAATAAATCATTGGTATTCGCTGAACTTATGTGTGACTTCCCAAGTACTGACACAGAAACTGTGGCAAAACATCCGATCGCAGATGAATCTTTGTTTCTTATCAGTACCATTGATCCTTGGTATGGCAATATCATCATTTATCTCCAAACCCAAACTTTTCGGCCCGAACTCACATGGTCACAATGACGAAAAATCAGTTTCCAGTCTCAACAATATCATATTTTTGGTGACACACTCTACCATCGTGGAGCAGACTCTGTTTTTTGACGTTGTCTCACTCTTGACGAAGCTGTAAAGGTTTTAAATGGCTGTCACTTTAGAGCATGTGGTGGTCATATGTCTATGTATGCCACAGCCCAAAAGCTATTGCACGCTGGCTATTTTTTGCCGTCCTTATTTAAAGATTGTATTTTTGCTATCCAAAAATGCCACAACTGTCAAATATTTGATCTAAATATGCGTACACCACTGGCTCCTCTTCACCCTATAATTTCTTTCAGTCCTTTTGAAAAATGGGACATTGACTTCCTTACATGTAACCCTCACTCGGTCGGGGGGCATGGGTATATTATTCTCACAGTAGATTATTTTACCAAATGGGCTGAGGCGATGCCTACATTTGTGGCAGATGGAAAAAATGCAGCTACTTTCATGTTCAATCATGTGATTGCTCATTTCAGTGTACCCCAAGCAATAATTACTAACTATGGGAGTCATTTTCGAAACATCATGATGAGTGAACTGACTGATAAAATTTGCCTGTGCCATGACAGTTCTACACCATATTACCCGTAGGCTAATGGTCTCACTGAAGCTATCAATAAATTTTTAGTCACCATGATCAAACGAATCATCGGAATTCATAAATCGAATTGGCATACCATGCTTTTTTCAGCACTTTCGGCATATCAAACCTTAGCAAAAACATCGACAATTTTTACCCCTTTTCAACTGGTTTACGGTTTAGAAGTAGTATTACTGATTTAATGTGAGATAGCATCACTCCAACTACCCATAGAGTTATTACCATCCACTTCTGAGGAAGAGAAACACTTTTTGTACTTAGCTCAATTAGATGAGAATCGACGCACCATTGCATTAGCTACTGAAACTCATGCGAAATGAATGAAAGCTTAGTATGATAGAAGTGTTACACCCCATATTTTTTTATAAGGAGACCTAGTATTTGTTTATGATCAAGCTAACGATAATAAAGGGGCTGGGAAATTTTAACCCATGTGGCTTGGTCCTTATATTTTCAAGCAATAGCTTGAAAAAGGGGCCTATGAAATGATTGACTTTGATGGGGTCTCTTTAGGCAAACCCAGAAATGGGCTTTATATAAAGAGATATTATGATTGATTATTTTGTGGAGATTTTCCCTGTATATTAGTTATTTTCATAAACTGGTGTGTTGTAGATTAGAAGAGCGTGCCTAGTTTAAGGGTTCTTTTACTACTATCCCTGCTTATCTGGATCACTCTTGATTTTTCATATTTCGATGTCCCTTCAAACATACATTGGTTTTGTTGATGGTGCTTGTCGTAGTACACGAAACATTTCTTCCGCAGCTTGGGTTATTTATTCACCCACTGATGAGTTAGTGTCTATGCGTGGGGTAAGCCTCGGTCAAACAATGAACAATATTGCGGAATATAACACAGTTATTGAGTTAATATCTAAATCCATTTCATTTGGAGTTCGAATTTTGATCGTTAGGTTAGATTCTGAACTCGTTGTATTACAATTGAATAGAGTATACACAATTAAAAACCTAATGTTGTTATGATTATTTTTGAAAGTTCGTCTCTTGGAACGGGAATTTGATTATATTAAGTATCAACATATTCCAAGAAATTTATACACATTCGCTAATGTGGTAGCTACTAGTTTGATAAACAGACATTTGTGATAATTAAAACAGAGTATCAAAATAACATTTGATTACATGTTAGACAGATAACTATAAATAGTAGTAATATCATAACATAAGAGTAGTGTTTTCAAAGAATATTACATTGTCCTCGATCATAGGTTTAAAATGCCTTATGATCAGAAAAAAGTGATACAAAAAATGATGTAAGTCTACAATATCAATCATTCACTATCTGTGGTGATGATCACGATAAAACACTGCAGCCCATGCCACCTTGCTTAGAAATCTTCTAAATTGTCCTGGAACCCCGATAACATATCTCTGTAAGCGGAGAGAAATGTGACCATCTATGGTAGTCTCTGGAATATTTAAAATCAACCACTCCAGATGGTTTTCCAGGGCGGTAAGGTTCTCTGCTGTCTGATCCTGTGGTGGTGGTGCTGCAACTGGATCTCTTGCCTTTTTTTCAAAAGGACGGAGAGTGGCTGGTCGACGTGGACCCACATCTGCATTTGAAATTTTTGTCATCAATTTTGGACGATTTAAAAAACAAAATAAAAATTAGAATTTAGATCATGTCAAAATGATTCTTACTTGAGTCATCCCACTGTGTTCCTGGAGTAAGAGTGATGCAGGAGTATTAGACTCAGGAAAATATTTTGTATTCTATTTAAACTAGGGGTCTTATGTTTGTGAGGAAATATTAATTCTATGTAAATATTAATGAGATTTTTGAGTGATTAAATTATATTTTTAATTAATTATTGTGAGGATTTGTTAATGTTCCCAAAATAATTTGGAGAACATGAGAGGAATTAGATTTTAGATATTTAAGAATTAATTATGAGCCTAAGTTAGATTTAGTTTCAATATTTTAGGGATAAAATCTAGATTGTAGGGGTGTTGAGATATTTGGGGACTTTCTTGAGTGATTAAAGGGATTTGAACCTAAATTGGTTCAATTCAATTTGTATAAATTAATAAGCCTCAAAAGGCCAAATAGATCATAGTAGAATAGGAGAGGGGTTTGTACAACAGGGTTGTAAGCCTACAGGCATTTGTAAGAGGGCCAATGATTGAAAATCAGGCCAGGAAGAAATAATTATGTAAGTAAGTTCATTTATTTATATGACATAATTCGATTCTGAATTATGAGTAGATGTTAATTAAACTCTGCAATAAATGGTTGAATTAATAGTTCTCCATACTATTGGAAATCTTGATGGAAATTTCGAGTAGGTTATAATTATGATTTGACAGCAGAACAATAAAGAGTTGCATACATATTTGTGAAAACATATGAATAGTGGTGTATTAATCACTGTAAATATCAATTATGCAAGAGAGGAAGTGGATTTTTTAACTCGGCATTTGACACATTGGAGTGGCACAGTAGAAGTTTTAATTGATAATTGAACATCCAACAGAGATAGGATCTCTGTCAGTCGTAACAAGAAGGGGAATCATGAAGTTCGATGGGGGTTGATCCTTCTGGTGAAGAAAGCTGCATTTGCATCCATGAAATGTATGTAGAGGTTTTGTAATAAATCTAGTCATTTAATTGAATCAAATTTTATTGTATCACAGAGATAAGGAATTGACCAGTTGTTTTGTCAATTGGAGAATGAAACGAATGCACAGTATAAGCAATCGATTGAAGAGGCGATGTTTGAAGGAAGCGTTCAATAGCGTGGGCAAGAAATAATCGATGCCAAAGTAAATTCATGAGAAGGAAATTGTGTTTAAAACTTGATGTGTTATAACTACGCAAGACGAGCTATAATCCATTCAAACTTGTGCGTAGAATGAAATTGGAAATATAATTCCATGAGCGCTGTGTGGAGGGTGCAGGTCTTGAGTCTGAAATACAGTGAAGAACTCTGAAGAGCAAGGATGCAAAGATTTTTTTAAACTCTGTGAACTATGGAAAAGCTGTAGAAGGAGCAGCAATGTTAAAATTGAAGAAGAGATCGATTGGTAATCAATGCGGAACCATTACCAAAGTAAGGCTACCAGAATTTAATATTCTATGAAGAATCAATGAACGGAGGAACTATTTGTGGAATGTGTGCACTATGGAGTTTGTATTGAATGCATTTGTTTGCTGTGATGAACCAGTAAAAAATGTTTGGGTTGAAGGCATAGAGGAAATCTGTCATAAATAGAAATGGGTCTTCAACTGAAGAAGTGATGGATCAATCAATGCCATCGTAGAGGTGCCATGAACAATTTGAGGTTGATCTGTAGCAGTTGTGATGCGGGAACAATTTCATTGCAATTGTGCAATTGAATCATCGTGAGGCGAGGTCGAGCACAACGTTGGCGTGGAGGAAAGGTGAGTTTTATGGTGTAACAGAGATCATAGTGTTGATTAAGCTGATACATGGAAGTCAGTGCAAAGCTACGACAGAGAGGAACCGTGCCAAAGAGGAGCGATGGAATTTTGGTTTGTATCAAGGTCGAAAATCAAGGTTTGTTATAACATTTCTTAAATTTTGAATTGATGGCATAATATATGTTAATATATATTATGTAAAGGGACAAACCATGAACAAATACGGAATGGTAAGCATGGGCATATTTTTTATTGAATTTTGATTTTAAAATCCGGTATTAAAAGCCATATGTGAATGTTGGGTTTAAAATAAAACCAATGGGATTTAATGAAATTCTTTTTCTAAGACTTTTGGAAGAGGTTTTTATGAGAGTATGATTTGGGTTCTAGATGCTATATGAAGTGGGTTTTAGCCCTAGAATTGAAGTAAAAGGAGAGAGCTTTCGCATGAAAGGATTGAGTTTTGGGATGGTGTTGAAGTATGGTTTTCATAAACCATAAAAAGTTGTGAACATATGTTACATGCTTCCGCAAATGATAGTGTGTGAAATTGCCCTAATTTCGAGTTTTATTTGGGCAGTTATTGAGATGCATTTTTATATGCATAGTATTGGAGAGATTCTGGGTTTGCAGGGTTTTCCTACATCAAGTGGTATCAGAGCGGGAAATAGCTCTGTGTGAAGATTCAAGTTTTGTTAATTAATTGCATGTGTTAAGATCAGATTTTGAAACTGATGAAGATTGCAGCACAAAAATGCAGTGCAATTGAGGAAGTGAAGCAACATCAATAGGATCTTGAAGGTGAGTTGACAGATGATATTTAACTCTGGTTTGAAGGTTATGCTTGAAGAATTTGGTCTGTAGGCGTCTCAGCAGAACGAAGTAGATCACAACTTGAGAGTAGTGATAAAGGAGTCTGGCAAGGGATTCTAAGTAAATGTGGTAGAACTTGAAGACTCAACAGAGGTTGAATAAAGTTGCGGATGAGTGAAGCCTGAAGGAGCAGTGAAGGAATGGTCAAAAGGTTCCAGCAGAGGACCGGTGATTACCAAAAGACCAGATCTAGAGGAAAGGATTGGTGAGGTAAGTGGCAGCAAGAGAGTTTGTTGTTGTAGAGGCTTGGTGCAACTCATGGGTGAGAAACTCATGGTGAGGAAGATGAATACTGAAATTCATAAAGGGGAGAGCAGAGGTTTAGAAAGAGGCCACAGTAGAAAGAGGGAGAAAGATGCCAAGGCAAATGGCATATTGAAGCAGTTGACTAATGAAGAGTATGAGAAAGAGAAAGATGAGATAGCATTTCATCTTGAGTTATTGATGAAATTGTTATAGGAAAATATGAAATACCAGAGACATGGTTGGCTCATGAGGAAGAGAGTGAAGTGGCAGAGGCTACAACAAAAAAGAGATCAACAGGTAAACACGCAGTTAACAGAAGAGCTGAGGGAGCTCGAGCAGATGATAGATGTACAGTTGGGGTGTACAAAACTCAGAGCAGCTGAGTTGAAAGTGGAGGTTTCCATTGGTGAAACAGAAGAGAAGATCATTGATGATTTCTTCAACTATTGGGTAAATCCAGATCAGCTGGATAATGTAAAATCTTGTATTTTTGTAGCTAACAATTGTGATGTGATTACAGGTTTTACTGAGGAGGATGCACAATCTTGTGGAATGGTCACAATTATGGAAAATAATCTTTCAAGAGATAAGTACTCTAAAGAAGGAAGCAATGATGCATTTGTACTTGAAGATGTTATAGCACAGGAAGTTCATGTGAATGAAGAAGAGGATCAGCTTGAAGAGCTGGTATATAAACCAACAGTTGAGACTGTTGAACTTTGTGATTTTCAAACTGAAAGTTTGTGTATGAATGCAGGGATTGTAAGTGATGATGATATGCTTTAGCAATGCCACAGAGAAATTGCATTGCTTGAATACTTGTTGGTAAATTCAGAGTATGATAGGGAGATTGCAAAAGAAAGAGTTCAGTACAGTGAACGAGAGTAGAAAGATATCATGGAAGCAGATGATGTGAAAAGAAGACTATTTGATAGTCTTGGGAATTCTACAGAGAATTCTTTGAAAAGTTTGGATCAGCATACTGATGTTCTGATTGAGATGGAAAATTCAGAACAACATACTAAAATGCTGGTAGAGGAAGAAAAGGCACTGAGGCCTTATGATTTTTATTTTGACAAGTGTTTTGTGAATGCAGGTATTGTTGCAGGTGCTGAAGAACATTTGACTCAGTTGAGCAGTCAAATGAAGGAAGAAGAAAATTCTATAGAAATTTCAAATCCATGGAATGAAGAATTTATGTTGCTGGAAATGATGCTGAATAGTCAAAATTCAGTGCAGGAAAAATCTCAATTTAAAAATTGGGGATTGCAGATACAAGAGGATGAAGATAGCAGAAAGGAGTACACAATGTACCAGTCCAGTAATTTTTTGATAGGAGAAGGCATAGAAGAAGTTTTATATTATATAAGACAAGAGGGTAAGGATGATTGGGTGGCAGTAAGAACTGAGCGAGTAAGAATAGAAGCAAGCATAGAAGCAAGAACTGAGCAAGCCAGAGCTCAGTAGGAAGCAAGAAATCAACAATCTAAAGATTTATTGGACAGAGAAATTGAATTAATCAGAAGAATCATGTTGAAAGTGTCTCAGAGGAAGACATCAGCAAGGAAGATAAGAAGCAACAGCAAAATGAAGACAGAAAGAGATTGTGAAAGTGCAGCTAGTGGAGCAAGGCAGCATAAGATATGGAGACCTGGAGAAAAGCATACGACAACAGAAATTGATGATAAGTTGCAGAAAAAAGTGTGGGATCCATGCGGACAAAGACTTAAAATGCATGATCAGGAGATCATGATCATTTTCAACCTTGGGAGTCTGATGCCGGAGCATTAGACTCGCGAAAATATTTTGTATTCTATTTAAACTAGGGGTATTATGTTTGTGATGAAATATTAATTCTATGTAAATATTAATGAGATTTTTGAGTGATTAAATTATATTTTTAATTAATTATTGTGAGGATTTGTTAATGTTCCCAAAATAATTTGGAGAACATGAGAGGAATTAGATTTTAGATATTTAAGAATTAATTATGAGCCTAAGTTAGATTTAGTTTCAAGATTTTAGGGATAAAATCTAGATTATAGGGGTGTTGAGATATTTGGGGACTTTGTTGAGTGATTAAAGGGATTTGAACCTAAATTGGTTCAATTCAATTTGTATAATTTAATGAGCCTCAAAATGCCAAATAGATCATAGTAGAATAGGAGAGGGGTTTGGACAACAGGTTTGTAAGCCTACAGGCATTTATAAGAGGGCCAATGATTGAAAATCAGGCCAGGAAGAAATAATTATGTAAGTAAGTTCATTTATTTATATGACATAATTCGATTCTGAATTATGAGTAGATGTTAATTAAACTCTGCAATAAATGGTTGAATTAATAGTTCTGCATACTATTGGAAATCTTGATGGAAATGTCGAGTAGGTTATAATTATGATTTGACGGCAGAACAATAAAGAGTTGCATACATATTTGTGAAAACATATAAATAGTGGTGTATTAATCACTGTAAATATCGATTATGCAAGAGAGGAAGTGGATTTCTTAACTCGGCATTTGATACATTGGAGTGGCACAGTAGAAGTTTTAATTGATAATTAAACATCGAACAGAGATAGGATCTCTGTCAGTCGTAACAAGAAGGGTAATCATGAAGTTCGATGGGGGTTGATCCTTCCAGTGAAGAAAGCGGCATTTGCATCCATGAAATGTATGTAGAGGTTTTGTAATAAATCTAGTCATTTAATTGAATCAAATTTTATTGTATCACAGAGATAAGGAATTGACCAGTTGTTTTGTCGATTGGAGAATGAAACGAATGCACAGTATAAGCAATCGATTGAAGAGGCGATGTTTGAAGGAAGCGTTCAATAGCGTGGGCAAGAATTAATCGATGCCAAAGTAAATTCATGAGAAGGAAATTGTGTTTAAAACTTGATGTGTTATAACTACGCAGGACAAGCTATAATCCAGTCAAACTTGTGCGTTGAATGAAATTGGAAATCCAATTCCATGAGCACTGTGTGGAGGGTGCAGGTCTCGAGTCTGAAATACAGTGAAGAACTCTGAAGATCAAGGACCCAAATATTTTTTTAAACTTTGTGTGAACTATGGAAAAATCATAGAAGGAGCAGCAATGTTAAAATCGAAGCAGAGATCGATTGGGAATCAAAGCAGAACCATTACCGAATTAAGGCTACCATAATTTAATATTCTGTGAAGAATCGATGAACGGAGGAACTGTTTGTGGAATGTGTGCACTATGGAGTTTGTATTGAATGCATCTGTTTGCTGCGATGAACCAATAAACAATGCTGGGGTCGAAGGCACAGAGGGAATCTGTCATAAACAGAAATGGGTCTTCAATTGAAGAAGCAATGGATGAATCGATGCCATCATAGAGGTGCCATGAACAATTTGAGGTCGGTCTGTAGAAGTTTTGATGCGGGAAAAATTGCATTGCAATTGTGCAGTTGAATCATCGTGAGGCGAGGTCGAGCACAGCGTTGGCGTGGAGGAAAGGTGAGTTTGATGGTGTAACAGAGATCATAGTGTTGATTAAGTCCATACATGGAAGTCAGTGCAAAGCTATGATGCAGAGGAACCGTGCAAAAGACGAGCGATGGAATTCTGGTTTGTATCAAGGTCGAAATTCAAGGGTTGTTATAACATTTATTAAATTTTGAATTTATGGCATAATATATGTTAATATATATTATGTAAAGGGAAAAACCATCAACAAATACGGAATGGTAAGCATGGGTGCATTTTTTATTGAATTTTGATTTTAAAATCTGGTATTAAAAGCCATATGTGAATGTTGGGTTTAAAATAAAACCAATGGGATTTAATGAAAGTCTTTTTCTAAGACTTTTGGAAGAGGTTTTTATGAGAGTATGATTTGGGTTCTAGATGCTATATGAAGTGGGTTTTAACCCTAGATTTGAAGTAAAAAGAGAGAGCTTTCACATGAAAGGATTGAGTTTTGGGATGGTGTTGAAGTATGGATTTCATAAACCATAAAAAGTTGTGAACATATGTTACAAGCTTCCGCAAATGATAGTGTGTGAAATTGCCCTAATTTGGAGTTTTATTTGGGCAGTTATTAAGATGCATTTTTATATGCATAGTATTGGAGAGATTCTAGGTTTTCAAGGTTTTCCTGCATCAAAGAGACATCTCGCGATCACCGCAAAAATCTATCCCAGCATAAGGGAAATATTCTATCCCGAAGATTTGGTTCTCCAACCAACGGAAATAAGCTCCAGTAAGACGAACAATCTCGCCGCCTTCACTATGACGGGCCATCAGTGCAACCCATCGGACCATCTGAGGCTCTTTGACTCTACCAGGATCAACTGATATGGGTTGTGGGGCAAGTGAAGGAATTCTCTCTAGAGCAAATGTGACCACAATTGCTCCATACCCGAAGTTTTTCAACTTCACGTTTTTTGCTCTAGTAAGTTGGCCTTTGACATTGGCCAACACTACCTCACACCAATTGAAAATGGTGCCTCTAAAGCAGTCAACAATAGTTTGCATTTGGGATCTTGTAGCAACATGTGGAGCTGCGCTCCCACACAACCAAGTTACAGTAAACGTGACCACTTTAATTTTAGGATGAATAATGGTTTTTGTGTTAATGTGTTTACCTTTGGGGTTCGCTTCTTCATTGCAGAATTCTTACTAAAGGCTAGTGATAGATTGGCCACCTGCCCTAGCCCTGAACAAAGAGATTGGCTTGCCTCTCTTTGATAAGCCAATGAGAAAATATATGTCTTCTAGCTCAATTTCGAGCTGGTGACCTCCAATTATAAAGCATTTTTCTTGGACGTCCCATTTGTTTACCAGCCTAGTAAGTAAGTCGACTTGAGCCCTCATACCCTGAATGGCCCAAAATTTGTACAAACTGCATTCCCTCAATATGCATAATGTGGGCGGATGTACTATGGCAGCATCATCAACCTCTTCATGTTCACATTCTCTCCACTCAAGCATTGTAGATATCCTGCAATGGACAAATTGAAAGATTAGAAACAATTTGAGTGGGAAAATTTGGTTTATTTTGGAATAAATATTCATTTTATTTTTCTTGCGGCGCCTCCGCACTTTTTTCATAAAAACAGTGCGTAGATCCACACGCGTCTTATGCATAAAGTGCGGGACCATGACCATTTTCCCTTTGTAAAATTGTCGGGGTCCGCAAGCGTCATGTGTTTTACCTGTGGACCCGTAAGAGTGAATTTTTGAACATATTTTCCTCCTTAAAAATCAATTTAAGCCCTAAATTAATAAATTAAATGGAAAAAAATGAAGGCAAGGATGATGTGGATTACCTAGAACTGATGGTTTTCGATTCTGACGGGCGAATCTTCCGTAATCTCCTCCGGAACATTTTTTACCAAAAGCTCTCAATTTTCACTCTGAAGTCAAACGATAAAAATGATTTAGAAAAAATCCTTTTTATAAGAATTTTTAAATAAATGAAATATAATTTTGTTTATTTTCCAGTTTGAAAAGTTGTTTTCCAAATTATTTTATCATAAAAAAGTATGTTTAATTTTTGAGTTTTTGTGCAGAATATAGGATTTTTTGGGTGAAATGGTCCTTTTGACAAAGGAGTACATTTTTATCATTTTTTCTAACTCGTTAAAACTTACAGAAAAAGCGAAACTATGAGTACATGTTTATCACTATTTTGAACTCGTTAAAACTTATAGAAAAAGAGAAACCTTGGAGTTATCTTTTAATCCCTTTTCAGACTCTATAAAGATGAAAAGATTGTCGAGTACTTGACTATTCGAACTCGTTAAAGGAAATGAATAGTTGTCCTTTCAGTATAATTTTACCCCTGTTCCGGACTTAAATGGAATATTTACAAAAAAATTATACGTTGACTAATCATGGTCAATAGAGTTCTCTTCTGTATTATTTTATCCTTTTTCAGGATTGAGAGACTAAATTTATGAAATAGTACACCCAGGGATTTTCCTTAAGTTTTTCTTCTGACTCCCTAAAATTGAAAAACATCGAGTTTCTCCTATATTAGACTCATTAAAATTTAATAGTAAAGGAAATGTCAATTATAAACAGGAATGAACCACACCTTCTTAGGGTTCGATTTTAAACTAAGTTGGACTCATCCGAAGGATGAGATTATATAACAAGAAAATGTTATCTTCCTCAAGCTTGTCAAAAATAAAGAGGTACTTGCCAGAAATGGTGGGGGAAAAGAGAGAAAATGAATCCATTTGTCACACTTTGTTTAAAAATAAGTTTACCACTCTTGAACATGACACTTTCTGTCACACTTCTACCTGGGTTGGGAAAATCCTTTGCCTATCAGTTAATCAAACCATATTGAAATTCTTCAGCTGGTTTTTGGGTACTAGCTTTAGGTCAATTGTTACCAAACCATCTGCAGTGTCGTTATGTGTTCAAGAGGACAGTTCAAATAAATCATTCATTTGCAAACATACGTCTCCATTCGCGTTGACCATCCCTGAGTGAGTCCTTGCAAAACATTTCTACAAAACTTGATCTAATGGTTTCGTGTCATGGGATTTCTATGACAGATCACATTATATCGATGACAACTCATCATCTAGGAAGTTGATCTAGAATCCTTCAGTACCTTGAAATCTGCATGCCTTAATGGCAGGTTTCTCGCCTTCGATGACAGGTTGCATCATTGACCTTCGATTGAACGATTCCGTGAAATGTTCAACTTTAGATCATTTATTCACATTTCATGGATTGTACTGAGTACTTTGAAAGCCATTGTCATTATTGGTGGTTTCTCTCACACTTGTTAACAATTCACATCATTGACTGGTAATTAAGTGGTTTCTACCATGTTCGACTTCAACACAATCAATCGCATGGATAAAATCGTACTAGTTTAGGTAGCAGAAATCAAGACCCTAGATCTAGTTTCCACCATCCATGCTGCGAGCAGTTTTATTATTAAATTATGCAATAGATTATTCATAAAAAATGGCTACATCCATACTATGTATACATTATTTATGCGATAGTAAAATCATTTCTACAATCAGAACAAGTTTTAGTTAGTGTTTTATCTAAGCATTGGAATGCCTACCTCAGCAATGATATATATATAATATATATGTGTGTGTGTGTGTGTGTGTGTGTGTGTGTGTGTGTATGTATGTATGTATGTTTTGCATTGAATGTTTTTACAGGATTCCGACTGGGATTTCCACAAGCTAATCCTTGAAATGATAAAGCACATCACTCTTTGAATGATCTCAGACTTCGCACTTTTGGGGGCAATCTGTTACACTAAAAATTGTCGCCATGACAGTTTACTGTCTATATGGGTTCATCATTACTCATACAATACTCCCTTAGAAGTCTACAAACATCAAGTTCCTAAAACCAAGCCTTTAAATTGAGAGAAAAGATTATAAAAGTCATAAAAATACTTGTACCGCACTTTCTCTTAGTATTACCTGTGGTGTTGCATCTGTTTGTTCTAGAACATGTGGAACCGGCCACACTTTTTCTTATTAAAGGTGCGGAATCTTGTAAAAGGTAAAATGAAGGTGGAAGTAAAATTTGGAAGCCTAGCTGGTTGAATCTGGAAGCTTCTGGAAGCAATTATCCAATGGAAAGTTCGCTCCTTTCATGTACATTCATCCCTCCATTAAAGGAGCCTACCCGTTGGTATGTGGAACTTAATCCCTTTGAAAGAGGATTCTATCCTCTCTTATTTGGAGCTACAACCTCTTCTATTTTGCTATAAATTGAGGCCATAGTTCAGCCTCAAGGGGAGTTAGGCTTTGATATTTTTTGAGGAGAATTGCTGGAGAAACTCAGACTCTCTTAACTGATTATCATATGGGAATGATTACACACTCATGTGTATGTTAGTTGAGAGAGTGCAAAGGCTTTTCAAAGTAGAGGAAACACTTGTTCTGGACCCCGGAAGGACCTATACGACATTAAGGCAAAAACGATTGTAAGGCTCCTTTTTTCATTAAAGATAATACAAATGGATCTTGTTTTCTCAATAATTTGTTTATTTAAATAGATTTTTTCTTGAATTCCTTGATTATAAAGATAGATTTACGGTTTATGAATTAGTCTATATTATGCAGGTGCTTCTGATTCTTTCATGTTTTTTATTGTAGATCCCAAAAGGAGACGTATTCAAAGTGACAGGAAAGAATACTACGATCAATGCTGGACTACAGATAAGTCCTAAATCGTTCATTATAGATAATTCTAGATCAAACATAATATAGAGAAAGTAGTTTACATTTGTTTGTTTATTTCTAGCTATCTGTAGGATACTAGGGAAATCTGTCTTGTCTGCAAGAATGATTTATCTACCTAACAAGAAATGGTCGAGGGTCCAAGTGAGAGGACTGTGGAGGCTGCAAAGCCTGACCTTGTCTTTTTCCTCATCTTGCAGAATGGCTCTGGTTAGGCATCTCTTTAGGACGCACAGAAGGAGGTGGTTGAAACACTTGACCCCTGCCTCTGCCTTGACGAGTGGAGGGAGTTTGAGCGTAATTCTCTTCCAGAGGTGGATAATGGGATACTGCATGGATGGAGAAAGGGGGACGCGATGCCTGACCCTGTCTGTTGCCCCGACGACAACGCATTCAGTTCCATTTGGGCATGTTGAGGCAGTCGGAGTCGTTTGGAAGGTGAATGAGCTGATGCTGAGGGACAAAGCGGAGGGGTGAATGAGTGGAGGGATTGAGATTCTGGTGCACAGAAGTGAAAGTGAGGTTTTATTATAAGCTATGAGTGAAATGGAGGCTAGGAGCGAGTGTGAGGCAACAATAGAGGCTGCATCTCCTCCCTGTGGGCATTCGAGAGCTCGGCTCTGAGACCGTAGAGGGGCAGATGCAGCGGGAGGGAGATGGAGGAATAATGAAATGTAGAGCCATAATGAGGAATGTGGAGAGGTAATACTATCTGATCACATTAAAGGTGGTAGAAGTTATAAATGCTATCGGAAAAAGCCCATGCGTGGCCATGTGACATGGCCAAGTGGCACACACTAGGCATGGCGTCTGCCTCCAACTGTTATGCACCTGCAACCAGGAAATATTAAAAGTAATATTAATATTCATTATTAATTACATATTATTTTTTGGGATTCAACTTTGTTAAGTAATTCATTCATCTATTACCATTTACATGAGATAATTTCTCAGGATTTTTGAATAGTCAAATTAGCACTCATTAGATCGGGTGATGCTGACAAGGGTAAAGAAGTGAGATTGAAACTAGTGAAATAAATCACATAATGTCAATCATCACTTCCAGGACTTACACCCGGTAACCAGGATTTCCCTGGAGGTCACTCATCCCAGATTGTCTCTACCTCAAGCATGCTTAACCATAGAATTTTTCCCACAATCAAGCCCACTTAACTTGCTACCCCATTTGCATTGCGAAAACCCCTCAATATTCATTATTAATATTAATATTAAAATTAATGTTAATATTAAAATTAAAATTAAATTTAAAATTAATATTGATAGTTAATATTAAAATTAAAATTTATAAATATGAGTAATATTAAAAGAAATATTAATATTTGTATTCATATTAATTAATATTAATATTAATAATAAATATTCAAACTATTACTAATAATTAATACTAGAATTCTCGGGGGCAACTCAATTGGTTATCTGAGAAATGTGAAATTGTTGTAGCTCGAAAGACCCAGGTTCAAATCCCCATGTTATGATAAGGGTTGCGGGGAGGAGGACAATTCGTAGCCCCCAAGAGGTTTGCTAGTAGTTATGTGTCAGGCGGGCTCGCGGGTTCCTCTCGATTAAATAATAATAATAATAGAATAAAAATTAATATGAAAAATTATTAATATTTTTGTCAATACTATTTATCCATATTAATATTAATATTATTTTTAGTAATAATGTTAATTTCATTAATAATATTAATGACATTAATAATATTAATGATATTAATTAAATATTATTAATATTAATAATTAACATTAAAAAAAGTATTAAAAAAATTATTATATTGTTATTCATATTAATTAATATTAATATTAATAATGAATATTAAAATTAATATTAATATTAAAATTTTCAAGTCTTACTAGCACAATCGGTTGAGGATGGGCCTCGTCAGAAGGGCAGCTTAAGATCAAATCTCATGGAGGTCTTTGCGTCAGTGCTAGGTGGAGGAGACAAGTTAAACCCAGTTAGCTTAGTGTTGGTGTGGCCCAGTTTGGGTGCGATCCCCAGGTGACTTTGAAGGCTTAGATGCCCTTGGGTCGCAATTTTTCAAGCCACAGGTCAAGCCTGATGTAATCCTTGATGAACTTAGAGTACTTGATAAACAAAACAAAAATATTAATATTAAAATTAATATTAAACTTAGTATTAGTATTAATATTAATATAAAAATTAAAATTAAAATAACTTAAAAGTAAAATTTATATTATATATTATAACATAAAACTATTATTATTTTTTTGCAAACTTGGCAGTACTTCTCTATTCATTTTATATAAAGCAGGTTACAAAAATATGTGTTCCTGATGATCTCAACCAGCCCGAAAGAAACTAGCAGTGAGGGTTCTCTCCATGCTTAAGGGATGCAAGGGGGTTTGTTGCAGGGGTTTACTCAATAGACAAACAATACCAGGGGCCATACATCTACTATGCATGTGCCCATTGAGAAGGGAAGTAAACCTATCTGACTTTGACGTTTCAAAATAATTCATCATACAGACTAAAACCATTCCAACCATCTTTACTATCAAAACCCACCGAGATTGCATTTTAAGCTCTATGATATTAATCACATTGAAGGTATAGGCAACATACCTTCGTTTACACTCGCGTTGCTGATCTCCCAAGCGCCTCTCCTGTCGCGGGCTTTGCCTCCTTCCTGTTCTTCTATAGGAAATGGGTGGTTTCATGTCTTGAATGCCTTCCTTACTCTCCCGATTGCCACCCTTTTCCTTTGGCAAGTGCCAACTAGTCCACCTCCTACTCGTCTTGTCCCTCATTACTCCGCTCATGTGGCGGCTTTGGTTTCCCCATCAACCTTCCCCTCTCTCTCCTTGGCCCATCATCTACGTGCAGGATGTCTGGAACCTCTTTCCTGTTCACACCCCGATAGGGGGTAACATAAAGCTATTATTAAACTTAAAAATTAGAATAATTATCATATCTTAAAAGGTAAAATTATTATCATAAATTTATTTTCATTTCCCATAAATCAAAACCATGTTAATATTGGTTGAACTATTGTTATAAGTTTTTTCATTTAGTTCTAAAGAAATCAAAACCATATTAATATTGGTAAAAGGTAAAACGATTATTCTATTTTTTTAGTTGGCTAAAGCGTTTTAAAATTGGTTTTAAAGCCATGCTAATATATTGGCAGTTTTATCAAATTTCAATCATTGAGGGTTAATGAATCGAACTAGATTTTTGAAACATGCATTTACAAGTGTAACACAATAAAATATGATTTTAATGCAGCCATGTTTCAATAATATAGGTTTTAATATTTTTATTTTTAATTAAATTTATCTAATATTTAACATCTTTAAATTTAAACCATCCGATCAAAAAAAAATTTAAGAAAATCATTAAAGTGGTTAATTCGAATAAGGGGGACGCTTATCGGCGTAATTAATGTTAAGGTTTAATATTTTTTTTAGGAACTATAATATTTACCTTAGGGTTTATATCGTTGGGTTTATAATATTGATTTCTTGTGTTTAATATTATTCCCATGGGTTTATAATCCGTTAGTTTTATCAGTCTCTTGCTTTTATAATTTCGATCCCTTGGGTTTATTAATCTCACGGTTCATATTCCTAAGGTATAATATCATTCATAAGATTTATAATATTAATCTCAGGGTTTAATTTAAATCTCTTGGGTTTATAATAGAAATTCTTTGGGTTTATTAATCCCTTGGTTTATCTTCGGTTTAATATTAATACGAATCTGTTAGATTTATTTTTCAGTTTAATATTAATACTTGGATTTGTACTTTTAAATATTAGGGTTTATAATACTAATTCCTCATGTTTATAATAATAGTCTCTTGGGTTTACCGATCCCTTGGGTTTATAATATTAATTTGTTGGGTTTATTAATCCCTTCAATTTATAATACTAATAATTAGTTGGGTTCATTAATCCATATGGTTTTTAAAATCTTGGGTTTAGAATATTAATAAGTAGTTGGGTTCATTAATCCATTGGGTTTATAATATTAATCCCTTGGTTTTATAGTATTAATCCCTTTTGTTTATTGATAGCTTGTGTTAATAATCCAAAATTTTATAATATTAATTCTTGGTTTTACAATTCCTTGGGTTTATTAATCCCTTGGGTTTGTAATGTTAATAATCTCGGTTTATTAATCCCTTGCACTTTTAATATTAATCTCTTTGGTTTTTAATCTCTTGTGAATAATATCTTGGGTTTATAATATTCATCCCTTGGGTTTATAGTATCAAACCATTTGGTTTATAATATTGATCCCCTTTACAAACAATAATTATAATAATTAATAATTAATAAATATTAATATTTTAATACTATAAATTTTAATTTTTAATATTAATTTTAATTTTAATTATTAATTATGAACATTTATATTTATATTTATATTATGTTTATGTTTATGTGATTAATATCAACATCACATTATTACATTTATAAAAAAATTTCTCTGGGTTTATAATTTTAAGGTCTATAATCATAGGGTTTATAATATTAATCCTAGAGTTTCTAATTATTTTGGTTTATAATATAAATCTTAGGGTTTTTATAATTCGTTTGGTTTATAATATAAATTCCAGGGTTTAATATTTTCCCCTTAGGTTTATAATATTAACTCACTAG
This sequence comes from Pinus albicaulis, assembly GCA_034641835.2. NCBI lineage: Eukaryota > Viridiplantae > Streptophyta > Pinopsida > Pinales > Pinaceae > Pinus > Pinus albicaulis. The sequence goes on from CM076575.1 coordinate 1,411,446,062, forward strand.
GTAAGATTAATCACTTCAGTTTATATTATTAATATCTCGAGTTTATTATTAGCGTTTATAATACTAATCTTAGGGTTTGGTTTATAACATTAATATATGGTGTTTATTATTTGAGTTTATAATATTAATATTAGGGTTTATAATATTAATTTTAGGGCTTATAATATTGGGTTTGATGGTGTTAGGGTTTATAATATTCAGTTCAATATTAAATTTTTAATATCATGATGTATCACATTGTTATTACTAATAATGTAATATTTTAATTCTAGGGTTTAGTGTTTTTCCATTTAGTTTATTTTCCCTTAAGTGAATAATATTAATATGTGTGGTTTAATTTTATTAATCTTAAGGTTTAACATTTTTCCGTTAGATTTATTTCTAGTTGGGTTTATCATATTAAATCCTAGGATTTATTTTCCCTTGGGGTTATAATATTAAACCCTTGCATTTATTTCATGGAGGTTGATAATATTAATCACTTGGATTTGTGATAGTGCACTTTTTAATTTTGGGTTTATAATATTGCATTTAGTATTAGAATGTGAAATGTTGGGTTTTTAATATTGAGGTGTACAATATTTGATTTGATATTGGGTTTTTTAATATTAGGGTTTATAATGTTGAATTTTATAATATTAAGACTTATAATAATTGATTTAATATTAGAGTTTAAAATTGTTATGTTGGAATGAGTCACAAGTCTATCATTATGTATAAAATATATTATATTGATAATTATATTAATAAGTTAATAAATTAATATTAATTCACTAATAGACTTATATACTTCAAGTTAGGATGAAAATACATGGCAAGACTTTTATTTTTTTATTTAAAAAAACTGCTAACATTGAATGTCTTTGGAATATGCTAAGAATATTCTTCCTCTTAGAACCCCCCTTAGATTAAAAAAAAATACAAAACTTTATAAAAATGGGTGCAAAAGGTTAGAATTAAAATAAAAATAAATAAAATTAAAATATTTTTGAAAAGCACTGCCCAATGTTAGCTATCTTGGAATTTTTGAAAAGCAGACTGCCCAGTGTTGGCTGTCTTCTCCTCGAGAAGGGGTTTTAAGTTCTTAATTACATTACAAGATTTCAAATTGAGTTTTTTTATTACATTACAAGTTCAAATAAATTTGGTAGAGAGCACCTAGTTGTCAACCTCACGTGATGACGACTCAGTACTCATAGCGTAGAGACGGTCAGGCTTTATCCATGTGTTGTTGTGTAAATGTTTTTATGTTTTGAATTCAATTTTTAATTTAATTATACAAATCACGTTAATTTTTTATTAATTCTGCAAATCCCATAAGTGAATCAGGGAGAATGGATGGATGGATGCAGAGTGAAGGGATCAGGGCAATTAATCGAATTAGTCATTTGGAGTCGTTATTCCACCGATTGCACTTTCGGTTTCACTGTCCGGCGAGTCAAAGTGCATTTAGGTATAGGTCAGTTTTTACATATCATTTTGGTTTTGATATACACAATGTTGCATATTTTAGGTGGTGATTTTTTCTCCAAAAATCTTTTGAAGGTTAGATCATGGATCTGGGGCATAGAAAGCCTATGTAGGTCCGTGGATTAGAGAATGGATCACCAAAAATCGTATCGAGAGTATAATAGCGCGGATCATGGCATGGAATTTTTTTTATGGACCTTCCCGTGAATTTTTTTTTTATAGAATGTTGGTTTTGAACCCTAGGATTATAAACAACGGTGAGGTTGTTTATTAATACATCTTATTTATCCATGAATCGTGATGTAAACACATGATAAAAAATAAATTACTGATCATCCCATCCTTTGGAACTCTACCAATTACAGATGGGCACACTAGGATCATGTATTTTGGTTTTTTGTGAAATTAGTAGGCTACTGTATCGATTTATGGCTTTAATTTCAAAATGGCAGAGACTTGTGACCTCATGAGGTCTTGAGGTCTTTCTAATGTCTATATGAGGTCCCATCCGTGGAAAAATAAACTTGATTAAAACTTTTAGGTCTTCTTTTTTTTTAAATCAGTCTTGAATTAGCCTACCCTTTTTATTAGTTAAAAAGTAGAAAATGATTTGATATGGTTTATCTTATTTGATGATTAATGTTTATGTAAATAATAGTATATTTCTAAATTAAAATATTAATATAAAAAAATTCAAATATTTATGATCTAACAATTTAATAAAAAAAATATTATCTAAAATTTAAAAAATATATATATATATAAAATATAATAGTTTCATATCACTTATATTTATTCTTAAAATAATATATATTTTTAGTTTAAATGTGAATTATATATAAATATTAATAAATTGTTATTTTTTAAAAATTTAAAAAATAACAAATTAAGAAATCATTTCAATCTATTATTTATTATTTATTATTTATTTTATATATATATATATATATATATATATATATATATATATAATTTTTTATAATTTATATATACCATTCAAATAAATTAAATTATTCATGATTTGTTATTAACATGGAATAGTAAATAGCCTTCCATCAAAGTAAATTTCAATAATATTTTTTTTGTCGTGGAGGAAAACAATCATATAATCTTGATTTTTTATTAATAAAAAATATTCAAAACATATTGGTTATTATTTATGGCAATTAATTTCCATTTATCCTATAAAATTTTATAATATTTTTTTTAATATATTATTTATATAATATTTTTTTTTTATAAAAAACTGATTTGGAAAAAAACATTCATTTAAATTTAAATTAATTTTTTAATCATAATCATAGTATAATTTATGTTATCTAAAAATATTTTTATAATATAAAAAATATTATAAAATAAAAAATATGTTATCTAATATGTTATCTAAAAATATTATCTAAAAAATATTTTTATAAAATAAAAAATATGTTAATCATATATAAAATATTTAAAATATCTAAGCAATTTATTATAAATATATAGTATAAAAATATAAATATAAAAAATTGAATTAAATTTTATAATTGCTTTAATAAACATGTGTATATGGCTATTGTTGACATGGTCAATTATAGTCAATGTGGGCATCATAGTCAACAAAATTCAACGCGACTACCATTGTGAACATTACTTACCAAAGACATCATGATCTATATGTAACTGACATTTAATGAACTAGAATGAATTATATTGAACCATAGTGGATGACCATGGTTACCATGGAGGCATGTAGTGCATGGTCAAATTTAACCATAGTGAAACCATGTTTATTCATCAAAAATCACCACTAGAATGGTAGACATGGTAATTCATGGTCAACTATAAATAAATCATAGTTAAATCATTCTCAACTATAAACAAATCATAGTCAAAATATGACGAGCAATAGTCAAGTTGTATTCAAACCATGGGCAGTTATAGTCAATCATATTCAAATATGGTTGAACATAGGAAAACCACAGCGAAATTATGGTAAATCATAATCAAACCATATTAAACCATAGTCAATCATGGTCAACAATAGTCAAACCATGGTCATAGTGAGCCATGATCAACCATAGTGAAACCATGGTCAAGCATAGTCATGCAATTGTTAACCATAGTCAAAACATAATTAGCGATGTTTAAACATGGTGAATTTGAACAACAACATATCAATCCCTTCGGTTTATTAATCTAAGGGTTCATAATCCTACGATATAATATTGTTCAGAAGGTTGATAATATTAATGCTAGGGTTTAATATAATCAACCATGGTCAACCATATTAATTTTAGGGTTTATAGTATTTATCTTGCGGTTTATATACATTGGGTTTATAACATCAATTCCTTGAGTTTAATATTCTATTACGTTGGGTTTATTCTTACAACTAATTAATTATTATTATTGTTAATTAAAATTATTACAATTATCAATAAATATTATTAATAATTAAATCATAAATCAAATTTAATATTAATAATAAAAATTATTATTAATAATTAATTAATTAACAAAAAAATGAGAGAGAGAGAGAGAGAGAGAGAGAGAGAGAGAGAGAGAGAGAGAGAGAGAGGTTGTTAATTTAATATCAATTTATTAATATAATTCATAAATATTGTTAACATTAATAATAAATTATTATTATTTATTAAAAGATATAAATATTATTTTTTTAAATTTATATTAGTTAATGTCAATTAATTAAACCCAAGAATTAATATTATAAATCCTATGAATGCTATTTTATGCTAGGAATATGAACACTTAGATTAATAAACTTAAGAGATTTATAATATAAATCCAAGGGAATAATTCCCCGATCGAGGTGATCATTTAAGGGGGCAAGTTGGTAGTGCCTTGGATCGTGGAGCCAGAGGGGCCTCCACGCACCACACAAACATAATAAATAGTCCTTGGAACCCATTCTCCACTCCCCGCGAGCTGAGTTTAATACCACATAGGTACAAGAAAAAGGTCATTTGTAGGCATCGAGTGGTGAGGAGAGAGTGTTGGGAGAGAACGAAGTGTGGTTTGTTTGCATCCTGGCTCAATCTGTGGCTTGGGGTAGCAGAATAGGATGAGACCGTTGCACGCGGATGGGCAGGGAATTGGCACTTATATAAAGCATGGCCATGGGATTCGAGGGAAGATTTCTCTGTCTGGTGTAACGAATTATTTGGTATTTGGCCTGGATTACGTGGGTTGGGAGCAAACACAGAGTTCTCCTCAGCTCGAATCTATCTTTGCTTTGACCAAGCTTCACTATATCATCAATATGATGGGTGGAGTGTCTTCAGGTGAATTTCCTGAGGTTGTATGATCTCTACGGACCCTGGGGCCTGTGGCGTGTCTTCCTACTTCTTCACTGCTCGTGGTTGTGGTGTTAGTGCTTAGGACTTTGGGCTCCTTCCTAGTTGGATAGTGCTGTCCACCGGCTCTAGTATTGTAAGTGGTGTTTTATTTCAGTATTGTCAATTCAGTATCTTGTGGTGTCTTTCTCTGATCAGGTGGTATGCTTCCCATGGTGGTGCGACTAGTGGTGGTGGAGTTGGTAGTATGCCTCGATAGCAAGGTCGTTCCTACAGGGCGGTGCCGACCCACGTATGGATGAACAATAGTAGCATGGGGAGCCTAGCTTAGACTCTGGGTTTTGAGATCCACCACTCTGCTATAGATATGGTCCTATCTCCAGCCTTCTCCGAGAGTCATGTGGAAGCTTCGGTCACCTTGGAGTCCATCGTGACCCAACTGGATCACATAAAACTCAACATTAATACACTGAGGTAACAGAGATATGAGGACATGAATGAATTGGTTGCCTACCTCAATGAACTCCAAAATATGTAGAATTAGACCGTGGACTCTATGGAAGGACACTAATGTCAGCAAAGATGCACAAATGACCATTTGCGAGCCCTGGGGATTCAAGCGGAACACATTTATTATGATATGCATGAATGTCTTGCTCTCTTTGTTGCACCTCTCCTGTTCCCTCCCAATCCCCCTCCATAATGCGTAATTTAGAGATATGTAATTTTGGTCTTTTTGTGCCAGAAATAACCAAAGACACTGATTATCTTAGCTCCTCTTCATAATTCTTACTGTTTAGAGCATGGCTTGTGCCAACTCTTAAGCCTATGTCACTGTATTTAGCTGCAGTGGATCTATATTTTGTTGACACTTATGCTATGATAATATAATGAATTTTTTTGACCGACAAAAAAATAAAAATCCAAGGGAATAATATTAAATCCAAGAGATTAATATTTTAAAATAAAAGTATATAAACCCTAAGAGAAATATTATACACTCTAAAATGATGATGGTTAACCATGGTTGATTTTCATATTGAGACAATATTGATTTTCATATTAATCTAAGGGATGATATTTCAAGAGTATAATATTATTTATCAGGTCTATCATATTAATCATAAGGTTTAATATAAATCCCTTGAGTTTATACTCATTTTTGACCATGGTCAACCATGGTCGAGTATCACATTTTGAGAAAGATTGTCTCAATATGAAAATCAAATGTGGTCAACCATTGTCCAACATAGCATTGTGAGAAAGATTGTCTTAATATGAAAATCAATCATGGTCAATCATGGCGAAGATTTTGTCAATATCAAAATCATCCGTGCTCACCATGGTCAACCATGTTTATTTTAGGGTTTATAATTTTTATCTTAGGGTTTATATTCCTTGGGTTTTTAACATCTTGAGCTTTTAATATCAATCCTTAGGTTTATTATTCCCTTGAGTTTATTTATCTTAGGGTTTATATACATTGGGTTTATAGTATTAATCTCTTCGGTTTAATATTATTCTCTTTTGTTTATAATACCTCGGCATTTTAGAATTAATCCCTTGGGTTTATAAAATCAATCCCTTGGGTTTATCAATCTAAGGGTTCATTTTATTAGAGTTTAATGTTATTCATAAGGTTTATAATATTAATCATAGGGTTTATATTCCTTGGTTTATAATATTTTATTATCGGATTTTCTTAATATGAAAATCAATCAAATTCAACCATTGTCCAATGTCCAAATTGTGACAAAAATTGTCTCACTATGAAAATCAACCATGGTCAACAATGGTTAAATGTCGTAATGTGACAAACATTGTCTCTTGGTCCAACATCACATTGTGACAACCATGGTCATCCATGGTCAACCATGGTCTAATGTCACATTGTGACACATATTGTCTCAATACAAAAATCAACCATGGTCAACCATCATCCAACGTCACATTTTTAGAATGGTTACTTATAATATTTATCATAGGGTATATATACCTTGGGTTATTGTATTTATCTTAGAGTTTTTGTAGGATTTTCTAAATATGAAAATAAATCATGGCCAGCCATGGTAAATCATTGTCGACATTGCCCAAAATTGGTTAATTATGGTCAATCATGGTTAACCATGGTTAACAACGGTCCAATGTCACATTGTGACAAAGATTGCCTTAATATGAAAATAAACCATGGTCAATCATGGTCAACGATGGTCCAATGATGCATTGTGGCAAATATTGTCTCAATATGAAAATCAACCATGGTAAACCAAGGTTAATAACCATCGTCACATTGTGACAAAGGTTGTCTCTTGGTCCAACGTCACATTGTGACAACCATGGTCATCCATGGTCAACCATTGTCAGCCATGGTCCAACCTTGCATTGTGACAAATATTGTCTCAATACTAAAACCATGGTCCAACGTCGCATTGTGATAAAGAATGTGCCAATATGAAAATCAACCATGCTAAACCATGGACATCCATGTTTATTTTAGTGTTCATCATAATATCTTAAGGTTTATATACCGTAGGTTTATAATATCAATCCCTTGGATTTAATATTATTCCCTTTGGTTTATAATCTCTTCAGTTTTCAGTATTAATACCCTTGGGTTATAATATCAATTGCTTGGGTTTATAATCATGTTAAACCATGTTCAACCATTGCGAACCATGGTTAACAATGGTCCAACATGACAATGTGACAAACATTGTCTCAATATGAAAAATAACTATGGTGAGCCATGTTCAAATATGAAAATCAATCATGGTCAATCATGGTCAGTCATGGTCAACCATGGACAAGCATGGTCCAACATGACATTGTGACAAATATTGTCTCAATATGAACATCAACCATGGAAACCATGGTCGATCATGGTCAACCATGGTCCAATATTGCATTGTGACAAATATTGTCTTAATATGAAAATCTACCATGGTCAACCATGGTCAACTATGGTACAAAATCACATTGATAAATTATTCATTATGACAAGGATCGTCTCAATGTGAAAATCAACCATGGTTAACCATGTTTATTTTAGGGTTTATGATATTTATCATAGGGTTTATATACCTTAGGTTTACAATATTAATCCCTTAGGTTTAATATTATTCCCTTGGATTTTTAGTATTAATCCCTTGGATTTATTAGTGCCTTAGGTTTATAATATTATTCCCTTAGGTTTTTACTATTAATCCATTGGGTTTAATAGTGCCTTTGGTTTATAATATCAATCCCTTGGGTTTATAATAATGGTCAACCATGTTCAACCATGGTCTGACGTCACATTGTGTCAAAGATTGTATCAATATGAAAATAAACCATGTTCAACCATTGTCAACCATGGTCAACAATGGTCAACAATGGTCAAACATGACATTGTGACAAAGATTGTCTCGATATGAAAAACAACCATGTTCATCCATGTTCAATCATGGTCAACCATGGTCCAACATCACATTATGACAAAGATTGTCTTAATATGAAAATCAATCATGGTCAACTATAGTCAATCATGGTCCACCATGGACAACCATGGTCAAATGTCACATTGTGACAAAGATTGTCTCAATATGAACATCAACCATGGTCGAATGTCACATTGTGACAAAGATTGTCTCAATATGAAAATCTACCATGATCAACAATGGTCAAGTATGGTACAACATCAGATTGTGACAAAGATTGTCTCAATGTGAAAATAAACCATGATCAACCATGTTTATTTTAAGGTTTATGATATTTATTATAGGGTTTATATACCTTAGGTTTACAATATTAATCCCTTGGGTTTAATATTATTCCCTTGGATTTTTAGTATTAATCCCTTGGGTTTATTAGTGCCTTGAGTTTATAATATTATTCCTTTGGGTTTTTAGTATTAATCCATTGGGTTTATTAGTGCCTTGGGTTCATATTATCAATCCCTTGGGTTGATTAATCTAAGGGTTCATAATCCTAGGGTATATATTATTTATAGGGTTTAAAATATGAATGTCAAGGTATAATATAAATCCGTTCGATTTATAAAATATTGGGTTTACAATATAAATTCCTTGGGTTTATTAATCCCTTGGGTTTATAATTATAATTCCAATTGTAATTGTAATTATAATTATAAATAAAAATTAATTAATTAATAATAATAATTAATTATTAATTATTAAAAACTATTAATAGTTAACAATTATCAATAACTAATAATAATTATTAACAATTATTATATATGTTTGATCTAAGAATTTTATGATCCATAATGTAGATAAATGTCTTTCGAATAATCACATCATTAAGATTTGGTTGATGTTTTGAACCAACTAATGTGGTTCATCCTTAGAAGGTGAAGAAGTTAGCTTATCTTCATGAATAAATAGTATGGATGCATCATTGCTGAGATATAGCCGTTAAAACTAACCGTTAGAGAATTAGGTAATTATTTATTTAGTTATTAAAATAAATTTAATTAATTTCATTTCATTAATTAATATCAAAAAATTTCAAATTTTATTTATAAATTATAATAAAAATATTATTTTATTATCAATAACATATATTTTTAAGAATATTAACAATATTTTTTATTTGAAAATTAAATAATATAAATAGAAAATAAGGGTAAAAAGGACATAATAAAAAGGAAGAAAGGATAAAATTAAACTAAACACAACGAAAGGCTAGGGGATAGTTAAAAAATAATAAGAAAATAAGAAAAAGATAACCAAAAGGAAAAAAGACACCAGAAGAAAACTTAGAGCCAAAACACAATAAGAATCCAAGTGAGATGGGAGGGAATCACATCGAGAGAGTTAGAGTCCATCTCTTACTCAATTTCCAACCATCATCTTCGTTGAGATTCCTAATGTGTCTCTCTATCTCAATAGCTTATCTAAGTTTCCTATAGTGGAAAATATCAACCTTAGCAGTGACCCTAGAGTCCTCAATACAGACCTGGTGACAAGATTTTTCCACATGTTCTGCTAGGGCCAAAGTGCGGGAACGATTGTGCCTGATGTTTGTAGCATTCTCTTGGATTCTTTGCTTAATGGATCAACCAAATTATCCAATATAGGGAACACCATAAGCACAAGGAACCATGCATACATGACGGCAACAAAACCGAAAGTCGCCCCTAAGGAGAGATGGTCAACTGTAATCGTGTCTCTGTCAGCATTCCCACAATTAGCTTATTTCACCTCCACGTGGTCTTCTTACTTTCTTGGGAATTTTATTTATCAATTTAAGAGAAAATTGATAAATAAATATATTCAGAAATTTTAGAAAAATCCAATTATATTAGCCCTTATAACTCCGCGATAATTCCAATATAAAACAGGCACCGACTCGGATTAACTATATGGTAGAGTTAAACATGTTCTGAACTTTTATTTTGCCACCGAACCTTAGAACTAAGGTTACAACCCTTCGCACTTAATATGTTCTCGGCCCCACCTCCATGACCAATAGCCCAATCAAATGAATGCCCGTACCTTAGATTATCGTTCGATCATCTCCCGACCACAACCACCGTCCGATGGCATCCCTCCAGATCGACGATGTCTAAAGATATCGCTCGGCTTCCTTTACGAACTTTAATGTGCGATGGCGTGACGGAAAATCGGTTTTGGTCTTCCGTCCTGGGCCACGTGTCGAAGGCTCTATGGAATCGCTCACAATTGGAGAAAACCGCTTGCTCCAGAAAAGTGGTGCGATATGGGCAACTCGGGTTTGCTAATCCACTCGCGGTTTTGCGTACAGTGAATAACCAAGGTTCACGACGGGGGTTGCATTATCCTTCATATGTCTTAACTCAGGTTCGGAACTCGGGTTTATTTCAATAGATTTGCTCTGATAATTCGGAGGGGAATTTCATAGTAATATAGATAGAGGACTGTGTTGGAATTTAATTCGCAGAGTTTATCCAAACCATTCAGGGGAACCAATAGACAGAGAAATGCATAATTATACCACCACCACATTCAACGATTCCACACAGAACCAGTGTATAATCGCCTCACAATTAAACAATTTCTTCACGGGTAAGGTTTCGAGACAATTCGATGGCCAATGAGCATTGAAATCATTTAACTGGAAACAATTGTTAACGCACAGTGTTTCTATTGCAGAAATATCTCTTTTTTCCTCTTCTCCTCATTTTTCTATACATCTGAGGAATACAAATTATATACATTACAATGCGTCCCTTCGGTTCCTCTGTGAAGACCATTTTAGAAAATAAAAAGCCTAATTACAATAATTCAACTAATTGAAACATGACAGATGGACTAACTGAACTATTCAAATTCTACAACTCTAACTAATCTAAATGATACAGTCAGCTGAGGTATTGATACCTAGCTGTTACAATTTTGATGATTCTGAACCCTCCTAGCCACAACATGTGGACAAAACCTCCTACATTGATGACTAGTGTCTAATGCCCCTGCATCAGACTCCCGAGGGAAATTTTCTTCATGGGCTCCTGTCCATGAGCTCTTCCACTGATCTGCCTATATTCTGCAACATTCCTTCAGTCATCTAAGTGGCATCTTCCTCTGGTTTATCCTTTCATTTGATTAAGTACTACAAGTACCCTTATCCTCTGGTCCTCTTGAACACTCTTTTGTCCAATATCTTCTCTGGTTACAATGGTTGCACTAGAGGTAGCTGCTCTTTCCACTCAATTTGTCCCTTGTCTGCTGATATTTCTTCTGCATCATCATCTTCATACTTGTACAAATCTACAACATTAAAAATGGGACATATCCCAAAATTAGGAGGTAATTCAATCTCATAAGAATTTGTAGAAAACTTTCTAAGTATCTTTCATGGCCCAATCTTTTTGAACTTCAACTTGTTATACTGCTTCCTTGGGAATCTCTCCTTTCTCAAGTGGGCCAAAACCAGATCTCCTACTTCAAAATGAACTTCTTTTCTGCTCAAGTCTGCTCTACTTTTGTATTTGATGTTGCTGCCTTGTAGTTGTTGTTTCACTTGTTCATGTATGTCTTGGATCTCTGAAGCAAATTCCTCACCATCAGCACTTATCAACTCTGCCTTGTCCAGATTTCTTGGATATTCCTCTCGGGTGCACTCCATAAACAATATGGAATGAGCTCTGCCCTGTGCTCCTATTTGGTGAGTCATTATATGCATATTCTTCCTGGGGAAAAATATGATCCCACTGCTTGGGATGCTCTCCTGCAAGACTTCTCAACAAATTTCCCAGACTCTTGTTCACTACCTCAGTCTGTCCATTAGTCTGGGGATGATAAGATGAGCCGAAACTTATTTTGGTACCAAGTTTCTTCCACAGTGTCCTCCAAAAGTGACCCACAAATCTGGTGTCTCTATCTGAAACAATACTCTTGGGCAACCCATGCAATCTAACAACTTATTTGAAAAACAAGTTAGCAACATGGGTGGCATCACTAGTTTTATAGCATGGAATAAAATGTGCCATTTTGGAGAATATGTCCACTACAACAAAGATTGCATCATTCCCTCTCTGAGTCTTGGGCAATCCTAGAACAAAATCCGTACTCACCATGTCCCAAGGCCTGTCTAGAATACGTAAGGGAGTGTACAATCCTGCATTCTAGATCCTTCCTTTAGCATATTGACAGATTTTGCAATTCTTCACAAACTTATCCACTTCTGTTCTCATCCTAGGCCAGTAATAGAAGTGACTTAGTTGCTCATAGTTTTTATCAGTACCAAAGTGTTCAGCAATTCCACCACTATGCTTCTCCTTGATCAATTTTTCTCTCATGGAACATTTTGGTACACACAGTTGGTTTCTTCTGAATAGTAAGTCCTCCTGCAAGAAATAATCCAGCCACTAGCTTCTATCTGTTAGGACAGGGTTACAACATGCCTCGAATGCTTCCTTAAAATATGGATCTGTTTTATACAATTTTTTGAGAAAATCAAACCCTACAACTTCAAAATTAGTTTCTTGAACAAGCATGTGCCTCCTACTCAAGGCATCAGCTACTTTATTTTCTTGGCCACTTATATGTTTCAAAACAAAATTAAAACCTTGGAGATACTCGACCCATTTAGCATGCTTATGCTTCAACTTGGGCTGCTCTACAATATACTGCAAAGCATGATTGTCAGAATACAATACAAATTCCCTGGACATCAAATAATGTCTCCAATTTTTCAATGCCTGAACAATTGCATAGAATTCCTTCTCATAAGAGGAATACTTTCTCGTAGTGTCATTCAGATTTTTACTGAAATAGGCTACAGGCCTATCATCTTGACTCAACACAGCTCCAATGGCCTCTCCACTGGCATCACATTTTACTTGAAACGGTTTAGTAAAATCAGGCAGGATCAAAACATGCTTCTCAGTTATCTTTTGCTTCAAAAGTTTAAAGTTTATTTCTGCTTCAACAGTCCACTTAAATGGTTGTTTTCTCTTCTTTATTATCTCAATTATGGGCGCATTAATCTTGCTGAAGTTTCTTATAAACTTTCTGTAAAAACTGGCAAGTCCATGGAAACTTCTTACCTCAAAAACATTCCTGGGTGAAGGCCACTCCACAATTGCCTTAACCTTTTTTGGGTCCATCTTCAATCCTTCTGCAGAAACAACAAAACCCAAATACACCAACTCTTCCTTCATGAATGAGCATTTCTTTAAATTTATCAGCATTTTCTCTTGGTGCAGCTTCTTCAAGACATATTAAGATGCCTCAAATGTTCTTCTTTAGTTTTTCTGAAAACTAATATATCATCTAGATACACTATCACAAATTTACCAATGAATTCTTTCAACACTTCATTCATAAGTCTCATAAAAGTGCTAGGTTCATTTGACAACCCAAAATGCATTACCATCCATTCATACAGTCCTTCATTTGTTTTAAAGCCAGTTTTCCACTCATCACCCTCTCTTATTCTAATCTGATGGTATCCACTCTTTAAATCTATCTTTGAGAAATATTTAGCACCACTCAAACAGTCCATCAAATCCTCAACCCTGGGCAAAGGGAATCTGTACCTGATTTTGATCTTATTGATTTCTCTAGAATCAGTACACATTGTCCAGCTTCCATCTTTCTTTGGGCTCAATACTGCTGGTACTGCACATGGACTCAAACTTTCTATGATCAGTCCCTTGTCCACCAATTCCTGCACTTGTCTCCTGATTTCCTCATTTTCTGTGGGAGTCATTCTGTAGGCTGCCTTATTTGGCAGATTTGAATGAGGGATAAAATCTATCTGATGGCTGATCTTTCTCATAGGTGGCAGATCATCAAGTAAATCATCCACAACAATGTCACAGTAATTGTCTAACATCTCATGGATTTCTACTAGAAAATCAAAATCTTTGTAGAAGTAATAACTACCTTAGGTTTTCAAACTAAAGCAAAAATTACCTCTTCTTCTTCTATCTGCTGCAAATATTCCTTCCCGCTTAGCAACAAGGTCTTTGGATCAATCACTCTGTTGGATGGCTCTCCTTCTTCCATGGGTATCAATGTATGGTGCACCCCATCCTTGAAGAACTTGTAAGTGTTTTTCTTGCCATCATGCACCGTTGCTTTATCAAACTGCCAAGGTCTACCCAGTAGTATATGACACACATCCATGGGCATTACATCACACAAAACTTTATCCTTGTATTTTCCCATTTGCAGCTCTATCTCACACTGTTCTTTCACAACCAGCTGGTGCCCTTTATGTAGCCAGGACACCCTGTAGGGAGTTGGATGCTCCCTTTTCTTCAACTTCAGCTTCTCTATCACCTCAGTGGAAACCAGATTGTCTGTGTTGCCACTATCAATGACTAGCTGGCAGCATTTCCCTTAGACTTTACATATGCTCCTAAACAAAGTCTTCCTTTGTGTAGGCTCAGTGACCTCTTTGGCTTGCTTCAACAGGACCTTACTTACCACCAAGGAATCTCCCCTCTGGTAGAATTTCTTCTTCAATTTCTGCCTCTTCCCCAGCCTAAGCAACAACAACATTTCTTGGACCAGCACCCACATTTGCTAGACACTCATAGTGCTTATGTCCCACTTGCTGACATCTATAACACCTCAACTCTCTACCCCTGCCTTTGTCTCTGCCTCCCCTTCCTTTTACTCTATAAGAACCCCTTATGCCCCTTACATCATCCTTTGTAGATGCCTTCTGAGATGAGCTATTGTTAGCTCCATCTTTGGGTGTAGTAGGCTTTCCTCTACCACCCTGACTTCCCTTTCCAGGGAAATTTCCTCTCTTCTTGGCAGACTGTTTCCTCAGGAGTTTCTCCTCTGCTTTCAAGGCCATCTGATAGGCCTCTTCAACTGTCTTAGGAGACATAATACCAATCTCATCTTGGATCTCTAGCTTGAAACCATTCACATATCTGGCAGTCTTTTCTGGTGTGTCCTGAAATTTCCTAGCTCTTATGCTTACTCTGTAGAATTCCTTTGTGTATTCTTTTACTATCAACAACCTCTGTCTCAGGTTCTTCATTTGCCTATACAATGTCAGCTGATAATCACTAGGAAAGAATTTACCTTTTAATTTAGCCATCATTCCAGTCCAAATTTTGATAAGTTTCTTGCCAACTCCCCTCCTTTCTACCTGCACTCCATCCCACCAAAGTGCAGCATGTCCCTTCAGCTTTGTCACCGCAAACCTGACCTTTTTATCTTCGCTTATTTCTTCATAATCGAAGCACTTGTTCATTTCATTTATCCAGTCCACCAGCTCCTCTGGATTCAGTCCCCCTATATAACTCGACACTTCAATCATGGGCTTAACTGCAGACCCCAGAACAGTTCTAAGGAGCCTCATGTCAGGAGGAATTTCAACATTTTCTTCCGCTTATTCTGTTTCAGGTTCACTAATGTCTTCAGGATCTCTAGGCTGTCTTCACTCCATGGCATCCATTCTAGCCTCGACCCTCTGTAGCATCCCCAACACCTCTGCGTTGGCAATAGGTCTCCTTCTACCAGCACCTCTGCCAACTCGGATTGCCATGTCAGCTCCTGCAAAAACAACTTGAAAACAACAGCTCTGATACCACAAATGACGACAACAAAACTGAAATTCGCCCCTAAGGAGAGATGGTCAACTGTAATCGTGGCTCTGTTAGCATTCCCACAATTAGCTTATTTCACCTGCACGTGGTCTTCTTACTTTCTTGAGAATTTTATTTATCAATTTCAGAGAAAATTGATAAATAAATATATTCAGCAACTTTAGAAAAATCCAACTATATTAGCCCTTATAACTGCATGATAATTCCAATATAAAACAGGCACCAACTCGGATTAACTATATGGTAGAGTTAAATATGTTCTGAACTTTTATTTTACCACCGAACCTTAGAACTAAGGTTACAACCCTTCACACTTAATATGTTTCGGGCCCCACCTCCATGACCAATAGCCCAATCAAATGAATGCATGTACCTTAGATTATCGTTCGATCATCTCCTGACCACAGCCACCACCCGATGGCATCCCTCCAGATCGACGGTGTCTAGCGATATCACTCGGCTTCCTTGTACGAAATTTAATGTGTAATGGCGTGAGGGAAAAGCAGTTTTGGTCTCCCGTCTTGGGCCACATGTCGAAGGCTCTATGGAATCGCTCACGATTGGAGAAAACCACTTGCTCCAGAAAAGCGGTGCGATATGGGCAACCCGGGTTTGCTAATCCACATGTGGTTTTGTGTACAGTGATTAACCAAGGTTCACGTCGAGGGTTGTGTTATCCTTTGTATGTCTTAACTCGGGTTCACAAATCGGGTTTATTTCAATAAATTTGCTCCGATAATTCGGAGGGTAATTTCATAGTAATACAGACATAGGATTGCGTTGGAATTTAATTCGCAGAGTTTATCCAAACCATTCATGGGAATCAATAGACAGAGAAATGCGGAATTATACAACCACCATATTCAACGATTCCACACAGAACTAGTGTACAATCGCCTCACAATTAAATAATTTCTTCACGGGTAAGGTTTCGAGACAATTAGATGGCCAATGAGCATTGAAATCATTTAACTGGAAACAATTGTTAACACACAGTGTTTCTATTACAGAAATCTCTCTTTTTTCCTCTTCTCCTCTTTTTTCTATACATCCGAGGAATACAAATTATATACATTACAATGCGTCCCTTTGGTTCCTCTGTGAGGACCGTTTTAGAAAATCAAAATCCTAATTACAATAATTCAACTAACTGAAACATGACAGATGGACTAACTGAACTATTCGACTTCTACAACTCTGACTAATCTAAATGATACAGTAAGCTGAGGTATTGACACCTAGCTGTTACAATTTTGATGATTTTGAAACCTCCTAGCCACAACATGTGGACAAAACCTCCTACATTGCTGGCTAGTGTCTAATGCCCCTGCATCAATATACCTTTCTTGTCCTTAGGGTCGACAGGGTCCTTAATAGAACCAAGAGAATTTATAATGGTACAAAGATGTTTGAATGAGGAGGAGACATTATTTATCCTAAGGATATGGGAAATCTTGTCTCTGGTCACTTGGATGAATGGGAGGATAACCTTACAAATAGGTTCCACACGATCAATTTTTCCACTTAACCCTTTATATGCTTTTTGGAAGAATTTTAGGCCCTGGGCTCTACTATACCCATTATTTTCAAATACATCAAGAACATGGGAATTCTGTGACTCTAGTTGGTTATCATGAGAGATTCTTAGAGCCTGAGTAGAAAGAGTGCAAAGAACACCAAATTTCTCGGCAGGAAAATGATGGGAACCAGCATGAAGAAATTGTTCCATGAGAGTTTCCTTATGAAACACTTAGTGAGAAATGGAAGCATCATCCCTTCTAGAGAGGAGTATATCTAGGAAAGGAAGGCAACCATATACCTCCACTTTTATCGTAAAGTTGATGGAATCGGACTGGAAATTTAGGTGGCACAGAAACAAATCTAATTTCTTACGAAGGCACAATCGTTCGCACACTTCGGCTCTAGTAGAACACGAGGAAAAATCTTGTCATCGTGTCTGTACTGACGACTCTAGGGTCATTGCTAAGGTTGATAATTGCCACCATATGAAATTTAGAGAGACTATTGAGATCGAGAGGCACACAAGAAATCTCAACAGAGATGATGGTTCAAAATTAAGTAAGAGCTAGACTCCATCTCCCTCGACATGATTCTCTCCCATCTCAATTGGATTATTATTGTGTTTTGGCTCGAAGTTTTCTTCCAGTGTCTTTTTTTACTTTTAGATTTCTATTTCTTATTTTATTATTATTTTTTAATCATCCCCTAGCCTTTCGTTGTTTTTATTTTAATTTTATCATTTCTTCCTTTTTATTATATCCTTCTTACCCTTATTTTTTAGTTAAATTATTTATTTTTCAAATAACCAAAATATTTAATATTCTTAAAATATATGTTATTGATAGTGACATAATATTTTTATTATAATTTATAAATAAAATTTGAAAATTCTTTAATATTAATTAATGAAATGAAATTAATTAATTTGATTTTAATAACTAAATAAATAATTACCTAATTATCTAATGGCTATTTTCGTGCAATGATGCATCCTTACTATTTATTCATGAAGATCACTTAACCTCTTCACCTTGTCCCGAGGATGAACCACATTAATTGGTTTGAAATGTCTCGTAATGATGTGATTGTTCAAAAGACATTTATCTAAATTATTATATAATTATTAATCATTATTATATAATTATTAAAAATTATTACTTATTATGTAATAGTTAAGTAATAATAATTGTTAATAATCCATTATTATTTATTATTATTAATAAATTTGATTTATATATATCTATTATTAATATTAACAAATGATATGAATTATATATATATATATATATATATAATAATTAATTAATTATTATAATTATTAATTATTAAAATTAAATTAAATTAAATTAAATGTTAATAATAATTAATAATTATTATTATAAAATAATTAAATAATAATAATAATAATATATTTATTAATACCAATATTATTATTAAGTATGCTTATTGGCTTTCTTCAACCTCTTTAACTAATGTTGTTGTGTATGTGATTGATATATGTTTATCTCTTATTATCAGCCACATTTATTAGTGTGGTTATGCTAGTCATTAACAAAGATAAATGATTATTATTAGTACTATTATTATATTATATTAATTTTGTTATATATATATATATTATTATTTATATAATTAATAACAAGTACCAATAATCAATTTCTAATAGTCACATTAACACTATACATCTAATTGTTAATGAATATATATTGATTATATATTAACCACGGATGTTACTGTATACTTTAAAAATAATATTTTCCAAATATATTACATGTTATCTAATATCTCTTAGTAAACAAACAAGAGAACTCTAATAAATACTAATATGAGGAAACAATTTCTATGCATCCATTATTATAAGGTTAACACATGGTCATGATCAACGGACTTCAACTAAAGTATTGAATCTAGGAAATCGGTTGGAAGAGACAATTTTTGACATGCTCCTTGATTTCCATAATATCTGGAAGTGTCAAACCATCTCCATCCATGCAAAACAACTGCGATAATCTTGCCGATTCAAAAACTAGTCTCCTGCAACTCTCTGGTACTACATCTTTGTTTTTCACAAACTCCTCGTTCAACTCATCAAGGGCGTTATCCATGAAATTGTACACATGTTTGAGAGCTTCTTCTTCACAAATTTCAGGATGGTCTTTCATGTAACACTGTATAGAAGAAGCCAACTCGCCTTGACCTCTCTCAACCTGTGTTTATATTTACGAGCCATTTAAACATGAGAAGCAATTAAAGCCTGGTGTAAATATTAAACAACCATGCACTTAAGTTAGTTAATGATTGATTGGTACATTACTAGTTAGTTAATGATTGATTGGTTAATTACTTTTTCATCTTTTCCATAGTATATAAGTTATTTTCATCTAACTAATGCTTCTTAATATTGTCTATTGAATATACACTATTCTCATTACACTAACAAGATAGGAAAACAAGAAGCCAACTATGAGGTTACCACATGGTGTTTAATATGGCATAGATGTTGGAAATACTAAATACCTGGTAAGTTTTGGTGTCGTTGATGAGACGTGATGTCAAGCTCACGAGGTATAGAAATCTGGATTCTTGACCAATTTTGGAGAGTACATCATGTGTAATGATCTCCCCAGTGAAAAGAGCACTTATGAGAACCATTGTTCCCAGCCCTATTGAAACCCTCGCGTTCTCTAGGTATTCATCATAGGACGGCACATATCTACATGCACACCATTCTGCTTCTTTGGTAAAAGCTGTTAGTTGGACTTCCCACTGCCATATACCATATGAGTGAATCATGAATCTATAATTAGTTTATACCATGCTGAATCATAAATCTATAATCAATATTCAGCTACATAAAATTATGAGAGACTTAATACATACAATTTTTTGAATGTAGCCTAGCACGTTAAGCCTCTGCCTCTTGCGTCCTTCTTCAACTATTTCATTAAAAGTATCGTAAAAACCCTTGAAACATATTCTCATGTCATGTGGCATTTGATCTATGAGTGATAGATCCCATCTAAAAACAAAACCAATATATAAATTAGTGGTCACCATAATAATAAAATGGAGTGTAAATTGAATTTACATATTTTACCTTAATAAGTTTAATCATAAAGTACTTATGGTTTTTTTTAATTGCAAATTTCATATTTAGAGAATTTGATTGACATGACTTAATTCTGGTAGGTTATTTTAAGAAATATGTTAAAATGTATCATCGAAAGCTGTTTTTTCAATAAAGTATAAAGATCTTTATAGATTTTAATAATAAAAATACTCAGAAATTCCGATGAAAAAAATATAGTATCCTCATAAAAAAAATATAAAATATCTATTTCTTTATGGATTTTAATAATTGAAATCGAAAATGGTAGAGTATGTAAAACTTGACCGACGATAAAAGCCGATTCTTAAAAGATCTTGAAATCTGATGGCCCAATTGACCTCTCCCGTGACTCTCGTTAAATTCAGCACTAAAAAAGTACCTTGATTTTGGTAAAAAAAAAAGGGTTGAAATAAACGAAATATTTACCTTTTCACAGATTCTGTAAACAGCTTGAGATTGTCTAAAGTTCCATACGCGTCATAAAGATCATCTAATATGACGGTGAAAATAGAAGTTTTTGCGTAAACGGCTCTGCAGGTAGCGAATTCTGGCTCAAACAGAAAAGACGCTACTGAGAAATATATTTCAGACACACGTTCCCGAGTAAACCCAAGCTCTGAGAAACCCGATGAATTCCACCACCTTTGAACGATGCAAAAATATATTGTTAGCTGTGACTCAAGGAAGATACACTTAATACCAATGAATGAAATGGAAATGTGCACTAAGTGGCACCTCCGAATCTCTTGAAGCTCTTGTCTGTGTAAAGCTTGCACACGATTGAAGTCCAATTTTGCTAATTCCAAATATTTTTCGTTGGAAATGTTTGGCATCCTGGTAGAGAAAGGGAATTACAGAGGGAAGTAAATATTAATGGCGGTTTTATAGAGATAAAAACTATTTTAAGACATTGCTGTTGTTTAATAATTTATTTCCTACAGTTTATTGTTACAGAAAGCAGTTGAAACAGTATATTTATTTTTCCATAATACTAGTTGGAAAAGCTGAAATACTCAAAGTTAAAATTACACAGAGGTTTTATCAATCTCACATAAACAAAATTTTCCCGACCCAGACATCATTTGGTCCATAATTTTCAACGTAGCTTCTAGCCTCCAGCCTGGGCATACTTCTATGCCAGGGATATTTGAGTGCATATTCCACCTGTTGAAAAAATTATCAAACACCAAACACCGATGAAAGTTTGAATATATTATATTGTGTATATAATATATTCATTTTAAGAGACCATTTGTCAAAGGATATGTCAAAGGATATATATATATATATATATATATAATCTGCAACGATCACGATAGCAGTACTGATAACCTTAACAGCCACAAATGTTATGTACCTCTCTTCGAATAATCATTTTAAGAGCCCGTTTGTCAAAGGATATATATATATATATATATATGTATGATAGCAAGACTGCTAACTAAAAGGGCCGGTAATATTATGTACCTCTGCGCGAAGGTTCTTTTTAAGAGCCCATTTGTCAAAGGCACCCACATCCTGACCCAGAGCATGCTTCAGATACCTTTCCGTACAGAGTTTTGCTTCGCGCATGATCGTTTCTCCCGGAAATGCAACATGTGAACAACGATTGACATTTAACATGTCTGTAACTCCTCTCTGTGTTTCACCCAAGAAGCAAAAGAACTCTCCATTCTCATCTCTAAAAATTTTTAAAACATCTGCCAAAAATGTTGGTTGCAGAGTTCAACAATTTGAATGAATGAATTAAAAAACATGACCATTGTCAAAATTCCCAACACCAACACCAACATTTTACCTGAGGATACATTGTATCCATGCAGTCTCAAGATTCGAAGGCCCATGGCTGTATCATCGATATCAGGAATAAGAGTCTCTCTCGCCCATCCAATGCCTCTTTCCTCCCAGTGGCTGCACAACAATTACCAGGTATTTATAATGAGTTGATCAAGACCTAATAATACCTGTAAACATAATCCAAAGACATAATACCTGTAAACATAATCCAACGCGCCCTTGATCTCCTCTTTGAAATGGCGATCGATCCCTAGCCTCTCAACAGTATCAACAGCCCACAAGCGTTCAAATAGATCAAGGGGATAGTGACAAGTCACTGTAATAACAAATAACGTCAACTAAATTTTAATGATGCAGTGATTCATCCTAAAAACATCTATTCATCGTATAGCATTTTTCACAAAGCATATAAAAAGAAACCATGATGGTGATACCATGGTTGCCAAATTTCTTCAAGACGAAATTCAAGAATTCCAAGCATTTTTGGTTGCCAGTACTCATGAACACAGCAGCTGTAGATGCCGGCGAGCTGAGAAATGATCCATCCTTGGATTGAAATTTCATTATTTTCTCCCACTCTACTATTTCTTGCAAGCCCTCCAAAGAATACAGTAACGTTGTTGGAAAGGCATAGAGAAGATTGGTAGGAAGCCTAATCCAAACACCACGTCCAAGGTAAAAGGTAAAGTTAATCAGTTATCACTTTAAGAGATGGCTAATTTATCAATGACAGAGGAGAATGGAAAAAATATCAGATTCTAACCTTTGAAGCTTAGCCTCCCGCTTTTCAATGATTTGGTTGATGAAAGGCAATTCATAAGGCAGATCCAAACCTAAGTCTTTAGCTTCTTTTAGCATTGCAGGAAATACTAATTCAAATCCACTTGGCCTATGGTTATCAGCCTCCTCCTCTATTTTTCCAGCTTGTGCCTTGAAAAATTCAATCCCTGAAATATTCACAGGTTAAAAAATATTCACAGGAGATAATATGCCATAATCTTGTCACTTTAGGAAGACATGGCATGGCAAGGGCAATGCGGATATCAACATATTTCTACTTCAATCCTTCAAACAGAGTGTGTATATAACGGCCTTGATCGATGTACAGACCTTTTTGCACTTGTGCGTCTGCAGTCCGCCATATAGTAAGAGTAATAATACATGCAAGAGTAGCTAGTATTCTGTCATATGCAAGGAAGTAGAATTCTTCACCCCAAGAGCCATCTTTCAACTGATTTTGAAGAATCCAATCAAGTGTTTCAGGAAACTGAGGCTTCTCAGAGCCATCAACTGCTGGAATCCTTGCTACCCAAGCAGTGTCATACGCAGAGGGATTAGTTTCCCCATTGCCCATAGATCTAAACATATCCTTAATCTCAGATATTAATGTCTCGATACGCTTCTCGTCTGATGGTGTAACCTATAATTATTTCACGTCGTCAATAATAACAATGGACGAAGAGCTCGTACAGTGGTGGGCATTCATTCAATCGACAGGCACTAAGATTACTAACCTTGTAAGATGGCATTAGAGATTCGATAACATCGTCCTTCCAAAAACCTGGAGGAAAATCTCGTTTCACCCCTGTAGTATCTGAAAATGGATCCGAAGTTATCAAACAAAAACAATCAGGGAAGAACGAGAGTATAAGCATTTAAAACAATCAGGGAAGGGCGAGATTATAAGCATTTAAATTGAGAAATTATTTCCAGCTCCATCATATAGGTATTTAGTTGTAGAATTTTGGAATTTAACATATCTCTTTTCTTAAATATGAATCACACTTCTTGGTTCTAAACATAGATAACAAAATACCTCTTTCTTAAAGATAAATCATACATAACAAAATAGATCCGAAATCATCAATAATAAAATAACTAAATAATGAATCGATAACAAAATACTTATACCTAAAGTAATTTATCAACATAAATCAAATCGCAGTCTTATTAAAAATTAAATTATTTTCTACAAAATGCTATAGCAAATTTTTCAGTAGACTGGTAAGGGAGGCTCATGTACCTTTCCGAACACAAGCAACAATCTTGCTTGAACCTGCATATCAAGAAACATTAATCGGTTGAGCTGAAATTAATGTGATATAAATGGTAACCATAATAGTTCCCGAAACATCAAAGGAACTATGTCTGGAAATTAAACACAATAGAAATTATATACTCACCTTTAGTACCCCATCGTCGGTACAAGTTTCTCCGTCTGCCAGCACTGGTTCCTCCATTAAGCGAGCTGTGGAAATGTGGAATGCGTTGGGATGACAACAAAGACGAAGGCAGGGCCATCTTCCTAAATGCAGAGATATTGAACTCAATCAGATGATTTGTCACCTCATAATAATTTCTTATAAATAGTAAATTCGGCCTACATACAATCACACTTACATAAATAGTATTCGGCCTACATACATACATAGTATTCGGCCTACATAGATTCCTCTAATTTGTCGTGTCTAGAGATCCTTAAATTTGTCATTTATTGAAGCAACTTTTGAGAATTTGTTCACACCATACATAAATGCGCAGCGGTTGATTCCTTTGTACGGCTAAATTTGAAGCAACTTTGGAGTATTTGTGACACTACATTTTTGAAATCTTTTGTCTTAAAAAGTCACTTTTTATTTTAGTTATTTTATATTAATACAAAACCCATTTAAGATAGATAGCAATTAACACAAAATCATTAGCATTCGGAAGTTTGCATTGAAATATCCATAAGTGGATAGTGGAGAAAATTATATTTTTTATTTTTGAAAATAGATATTCAAACCACATGAAATTTAATCATGTCATATTTATTTATTTTATATTATATTTTTCTTTTTTCATTAAACCACATTCTAAAAATTTAATAAATAAATACATAAAAAAATATTATTTTTTGGTTGGCAACTCAAGGGGATTTGAACTTTGAATCTCGTGTTATAACCATAGGTGCTCCAACACTAATATTCTTCGGCATATTATGTTTTTTCCTGCTAACCGCTCCAAATACAACCTCTAAGAACTAGTAGGGTCCAAGGAAAAGAGCTACAAGTTCCCCAAATCCGATCTACATTTCATGGACAATCACATTTCCCCCAAATGTCCTCCAGTACATATTTTCCTTGGTGTATTGGAGTTTGAAAAATACATAGGATGCCACAAGTAATCCTAATCATAAGACTCAACTTTCCTAATGACTAGGAGGCCTTAAAAATGAAAATAAAAAACATCTTAACTTATGCCTAAAATTACTAAAATTTCCTATCCCAAATATGAAATTGGAAATTCTACAAAATTATAGGGCAACAAGGAAACCAACTTCCTCTTCTCAAAATATCTAAGACCTTATGGAGGACAAATACAAATTTTGAAATAAATTTTTGAAATTATGCTCTTGCATCAATAGCTACCAATGTATCCTTGTAGGCCACCCCCTTTAACAATAGTAATACCAATGTCCTTTACCAGCTAGAAGGAAATCCTTACATAATTCTCTCTTAGATCCCCTTAACCCATTGCAATGATTGTCTTCGATGCCTACCTAGTTGCAAGCACATTAAGAAGCAATGTAGCATATTGCTGGTTGAGGATTTCGATAAGTATGTGATTTTGTTGACATCTTGTGACTGTCCCATGTGTGAATATATAAAATCTTGGATGCATGTCGCCCTGACACTATAATATGACTTAGTACTGCCTATCATACCATGTCACTCCCTCGTCGAGACACCTAGAACTCGCTAACACTCCCTGTCACACACTCTTATTCATTCATTTATTAATTTTGACCTAGTGCACCTGTGTTATGCTTTCCTGGCACTCCCTAACACTCCTTAGCACACATTGGCAAACCCTGGCACTTGGAAAAACTTTGTATGCTTCCCTAGCACTTTAACATGCCTTGGCACTTCCTAGAATATCGTGTCACTCCCTTCTTAGCACACCTGGAATTGGCTTATACTTCATTTCCATGCATTTGAAACAAGTTCCCCCTTGTGTTTCCCTGACACTTGGCCCTCACACTCCCTAGCATGTGTTCATGCCACACCTTGGTACCTACCACATCTTGGCGTGCCTATCATGCCTTCAAACTGCCTAACATGTCTTAGTACTTCTAGGAATTCCCTAACACACCGTGGTATTCCTTAGCTTTCATGTCGTCATAGATAACCTTACTTTTATTGTGACTTGGGAACCCAACCAAGTCATTGGAAAATCAATGTTGTGCCCAACCCAAAGTTTCCCTTTGTTTGAAACTACTTTGTCCAACCCTTTATGTAACCATAGGCTTACCTCCTACAAGTCTTATTCTAACCTTCCACTAACACACTTTATCGTTGAGACACTTGGAATTCCTTGACACTGGGTGGTGTCGTGATCCTGGGTTACACTTTTGTGAGAATTACGGGTTGAAATTTTTTTTCGGAACTAGTTCGGCCGAACATTTTATCGAGTTCGGCCGAACTATGAAATAGTTCGGCCGAACTTGTTTTTAACGTTTGACCAAACTCGTGATTCCGTTTAGCCTGACGACCCACTGACGGCGCGGGCAAATAGAATTTTTGCCGGAGATTGGAAAACCGGCAACTAAAGTTCGGCCGAACTTATATAAAAGTTCAGCCGAACATGGAGTTCGACCGAACTTTTACATTTAAAATAGTTCGGCCGAACTATTTTCTATAAATAAATCGCCCGTGAAGTTATGTGGTTTATTGTTCCCGCGTTTTCTCTGTCGCTGTTTCTCCATCGCTGGTGCTGTCGCTGTTTCTCGTCGCCGCGTTGGTGCTGTCGCTGTTTGTCATCGCCGCCACGGTCGTCCTCGTCGCCGCGCTGGTCATCGGGTATTACGAATTCTCCTCGTCGTCCTCGTCGCCGCGCTGGTCATCGGGTATTATGAATTCTCCTCGTCGTCCTTTACTGATATGTATGTTCAGTTTTTAATGTAAATGATTTGATAATTTTTTTACTGATTTGTTAATTAAAAATTTGTTAGTATATGTTATATTTTAGTTCAGAAAAATTAAAAAATATATTTTGTTTCACATTGGACATTGAGATAATCCCCTGTTTTCATTTATGTTTTTCATAGGCTTCAAAGATTAACTTGACATTTAAAAATGAAAATGCACTGAAAATTTATCTTTTCACAGAGAAAAAAAACAACATATTTTGCATTAATAAATGAAGTCGTTACATCATATAAGTTGCTCTATATCGAACCCAGAAATAGAGCTGCAATAGCCACTAAACAGGCCCTGAAAATTTAGCTTGTTTTGACAATTGTAGGGATATTGTGGCTTATTAAAACTTTCCTTGTAGTTTTCTTTATAAAAATTTGCTTATTCCTCGGAGCCAAAATTACAATAGATTTTGATGGGCAGTAACGTTGCTTCAGATTTGGGCTAAAATGGCTTATGCACGCTCTTCTATCACTGAATTAGACAGCTCAACAAAACTTCCCTTCAGTTAAAACTGAATTTCAACACAATAGCTTCAAATTTCAACACAATAGCTTCAAGATTAATTAGAAATTTCAACAAAACTTCCCTTCAGTTAAAACTGAATTTCAACACAATGTTTACTGATAAAGATCTGATTCAACCATAACTACTATTTCCTCTCAAAGGGGGCTGGTCTTTGAACTTTATTTGTGCTTTTTGGGTGGAACTGATCATCAGGGTGTCTGATGTCTTTTTCTATATCATCCTACCCTCGAGTTATATGCATCATTCCTGTATTCTGCTTTTGACTTTACAGATTTCCTCATATCCCATATGAGGCTCATACTGTATATTTCTGTTGATTCTGTATCTTTTTGATATGGGGTTTTTTACCACAATTGGCCAGGGCTGAGTCTTCCTTTTATCCTGTTTGGATAAACATGGGCTCTCCCTCTGTGGGTGGACATATGCAATCGGTATATAGACTGTTTTCCCCTTTTAATATACTGAAAACAGTGTTTTTTTTCTCTTGAAAAAAAAATCTTGTAATATTATGTTTTTATTCACATTTATTGTTTCCACATTGCTATTAAATTAACCTTTTAATACTCTTCTTAATTGTGGACATGTGTTGGTATATTATGGTTTTAGGAGGAAGTTTTCCTGGCCAGTTATGCCATCAAACTGAAAACACATCTTGGTATATTATGCCATCAAACTGAAAACACATCATTTTTCTCCATCAAAGAAAAAAAAACACATGTCTTGGTATATTATGCCATCAAACTGAAAACACATCATTTTTCTCCTTCAAAGAAAAAAAAATTCACATCACGTGAATATGTCCATGTACTCTTACATATTGGTGTACAAAACCATCAACCAAACACAAGTTGAAAAAACATGCCTCTTCAAACAACTGACTCTCAAGTCAAATAATTGAGCTCATGTACTTTCAACATCTTGCTACATGCAACATGCACCATACTTTGAATTTTCAAAGAAATTAATGAAACATCAAAATACATGCTAGGCCTTAATTGGATAAGAAATCTAACCATTTGTCAACAAACCATTTCAATGGCGCTTCTTTTTCTTTCAACTATGTTGAATTTAGTTTTTAGTTATATTTTATATTTTGGAGAAAATAACTATTTATTTCATGTGTATTAGATTAGTGATTTCATGTGTTAGGGTTGTGGATTCAGGAATTGAAACAACACCATTATATTTCAAATTTAAAAATGATGGTTTGAGTCCTAGGTAGCTTAGAATCCTACTTGTTTTCAAAATAAGGATGCACTCCCATTTGATTCTCACGGATAGGTTGTAATCGTGAGGCTCTCACTCAAGAGTGGACCTTCGCAAAATCTTGTGACGTCTTGTCACAAACAAAACCATCAAATTGAAAACACATCATTTTTCTCCTTCAAAGAAAAAAAAAATTCACATCATGTGAATATGTCCATGTACTCTTACATATTGGTGTACAAAACCATCAACCAAACACAAGTTGACAAAACATGCCTCTTCAAACAACTCACTCTCAAGTCAAATAATAGAGCTCATGTACTTTCAACATCTTGCTTCATGCAACATGCACCATACTTTGAATTTGCAAAGAAATTAATGAAACATCAAAATACATGCTATGCCTTAATTGGATAAGAAATCTAACCATTTGTCAGCAAACCATTTCAATGGCGCTTCTTTTTCTTTCAACTATGTTGAATTTAGTTTTTAGTTATATTTTTAATTTTGGAGAAAATAACTATTTATTTCATGTGTAATTACATTAGTGATTTCATGTGTCAAGGTTGTGGATTCAGGCATTGAAACAACACCATTATATTTCAAATTTAAAAATGATGGTTTGAGTCCTCGGTAGCTTAGAATCCTACTTGTTTTCAAAATAAGGATGCACTCCCATTTGATTCTCATGGATAGGTTGTAATCATGAGGCTCTCGCTCAAGAGTGGACCTTCACAAAATCTTGTGACGTCTTGTCACAAACAAAACCATCAAAATGAAAACACATCATTTTTCTCCTTCAAAGAAAAAAAAAATTCACATCATGTGAATATGTCCATGTACTCTTACATATTGGTGTACAAAACCATCAACCAAACACAGATTGACAAAACATGCCTCTTCAAACAACTGACTCTTAAGTCAAATAATAGAGCTCATGTACTTTCAACATCTTGCTTCATGCAACATGCACCATACTTTGAATTTGCAAAGAAATTAATGAAACATAAAAATACATGCTAGGCCTTAATTGGATAAGAAATCTAACCATTTGTCAGCAAACCATTTCAATGGCACTTCTTTTTCTTTCAACTATGTTGAATTTAGTTTTTAGTTATATTTTTAATTTTGGAGAAAATAACTATTTATTTCATGTGTAATTAGATTAGTGATTTCATGTGTCAGGGTTGTGGATTCAGGCATTGAAACAACACCATTATATTTCAAATTTAAAAATGATGGTTTGAGTCCTAGGTAGCTTAGAATCCTACTTGTTTTCAAAATAAGGATACACTCCCATTTGATTCTCATGGATAGGTTGTAATCATGAGGCTCTCGCTCAAGAGTGGACCTTCACAAAATCTTGTGACGTCTTGTCACAAACAAAACCATCAAAATGAAAACACATCATTTTTCTCCTTCAAAGAAAAAAAAAATTCACATCATGTGAATATGTCCATGTACTCTTACATATTGGTGTACAAAACCATCAACCAAACACAAGTTGACAAAACATGCCTCTTCAAACAACTGACTCTCAAGTCAAACAATAGAGCTCATGTACTTTCAACATCTTGCTTCATGCAACATGCACCATACTTTGAATTTGAAAAGAAATTAATGAAACATCAAAATACATGCTAGGCCTTAATTGGATAAGAAATCTAACCATTTGTCAGCAAACCATTTCAATGGCGCTTCTTTTTCTTTCAACTATGTTGAATTTATTTTTTAGTTATATTTTTAATTTTGGAGAAAATAACTATTTATTTCATGTGTAACTGGATTAGTGATTTCATGTGTTAGGGTTGTGGATTCAGGCATTGAAACAACACCGTTATATTTCAAATTTAAAAATGATGGTTTGAGTCCTAGGTAGCTTAGAATCCTACTTGTTTTCAAAATAAGGATGCAATCCCATTTGATTCTCATGGATAGGTTGTAATCATGAGGCTCTCGCTCAAGAGTGGACCTTCGCAAAATCTTGTGACGTCTTGTCACAAACAAAACCATCAAACTAAAAACACATCATTTTTCTCCTTCAAAGAAAAAAAAATTCACATCATGTGAATATCTCCATGTACTCTTACATATTGGTGTACAAAACCATCAACCAAACACAAATTGACAAAACATGCCTCTTCAAACAACCGAATCTCAAGTCAAATAATAGAGCTTCATGTACTTTCAACATCTTGCTTCATGCAACATGCACCATACTTTGAATTTGCAAAGAAATTCATGAAACATCAAAATACATGCTAGGCCTTAATTGGATAAGAAATCTTTAACCATTTGTCAGCAAACCATTTCAATGGCGCTTCTTTTTCTTTCAACTATGTTGAATTTAGTTTTTAGTTATATTTTTAATGTTGGAGAAAATAACTATTTATTTCATGTGTAATTAGATTAGTGATTTCATGTGTTAGGGTTGTGGATTCAGGGATTGAAACAACACCATTATATTTCAAATTTAAAAATGATGGTTTGAGTCCTAGGTAGCTTAGAATCCTACTTGTTTTCAAAATAAGGATGCACTCCCATTTGATTCTCACGGATAGGTTGTAATCATGAGGCTCTCGCTAAAGAGTGGACCTTCGCAAAATCTTGTGACATCTTGTCACAAACAAACCATCAAACTTAAAACACATCATTTTTCTCCTTCAAAGAAAAAAAAAATTCACATCATGTGAATATGTCCATGTACTCCTACATATTGGTGTACAAAACCATCAACCAAACACAAATTGACAAAACATGCCTTCTCAAACAACTGACTCTTAAGTCAAATAATAGAGCTCATGTACTTTCAACATCTTGCTTCATGCAACATGCACCATACTTTGAATTTGCAAAGAAATTCATGAAACATCAAAATACATGCTAGGCCTTAATTGGATAAGAAATCTAACCATTTGTCAGCAAACCATTTCAATGGCGCTTTTTTTTCTTTCAACTATGTTGAATTTAGTTTTTAGTTATATTTTTAATTTTGGAGAAAATAACTATTTATTTCATGTGTAATTAGATTAGTGATTTCATGTGTTAGGGTTGTGGATTCAGGCATTGAAACAACACCATTATATTTCAAATTTAAAAATGATGGTTTGAGTCCTAGGTAGGTTAGAATCCTACTTGTTTTCAAAATAAGGATGCACTCCCATTTGATTCTCACGGATAGGTTGTAATCATGAGGCTCTCGCTAAAGAGTGGACCTTTGCAAAATCTTGTGACGTCTTGTCACAAACAAAACCATCAAACTGAAAACACATCATTTTTCTCCTTCAAAGAAAAAACAAATTCACATCATGTGAATATGTCCATGTACTCTTACATATTGGTGTACAAAACCATCAACCAAACACAAGTTGACAAAACATGCCTCTTCAAACAAATGACTCTCAATTCAAATAATAGAGCTCATGTACTTTCAACATCTTGCTTCATGCAACATGCACCATACTTTGAATTTGCAAAGAAATTAATGAAACATCAAAATACATGTTAGGCCTTAATTGGATAAGAAATCTAACCATTTGTCAGCAAACCATTTCAATGGCACTTCTTTTTCTTTCAACTATGTTGAATTTAGTTTTTAGTTATATTTTTAATTTTGGAGAAAATAACTATTTATTTCATGTGTAATTAGATTAGTGATTTCATGTGTTAGGGTTGTGGATTCATGCATTGAAACAACACCATTATATTTCAAATTTAAAAATGATGGTTTGAGTCCTAGGTAGCTTAGAATCCTACTTGTTTTCAAAATAAGGATGCACTCCTATTTGATTCTCACGGATAGGTTGTAATCATGAGGCTCTCGCTCAAGAGTGGACCTTCGCAAAATCTTGTGATGTCTTGTCACAAACAAAACCATCAAACTGAAAACACATCATTTTTCTTCTTCAAAGAAAAAAAAAATTCACATCATGTGAATATGTCCATGTACTCTTACATATTGGTGTACAAAACCATCAACCAAACACAAGTTGACAAAACATGCCTCTTCAAACAACTGACTCTCAAGTCAAATAATAGAGCTCATGTACAACATCTTGCTTCATGCAACATGCACCATACTTTGAATTTGCAAAGAAATTAATGAAACATCAAAATACATGCTAGGCCTTAATTGGATAAGAAATCTAACCATTTGTCAGCAAACCATTTCAATGGCGTTTCTTTTTCTTTCAACTATGTTGAATTTAGTTTTTAGTTATATTTTTAATTTTGCAGAAAATAACTATTTATTTCATGTGTAATTAGATTAGTGATTTCATGTGTTAGGGTTGTGGATTCAGGGGTTGAAACAACACCATTATATTTCAAATTTAAAAATGATGCTTTAAGTCCTAGGTAGGTTAGAATCCTACTTGTTTTCAAAATAAGGATGCACTCCCATTTGATTCTCACGGATAGGTTGTAATCATGAGGCTCTCGCTCAAGAGTGGACCTTCGCAAAATCTTGTGACATCTTGTCACAAACAAAACCATCAAACTGAGAACACATCATTTTTCTCCTTCAAAGAAAAAAAAATTCACATCATGTGAATATCTCCATGTACTCTTACATATTGGTGTACAAAACCATCAACCAAACATAAGTCGAGAAAACATGCCTCTTCAAACAACTGACTCTCAAGTCAAATAATAGAGCTCATGTACTTTCAACATCTTGCTTCATGCAACATGCACCATACTTTGAATTTGCAAAGAAATTCATGAAACATCAAAATACATGCTAGGCCTTAATTGGATAAGAAATCTTTAACCATTTGTCAGCAAACCATTTCAATGGCGCTTTTTTTTCTTTCAACTATGTTGAATTTAGTTTTTAGTTATATTTTTAATGTTGGAGAAAATAACTATTTATTTCATGTGTAATTAGATTAGTGATTTCATGTGTTAGGGTTGTGAATTCAGGCATTGAAACAACACCATTATATTTCAAATTTAAAAATGATGGTTTGAGTCCTAGGTAGCTTAGAATCCTACTTGTTTTCAAAATAAGGATGCACTCCCATTTGATTCTCACGAATAGGTTGTAATCATGAGGCTCTCGCTCAAGAGTGGACCTTCGCAAAATCTTGTGACGTCTTGTCACGAACAAAACCATCAAACTGAAAACACATCATTTTTCTCCTTCAAAGAAAAAAAAAATTCACATCATGTGAATATGTCCATGTACTCTTACATATTGGTGTACAAAACCATCAACCAAACACAAGTTGACAAAACATGCCTCTTCAAACAAATGACTCTCAAGTCAATTAATAGAGCTCATGTACTTTCAACATCTTGCTTCATGCAACATGCACCATACTTTGAATTTGCAAAGAAATTCATGAAACATCAAAATACATGTTAGGCCTTAATTGGATAAGAAATCTAACCATTTGTCAGCAAACCATTTCAATGGCGCTTCTTTTCTTTCAACTATGTTGAATTTAGTTTTTAGTTATATTTTTAATTTTGGAGAAAATAACTATTTATTTCATGTGTAATTAGATTAGTGATTTCATGTGTTAGGGTTGTGGATTCAGGCATTGAAACAACACCATTATATTTCAAATTTAAAAATGATGGTTTGAGTCCTAGGTAGCTTAGAATCCAACTTGTTTTCAAAATAAGGATGCACTCCCATTTGATTCTCACGGATAGGTTGTAATCATGAGGGTCTTGCTCAAGAGTGGACCTTCGCAAAATCTTGTGACGTCTTGTCACAAACAAAACCATCAAACTGAAAACACATCATTTTTCTCCTTCAAAGAAAAAATAAATTCACATCATGTGAATATGTCCATGTACTCTTACATATTGGTGTACAAAACCATCAACCAGACACAAGTTGACAAAACATGCCTCTTCAAACAACTGACTCTGAAGACAAATAATAGAGCTCATGTACTTTCAACATCTTTCTTCATGCAACATGCACCATACTTTGAATTTGCAAATAAATTAATGAAACATCAAAATACATGCTAGGCCTTAATTGGATAAGAAATCTAACCATTTTCCAGCAAACCATTTCAATGGCGCTTCTTTTTCTTTCAACTATGTTGAATTTAGTTTTTAGTTATATTTTTAATTTTGGAGAAAATAACTATTTATTTCATGTGTAATTAGATTAGTGATTTCATGTGTTAGGGTTGTGGATTCAGGCATTAAAACAACACCATTATATTTCAAATTTAAAAATGATGGTTTGAGTCCTAGGTAGCTTAGAATCCTACTTGTTTTCAAAATAAGGATGCACTCCCATTTGATTCTCACGGATAGGTTGTAATCATGAGGCTCTCGCTAAAGAGTGGACCTACGTAAAATCTTGTGACGTCTTGTCACAAGCAAAACCATCAAACTGAAAACACATCATTTTTCTCCTTCAAAGAAAAAAAAAATTCACATCATGTGAATATGTCCATGTACTCTTACATATTGGTGTACAAAACCATCAACCAAACACAAGTTGAAAAAACATGCCTCTTCAAACAACTCACTCTTAAGTCAAATAATAGAGCTCATGTACTTTCAACATCTTGCTTCATGCAACATGCACCATACTTTGAATTTGCAAAGAAATTCATGAAACATCAAAATACATGCTAGGCCTTAATTGGATAATAAATCTTACCATTTGTCAGAAAACCATTTCAATGGCGCTTCTTTTTCTTTCAACTATGTTGAATTTAGTTTTTAGTTATATTTTTAATTTTGGAGAAAATAACTATTTATTTCATGTGTAATTAGATTAGTGATTTCGTGTGTTAGGGTTGTGGATTCACGCATTGAAACAACACCATTATATTTCAAATTTAAAAATGATTGTTTGAGTCCTAGGTAGCTAAGAAGCCTACTTGTTTTCAAAATAAGGATGCACTCCCATTTGATTCTCACGGATAGGTTGTAATCATGAGGCTCTCGCTCAAGAGTGGACCTTCGCAAAATATTGTGACGTCTTGTCCATGTACTCTTACATATTGGTGTACAAAACCATCAACCAAACACAAGTTGACAAAACATGCCTTTTCAAACAACTGACTCTTAAGTCAAATAATAGAGCTCATGTACAAATTTCCATATTTGTTGCATTTAAGTGTGTCTAACGTAACTCTACTTTCAACATCTTGCTTCATGCAACATGCACCATACTTTGAATTTGCAAAGACCTGAATTCTCCACCCCCCATTAAAATGACCCTACAAGTTGATTCTTTCAATTTTTTCACTCTATAAGCATCAACGTACGATTATGCATGATGGAGAATCTCTAGCGCTTTCCCTTGTTAATATATTTAACAAGGGAAAGCGCTAGATATTCTCCATCATGCATAATCGTACGTTGGATGTGGTGATAATTGTCTCCATATTTTGGCTTTCTGACCCGCAAAACATAATTATTTTAGAAGGGAGGGAAGGAGGGATATTCTCCACCCCCCATTAAAATGACCCTACAAGTTGATTCTTTCAGTTTTTTCACTCTATAAGCATCAACGTACGATTATACATGATGGAGAATCTCTAGCACTTTCCCTTGTTAATATATTTAACAAGGGAAAGCGCTAGATATTCTCCATCATGCATAATCGTACGTTGGATTTGGTGATAATTGTCTCCATATTTTGGCTTTCTGACCCCGAAAAACATAATTATTTTATAAGGGAGGGAAGGAGGGATGATCACATTGACTTTCTTGATGACATGTCTATGAAGATTAACTACCTCAAGAACTATTTTTTTGCGTAGGGAAAGAGACACATTCCCATGTCTGAGCATGAAAACGTTCTTTGATATTGTTAATGCCTCTAGTGTTTACTTCTACAAGTTCTATAGGAAGAGTCTGTAAAGGGCCAGGTAGCCTCTGGATCTCATCTTTTATGAAAGGTGACATATCTAGTAAATGCCCCTGCAGTCAATCTCTGGAATGGATCTAAATAGAAGTTCTTCATTTTAATATCCGTAAAACACAACAACTTTAAGGTAAAGTATGTACATGTTCCATTCATCATGAACACAAACCTCACAAGCCTCCTTGGCTTTGGAGCATTTTCCATGTTTTCCATAACCAAGACCCAAATAATTAGGCCCTTGTTGAAGAACATTTGGCTCAACTATGCCTTGTACATGCTTGCCTTTAAAACCCTTTACTTTCATAGCACATTTTCATCAAAAATTTGGACCTTATTCCTCTAATGTCTCTAATGTCTCTCAAAAGCACGTACACATTCATTTTCAGAGGAAATTGAAGGTAGAAACCAATAGCTAATTCTTCTAACTAACCTTGACTAAAATGAGCTAAATTGTGCTTTGATACGAACTTGATTTAAATTGTCCACCCCACATTAGGCACCAATGATTATAACCTTTAATGGGCTAGCACTGGTTTGTAATCATCATCTCAAAATGACCTAGTAGATGAAAAATTACCATGTTTGTAATCATCGTTTCACACCATCTACATATGACCCTTCTACACATTATATATTGAATTTATGGTAGGTCATCCCTTCTATCTAGACCATGATTGATTGTGACATTAGGTGAATAAAGGAAATTTGATAAGGAAGGGATCACTATAAGTTTGTCCTCCTCCACCCACTCCATATTTAGTGATTGCATATTTTTTCTCTTCCAACATTTTATTTTGGAAATTCATTTTGGTAGTTAATTCTACTAATAGTCACAACACACCTGGAAGTCAAAGAAATTGTTATATACACTACTAAACTCAATTAACATTGTTTTTTATTGGACTTTACAATAACAAACAACGTAGAGTTCATTAATGTAGTAGTGTATATGATAATTATATGTATAGTGGTGTGGCTATCAATAAAATTAGCTGCTAATGAATTTCGAGAATAGAAAGTTGGAAGTGGAAAATTGAGAAATCACTAGCTATGGGGCGGATGGAGGAGGACAAACTAGAAACTATCTTCTACTTATAAATTGTATTTTATTCACTGTTGTCACAATCATTCATGGGATAGGTAGAGAGGATGACATTCCAAAAATTCATGCATATAATATGTAGAAGGGGTCATGTATGAGATGGTGTGAAGTGATGATGATTGACATGGTAAATTTTCATCTGCCAAGTCATTTTTAGATGATGATGAAAAACCAATATTAGCCATTTTAAGGTTATAATCATTAACAAGAAATATGGGGAAGGAAATTCAAATGTCTCATCATGGAAATTATAAAAATTGTAAGGATGGGGTTATAAGCGTTATGGAAATTCGAAGTGCCAAATTCTAAGGAACAAGCCATATTTGCTTCTCAAAAACTTTATTTGATATATTCTTAAAAAACCAAGTACAAATTGTAGTAATCCTAGAATCATGCTTTACATAAGGTAAAATTGGGGAACTCATGACTTGTACTATAGATAAAAAAACATTTACACTTACCAAAAAATATATGATAAAAATTGACAAACTACATTTAAGCTTAAGCTTAAGGGGATATAATCATTCTTGCCTTCCATATAGATAATGAAAATGATTGTTCTAAGTCTCATGTTTCTTCTCATGTTATTTTATAAACCTTGGTTGGAAAGAAAAATAGGAGGGCAGAAATGTAAGAAATATAGAACATACTGGATTTAACAGACCCAAACTGGATTTTACTCTGAGGTATTGATTTTTTGAAATCTATTTTGTGAATGTCGACCAATAGATATATATCAAGGAGGATGAAAGACGAAGATCAGCCGAATCCCATATGGAGGCTCAGGGATCGTAGGATGTTCACGGTATTTAAATATAATCTTAAATCTCCATACATGTGTGTACATATGGAATTGATTTTTTTATTAACTTTGTGAGTGAAATTATTTGTTAATAAGTTTCATATTTTAATTTTTAGAAGGTAAGAGGAGAAGGGTGTCTACTCCATCCATGGAGCGTGGCCAAGGTTCAGCACGGTCGAGAGTATGGTAGTGGCAGGAGTTCTTTCGGGAAGAAATTGATATTTATTCCCGAACCCGGCCAATCAGCAATTCTTCAGTTCTCTGTGGTCACTGTGGGTCTGGTTCTCAGCAGCGTCATTCTGGGGTTGGTTCTCAGCAGGGTCATGTTGGAGATGATGTTAACCAACAACATCAAGGGTGCCATCAATTTCAATATTTTTTCATTAAATTTGTACAACTTTTTTTACACGTGTTTTTTCTAATATACGAAATTTTATATATATTGATGCAGAGGCTGAAAATGTTCGAGCCAGTGGTCAAAAAAGACACAGGGAAGCATGCTACATTGAAGAAGAAGGCTGTCAACCCACCACAACTTATCCGGCTGAGATTACTGATATACCATGGGAAATGAACATGGCGGAATGCACCTTACAAAGGTGTCAAAGCCTTCATGCAAAATTGCAAAGAGATCTTGAGTCTTTGTCTCTACCTGCTGAGAGTAGACAAAGCCTAGAAATAGTTACACATTCATTGAGTGAAATGGTAAAAGTGTACAAAGATTTGGGGCCAACAACTGATTCGTTTGTAGAAGTGATGAGAAAGAGAAAAGAAACAGTGATAGGTCCCGATAAATGGCAGGACATAAAGCAAAGAGTTTCAAGAGATGATGCTAAGTCAATGTTTAATTACAAGGAAGGGATAAAAAGAAAAATGTTGAAGGTGCAGTATTTCAAGTACCCAGACAAAGCACAATATTTGTATAGTCGACATCTTGCGGCCTTTGGAAGGCTTCCATGGAACGATGAGGTTCCTCTTTATTTTGCACAAATGTT
This sequence comes from Pinus albicaulis, assembly GCA_034641835.2. NCBI lineage: Eukaryota > Viridiplantae > Streptophyta > Pinopsida > Pinales > Pinaceae > Pinus > Pinus albicaulis. The sequence goes on from CM076575.1 coordinate 1,411,485,745, forward strand.
TTATGCAGAATTTTTTTTTGGTATGAAACCCGACTATAATGACCTTCCTTCAGAATTTTTTGGCCCGGGGAGAGGTCGATTATATCAACGTAAGGGCGCTAAGCGAGATGTGGAGTTGCCTCGCCCTGAGCCGCCATTGGTGAGTCGACCGTCTCGAGTCGAAACCATGCGATCAGAGATGGATGCGACTTCTCAAATAAGTCGTGAAGCAAGAGATGTTATGATCGAAAATGTTCATAGCGGATTGAGTGGAGTCAATATTGGCTTAAATCGACAAAGAGCACGTGAAAATGCACGTGCCAATTTTTTTTATCATACATATGAGGAGATTTACAACATGAATGTTGAAGATCTCCGAACATACGCAATAAATTGTCGCAATGGTCTGCAAGACTTAATTTTTCGTGAGGAAGAGGGCACCGGAACGGTATGTGTTAGTGACCTTAGGGTTTGAAATTATATTTACATATACATGTGTACAATTTGTAATAAATACATGTGTATGTACATGTATACATTTATTTGTATGTGTACATTAATCTAACAAAAATGTATGATTGTATGTTAAAACACCATTTGCAGTTCTCAGGCATGATGCGTGATGAAAATGTTAATATTACGTTCGGGACCTCTGGCTCAAACGATGCAGATGGGTCTGCCCATCATGATATGTTGTCACATGTATGTTAGTGTTTTTTAAGTGACTCTAAAATAAATAATTGTTGCCACACATGTACATGTATGTATATATATAATTCGATAAAATGTTTTAACAGGTACCGATTCTGTCTGATGTTTTTGGGATGGCGGTACCTTCTTCTTCCTTAGGAGATATACCTTCTACTTCATTGAAAGATGTACAAGTATGGACAATTTTTCACAAGTTCAAAATTTATGTTACCTCAAAAAGTTCCATTAAAAATTGAGATATATAGAGAGAGATCTATATTTTGAGTTATTTAAAAATTTTTGAATTTAGGTTCGTATAGAAGATTTTTTTAATCCGAGGACTTTAGCGACGGAGATAGGAACATCCACAGCATTTGAAGAAGTTGTCTTTAGTTCTTTTTTTTAATATTGTTGTTCAAATAAGTTTATATATGTACACGTGCATTTTCATTTGAAAGTTTTTAATTTATATAAATTATTTATGTATATATATATATATTTATATTTAACTGTACATGTATATTGTACAGGTTACCACTGGAGTTGTTTCTATGGCAGATCCTGTCCATCAAATGGAGAGGAAACCTTACGAGGTATTGCGTGATTTTTTTGTTATATATTTTGTTTTTTACATGAAGTTCTAGATATATATGTTCTCATTCATTTTTAAAACTTCAAATTTTAATGTTTAAGTACATGTGCATTGTGTATGTAGGTTTTCCCTTTACAAGATAGCGAGCTAATCAAGACCCAGAGGCTAGATCCTCCATTTGATGGACAAGATATACAGTAGATTTGATTTTATTTCAAAATTTAGATGGTTTTAAAATTTGTTAAACTTGATACAGTTTGATACTTGAGTGAGATTTACAATTTTTGGACATATTTTATTACAATAAGTTTTTTGGACATATTTTTGGACATATGTTAAATGTTTTTGTTGGATAGTTGAATTATAATTGGCATGGCATGTGATATTTAATGTTAAATGTTTTTGTTGGATCTAGTTGAATTATAATTGGCATGGCATCTGAATTTTTTAAAACTACATGAATGATAGAATGTGAACCTACATTTGCACATGTGGTAAATTGAAATGTTACTTGTAACAAGACAATCCCCGTTGATTTCATTACAGTATATGTTGATTTCTGATTTGATATAATTGCATGTATGATGGTACATTACTTGTAAATTCATTGGATTAATAGTGTTCATTGATTTCATTGTTCTTTGGATGGTTTTAGTACTTTTGGCATGTGAATGTGAAGTAATGTTGTCATCTGAATTACATTTGACATGTGATATTTAATGTTAAATGTTTTTGTTGGATAGTTGAATTATAATTGGCATGGCATGTGATATTTAATGTTAAATGTTTTTGTTGGATCTGGTTGAATTATAATTGGCATGCCATCTGAAGTTTTTAAAACTACATGAATGATAGAATGTGAACCTACATTTGCACATGTGGTAAATTGAAATGTTACTTGTAACAAGACAATCCCCATTGATTTCATTACAGTGTATGTTGATTTCTGATTTGATATAATTGCATGTATGATGGTACATTACTTGTAAAGTCATTGGATTAATAGTGTTCATTGATTTCAGTGTTCTTTGGATGGTTTTAGTACTTTTGGCATGTGAATGTGAAGTAATGTTGTCATATGAATTACATTTGACATGTGATATTTAATGTTAAATGTTTTTGTTGGATAGTTGAATTATAATTGGCATGGCATGTGATATTTAATGTTAAATGTTTTTTTTGGATAGTTGAATTATAATTGGCATGGCATCTAAAGTTTTTAAAACTACATGAATGATAGAATGTGAACCTACATTTGCACATGTGGTAAATTGAAATGTTACTTGTAACAAGACAATCCCCATTGATTTCATTACAGTATATGTTGATTTTTGATTTGATATAATTGCATGTATGATGGTACATTACTTGTAAAGTAATTGGATTAATAGTGTTCATTTATTTCAGTGTAAGCGCAAAAAATTATTGACAATGTAGAATGATTTTTGTGTTATAATAATTAAACCTAATAATATTGGAGAGCAAGAGAGACTTGAGGTATGGTGTTTACTACAAGAGTTTGAGCTAAATATTTAAACCAGTTTATCTATCTTTCAGAAAATAGTTTAAGATTGATCACAAGAATTAAGAGAATGTCTCGGTCCATCATTGGTATGGCTTATGGTCCCAACACCATAGAATGATCATCCATGTCAATGATTCTTAAGTCTATCTTTCCAAACCATGACCCTACTCTCACATGTGTGCCTTTCATGACACCAGTCACTGCTTTCATCCTTGAGTTGACTGCCTTGAAAGCACTCAACTCTTTCTCGATGCTAGCCTTCCTCTTTCTAAGAGATGAAGCTGCCTTTCGACTTAGGAAGCTATGGGTAGCCCCCGTGTCTATCAAAGACGAGAAATTTTTCCCATGTACGGTTGTAGAGATGAATCTCAAGTCCAAGGAAATTTCATCATCATTCCTCCTCCTTGTCTTACGCCTTACTTCCGCAATCTTCTTCAACATTTCCTCTTCCAATATGTCTTTCGAACTAGCCCTTGGCTTAGTAGTGCTTTTCACATATCTCTTCTCATGAATCTCCATAGAACAATTCGATCCTGGGTCTGCTTGAATTGGTTCAAGCTCTTTCCTTTTCGAATTCTGTCTAATTGCTCCAATACGACATATATTGACTCCTTCCAAACGAAGTGCACCAATCCTCATAGTGTGGTCGTCTTCTTTTCCAAGTGTGTCAACACATGCATTTTCTTTCTTCAAACCAATAGGTTTCAGATCAAGAAAGTCCCTCTTGATCTTATCTTCCATGTTCTTGACTTTAGCCTGCAACGTGGTGCTTCTTTCCTTCAAGTGAGCCCTTTTCATAAAGAGTTTCTGAAGTCTTTGTTCACCTTGTCGTATCTCCATGTCAAGCTTTTCAATTTCAGCAGTTTGTCTAGAAAGTCCATCCTTGGAATTTCTTGGGTGAAAAACCAAGTAGGTTGAACCAACTTTGGTCTAGTGCATTGGAATTCATTAAAGAATTGGTCATTGGTGCTGCTTCAAGCTAGGAGTGAGCATCGTCACCAACCTACATTGAATATTTTATACTCCCTAGGGTGAATGATACTTTAAATTGATTGACAGTCTAAGACTTTCGAATTTTTCCGAATGCCAAATGATCTTACAAAGTTAGTCTTTATAATATCCTAGTAGGTCATTCGGTGACAACTTTTACCGGAAACTTGAAACGACTTTGGCATGTGATATTTAATCTGTTAAATGTTTTTGTTGGATTGTTGAATTATAATTGGCATGGCATGTGAAGTTTTTAAAACTCGAGTTTTGGATGGTTTCAATCTACATTTTTCATGTGATATTTAATGAACTTTAAATGTTAAATGTTTTAATGATGCACAATATATAATCAAAAGGGTTTTAAAACTTAAAGTTTTGGATGGTTTCAATCTACAACTTAAATTTTTGGATGGTTTCAACCTACATTTGCACATATGGTAAATTGAAATTATGTTACTTGTAACAAGACAATCCCCATTGATTTCATTGTATATGTTGATTTCTAATTTGATATAATTGCAAGTATGATGGTACATTACTTGTAAAGACATTGGATTAATAGTGTTCATTGATTTTAGTGTAAGCACAAAAAATTATTGACAATGTAGAACGATTTTTGTGTTATAATAATTAAACCTAATAATATTGGAGAGCAAGAGAGATGAGGTATGGTGTTTACTACAAGAGACTTTCGAGCAGGTCATTCGGTGACAATTTTTACTGGAAACTTGAAACAAAGAGAATCTATCTTTGGCTAGGACATTATGTAAGATGCTTGACATAAACAGTAAAATTGTACTTAAAAGCTGAGATTCGGGCAAGTGGGGACAACCACTTGTTATCTCGTCCCTTGGAGGCTAGGCCATACGGGGACCGAATCTGACCTTACAAAATAAAGTGAAATAATTTGTACCATATGGTCAGAGAACATATACAAGAACAATTAATATACAAGAAAAATTAATTTCATTCTAGAATATATATATATATATCCAATACATATAACATTTTTAATCAATGCACATGTATAGAAAAACTACTTTCAGTTGATACTAGAGCACGTGCTTGTACCCAAACAATTTGTAACATCTGCAAACCACAAATAACATAAGAAGCTCAATTTTTAGTTGAGTACTGAAAGTTCTAAAACATATTTAATCCAAAGATAATAAATTTTTGGACACTTCACTCAAAAAAATTCTAATTGAATTCCATCCTCAATAATCCGTTCATGATCGGATTTTGACATTTTCCATTTCTTAATTTTTTATTTTTTCTTTGATTTAACTTCTATCAACTTTATGTGTGCTGCACACACCAAGTGACTATATTGACAACTTATGGAATCGGGTTCATAGTCTTCAAAGTAAACAAAGTATCCACTTTGACGAGTTTGTTTGAAAAAATAACCTTTCAGTATAATAGACCCTTTGTCATACTAAAATCCGTGATCATTATAGTCTTGTAATAATTTCATTTTTTGTTCAGTGCAACGCATCAAATAATACTTCAAATTTTCATCGTTGTCAATAGGTGCAATTACAGCAAAAACATCTCCTGCACAAAAAAATAAATTTAACATTTAATTATGCATATTTAAATTTATTTGTAGATCTTTAAATCATTAAAAAGTAATTCAAATGTTACCTTCTCTAACAAGATCAGAAACTCGATCACCATCGGATGATATTGTAGTTTCCTCTGATTCCATTTCTTCAAACATTGCAACAGACATTTTTCCTTTTGTATTTAGCTCTGTATGTTTCCAATCGTTCACATACATTTTGTTTTCACAGACGTCATTGGATTTTGTGCTGTCTATGCAAACATCACAAAAACAAGAATATTTTCTTTTATCCAATGCAAACACATTTGTGGACAACTTTGTTTGAATTGAATGCAATTTTCGAGTCCCTTTTATTGTTTCAATGTCATTTCCAATTGATCTATCTACGTCTCCGATTCCAATATGCCAAAAAAACCTTTATATGGAAAATTAGAAAAAGAATTTGTAAATATGATATCAAAATACAATTAAAAATAATCATTGCATGATAAATGTACAATGTTTAAAATTAGATTACCAATATAAATTAAATTGAATGCACCTTCGCACTTCTCTTGATGGGTTAATCTCATGGCTTAGAGCAGTTTTGCACCATTGAACAACTTCTTCAGCGTTCACAAGTCGGCGTGCAAAGTGGTTCATTTGATATCTTCAAAGTACTCGTTTTATGCATGCTCCTGCACCGTCATGTTCTCCTTTTCCATGGCCAGTCTCAAAGAAATTCCAACAATGTTTAATGCAAGTTTTCTTATGAAGATGACACAACCAAAAAAATGATCATGTAGATTTGAGTTGACCTGCGCATCCGTCTAACCATATCCAATGTTCATTGAATGTTATTCCACGATTTTTCAACGAATCATAAATTCTTCTAAAACAATGTTGTACAAAACATGTATCATGTGTATGATCGTCACTGATATAAAAATGATATTCTTTAATGATATGTCGATTTTCACTCGTGCTTTCTATATGATCGACATTTTGTTCAGCATGTCTATATAGAATATGGACAAGCATGGAGACTTGATCAGAGTGATAGTATTCACTTTGAATTTCTTTTTGTGGAACAAATGTGTAGTTTTCTGCAAAATCAATCACTGACAAAATGGTTCCTGGTGGAAAAACTTCACGAGATTTTTTGAATTGCAAGTCTTGCCATCGAGCTCTATGGGAATGCATGGTGTATTTGTAAATTTCTGCTTCAAACTTTCTCAAAAAGTCTATTAGAAAAATTTAGTCTTCTCGTAATTCGATTCTTTTAACACTATCTGCACCTTGAATCGATGTACTGGTATATTCATATCTCTTCCATTTCACTTTCATGTTGGACAATGATTGATCATTTATATCAATACGATATTTGTTTTGAAATTTAGTCAAATTTTCACAATCATCACATTTTTTACCACCAACACATTTCTTTTTGTAAAATAGTTCATCGCTTTCTCTTTCACATAGAATTTGAGATATGAATTCACGGATAGTGGAAGGAGGAGGTGAATCCTTCCATAATGTTCTACCGAAATCGAGGAATGTGTCATAATATAACTCAAATTCCACATGATAACGGCAACAACAAGTGTCGCATACGGTGATAGGTTTTACATACCATGGTTTTTGTTGAACAAAAGCACTGAGTGAAACTTGAATTTGACGATTCTCTTCTTTGAACTTGTTGAATAACTCTATTTGAGTGGTTTCCAAGAGATGTTTTTCATGTTCTTCATATTGATTTCGTGCTATTCTTCTTCGCATCACATGTCTTGCAGTCGGTGAAACACGCGAATTGTTCTTCCAATATTCATATATTATTTTTTTAACATCTTCTCAAAGTCTATCTTTGTATGGTTGCCTACAAATAGCTCTCCAACAAGCGAGTTCATCATTTACGTCTATTTGCAGTCGAAATTTTCGATGTTTGTGCAGAGTTTTTCGCGAGGTTCCCAGTGCTCGTGCCATAGATGTTAGATTCAAATGGTTCTCTTGAGTACTTGGTGAAACCATTGCTATTTGTATTCCTCTACGTATATTTGAAACCTCTTTATCTCTAGATCTCTTAATTGACTCTATAGCAGTACTCATATTTTTTATCACCTCTTCTTTCATTTTTTTATCTTTGGTTGATTTTCGAATACCCAATAGTGTCGTCGCTTCTTTTAATTTCTTTGATGATAGGAGACCTTTCAAAATTTGAGCTTGAACTGTCACTTGCTCAGTTTTGAAAAACATTTCAAAAATTTTATCGACACGATATCGTATAACATGGTCACGTTTTTTATCTCCATATGTGTGAGTGTCGACATTTTCTAACATCTCATTATCGATAGTGATTTCATCTGTACATATTCCAAAAAATAGTACATATTCAATAAATAACTAAATTAATAAATATGTCAATAAATATTAGGAAATTTTAAATATATCAATAGATCATAATATTTACATTTACATACCCGATTCAATTTCTGCTTGAGGTTGATTTTCTTCTTCAATATTTTGAGGAGTATCTCTGTTTGTTTACATTAAACAAAATATTTTTCAAACTAGTTCATCAAATAAAAATTAAGCTTCACATTTTACATTGGGAAAACTTTAAAAATATATCAATAGATCATAATATTTACATTTACATACCTGCTTCAATTTCTGCTTGAGGTTGATTTCCTTCTTCAATATTTTGACGAATATCTCTATCTGTTTACATCAAACAAAATATTTTTCAAACTAGTTCATCAAATAAAAATTAAGCTTCACATTTTACATTAGGAAAATTTTAAATATATATCAATAGATCATGTAATATTTACATTTACATACCTGTTTCAATTTCTGCTTGAGGTTGATTTTCCTCTTCAATATTTGAGAGAGCTTCTAACTTTCTTTTGCGATATTGTCTCGTCTCTTCTCTACGTTCCTCGGGCTTTCTTTTTCGATAATATTTTCTCACACAAGTTCTTCGATTTCCCATGATAATAGGGTATGAGGTTCAAAAAATTTCCTTCAAAAAATTAGACAATAACTCAATTACAAACAATATCACAAAAGATTTAATTAAAAAAAATCTTTTCTAAAAAATACATAATCCAATCCAAGACACGTACTTCAACAAAAAACACCTACATACCTCTAAGAAAAATCACACCGCCTCCAAGAAATGTCTTCCAAAAAAATTCTTTAAATCCAAAATTTGAAGAAAAGTTTTTGAACAAAGAAGCTCAAAAGATTTATTTCAACACAAAACACGTACATACCTCCAAGAAAAATCATGCCGCCTCCAAAAAATGTCTTCCAAAAAAGTTCTTTAAACTCAAACTTTGAACCTCCAAGAAAAATCACGCCGCCTCCAGAAAACGTCTTCCAAAAAAGTTCTTTAAACCCAAACTTTGAAGAAAAGTTTTTGAATTCAAACCAAGTTGTAAAATTAAATGACTTAGGGGTTGGGAATTAGGGGTTAAGGGGTTAGAAGTTTAGGGCTTACAGGGTTAAATGGGTTTAGGGGTTTAGAGGTTTAGGGGGTTAGGGGATTTAGCAGTTAAGGATTTTAGGAGTTAGGGGTTAGGGGTTAAGGGGATAAGGGGTTAGAGGTTAAGGGGTTATATGTTTAGGGGGTTAAATGGGTTAGGGGTTTAGAGGTTTAGGGGGTTATGGGATTTAGCAGTTAAGTATTTTAGGGGTTAGGGGTTAGGGGTTAGGGTTTGGGGTTTAATGGGTTAGGGTTTTAGGGGTTTAGGGGGTCAAATGGGTTAGGGGTCGGGAATTAGGGTTTAAGGGGTTAGGGGTTAAGGGTTTATGGGGTTAAATGGGTTAGGGGTTTAAGGTTTAGGGGGTTAAATGGGTGATTGGTTATAGTCATTTCTTAGGTGAAAAAGGTACAATCTAGTTGTAGTAACCGTAACTTGGTCAAGTTGTTATAGTCAAGGAAAGACTTGGTTGGGTTCCCAAGTTCCAAAAAAGTAAGGGTAATTGTGAGGGCATGATAACTAAGGAGTGTCAATGTGTGCCAAGGAATGAAAAGGCATGCTAAAAAATGCTATAAAGTGTCAATGGATGTTGAGGAGTGTTAGGGGGTGCCAAGACATTGCAAGGGAGAACTAGGTGAAAATGCATGGAAATGAATGAATAAGAGTTTGTGCCAAGTAGCACTTAACCCCCTAAACCCCTAAAACCCTAACCAATTTAACCCCTAAACCCTAAAACTTTAAACCCTTAAACCCCTAAACCACTAACACCTAAACCCCTAACCCCTTAACCCCTAAACCCTAAACTGTTAACGCTTAACCATTAACCCATTAACCCCTCACCCCTAACCCCTAAATTCCTTAACTACTAAATCCACTAAGCCCTAAGCCCCTAATCCATAATCCCTTAACCACTAGCTCATTATTCACCTAACCCCTAGCTGCGCCTAAATCCCCTAACCCCCAAGCCCCCAATCCATAATCCCTTAACCACTAACTCATTATTCCTTTAACCCCTAAATGCGCCTAAATCCCCTAACCCTTGACCCCCCAATCCATAACCCCTTAACCACTAACTCATTATTCCCCTAACCCCAATCCCTAATCCCTTAAATAATAATTCATTATGCCCCTAACCCTTAAGCCCCTAATCCCTAACCCCTTAACCACTAACAAGAATATACCACAGTGGGCATGCACAAGAAGAAGAACCAAAGAAATCAAATTCAATAAAGGAAGCACAACCACCACTCCAAACTCAATTCTCTAAAACACATACAAGTGCAATAAATCCCACTGAAGCTTACAAATTTATCAAGCCCTAATTAACTTACTAACAAATTCAACAAGCCAACATGCTACAATTTGTTGAGTCACCCCCAAATCAATTAGTAATCATTGCATGAATGTACATTTGTTTGTAATTTTATTTAAAAGATTGAAATTCTCTCAAGAGCATATAGAATATATCCAAGAGTTAAAAAAATGGAAATTTTGCTTACCTCCACAAGGTATCATCACACCCAGATAGGTGAAAACATAGAAGTCTAAATCTTCTACTGCTAAGTCTCAATGGCACTTCAACATGTCAACAGCATACTTGCAACAATGCCTAATGAGTTTTTCCTATTGGCTAAAGAGATGTACATCCATCCATCCAAAAATAAACATCTCAATCAATCCAACACCATAAATTGTGCTAAATAGTTCATCATGTTATTTCAAATATTACAATATGGTCTTATATTAGCTCACATATTCCTTGAATATTTGAAAGCCAAACTACCTTAGCACAGTATACCAGAAAGATTTGTACTCTAAAAGACAAAAAAAGACAACAAACTAGAATAGGAATTTTAACTCTAATCCAGACACTTCATTCTTAGCAACATGATATCTAATGAAGATGATAGGTGGAAAAAAAGGCTTCATATATTGTCTATCACATGTCAAACCGAGTAAACAAACACATGCATAGAACACATCCGAAATAGGGTTCATAGATCGACTTGTATTATATGGTTTCAAACCCTTCTTGTCTCCTTCAAGGGGGTTTCTGGAGGTCTTAAAAAAAACTTCCTTTTGCTAACCAAATGGATTGTTTCTTTCACACATGTATGGAAACGTACTTTCCAAATCATATTGTAATAGATTCATAAGGTGATATTATTGGTATTAACTACACCTTAGTTGGAGACATCATTTTTATTGTAGGGGTTGGTACCTTTCAATTGGATGTGGTTGGTGATGTGAAGACTAGTCAACCTCTAGTAAAGATTCATACTAACACTAACAACCTTATGGATGCTTGTTTACAAAGGGAGATGCCTCTAAACTTAACTCATTGGATTCTTTGTTTGTTCATGCTAATTATTGCTCTCAAATTTCCTTCTCCAAGGGGTTGAGACTATTTGCTTCATTTATTTTACATGGCCCAGTGAAAGAAGAAGAATGGAGATTGTCTCCACATATTTTCCATTTCACCAAGTTACAAATAAAAAGAGTCAAATTCTATAGCCAATATACTAATAGCCTCTTGATACACCTTTAGTGAGCTATGCATAGCTCTCACCTATCACTGTAGCTCAATGAAATGACATATAATAGCTCCAAGACACCATTATAAATGGACTAGTTGTGAAGCTGTTGTTAAATTATCGCCTCCAAATGTTCAATTATCATGAATTTTGGGGGAGGTGGATCTTTTGGTGTATTGAATGGGGCAAGGGGGCATAAGGGTAGCATGGATGGGTAGAATTGAGAGGTTCTAGCATGGTTTACTGAGATCTATAATCCTAACATTAGAGAATGAGAAGGAGCCCTAGGGCCTTATGACATAGGGGGTACGGGACCTATAGGTAAGGCAATGAGAGAAATTTATAGGGGGAACCCCAATAGTTTTAACAAGGGGATTAGGGGCCACATTATCACAACGCATACACACTTATCCCATAACAACTAAGATACCTATCCCTTTAACCCCAAAGCCACAATCCCTTAACCCCTACAACCATAACTCATAAAAAATTAGCCCCTTGATCCCTTAAACCCAAAGCCACTAACACCTTAACCCCTAACCCCTAACTTAGAATCCTTGAACCGCATAAACCATAATCCCATATCCTCTTAAACCTTGACCCTTAACCCATAACCCCTAACCCCTAAACTCATTAACCCCTAACCGCTTAACTCGCTGACACCTAAGTACCATAACCCTTAGGCACTTAACCGCTAAATCCCCTGACATGTAAGCCCTTGATGGTTAATATTTAACCCATGAATCCATTAGCCACTAAGTCATTAACCTTTAGCCCTTAAACCCCCTAACCTCTAAATCCCAAAAGCCCTAACACTATACCCTTTACCCTTAACCCCTTGCTCCTAAACCCTTAAACCCCTTATCCTTTCTCCCAAACCACAAGTGCTCCAACACTAATATTCTTGGGAATATTATGCTTTTTTCGGCTAACTGCTCCAAATACAACCTCTAAGAACTAGTAGGGTCCAAGGAAAAGAGCTACAAGTTCCCCAAATCCAATCTACATTTTATGGAAAATCACTCTTCCCCCAAATGTCCTCCACATATTTTCCTTCGTGTATTGGAGTTTGAAAAATACATAGGACGCCACAAGTAATCCTAATCATAAGACTCAACTTTCCTAATGACTAGGAGGCCTTAAAAATCAAACAACGTCTTAACTTATGCCTAAAATTACTAAAATTTCCTATCCCAAATATGAAATTAGAAATTATACAAAATTATAGGGCAAGAAGGAAACCAACTTCCTCCTATAAATATCTAAGACCTTCTGGAGGACAAATACAAATTTTGAAATAAATTGTTGAAATTATGCTCTTGCATCAATAGCTACCAATGTATCCTTGTAGGCCACCCCCTTTAACAATAGTAATACCAATTTCCTTTACCTAGAAGAAGCTCCTTACATAATTCTCTCTTAGATCCCCTTAACCCATTGCAATGATTGTCTTTGATTCCTAGATAGTTGTAAGCACATTTTGAAGCAATTTAACATATTCCTAGTTGAGGATTTCAATAAGTATGTGATTTTGTTTACATCTTGTGAATGGACGTATGTGAATATATAAAATCAATTTTTTTGTACCAGTTTAAGGACTTATACCATCATGTGTGTGCACTAACATCGATGGAACGCTAACTACATGTTGTATATATTGTAATGTAAATGAATAATCTCTTTTCGAAAAGGCTCCACTCATGATGCCATTTTGCAAATGCTTGCACTCACCAATTGTGGTTAGATTGGTGAGGTAGATTTTAAGGTCTCTTCCAATTTATAAACACATACAAAAAAGCATTGACGAACCTCTTGCTTTAATGCAATGGATACAATGTAAACAATTCTCCATGGAAAAAAATTATCGGGGTCCCTATCATACCATGTTACTCCCTCCTCGAGATACCTAAAACTTGCTAACGCTCCCTATCATACACTATTATTCATTCATTTATGCATTTTTACCTAGTGCTTTGTGATGTTTTCCTGGCACTCCCTAACACTCCTTAGCACACATTAACACACCTTGGCACTTGGAACATATTTGTATGCTTCCCTAGGACTCTAACATGCCTTGGCACTTCCTAGAATACCGTGTCACTCCCTTATTAACACACCTGGAACTGGTTGATACTTCATTTCCATGCATTTGAAACTAGTGCTCCCTTGTGTTTCCCTGACACTTGGCCCTCACAATCCCTAGGATGTGTTCATGCCACACCCTGGCACCTGGCACATCTTGGAATGCCTATCATGCCTTGGAACGGCCTAGCATGTGTTAGTACCTAGGCATTCCCTGCCACACCTTGGTATTCCTTAGCTTTCATGCCGTCATAGATAGCCTTACTTTTTTTACGACTTGGGAACCCAACCAAGTCATTGGAAAATTAATGGTGTGCCCAACCCAAATGTTGTGCCCAACACTTTCTAGCATGTGTTAGGATGCCTTTTCAATCCTTGGCATGCACCAACACTCCTTAGTTATCATGCCCTCACAATTACCCTAATTCCTGACCCCTAACCCATTTAACCCCCAAAACCCTAACCCCTAAAATCCTCAATTGCTAAATCCCCTAACCCCCTAAACCTCTAAACGCCTAACCCCTTTAGCCCCCTTAACCTCTACCCCTCTAACCCCCCTTCAACCCACCAACAATATGTGGATGACACTCTTCTTATGGGCTCTCCTCAGTCAAAGAAGCCCTTTCATGGAAAAACAAAGAAAACACTAAATGGAGGGAATGACTCGAGGCCCCGGAATGGGTCTAGAAAAATCAATCTCAGGATTGGACTAACCTAGCTGATGAGATAGGGAGAAGGAAGATTCAAAGGGATGATCAGTTGGGCAAGATAAGATGGGGCTCTAATGTGGCTTGCCACTTCAACATAAAAGAATCCTACGGCCTCTTATCTAACTCCACTCACATCCCCACTCAAGATATATGGTGTGTCCATCCCTTCACATCGCCAAACATTTGCACGTTCTCGAACCTGGACAATCAATGAACTCACGTAGCCATATCGGGTGACATATTTTAGATGATTTACCTGTCAACTGATTTAAGATGTATAAAAACATAGGTGAAAAACAATATGAAACATTTTATAAAACTTCAAATAAAAATATGGATTGATTAGAACTTTTGGGATGAGGGTAAGGAATGCTGTATAATAAATACTCTAAGAGCGCATTGGTTGCACGAATATATGGTAGTTGTTCTTTTCCTTTATTTTTTAAGCATCCTGCAAAGAAAAAGGTTATGAGGAATTATGAGGTGATGTGGATAAATGTGATATATTTACATAGTTTAAAGGTATTAATTTATAATAAGTATTAAATCACTCAAATTTTTTATTTATTTTATTATAGGTTTTATTTTATTATATGTTTTATAGTGATAAAATAAAAAAATTATAAAAAATAAATGAATTATATTTTTAATTAAAACTATTAGTATTAGTAAAGGCTCCTTCTAGGTCTCCAGATAGCTATACCTCTTCAGTGATTGAGAGGTTCCATTGAGCTCGGGGGCTCTGGATGAGAGATTTGTGTAGTGGTCTGACTTGTCCGAGGTCGATTCCTTGAAATTCTCTCTTGCAACCGAGCTCTTCCATCAAGGTCTAGACATGCCAAGGAAGAGTCATTTGTTTGTGTGCAAGCTTTGAAACATTATGGAGTTAATTAACTAAGTATGTGATTATGTGAGCAAGGTGCAGATCAATAACTTCTTGTTCGAAATGGTTATTGGTCTACATCGGTTTCCTAGGCTTTTAAGGGAGATTTTTTTATCTTTATTTCTCTCTGGTGCTCTTTGAAATTGAAAAGAGACTTTGAAATTGAAAAGCGAGGGTTTTGAACCTACGAATTTGGTATCTATTAGTTTGATTAAGTGTTGTGTCATCGATTACAATGGTCGGAAGAGCAAGGGACTTCAAAATTGAAGGGCGAGGGTTTTGAACCTACGAATCCGGTATGTATTAATTTGATTAAGTGCTGTTTCGTTGATTGCAATGGCCCTGTTTACTCAATTCGGCTTTCGATTCAGGGGCAGGACAATGGGGTCAGGGTTTCACCCCTGCGGCCTATGGTCAAGGGAAAGCAAAAAAAACCTATACATGACAGGGTTTCCATGTGCAAAAGGAGCATAGATGAAGTGTCCATGAATGGAGCAAAGTTGGGGATTCAGATCAGAGCAATTCACAATTGATTTATGTGGAAATTGTGACAAATAGCATCAAGGGCAAGACCAAAGCCACTGAATCGCAAGTGGAATTTGTTCTGAAAAAAGTGTCCGGGATGATACAATTTTTCCGACTGGAAGCTGCAATGGCGGTGAAATGGTTGTTGTTGATATTGTAAAAGGCGTAGACTTTAGCAAAGCCTGCAAAAAAGAGATCAATTTTTCACCGTCTGCAGATCGTCCAAAGAACATTTTGGTCATGGGACTCCATTATGGTGAAAGAGGGCCAGATTTCAAGGGGCTTCCTAGAAATGGAGTGATAACGAGTGTCAATGGAAGTGTTGTTTTAAAAAACAATGGCAAAATATGGTAAAAGGGGCCCATTGCAATGGAGAAACACTTGGTGTTTTACATTGGGTGTAGAAGTTTCCTTCCTGAAAAGAGGGTTTTCATATTGGATACAATTCATCAACGGTAGGTTTTTTTTTGTTTGTACGAGAGGTCGGGCGAGGAGGAAGAGGAGCAGCAGAGGAGGAAAGATGGTGCACATCGTTTTTTACTGTAACTATGGGAAGACGTTCAAGAAGCCTCGGCATCCCTACGAGAAGGAGCGGCTGGACGCAGAGCTCAAATTGGTGGGAGAATATGGGCTGCCAAACAAGAGAGAAATCTGGTGGGTTCAATGCACGCTGAGCCACATACAAAATCCAGCGCGTATGCTTCTAACCCTGGATGAGAAAAACCCTCGCTAGATATTCGAAGGAGAAGCCTTGCTGCGGCATATGAATAGGTATGGTCTCCTGGACGAGACTCAGAGCAAGCTCAATTACGTTCTCGCTCTAGCCGTTGAGAACTTCTTCTAGCGCCGCCTGCAGACTCTCATCTTCAAATCAAGGATGGCCAAGTCCATCCATCATGCTCGTGTTCTCATCCGGCAATGCCACATCAGGGTTGGTAGGAAAGTTGTGAATATTTCATCTTTCATGGCAAGAGTTGATTCACAAAAGCACATTGATTTATCACTTACAAGTCCTCTTGTCGAGGGACATCTTGGTCGTGTGAAACAAAAGAACTTGAAGGCAGCGTCAAAGAAGGCTGCTAGTGGAGATGGTGAGGAAGAGGATGAGGAATGAGGCCTAGCAGTATTAGTGGCCAAGAATAGCTATCTGCACACTCTCTTCTTCTCTGTGAAGCTTTTAGATTTTGTTAAAAGAATTTTTTTAGCTGGATTTTCTGGTTACTACAACAACTAGTCGTGAAACTTTGTTAAATTGAAAATTTGGCAATAGTGAGCATGCATTTAAAATTTGTCAGATTGCTAGCTGCTGTAAGATGTTTGGTTTGTTAAACATTCTAGTAGGTTAGAATACAGTTCAAAATTTCCTGGAGTTTGATCTATAAGGTATTTGATTATATCATTATCTATATATTTTATGCAATTCCCGAAAACTTTTCTTTTGGGGTTTTTGCTTACTCACCTAGAGGGAATCCCATGACATGTTTTATTACCAGTGAGTCCCTTTGATCACAACCCATTTTCCATCCTATTTAGATATTTTCACCCATAAATTTTTGCATATAGCTTGGAGCAGAGAAGTGTTGCTGACAAGAAACTAGTCTTACTATCTGGTATTTCTCTGGCTTTTGTGTCGTTTGTGTCTGTAACCTTAATTATATTAAGCTTTTACGGTGCTAATAATTACACTTTCCAAGAAATAGCTACCATGACTCACTGGCTAAGTCCCATTCTTTTTTTCAAAGGACAGTGCTATGAAAGTTTCCTTCAAATCATTGAGTGAATTGGAGGGGAGACTTTGGCCTTTCCAATGGCAATATATGAAACATAATGCCCACAATGCGAACAAAACAAAACAATTGACTTTATTCTGAATTGATGCAATTAAATGGCTCTTGCTCTCCTCTAATGTCTTCCGTTTCAATGATTTTTCGGGTAGATTTGAAGGGAACTGTTATGATGCAGGAGATAACGTAAAATTTGGATGGCCCATGTCATTTAGTGTAACCCTCCTTTCTTGGGTAGATTCTCAATTTTACTTGGTGTTTTACATAACTGTTTTAGATGTTGTAGCCAATTGGGTAGATGGTATTAGATGCAACTGCACCAATTCCAAAATTGCATGTACAAGTTTGGTCCAAGGAACATAGGTCTTTTCTAATGTGCACAATAATGGAACCGCAGAAAGGGGAATTGAAGTCCGTAAGTCTAAGATTGCTGCTTTTGTGGATATCGAATTGACCTGCATATTTCCTTTTTTTGCTGTCAAATATTTAATAGTGTCTCAGTTCATTTCCACTCTAGAGACTCTGGCATTTCTAATGGCAGTATATGAAACGTAATGCCCACAATGCGAACAAAATAGAATAATTAGCTTTATTTCAAACTGATACTGAGCATACTAATAACGGAAATACTCATTTTTCATTACGTTTACTACTTCCTTCTCAAATTACTAATGTTATAATGTTAACTACGATTAGTTGTATTGTAGTAGTTTCAAATAAGTAATTTTTACATGTCGTTTGCACATAGAAGATTGACCACCTACCACAATTTGTTCATGAGCCCTAGCCACACATGTCGGGCCAGCACCGTGTTTTGGGTAATTTTGTGACCATATGGTACCTATTTTTTTTTTTTTTTGTAATGAAACAGATCTATGTTTTCATCATTCTCTGAAATAAACTCTGGATAAGTAACTTATGCGAGTTCTGAGATGGAGGATTTTCTCGTAGACAATGACCTCATTCCAATTCTGGTAGCAGTATCATTACACATTAGTAGTAGCACAATAATATTGTTGTTGATGTCACATTTCTTCTATATGGTATTGGTCAATATTGATCTGCTACGGAAACAATCTTACCCTCATTTCTCTCCCAACTATGAATTCATGTTAACGCAATCAACATTGGTTTAGTGTTAATGCATTGGTGCTGCTAATGGTGAGCTCCACGTTCATGTTGTATTTCTGGATGAGGCTACTTGTAGGCCGTGGGTAACTTTGACCCCCCAAAAAATAAAATAATAATGCACTACTTTGTCGCCAAAAGTCATTGAATTGTACAGCCGGTTGTTTTTGAATAAATAGTAGTTGCAAATGACTTTTTGGATCAAACTGCCAGAAAAAAGAGCACTAGAAAATCAAAGCATATGTGAAATGTTTTGGAACCTGCACGGTAGAATATAAGGGTCTGTTTTGAAGAATTAGGAGTCTATTTTGATGCAATTAACAAAGAACCAAGGTAATGACCTTAGATTAGAAAACCATATATCAAGCGAGCCTGGTATCGAAGACTAGATCAAGTGCACATGGCTATAAAAAAAAACCTGGTATTTTCAGTTCATTTCCACTCTGGAAACTCTGGCCTTTCTGATCATAGTCTATGAAACGTAATGCCCACAATGCGAACAAAACAAAATAATTAACTTTATTCCGAACTGATGCAATTAAATGGCTCGTGCTCTCCTGTAATGTCTTCTATTTCAATGATTTTGCGGGTAGATTTGAACGGACACTGCTATGATGCAGGGGATAACGTAAAATTTGGATGGGCCATGTCATTTAGTTTAACCATCCTTTCTTGGTCAGCTTCTCAATTTTACTTGGTGTTTTACATAAGTGTTTTAGATGTTGTAGCCAATTGGGTAGATGGTATTAGATGCAAGTGTCGCAATTCTAAAATTTCCTGTACAGGTTTGGTCCAAGGAACAGAGGCCTTTCCTAATGTCCACAACAATAGAACCACAGAAAGGGGAATTAAAGTTGGTAAGTCTAAGGGTTCTGCTTTTGTGGATTTCGAATTGACAAAGTCAGTAAGTCTAAGGTTGCTACTTTTTGTGGATTTCGAATTGACCTGCATATTTCCTTTTTTTTGCTGTGAAATATTTAATAGTGTTCGAGTTCATTTCCACTCTAGAGACTCTGGCCTTTCAGATGGCAGTCTAGGAAACGTAATGCTTGCGAATATAAGTGTGATGCCTTATTAGTTTCAAGGTTGCTTTCTGGAATTGTTAAGTTTTGGAAACTTGTTTTTCTCTTGGATTTAAAATGACTGTTGTTAGCTTTAAAAAAAATGGAATTTATTCTTTTTTCTTTCCATAAAAAACAGAGATTTAAGGTAATTAAAATCACAATTTGGGAACTTGAAATGTTGAAACCACCTTAAAATAACATTTAAAATGATTTTTTTGTTTTTTTTAAAATATTATTTCATATCGTCTCTAGAGAGACAATAGTTTGAATTATGGACATATAGTCTGTATAGAGACAATACGTTTTTTATCTCAGCTGTTGTCCATAAAGAATGTTATTGTCTCTACAAAGAGAAAAATGAAAGTGTCTCTACAGAGACAAATTGTAGACAAATAAAATTGTCCCTTAAAAGAAAATAATGCCTGTGTCTTTATAGAGACAATAATAATATGCGTTCTATATTGTCTTTATAGAGACAATTGTTTGAGACACTAATTTTGAGACACCTGCTTAAAGACAATATTTAAGACGATACACAATTTTATTTTTGTCTCTAATTAAGACAATTCACTGGAAAATTGTCTTAAATATTGTCTTAAAACACCCCCACATGTAGTAGTGATAAATGCTCAATGATAAATAGAACATTATTTTTCCACATATGCACTTCAACAGTACACCATATCATAGCATGACCCTTTTTTTCAAACAATTATACATGCACTTTTTTATTTACGATGCCAACTTAAATTTAACTTCAAATAAAAAACACATGAAGCATTTTTTAAGAAAAATCCTTCTCAAAATAAACTTTCAAGAACAATACTCATGGTTTCTTTATGACTTGTGAATACTTTTCTTACTCAAAAAAAGTTCCCGACCTTTTGACTTTTCAAGCAATTTGTGATCAAACGAAGAAAACACTGATCTTATAATTTGAAACAATGATTCCCACTAAAATGGACAGAATAGCTGCAAAGATTATTGCTTCAATGGGATCCATTCAAGCGAATGCAGGTGCGATGCAAATTCACTATGATGCAGAATTAAAACGATGGTAGAGCATTGCAGAGGTGGTATTCAAACTTCGTGCACCGAAGGAGCTTGTTGAGCTAGAATTTAGCTAACGCTATAGTTGAGGCTTTGTGGCCGCGTGTGAGAAATATCATTGTAAGTTTTCGAAACTAATGCGGATTTTAAGACTCCTTTGCTGCGTTAGTAACGCTTAACGCATTTCATCAACTTATTGGATGTGTTAATAATGCACTGCTCTGATTGCCTAAGTGCGTTATGCTGAAACAATTTAAAAAAAAATGATTTTGAGTTGACCTTTATTCAATTTGTTTTTCCTGGAGTCTTCATTGGCTTCGTGGTAACTGAATTTTTTGTTATTGTGTTGCTTCTTCGCACAAGGCGTCTTCCAATTTCTGCAAACTTTTGTTGCTCTTTCAAAGAGTCATAATTTCTTTTTCTCTTTGCTGCTCCAACTTCGCTGTGGTTGCTCTCTCGGGAGTTTTATGTAAACTAGCTCTCATACCATGACAAGAATTCAAACCTGAAATGAAGTGGAGCATAGGATTACTCTTCTCAAAGATTACGAATCATTTAAATAATATTACATTGGAAACATGGGCAATAAATGACTTCACTAAAATTGAACTAAAACTTGACTATGTTAAACTGAATTGGGACACTTGGATGGACGGTTTCGACAACTACTAAGTGGTTGGAATTAGATTCTCCAACACTCCCCCTTAATTATAACTAGATAAAAATTTAATTAAGATAACTACTAGTCTATGTATTGAAAAATCAAAAGAATTGGAGCAGATGATTACTCTTGTCAAGATTAAAAATGAGTTTAATAACATTACATTGGAAACATCGTGAATAAATGACTTCAACTAGACTATGTGAAAGGACACTTGGATGAGCGGTATCCACACGTAGCATGTGGTTGGAATTAGATTCTCCAACACTCTCGCTTAATTACAACCACATAAAATTTTAATTAACATACCTGATTGTCTATGTACTTACAATTTAAAATTGACTTTCTGGTTCAAAACCATCTTTGTGCTCCTTCTCTGCTGCTTCTTCACATACACCATCCACTTGTGGCTGACTCTTTTCATCTCGTTGTAGATCCGTTGCTATAGATCCACTTTTATCTTCAAATTCAATGCTCCCATTGCACCAAAACACCTCTCAAGAATATCCCAAACCTCCTTGGTTGTCTTGGCATCTGAAATCAAGTGAAGAATATTATCATCCACAGATTCTTTTATGCATTTTAATGCAAATACATATTTTTGCATCTTCACTTCGAGATCTAAGAAGATCTTAAACATCTCTTGTTTTCGCTTTTGCCTCTTCGATTTTCCCATTTCTTGAATATTCGTGTGGCTCAACAACAAAAAACATATTTGCATACATCTTTTGTGGTGGCTTCTCTGCTGCTCTTCCACAAACAAATAAACTTGCAATTTCTCTACAACGAAAATTCTTTTTGAAAAACTTTTATAAACTTAAAATCCGTATATATGAACATTTATATGAACATTTAAACCATAAATAAAACATGCTTTTTCCACATATGCACTTCAACAGTACACCATATCATATCATACCTTTTTTTTAAAGACAATTATACATGCCATTTTTTATTTACGTATGCCAACTTAAATTTAACTTCAAATAAAAAACACATGAAGCATTTTTTAAGAAAATTCCTTCTCAAAATAAACTTTCAAAAACAATACTCATGGTTTCTTTATGACTTGTGAATACTTTTCTTACTCAAAAAAATTCTTGACCTTTTGACTTTTCAAGCAATTTGTGATCGAACAAAGAAAACACTGATCTTATAATTCGAAACAACGATTCCCACTAAAATGGATAGAATAGCTACAAAGATTATTGCTTCAACGAGATCCATTCAAGCGAATGCAGGTGCGATGAAAAAATTAAAATATGAAATGGCAGCCATTGCACAGGAATAACACACAAACAATAGATTATATTACTGTGCACAAATCAATAGAGATTACATACGTACATATATTTGAACTCAGATCTAACTAATTCTAATCTTAGAGAGAGAAGTTGAGAGAATTTCTCAACTTCCTCAACAAACCCAAACTAAACTAAGTATGCATAATTCTAACAAACTCCAATACCCTCCCTTAATGCTTACTTTACAAAACATATAATACTTAATCACAATTACAACACTTTGATCTTTCGTCTCTTTGTCCGATCTGGTCTTCATCAGCAACTCTACCCACTCTGTAGTCTTCTGGACTCTGTTCTTTCTTTATCCTCATCTTCAAGCTTACCTTTCAACCCATTTAAAGTACACCTGCTTCTGACCATCAATGCTGAATTTATAAGATTAAAGATTCTTGACACCCCCGAAGAAGAGTCCCGACACTGAACTACCCTATTGAAATATTTCCATCTGTGAAATAACCCCGAAGAATTAATTTCAACAGTCATATAGGAAAATATTCTAGGTATAGAATATGATCAGCGATCAATCCTACAAAGTGACCTTTACACACAAGGATCTTATTGTATAACCTGTAACCAATGCTCTTGAAGCCCGAAGCACAACAAGACCCATCAGCATATAACAAATTGCCACAATAAAATTAGCCAAATTTTCTCTCGGCACCGAAGAATGTCAAGAATGACTAACTTAAATAATGCTAATTTGTTCAATAATTGGTTCTGCACTACACAAATCTCACAACAACAAATATAAACTTAAAACCCACACTATAATGCTATATTCCACACCACACCACACACTTGCACATCACATCACAAAACGTTCTTTATAAAAGTTTGAGAGATGGTTCAGAAGGTTCATTGTCACTTGAGGAGTCTTCAAATATAGTATCAGGTGAATCTTCTAAAAACGCTGCATAGGCTGATTTTTTCAATCTTCCATTTAAAAGATCTTGAGCCCAAATTTTGCAATTGAATGTTGTATGTCCATATTTATGACAACAAAAGCATTCAATCTTATTTTTATTCACCCTTCCCTTGGAGAATAGTGCAAGTTCATTGTGTGAACTAGCCTCTGTGCCACCTATCCTCTTTTCTTCTGCCATAAGAGCTGCTATCATTTCGTCAAGTGATTGAAGTGACATTTTAATTAGAGTAAATATGGAATTATCATATTTTGAAGACAAGCTATTTAATGAAACTGCCTTTGCATCATCGTCATCTACTTTAGAATTAATTTCTGACAACTGTCTCATCAAAGCTCTTAAATCATTTATGTGTGTTGACAATGATGTCTCACTATCCATTTGGAGTTTAAACAATTGTAACTTTAAGAAAAAATTTGCATTAACAACTTTTGCCCCAAATACCTTATTCATTTCTTCCCATATTGCTGCAAAAGATTTCTGTAAGTCAATAAGATGTAGCTGGGAATCTGCAAGTGATAGTCCAAGGATAAACTTGGCTCTTTCCTCTCTTTTTTCCCATTTAATTAACTGTTTAGCATCTATAGGTGCTTTTTCTGAGCCTTATACAATATTCCATAGATTCCTACTCATCATTTGCAGTTGAACTTTTACCTTCCAATTATAGAGATTAAAGCCATTAAACTTTTCCAATGCAATAGGCTCCATGTTGGAAATAAAATCTAAATCTAAAACTCTGCAGATCTAAAACAAATTGAATTGATGGCTCTCATTCCTTGTTTTATCTAATTTTACGGCTCCCTTGGAAAATGCCTTTGAGCAGTGTTTCCGGCTAGTCTCTTGTAATGCATCATGGTCTGCAAAACAATTGATTGAGATAGTGCATAAAGCACTCCAAGATGCATGCTCAAGGTGCTCTCACTTCTGCACAGAGTAGCCACATAACGGATCACAATTTGAACTTAATAAAAATGATCTCACACTGCTTCACGCTGGCAGAGAGCCGAGCCTCTTCACGTTGGCTCCAAATTGGGTTCCATGCTTCTGCTGCGGCAAAATGAGAGGCAACTCCTCACAGAATTCAGAAGAACGATTTCAAGCAAAGAAACGTCGAATAAAAACTGAAACGATATCAGTTATTGAAAATCAAGAGTCATCTTGCTCTGATACCAAATTAAAAAATGAAATGGCTGCCATTACACAGGAATAACACACAAACAATAGATTATATTACTGTGCACAAATCAATAGAGATTACATACGTACATATAGTTGAATTCAAATCTAACTAATTCTAATCCTAGAGAGAGAAGTTGAGAGAATCTCTCAACTTCCTCAACAAACCCAAACTAAACTAAGTAAGCATAATCCTAACAAAATCCAATAGAAAATTCACTATGATGAAAAATTAAAACAATGGTAGAGCATTGCAGAGGTGGTATTCAAACTTCGTGCATTGAAGGAGCTTGTTGAGCTAGAATTTAGCTAATGCTATCGTTGAGGCTCTGTGGCCGTGTGCGAGCAAAATCGCTATAAGTTTTCAAAACTAACGTGGCTTTTAAGACTCCTTTGTTGCATTAGTAACACTTAACACATTTTATCAACTTCTTGGCTGTGTTAACAATGCACTGCTCTGATTGCCTAAGTGCGTTATGCTGAAACAATTTTAAAAAAATGATTTTGAGTTGACCTTTATTCAATTCGTTTTTCCTGGAGCAAAAAAATGATTTTGAGTTGACCTTTATTCAATTCGTTTTTCCTGGAGCCTTCATTGGCTTCGCGGTAACTGGATTTTTCATTATTGTGTTGCTTCTTCGCACAAGGCATCTTCCAATTTTTTCAAACTTTTGTTGCTCTCTCAAAGAGTCATGATCGGTTTTTCTTTTTTCTTCTTCAACTTCGCTCTGGTTGCTGCTCTCTCTAGAGTTTTATGCAAACTAGATCTCATACCATGACAAGAATTGAAAACTGAAATGAAGTGGGGCATAGGATTACTCTTCTCAAATATTACGAATCATTTAAATAACATTACATTGGAAACATGGGCAATAACTGACTTCACTAAAATTGAGCTAAAACTCGACTATGTTAAACTAAATTGGGACACTTGGATGGACGGTTTCGACACCTAGTAGGTGGTTGGAATTAGATTCTCCAACATCAAGATGATATATATGCTAGATGAACCTCTGAATACCCATCTATATTGCAAGAAAAAGGCGTGAACAATTATTTTAATGTTTTTATTATGTATATTGATCTTATAGTAAAAACATCATTTGGCATTAATCCATACTTAATATCCAAAATACAAATCTACTTTCCTTGGGTCTAGTATACAACTCAATTTTGTAACATTTAGGTAGCATAATGTCATCTCATTTTGTATAATACCTTCATTATGTATAATGATCTTATAAGTCTTACAATGATATCATCCACATTACCTTAAATGAGAGACATGCCACAAAGCATGTGAATCTGACAAGGAGGGAGTTGAGAACACAAAAAGAAAGATCGAGATGGAAAACAACTGTAATGGCTTGCACTTTGCAAAATTGCAACAAATAGACCAAATTTCGAAAGGAAGCAAGTGATCGAAGGATATTAGAAGAGTAAAACGTCATCCTCAACCCATATCAAGTAGATAGATATTAGAAATAGAAGAATCGTTAACTATAAGAACTTGAAATGGTCAACTAGTAACTTATTACAAATGGCCATGCAAAATTGGGGGACTATAGGATAATATAGAACTCACAAGAATAAGACATGTAGGTGACAACTTGTATTATATAATGACTAGCCCTTGTTACATAAATGATCATGAGAGATCATTATTGGGTCCACAACAACAAAGGACCCAAGCTAGTCATATTATTTGTAGCACCCAACCCATTCATATAAATGCCCCTTGATGGAGAGATGGACAAGAATTAGATCCTTGAGCTATTATAGGAGCAAAAAACACATCGTCAATTACTTTTTCCTCCAATTAGAAAAACAAAACACAAGTGCATTAAGCCATTATCAATTAGGAACTTGCATTACTTTGTTGCTAATTTCATTGAATTTTACCATATATAATATGACCATTGGGTTATGGCTATGGTTTGATTTATGAAATATTTTATTAATATGAAATACTTTTTTTTATAGAAATGATCTTTGATCATTTGTACCACTTGTTCCTTGATGTACAAACTCTAGAAATTTATTTTCTATTAGACAATTTTTTCCATTGAAAATATGTTGAGTAACTTATGAACTTATGAACTTAAGCCTTATCGTATGATAGTATAGATTAAATTTCATGGATAAAAGTGCCCAACCATAATCTCTTACAACTCACATACATATATGCTCTCCATTTACAATTATGTTTAGGAACAACTCCTTTGTATTGACGAAATGGCACATTAAACAATTCCACTACTTCACTAATTCAATACTTCCATTTGAATAGCCCACAGGGTTTTGGATTGACGGTGGATGGGTTCAGGGTTAAGGAATTCCTTGTGATAGGTCATTGATTCAAATCCCTCATTGTTGCTTAGTTAAAAAAAAAAACTTCCATTCAAATATTTATTGATTCTAGAATTCAAACGTTGTATCTTGAACATAGCTTAGTTCTTCCCATGGAAGCACTTATCCATCTCTTCAACCAACATATTTATTTTATTGTCACAATTTTACTCAATCACCTAACGCTCACCTATATCAAACCCACTGCACCCTCAAAATGAAAAAGTGGAAGAAAATGCATGTTACTAGAAAATCTACAATAAGATATTAAAAAAATAGACACACAAAACCATTTAGTTTCTTTATAGAAAAATACAATTTCATTCACTTGTACATTTTTGTATTATCAACTAATTGCAGTATGTAAATATTACATGTCTTCTTATGTATTTTTGTGCAATATTTTGGAAACTTCTCACATTTGTTCAAATGCAAATTTTCTTTCCAACTAAGTTGTGGTGTACCAAAAAACTTCTTATACCCAAACCTAATGGTGAAAATTTGTGGAATAGGATGTTTACTTTTAAAAACAGCATAAATTCCACTGCTATTTATGTAGTCCATAATGGTATTATGCCTATTTGGAAACCATTTTAGCAGTTTCCATATCTAGTTTTCAAAATTCTCTATAAAATTGAATTCAAGTGTAAATTAAGGTTAAACTATAGATATAGTTTTATAAGTGATATTATTTGTATCTTTCTTGCATCTATAGCAATGGAAGATGCCTATGAGCAAGATTGTGAAGATGGTGAGAAAATATTTTTCTTTAAGTTCAGTTGATGGTGAATTTTTTTACTTAGCTAAATCTGAGAGGAGAAGATAAGAAAGTATATCCTATATTTTTTTTTTATGGTTGAGTCCTTAAATGATATTATAATCATGTATAAATTATTTTCTTGCATATCAAGAGATTAGAGATTGTATTGTAACTAAAAATAATTACTTGTTATCCATTTCATATGCTATTTGGTATTGGCATGTTTTAGTTTTTATAAGGACAAGTAACAAGGAGGAGATAGCTAGGAGGAGAATAAGGATATTGATAAGATGGCTAGTAGGAGAATAAGTAACCTGAGGTATGGGCATCATATCAAAAAAATATTCTTTTATAAAAGTATTTTAGTCCTTTTTTTTAAATGAAAAATATAGGAGGTATTTATGATTGGATAATGATGCTGCCACAGCAGCAAAAACCCACAATTGCACTCCTAATACAAATCTCTTGTAAACAAATCTTATCAACCTCAAAACTGAGGCTTCTCCATATGCAGAAACTTCTTATTTAATATTCAAAAGAATATTTCCTCACTTTTTAAATCAAGGTTTAATATCCTTTTATTCCTTGAGCCAAGTGGAATTCCTTTCAATAACCTTACCATAAACCTTTGGTTAAAATAATTCCTCGGCATTATATCTATAAACTCAGACTTTATAAATTAAAACCCAAATGTTTGTCATAGTTTAGACTTTAGGTTAAAATTCATATCTCTGCTTTATTTCTAGCCATATCACATCACAACCTTTATGGACCATGCCACAATACATCGCATGTCCTTGCGGAATTTCATTAAACCCAAACTTTATGTTATAAAGTTAACATAACACTTTATAACTTACCATTTTCGCTGATGCACATATGTCGAGGCTTACTTGTATGTCAAATCATATATGGCCCACACTTTATTTCAATGTACCTCTACACTGTCGATCTTTATCGCTCATACATCCAACGACTGATGCTTCATCGTGCTCCAACTCAATAATCCAATGGTTATCGCATAACAACTCAGCCAGATCTTTAATGACGTTATTTCACACGAAATGGGCGGTATTGAATTACCGTCAATGCTATGTGTCACAAGCTAAGAGGTATCACGTTTGCTCAAGGAATTACCATTTACCACTCTAAAGTTGCGTGAAAACCACTGGTTTGTTTTCGGAACCCCCTTCACGCTTCCGTATTCTATTGATTCATGATTCCACACTCCGCTGACCAAAGTTCCTCTCGCTTACTCTTTCCAAACTTCTGGTTCCGTTATAAATCCACACAAATACAATTCATCTACTTTGCGATTTCGCTTTCTCTAGTCCACTGTGCCATGAATTAAATTTTCTTCTTTTGACAGGTTCATTGAGGTTCACCACTTACCTTTTAAAGGCTGTGCAAAAACTCCTTTAGTGGTTTTGCAAAACCACTCCTCTGTTCCTCTTTGTTCCAGTCCTGATCCGAATTCACTGTTCAATCGAATGTACTTCCGATACATATGGTATAATGTATCCAAATACTAAATTGGAAATTCATTTCTTCTTCTATGTCATCGATCCTTTCAGTGATCGATACACCTCAACTCATATGTCTTCTCAGATATGTATACAAACCTTTTATGCACTTCAGCTCAATTCATAATTATAACCCTAACTTAGTGTTTCCATCAAAATTTTCAATGGTATGCAGAACCACCATTTAAAACCCTTATTGCAAAGTTTTGCCATATACTTGTTCATAAACTCTGAGCATTTCTCACACACAATCTATAATTCAATCAATCATACAATCAATTCAGACATAATCACTCATTTTAGAATTGATTTTTCTCTGTATATAAATAAAAAAACAATTGCAAAAATTACTTCTATCACCTGATATTCTGATCAATGGCCTTTCTATCAAATTTTCCCGTAGGCTTACAACAAACCCCTATTTGTCTAAAACCTACTCAATCCTCTTATTCCTATTGCTCTACCTATACTATCTTCTTTTGTCTTTGAGGCTTTACAATTTATACAAAATATTATGAACCAATCTAGGTTCAGATCCTCCATTATCTCAACAAATTCCTCAAAGTCCTAAAATCTATCCTTTATCCCTAAGGATCCTCTTTAATCCCATAAAATCATGAAACTGATTCTAACTTAAGATTTACAATTAATTCTCAATTATCTTATTCCCTATGGAATCTAAACTATCCTAATTCTCTCATGTTCTCCAATCATTTGAGAACATTTACAAAATTCCTCACAATATTTAATTAATTCTCATTAAAATCACTCAAAACATTACACAAGAAACCCACTCTTTTGGAAATACAAGACCCCTATGTCTAATAAAATACAAATAATTTTCTGAGCCTAATGCTCCTGCATCAGACTCCCAAGGTTAAAAATAATCATGATCTCCTGATCATGTGCTTTTAATCTTTGTCTTCCTAGATCCCACACCTTGTTCTGTAATTTGTCATCTATTTTTGTTGTTGTTTGTTGTTTTTCTCCAGGTATCCACACTTTATGTTGTTTTTCTCCACTGGTTGTACTTTTACAGTCTGTTACTATCTTCCTTTTGCTACTGCTGCTTCTTTTCTTTCTTTCTGATGTCTTCTTCTGAGACACTTTCATCATTATCCTTATGATCAACTCAATTGCTCTGTCCAATAAATCTTATGATTGCTGATTTATTTCATCTCTTGATTGCTGAACTTTTATTCTTACTGCCGCCTTTTCATTCTCACCCTCTTTCTTTCTACAATTACTAACTTCTTCCAGATTGTCACTTATGACAATTTTTTTGTATCTTTTCTTTAGCAATTCATTGGACTGGTACATAGTATGCCCTCTACTGTTATCTTCACCTCTTTGCTTTAGTTTGTTTCTAATGTCCTCTAATTCTTGCACCTTCACATTCTGCACTTCTTCAAGCTCTTTCTCTTCCTGTATTGAATCCTGATTCTTCAGCATAATTTCCAGCAATTTAATTTCTTTATTCCATGGATTAAATATTTCCACGGAATTTTGTTCCTCTTTCTTTACTTGACTGCCCAAATGTGTCCAATTTTCTCCAGCATCTGCAACAAAACCTGCATTCATAAAAAAATTATTAAAATAAAAACCCTAAGGCCTTCGTGCCTTTCTTTCTTGTGGAAACATTTCAGTATGTTGCTCTGAAATTTCCTCTTTTCTCAGCACATCAGTATGCTGATTTATTCTACCTAAAGAATTCTCTAAAGACATCTCAAGGCTATCAACAAGTCTCTCTTTCACACCATCTGCTCTCATGATGTCTCTCTGTTCTTGTCCACTATAGTGAACTCTGTCTTCTGCAATCTCTCTGTCATACTCTAAGTTTTCCAACAAATATTCCAGCAATGAAATTTCTTTTTGACATTCCTTAAGTACTTCATCATCACTGACAATTCCTACATTTATACAAAAATTCTAGTTTGTAAATCACAAAGCTCAACAGTCTCAAATGTTGCTTCACATATCAGTTCTTCAGACTGAATCTCTTGTCCTTCTTTCACAAGAAATTATTCATGTGTTGTAACAACTTCAAATATAAATGCATCACTGCTTTCCTCATTCAAGAGACATTCTTCATCATTCTTTAATTCAAAGTATTTATCTTCTGAAAGATACTCTCCCATACTCTTGACAGCTTCAAAAGATTGCTCATCCTCTGTAAAACTTGTAATCACATCAAAATCATTAGTTACAAAAACACAAGGCTTTACATCATCTGGCTAATCTGAACTTGCCAAAAAACTCAGGAAATCATCAATAATTCCCTCTTCAGCAAGGTAAACTTATTGTTGTCTTAAATCTACAAAATGATTTATAAGATCTTTCATAGATCTCCATTCTTCATCTGTACCCATAACTTCACTTTGTTCTGCTTCACAAATGGAAACTTCCATTTTCAACTTAGCTTCTCTGAGTTCTTCAAATCTCAATTGCATACTCATCATTTGTTCAAGCTTTCTTAGCCCTTCTGCTAACTGCATATTCATTTGTTGTTCTCTCTTCTGTTGTAGCCTCTGCCACTTTACTTTCTTCTTCATGGTCCAACCATATCTCTAGTTTTCTTCTATCATCATTTTCAATTTATTAAATTGTTCTCTTATCTTAGCTAACTCTTTGTCATATTCTTCATCAGTCAACTACTTCCTTATGCCATTTGCGTTGGCATCTTCTTTCTCCTTTCTTCTGTTGTGGTCTCTCTCAGAACCTCTGCTATCTCTTTTATGACTATCAGTAATCATATTCTTCTCCATTTCTATGTTCATGATTTCCTCACTCATTCACCATGAGTTGTACTAAAGCCTCTGCAAAACTAGAAAATTTGGCCCAATTTCCGACGGCCACTTTGTCGCTATTCTGACACATAGTCGTCACAAGAGCGACATTTTGAGGATGGGAAAAACGTATTTCGACATTACGTCGTAATTCTGATGCCTTGACGAAGTGTTGCACTATCGACACTTTTTCCGTCGCTTCCAAAAAACCGTCACTCTTCCGACATTTCCCAAACCATCGCTCTTCCAACATTTGTAAACTATCACAATTCCGATGAAATGTGGTCCGACGTTTTGAACGTCGCTCTTCCAACATTTTTATACCGTCGCTCTTCCAAAGTTTGTAAACTGTCGCAATTCTGACGAAATTTGGTTTGACGTTTTGAACATCGCTCTTTCGACGTTTTTATACTGTCGCTCTTCCGACGTTTTTAAGCTGTCGCAATTCTGACGCCATACAAAAGTGTCTCAAGACCGATGCTTTGTAGAAACGTCGCAATACCAACGCATTCCAAAAGCGTTGCAATACTGACGCTAGGAAGAATTGTCGCAATATCGACAGACGTCATAAGACTGAAGAAAATGGAAATCGTTCAAAACGTTGGAAGACCGATGCTTACAAAGCGTCGGTATACCGACGACAGGTTCAATTTAAAAAAAAAAAATGAAACTTTAAAAGAGGACAGTAAATATCCAATATTTGTTATGAATTGTGGGCGTTCCAATTGTTATGAACATAATTCGACCATGAAATATTAATATAATAAACCACCCCGCAGCACTTCGACTATAAATAATCATATAAACATGGCTTTATATTTCAAAAAACAGGTTTAAAATAAAAACAGGGAAACTTTTTTATTTTCTAAGTAAGGTTAATCTGTTAACAGTGGAAATAAAATTACAGCATGACCGAAATCAAAAACATTGCCCAGACTTATGGCAAATTTTTCAAAAAATAAAAAAAGAAGGCTGCCCTCATACGGGGAAACCAGTCTTGAACGTTTTTCAGGTCGTTACAATGCCCACGCAGGGGAACCATCGTTTGATATCTTTGATGATTACAGTGTTTACAGAATTCAAAAATAAAAAAGAGGTCCATCATAGTAATATAAGCAAAAACATGCCCAATTAAGTGGCCTGCGAAGCAAGAAAACAAAACCAAAGAGAAGCAGCTACTCATCTGGTGGTTCTTCGACAATTCGGCACCATCCTTCGGCAAACATAAAAATGAAAATTTAAAACATGACAGCAAATCTCCAATATTTGTTATGAATTGTGGGCGTTCCTATTTTTATGAACATAATTCGACCATGAAATATTAATATAATAAACCACCCCACAACACTTTGACTATAAACAATCATATAAACATGGCTCTGTATTTCAAAAAACAGGTTTAAAATAGAAACAGGGAATTTTTTTTTTTCTAAGTAAGGTTAATATATTAACAGTGGGAATAAAATTATAACATGACTAAATTCAAAATCATTTCCTAGACTTATGGAAAATTTGTCAAAAAATCAAAAAAGAAGACTGCCCTCATACAGGGAAACTAGTCTTGAACGTTTTTTAGTCGTTGCATTACCCACGCAGGGGAACCATTGTTTACGAAATTTAAAAATAAAACAGAGGTATAGCATAGTAATATAAGAAAAAACATGCCCAATTAAGTGGGCCGCGAAGCAAGAAAACCAAACCAAAGAGAAGCAGCTAGTCATTCAGTGGTTCTTCGACAATTCGACACCATCCTTCAGCAAAAATGTCACTGTCCATGGCGGGAGCAACTTCAGACATGGAAGGTCCAGGATCTACAGGAGCTATCTCCACATCACGAGCCCTGCGAACCTAAGCATTTGATTCCTGCATATTCACGCCACTGCTCCCCTACTGAATGCCCGAAAGCTGGGCTTTTTCTGAGCTCAGACCCACCAGACGGGTGCATTGTTCCTCCACTTGGGCCTCTTTACGGAAAACCACAGTGATTGAAGCTGTGATTCATGGGTAGTTCAAAGAGAAATTAAAGAAAAAAATTGCAGTGCGCGTCGTGGGAGAAGGTGAAGCGGTGGGGAAATGAGGAGCAGGAGAGCCCATACGGTGGCCAGATCCTAGAACTCGATCCCACCCACTTCTAGTGTTTGGATAGCGGCCTGCGTAATAATCACTAGAGTGGGAAGACGACTCGGTTGAGGGGCTAGAGGGAGTGTGCAGGGGTTGGCCTTTGGTGCTACCCCTGCGGCAATGCATACTTTGATGCAGGCGAGGCATGGGTGCATTCTCAGCAGTGGGCACAAGATGAGACGGAGAAGCAAGATTCCAAGAAACCGAGGAAGATAGACATAGACCAGACCAAGAGAAATGCAGATTTGCACCAAGGTATAAGCAGCAGTTCAGCTAGCTTCTCCTTCCCATCACAGTGAGCAGGCAGTGTAACCCAGCAACCGGAGAGCATCTGCAATTCAAAGGTTGTGGCTCCTCTGAGAAACCATAGTGAAACGCCATTTTATCGACCCGACTGTAATGGCATTGAAGAACGCCCTTCATAAATCTCTCATTGATGAGAGCCGAAGGCTAAAGGATATTGGAGCATGCGAAATCACTAACAGGAGTGGAGGTCCGATCTTGAACAACGTTAAAACTTAATGCGATTGATATGAAAAGCCAGAGGAGGACACATGGAAAAAATTGATATGAGTGGATCTTTGTTTGGGCCGCTCGCACAATGGAAATCTGGACCTGAAAAAGATTAGGGCGGAATTCATTTGGTTTTCGCATCACAAAATTGGCCGACATCAACAGGCTATTTTGGAACGTGAATTTGGTTTGAATTATGGTTTATCGTCGTTTGAAGTCCGGCGGGCTCCACGGCTAAAGGGTTCGTTTGAAGTTTTGACAAAGGTTTTGTTATATGTTTTATATAATGTGCGGCAGAATAGTTTTATTGTTTGTTAAGGTCCCACACTGGTTTTGGTAATATTTTGTTTTAAATGCGACGTATATATGTTTCATATATATATTTCATATATATATTAAAACATTTATAAATTATGGACCCCAGGAGCATTTTAATAGAATTTTTGTTTGCATATTTTTGTTATGTTTTTAATATATGTGTTGCATATAAAAGAAAAGGGTTCTGAGCCTGTTTCAGAATGTAGTTGTAAAGTTTATTATTACACACAATAGTAGTGTAAGTGTTTTGAAGAGCACATCAGTGTGTAGTTTTAGAGAGAGAGAAGAATTTTGAGTGCACTGCGTTTTGCAGCAGTCACATTTTGTAATCCCTCTTAGTCAGGAAGAATTTGTAATAGTTTTTTTTTGAAGGAATAGAAATTTTTCAAAGTGTTGAACTCTATTTCCAGTGAAGAAATTTCAATATTTTCTCTGTGTTAGAAGAGGAGAGTATTACTCTCTCCATTATTATTCTAGAATTTTCAAATATTCCAACACATGGCTATAGATGAAGGAGATTGCTACGCATCAACATCAACATGTTTTCAAGTAGGAGCTGCCTAATTTTGTAACAAACTTCTCTCTGGATGTAAAAATTTGCAGACACTGAAGATTACTCAAGTGATGCCTGAAATTTCCATTGAATTCCTATAAGAATCTTAGATTTGTGACAGAAATCCTTTTGCTAATATATTAGCTTACTCCTTTTAAGTTTGTCTCATTCAACTAATAAAAAATGTTTCAAGGAGTATAATGAAAACTATATTATGTGTGAAGCATAGAATAATCATTGATGCTAGACTTGGAAGTTAAGAAGTATAATGAGAAGTAGATACACTTCTCTAAAGCATAATACCGTTTTTCTGAAGCATAAGACAATCATTGATGCTAGACTTGGAAGTTCTAATAAGACGAGATAAAACAACGAAAAAATAATTCCATTACTTGCATGAAATATGAGTACCGCCTTTTACTAGTAAGCTGGGAGCAAGGTCTAGATTTTGATTGGCATCAATTCTTGTGAACTCAAATTTCACTAAAAACATAGTTTTTTGTATGTTTTTTAGCACATGGTTAAAAATGATAGTGCATCAAAATATATATTGTTGGGCCGAATACATAAGTAATCAAAAATTCTCTTTACCAAGTTATTCGCTTCATCAAAAGCCTGATCTTCACATGTGACACTTTTTTTAGGGATAAATATCAAGTGGGTTGTGACATTTTAAAACTTGGTTCGTGGTGAAGTGCCCAAAAGGAATGTCTATCAAAGCATCTGCGACCTGTGTCATTTCATAGTAGCGGATGATTTGATATCATAATGGAGGTGCTCCAATTCAAGCAGTGTAGAAGAGGCAGGAGCCTACAAGGCAGATCCAAACTTTGGAGAAGAGCAAGGCAGATCCTGGGAAGAACGAAGAATTTGGGAATCCAAGATCTCTTCCAGAGGCCATGATACCAAAGGTTTGTTCTTCTTGTAGATATTTCTCATCTACATCCAATATAGCCTAAAATGCTCACATAGATCACTATCTATCAGGTGAGTCAAATGCTAAAAAATCTAGAACAAAGTTTTCCAAGCCTAAAGTGAAGGTGAGAAAAAAACGATCAATCCTAGATATAATTGCTGCGGCACCTGTTTTCATGCTAGAGGATTTGGATTAGAGTACTAGCAAAGAGCAATCGACCATTGATGCACATCCATTTCCTTTGGATCAGCTCAATCTCAGAGACACCACCAAGCAGAGGCAACATCAATGCAAAGATCTCAACATTTCAAAATTAATGTAAAGATCTCGCGTAGTGGTAATGCATGTATTTCAAAAGAAACAAATAAAAATGCACATTATAACCCATTCTAATAACCACTGTAGCAAGGGTTTACATCTAATTATATCCAATCTGTATATCGATGGAAAAAAATTAATATAATTACATTTTCCATAGCAGAGGAAACCTTGCGAAAACAGAAAAGGAATATAAAACGAGGATGTCAAGATGTTTAGATGACTCAGTACAAGAACTATTTGGTCTTAGTAGACACATCACTATATTCTTAATGCATTTTCTATAGAATACTAAATAGATTTGTCCAAAATTTGAAATGCAAACTGTAGTTTCTACTATGTTTAGAAAATTGGAGGTTTATAAAAGATAAACTGTGAACAGAATTGTACCACTATGATAAGAAGCTGTCAGAAGCATTCCTTCTGCTTCAGAAACGTGGAACTACCTTAAGAATTCTTATGGTTGATATAAATATTAGAGCATGGCAGTTAAATGTAGTAGTTATGCTAAAATGCTGAATAACAACTTGAGAGTGCTCTTCAGATACTGTACGAATGCACCAAATTAAAGTTGTACCATTACTAAAGATAAATGGCCAAAAATAGTCAATTTTGATGTCGTGAAGTTATGTCTTTCTTGGTAGCAAACTGGGGATAGGATGGAAAATATGAGAGAACTAAGTTCCAAGGACTAAAAAAAAAAGGCCAACATAGTTCTGCCTTGAATCAGAGACAAAACAAAGCTGCCCAAAAAAGTGTTTGCCACTGTCATCACCCCGAGAAGCGCAAAGTCAGTTGATGGTGCCAACCATTTGATGAAGCAGAGAGAAGATTCATGGTGCCAATGGTTGTAGCACAGTTTGTTGACGTGAGCCATCATTGTAACAAAGCAGATTGATGGTGCCAATTGTTGTAGAAGTCCATTGAGAGTGCAACTACTATAGTAGAGCAGTTTGAGAGCACCCATTGAAGCTCCTATATATAACAAAGTCAACATTTTCCTATTGAAAAAGTTTGTATAGTCAAATCCACAGCAAGATCAGATAGCCACGATCCTAAATGAGAACTAGAGCCAAAGCTAAGACAGACTCACGTTTAGCAGAACAAGATAGCCATAGCAAAGGATCTGACCACAAAACCAGATCATGAGAGATAGCAAGATTCTTGATTCCACTGTGGAAATGTAGAAACTGTACAAGAGCCTTGCTTCCAACAGATTTCATTGTGACAGTAATTGCTATGGTGTTGTAAGTGCTCATTAGTAGAATCTTAAAGCCATTCTGGAATTCTTTTAACCTGGAGAGGGTTTTCTCTGGTTATAAATCCTCATGTTCAAATTCCATTGTGGATTGGTTGTGTTTGATATTATGTTTTTACTGTCCACAGTTGAATTTTCACACAGAAAATTATCAGTCTAAAGCGAGAAATTTTGCGATGTTTCTTTTTCTTCCTATTGTAAAGTATTTCGCTCAGAACTCTACTCATTGTAACAGAGGTCTTGGGCATAGAACAGGTTACTTGGGTTTTTTGGAATCAAACTTCAGGTTAAGATGCTCACCTAAAGAATGGCATAGTGAGCCTTAGCATGGAGTTGGGAGTACCAATTTGAAGTGCAAGTAGGGCATTGTACAATAGACCAATTAGATTTTTGGACCCTAATACAAAAGTTTCTTCTTCTTTCAAAACATGTTTCTCGTTTTCTGTAACCAATGTGGGTATTGTTCTTGTTTCAATTGGGGATGGATCAGAATTTGTTATTTCTCTAGATGGTCACACTCTGGGTAGCCCTTGAGGCTATTTGGGGGTGATGAGTCCAATAGGTCTCAATGAACTATTGCCCTCACCGGGGAATACTATTGCTGTGGAATTTGATACTATTTTGGATGTTGAATTCCACGATCCTAATGGAAACCAGTACCTTCAGCTCTAGTACTTGTTCACAAAAGAGTGCGCCATAGTCATTCATGCGTGCAAAGAGGGTGAATTGCAGGCATTGCAACAGGAGGTGTTGTTGTTGTTGCATTGGCCACTAGATTGTTTGCCTAGTTCTGTTACAAGCGCAGAGTACTGAAAAGGACAAACAAATTTAGTTCAGATATTGTGAAATTGCCTCGAAAATTCACCTACAAAGAGCTCAACAATGCTACGAAAGACTTTTTTTGAATGTGATTGATAATCGATAATTGCAAGCAAGGGTAATCCCCTTGTGAAACCCAAATTTCTGAGCATTTTCTGAAACCTAATGATAGAGTCATTGTAATGAACAAGCGCCCAGGTCCATATTACGTCCAAATCTACCAAGCACCAAGATTTATAAAAAAAATCCACAGTATTTGCGAACTAAGAAGAAGAGGCAGAAAATTTATTCTGCTTACTTGTTCAAATAGTGGTTGGGGTTTACCACCGCAAAAATTTGACAGAGCCCATGTAGCATTTCTTATCATTGAAATTCTGGCAGTATCATTCAACTAGGCAATCACCTGCCTCAGAGCTCCATGACTGAGGGCAAGATCCCTAAATGTTGCAAAGTCTCCAGCAATATTTCCAAAAGCCCAAACAACCTTACACAAACACCAGTTTAACTCAAAGTTGGGTACTAGTTTTTCAAATCAAATTCCAAAATTACAAACATATAAAGATAGTTGGGAAGAATAATTTTATGCCTCTAAAATAAATGTGCTACCTGTTCTCGAACATTATCATTCCCAGAGGAAAGAAGTTCCACAAATATAGGCAGTGCCCCATAATCAATCACAACCTTTTTATTCTCAGAGGTTCCTGAGACTATATTAGTCAAAGCCAAAGCTGCTTCAAACTGCATTATCAATCACAAGGTATCACCATCAAAGCTATAAGTTTAAGATAAAAATTTATCTACCATTGAAACTATAATTTTAAAATAGATACACCTAGTGATATAGACACCTAGTGAGAGTAGAGGTTAGGAAATTATAATAAGAATTATTACAAGATATCACTCACAGTGCAGTTGATTGTTCATTGTCTGTTGTAACTATACTTTTAAAGAAGACACATTTAGTGATATAGACACCACCAAGTGAGAGCAGAGGTTATGAAATTATAATGAAAAATATTTCAAGATATCATATTACTCATAATACTGTTAATTGTTTATTGTTTGGTGTAATAATTTTTTATTATTTATAAACACAATCAAACATATTATGAGGGACGGTTATGAAATTTACCATGGTCTCATAACAAACCATAACGGGCACATCCCCTGGCAAGATAGACTCTGAATAAGAAAGAAAGAAAAACAAAGTGATTACTTATAGGATCATGGGCTTCCTAAAGAACAAGATCCAGAGCAACATCCATAACCCCTAAAGCAACACCTCTCTCTGCAAGACGAATCGCTACATCTTTCATATGTAGTCTAGCAAATACAACTATCTCATAAAGTCTATTCAATAGATCTGGCCTTAAATGTCTTCTAACCTGGAAAAATATTCAAAGGCATGTCAAAGCACTGCAGCCAACTTCGTGATAAAATTACATGAAAAATATGCATACACAGAGTTCAGGAGAATGAAACGGCAGGTGTATTGGCAGTTGCCGAAATGCAACAACTAAAACGGCAGGTGTATTGGAAGTTGCGGAAATGCAGCTACTAAAACGGCAGGTCTGTCGACGGTTGCAAGTGTGTGGATTGGTGCTGGTATTTTCAGATCGATTCCATGGAAATATACCAAAAAAAAGTGGTATGTCAAACCTAGAAGGTAACCCGAGAGACGGTGACTATCATATTAAACAAGTAACAGGTGTCGTGCCTAGATAAGAAGTGTTGACAAAAAAAAATGATCTCTTTCATAACAAAAGTCCTATCGGCCTAAATATCTAGGACATGTGGCACTCCATGATAAAGACACATGGTGTGTGGATTTGAGTTTTTCAAGTGGTCAAGTGGGCCTATGTCATGTGAAATGTGGCATCCACTGCAGATTGACATGTGCCACCTGTACAAGTGGTAGAAAATTGGCATTGTCAAACAACGAGGTGATTGTGATGCGGTGAATGACATGAGGGAGAAAATATTGTATAGCGCCAAACTGAGAATCCAAAGCTCATCACCAACCTGAGATTGACAACTTTACATGATGTAACTTATGAAATCGTAAATGGAGAAATCATAGTAACAATAAAGTAACCTATATAACAATAAAGTTAGATTCATCCTGGGAGTGGTAATGGGAGAAATCATAGTGAAAAATAGGAAACATGCATAGTTGCTTACAATCAAATAGATGAAAAAACACATACAAAAAACCTAGATAATAATCATGAACAAGATTAATATTGAATTATGAACTGTAAAGGAACTTACAAAATCTGACATTACGAACCTGGTCAAGCGCACAAGAAAAAATATCCTGGACATGACCCTAGTTGACAAGTTGTATTGCTCATGATGCAAGAGGATTTTTACCTGCACTGCCAAGTCAATCAAAATCCATCATTATCTATACAATAAATACAAGTAATTGATGTAGTATTTTTTAATCTAAGATGCATTCTTATGATAATGTTAGAACATAGGTTGAAAATGTCAAAACATACCTCAATAAGCTCTTCGTTTCAAGAACAATTTATTGGAGTCACCTGAACTTGGAACAAGCCTCCCATGA
Source organism: Pinus albicaulis (assembly GCA_034641835.2). Lineage (NCBI taxonomy): Eukaryota > Viridiplantae > Streptophyta > Pinopsida > Pinales > Pinaceae > Pinus > Pinus albicaulis. The sequence goes on from CM076575.1 coordinate 1,411,527,182, forward strand.
TCTAAAAGAGTAGAAAATAAGTCAACAATGAATTTTTTGTTGCTACGTTGGATCGAGGGAGGTTTTCTCCAAGATTAAATTGCTCTACTAAATTATTCTCTACTAAACAGGGCCAACCACGTGAAGGTGGAAGCTCCTATGGCCCCTCCCCCCCCCCCATATCACTCTCAATTCCCCAATGTCCAATCTATATTTCATTTCTTACTTTCATGAGTAAAAAAAAATTCAATAACTAATTAAAAAGGAATGAAACAAAAAGAACGCAATAAAACATTGAACATGCTTAGCATAAAAATAGTATGATAAATGAGTTTTTATATAACGCAAAAAAGGTTCCAAGTATGGTAAAATTTGTCTTATAATAATACAATATTTTACATTATCAAATTTTATTTTTCTTATTCCTATTTCTAAATCTCATAACTACATCATCACCAACATTGTTCTCTACTTTTGTTTCATGCCTTTCCTGCATAGTTGACCTAGTTGGGTAGTCACGATGTCTGGTCTCATCCAAGGATGGGGCATCGCCTACAAAAATAGATAATATTAAATTTTAATTGTCAGCTTTTTAAATATCATTGAACTAGTTCGGTAATATTAATAAAAAAATTGCAATGAGATTATTTACCCGGTGCACTAGTTGTCGTCATGGGGATTGTTGCCTTGGTTTCTCCCCCTCTCCGGTCTGGTGGTAAGATCCTCGCGGGAAACAATTTCCGTCATTTAAAAAAAAAAAATGTTATAAGGAAAACCATCAAGGTATAATTGGAAAAAATTATAAGTGGAAATTAATTACCATCACGGCCCTCACTGATAGTAGCATTGTCAGCCTGGTCCCCACAACAATGATCAGGTTGCATGTGAGGAACATCTACATCTGGCTCTAAAACTAGGTTATTTGCCTCGTCGGTAGTGCTACTCCCGTAATTTAAACAAAGTTGTTAGACATTAAATTTATGGATGAAAAAAAACATATTGAAAGGTTAATGTTTTACCTTATCAGGCATTCTGGATCTTGGGATCTGCCCCAAGCTTTTGCGACGTTCAACTACGGCTTGATAGCCGAAATGGAAAGTGATATTTTTATCTTCCTCTGTATTTTCTGTTTCGAAGTCATCACCCTACATTACATATTATTGTGTATTTTTAATCATATTTGATAGGATTACAAAAATGTTGGAAGGCAATACAATTAATTATAAGATGTTTAGCTACTTAATTACAATTCTTGCGGCTAATTTCAAGTTGTCGCCCTGGCCTAGCTTGTCATGGCCCTTCTTTTCAATCCTGTTTTTGGTTGCCTTCGAGGTGTCGTGAAACCTAGCATCAAAATATTGAAGTCAGATATGACGTAGCACACTTTTATTTTAGACATAGAGAAAATTAAAGCTACTGAATTAAAGTTCTAATTTACCTTGCGAGTCCAGTTGGCATTTTTCCTTCTTTCTTTGTCATTTTCTCTTTTCCTTCATGGATGAGTGCTCTCCACTCACTCTCTGGAACTGTGAGAGGACGCTCGTATCTAGGGTTAAATTGCAATTGCGTCCTGTAGGTGTCCCTGGTATATTTCAAACCATTTCCAAACCTACCCGCGCCATCGTCGTTTACTAAATGTGTCGACTCCCAAAGGGCTTCTAGATAATCTAGAAGTTCTTTTTTCAGGTTGGAATTCTGGGAATTCCACCTTGTGCGTATGGTTGGGCCAAAAATTACCAACACATGGCTCTCCAAAAACCTGTAGAACTCATTGTTTCCTACACAGAAAAAAAAGATATTATTCTCAACTAAACTAATTCTCAATATTTTTGAATAATCATCCATTGGAATTTAGTAGGAAAACCATAGTAAATCATTGTCCAATGGCCATGAAAAAATATATAAAAAATAATATTTGTTGGTTGTTTTTCAATAGGTGGACCATGATGGGACCACTGAGAAGGTGGGGGTGTTTTTTTAATCATGGAAGTGAGGTTTAGTAGATTGATAGTCAAGTTACCTTTCCCTATAAATTTTCTCGATCAAGTTATTCATTCATTGAACTTTGATTCATTCCTATTGTTTTGATACACAATCCAATTCAGTTGAGTCTTGAGTCTTCATTGAGAATGGCATTCATAGGTTGTCAAGAAAGAGGTTATCATGCACATGCACTCTTCTTTTCTTGGTATCTTTGTAACTATGTTCAGCTTGAGTTCTATATTTTTAAATTATCATAATAGTTCGTGATTATTAGGCTTTTATTTTGTCTTTTAAGAATTTTAATTTAATTATTATTAATCATTAAATTTAAAAAAAAAAAAATATATATATATATATATATATACATATATATATATATTTATTATAGTTATTAAACTTTCAATAGAATTATTAAACTTTCAATGGTACATCAACTTTCATACATGAGAAAATAGATACTGACAAATGGTACATCATGGCCTAATTAATTTTGCTCAGCAATTTCAAATGGTATAACATTTAGTCAACAGTAATCGTTAATTTCTGCACACAGAGACTAATTTCTCTGGAAGCCTGAGATTTCTTTGGCTTGTTATTCTTATAACTACATAGACATAATTAATAGAGAGATTGAGGACAAAAAAAAATCTAGCGCTTAGTCTCCACTACTCAACATGATTTTGTGAGAAATAATACATAGATTGATTTCTTTGAGTGCCTTAGTGCTCTTTGGCTCATTATTTTAATCACAAAAACAATAAAAAATGCACTGAGGATCTGTTCTTAGTCCAATTATGCAATTTTTATAAGACAGATTATGCAATATTAATAATAAACATAAATTTATTGCAATTTAGGGAAAGCTCGTTCATGTTTTTTTCTTTATATTGGAAGGTTGTACTTTCTTTTTGAAGTAATTTTTAGTAGATCATAGCACATATTGAGGAAATATTAGTTTGACAAGAATCAGTTATTTCTCTTGAAACTTTAGGTATTAAAAGTCCATGACACAGATATATCACACTCCAAAATCCAAAGAAAATGGAAGAGCGTTCAATTTTTTTGATCAAAATTTTATTCGTGAAGGGTTAATTTATTACGAGAACGTCATTAATGAAGTGAAAAATTTTAAAAGTAACGTTTATTGACTAGATAAATAATGACCAAAATGTCAAAAAAATTGTGTGATGGGTAAAGAGAAATCCAAATTCCAACCCTGCCTGTCACCTATCGGTGAGTGGAGGTTATTCACTTTTCATTTACAGCTTACTAGGTTACTCATGTTACCAATATTTTCACATGGCTCACTTTTAGGTGACTACTTATTTTACTTCTCTTTATAAAGAACAATTGGTAGATAATTGTATTATTTTAAATCTATAACAAATCCAGGCAACAAAATTACAACAAATAGAAAATTATGCAAAAAATTCACCAGGGCACTAATGTGTGGATCCCCTATCATTTCTTAGGTCCTCATAACTTACCAACACCTACTATATTGGTATACACATAATATGGCATTTACCTGAAGTATTTCATATGTATCTAGAAGTAAATAAGTTGTATGACAATTGTTATGGCAGATATAAGATGTGTATTATAGTTTATATTTCAATTTTTCTTATGTAGCATGCATGTGTGGTTCATATAGTCACTACAATTACCAAATATATTTCAGTGAAGATGTGAATATGATCTCTCATTAGGTCCTAATTACTTAAAGCATCATTAATTAGCTTTCCAAATGAATAAAATATGTTAACAAATTAGTAAAAACTAGGAAAACAAATCATGATTTAAAAAAATATGGCACAATGAGTCACACTCTGAGATTTATTTAATTACTCATCAAGTGTTGCTGCAACATATATATGATCACCATTATCAGAGAAATGGGACATGTGACCATAATTTTGGTTTCGCCAATGACATTCCACATCATGAGCATTGTTTAGGGTTGATTGTGTTGATTTTTTTTAAACAAATAATTTATACATTTTATGGAAATTATAGACACAATTTATAATCACATTATAGGATCATGATGTATGGATATTCCTTATCATTTCTTAGATACTCACAACTTACCAACACCTAATAGATTTATATACACATCATATGGAATTTACCCCTAGAATGCCACATGTATCCTAACACAAATTAGTTGTATGGAAATTGTTGATTCAGGGGCATTAGGCTCAAAACAACCTTTGTCCATAAATGAATGTAAAGGGGAGTCTCATGTTTTATTTCCCCATGTATTTATTCATATTTGAGTTATTTTTAGTTAATTAGAGAAGAAAATGTAACTGCCCGAATGATTAATGGGCACCTGAAGAGATATTCGGTTTCAGAAGTTAAGATAATTTTAGGAGTCCGTCTCTGTCTGTCAGAGGGTTAGTCTCAGAGTTTTGAACGTTAGAGGAGTTGAGTCAATTCAGGGTTTGTATAAGAATAAGCCTTATAGGCATAATAAGGCAAACCTGCATAGAGAACCACATAGGCTGCGTAGGACTATCGTAGAGACAGAGTAGAGGAGAAGGGCCAAGTAATTCGAAGATTTGGTCGAGCGAAAGTTATAAGTACTTCACTGCATAAATGTAGAATTATTTCAATGGTATTGTGCATTTTTTGAGTTAATTATGGTGTGAATGGTTTCTGTGTCACGATAATCAACTGTATAGTAGTTTGGAATACATACTTGATAATTGTGGTTTAATGGGGTCCTGTATGTTGAAAGAGGAACCGAGTCCTTTTCTGAATTACTAGCCTCTGTGCAAGAGGTTCCAGCCTTTCCTGAACCCATTGGATATTAGTTTAACTCGGTGTAAGAATTTTTGGATTAATAAAGTTATGTGATAGCTCATGTTAAGCGCCATGACAGTGGACGATGTGGCATTGGACATTGGTATGGCAATGTTGTGGTCGAGACTCATGTAATACAGTGGGAAATGCCATAGTAGAGAGGGTCCATAGGTCCAAATTATGGATCTCCCCACAGTGTAATAGAGAATTGTGCTTAAGCCTTCGATTCAAGGTTCGATTGGTGCGACCACGTACATAGAACCGGCATGTGAAGGAACCTGGAGTGCGAGTCCTTAATTGAAGAAAAAAAAACTAGTACAAGAAGATGTGAGTCAAAGGAGTGGAGGCGGAGTACAATAAAATAAAGCTCAACGAAACCTCAAAGATAAGAGGCGAACTGTGACCGAAGTGCACAGTAAAACCACCATTTGGAAAATTGGCGATATCGCGCAAGTTTGGAGGTGCTAAGCAGAATTGGTGAAAAGGAAGCGATATATGTCTCCGTGAGACATGTGGCTGAGGACGAAATTATAAAATCATTCTCATCGCAGACTAACCCTTGGGTGTATTCGTTATGCGAGATTTCATTGTGTTCGTTGGATCCTCCAAACCGGCGCGATGCTCCATCGACCGTCAGATTGAGAGGTAAATTATTGTGGAGCCAAGAATGGTTTATGTATGACCATTGAGTTACAGACCAAAGTCAAGATTTGTTACGATATTTTACGATTGGCGGAGATTATAATAAGGAGGACTGTATAATTATGTGAATGGTCGTGTGTTTGGTTGAAACCAAGTGATAGAGTTCAAATTGACAAGGTTGACATACATTAAACATCACGGTTGAAATACGAGAGGGTCGAGTAGTTGATACATTCGAATATCAATTCAAATATGTAAAATGAGTGAGCCCAAGGTTTTGGGGTTTAATTCCTAAGTGGCTTGTATTTATTGGGGTATATATTAATGAGAGGAGGCTAGTCATTATATTCGAGGTGTGTAAAGAGCGGTTGAATGTTGATAGGTATGATGGGGATTAGACCATAGAACGTGGGGACTTATAGTATGGTTTAGAACCATCAAGTGAAGAAGTTCCGCATGCGAGAAGGCATGGCATAGGCCTTGGGGGTATTATGATCCTTGGAGGAAACTCACACAGCTAGAAGAGTTGACAGAGAAAATTGGATCGAGTACAAAGGTGTGGCAGGTGGGTTTTACCCTGCACCAATTGTTATGGTGCATATATGATGTGTATTACAATTTATCTTATAATTTTGTTGAAGTAGCATACAACAATTTACATAGTGATATGAGAACCACTCTCTAGAGTATACATCGATTTTGTACACATGGCTTTTCAGTGGCTTTTTAAGATATATCATTGGTGATGATCACATGATTATATAATGAACCATTAAGTTTAACTATGAAATTATTCCTCACAACACACACACACACATATTGATGAATTAATGATTTTTCTCATATAATTTTTTTAATCTATTTTGAAAATAAAATAAAATTATATATAATTATTTCTAAGAAGAACAAGAGAGAATTCCTTACCATATCTTCGTAAAACATATAATAGAAAGAAAATTAATCTATTGAAATTTCATTTCCAAACATATTCATGGAGTAAAATGAAAATTAAAAGGAGATATTCATGGATTTACCTATAACATCACCTCATAATTAAGAATGTAAATGTACAATATTGATGATACATAGGTTAGGAGAAAATTAATCTATTGAAATTTCATTTCCAAACATATTCATGGAGTAAACTGAGGATTAAAAAGAGATATTTATGAATTTACTTGTAACATCACCTCATAAAAGTGTAAATGTACAATATTGATAAAATTTATTTATATATGATAAATAATAAACCTTTATCTCACATGTATCATATAATATTATAAACAAACAATTGCACCGGGGGTGCAAGGGAACGCCAGAAGGAGGAGATGTGAATCATTTTGTGCTATATGAGGGGTAAAATGTGTAACAACTGAAGGAGCTGAATATTTTGTTCCTCTGTGGCGATATGGAATATTGGATTTTATTTTTAATAAAAATAATAATTATTAATTTAATTTTTATTTTATTTTATTTTATTTATTTATTTATTTTAATCTTTATTTTATTTTATTTCTATTTATTTATTTATTTTATTTTTATGTTTTAATTAAAAAAATTATTTTATTTGTATTTTTAATTTTATCTTTATTTGTATTTTATTTCTATTTATTTATTTATTTTATCGAAATAGTGCTGAGTATTATTGGGAGCTTCTTGTCAAAGGCTCAACCTATGGGCTCAACCATAGTCAATTTCATTTCCCTTTTACACAAATAGTTATAAAACCATGCACCCAAGGTATACTGCTTGTGCAGGAGTGCTTTACCTTCACTATATGGTCATGAGCCCATACATATATAGTAAATCTACATATATCATTTAACCCGACATTCACCTTGTACTTACGGTCAACAAGATTTCGCCTTCAACTATGAAATATATATATATATATATATATATATATAGTTGAAGGCGAAAGCTTGGTGAACCGTAAGTACAAGGTGAATGTTGGGTTAAATGATATATGTAGATTTACTATATATGTATGGGCTCATAACCATATATATATATATATATTGGCCTAACGCATATACCATTTCTTGAAATTTAATCATACCATTCAACTTCATAAGCCTCGATTGTGATTAACCACGAACCCTATATAATATTACTCGGCCCCACATATATTTCATATGGGTACTAACTCCGCAGACGCATTGATATATGCCTACCACCTTTATGTTTTCGATTTGAATTAAAATCATGGCATATAAAAGGATGCTCAGGCCCATGTTCATATAAATGCACCTTGCTTAAACGTTGAGCATATCCAACGATCCATATGGCGTCGCTCCCCAAGCGTTAATCGAACAATCACTGAGAAATTTCGCATTTTTTTTCTCACTTAGCATTAATGCTCAGAAATAATCTGAAACTCGTGGTTTTGAAAATCCGCTTATGGACACGTGGCATTTGCTTTGTGGTATCACGTTTTTTATTTCAATATATCTTACCACTAGTGGACCTGTGTGAAAACCATAACCCATTCCCGAATACCACCTTTACTGTTTATGCATCACAGTTCCGTTTCATATTCGCTTCGAGGTTCCACTTTAAAGTTTCAATGCCAATTAACTCTGGTTTCTTCCTTGTCCATAGAGATCAAGCTATGCCATCGATCACCCACTTAACAAACCAACGTTTGTTACTTCAAACAGGCAGGGAGTAAGCTTTAGGAAAATTTCGCCATCCTTTAATAGACAGAGCGTGGTTATACTTGCTCTTTTAACAGGGCCTTATTCAATATTTCTCAATTTCTTATGTAGAATGCACACAAAATCCCTCATTCACTGAGAATACCCTCCTTGGTGCCTTCTTCGCTGGACAACGTTGTGTTCATCAACAATCGTGAACCCGATGTCTATTTCTTTGCCAGACATCTTCACAACAGTCTTGTTTCCAGAGGATTGCGAGTCTTTCTCCACAGCATAGAATTGCAGGCTAGACAATCCATACCTTCACAAATCAAAGACACAATTAAAGGAGCCTCTCTCATTATTACTATTTTCTCTCCAAATTATGCGCAATAACAAAGGTGCCTTGATGAACTACTCCTCGCGTTGCTCTATAAGCTGACCATTTTTTCGGTCTTTTACCACGTTTGGAGGAAGATGTCACAATAGTGACACTATGCCCCAAAGTGTCACTATTGCGATGACTGCCTCCAAATGTTGCAATTGTGACACTTAGACATTGTGTCGCAATTGCAACGTTTGGAGGCAGCCGTCACAATAGCAACGCTTTGGGCCATAGTGTCACAATTGCGATGTCTTCCTCCAAGCCCCAAAGCATCGCTATTGCGACGGTTGCCTCCAAAAATACCCCAAAGTGTCGCTATTGCGATGGCTGCCTCCAAAGGTCGCAATTGTGACACTTAGACATTGTGTTGCAATTGCGACATTTGGAGGCAACCATCGCAATAGTGATGCTTTGGGGCATAGTGTCGCAATTGCGACTTCTTCCTCCAAACGTCGCAATTGCGACACTTTGTCTAAGTGTCGGTATTGCAACATTTTTCTCTAAACGTTGGTATAGCGACAGTTTTAGGCGGGATTGAAAAAATTTGGGGAAATTTCCGACATTTGGTCAAAAGTGTCGGAACCAAGTGTCGGAATCTCCCCCAAATGTACTAGTGCAATATCAAGTCCCCCTTGTTACAACTTACCTGATCAATCCTTTTCTCTCGATTTGGTCTTTTGGCAAGCACTGGTTCTCTATCTTCTGGAACCTCTTGAGCATTCCTCTTTTCTCCTTCTAGGCTTCAACTCATATGCACCTTTTAAGAACATAATTGTCATTTTTATCCAACCTCTATTGGAATTCTTCAAGGTTATGTTCCACACTTTACTCAAAAATTCTTACCAGTTTCCTTTATCACTACTCTTAAATCTGTGATCTTCTTTTGCTGATATTTTCTTCAACTGCCTGCAACCTAAATTCTACAAACATAATCTTCAACCCAGAGCTAATATAGGATGTATCAAATCACCTTCAAGATCTCTGTGTGATCTTTTTTCACCCCTCATCTGCACTGTATCTCTATGTGTTGCAATCTATTAGTTTCAAAATCTGATCCCTTTTATTTTCTCCATCACACATGCATTCATTATAATTCAAATTTAATTAAAACAAACTTGAACCTTCAAAGAGTTGTTTCCTGCTCTGATACCAAAAATGATGCTACCATGGCAGCAAAAACCCACAATTGCACTCCTAATACAAATCTCTTGTAAAAAAATCTTATCAACCTCAAAACTAAGGCTTCTCCATATGCGGAAGCTTCTTATTTAATCTTGAAAAGAAGATCTCCTCACTTTTTAAATCAAGGTTTAATACCCTTTTATTCCTTGAGCCAAGTGGAAGTCCTTTCAATAACCTTACCATAAATATTTGGTTAAAATAATTCCTCGGCATTATATCTATAAACTCAGACTTTATAAATTAAAACCCAAATTTTTATCATAGTTCGAACTTTAGGTTAAAATTCATATCTCTGCTTTATTTCTAGCCATATTACATCACAACCTTTATGGACCATGCCACAATACTTCGCATGTCCTTGCGGAATTTCATTAAACCCAAACTTTATGTTATAAAGCTAACAAAACACTTTATAACTTACCATTTCTGCCGATGCACATATGTCGAGGCTTACTTGTATGTCAAATCATATATGGCCCACACTTTATTTCAACATACCTCTACACTGTCAATCTTTATCGCTCATACATTCAACGGCTGACGCTTCATCGCACTCCAACTCAACAATCCAATGGTTATCGCATAAAAACTCAACTCGATCTTTAATGATGTTATTTCACACGAAATGGGCAGTATTGAATTACCGTCAATGCTACGTGTCCCAAGTTGAGAGGTATCACGTTTTCTCAAGGAATTACTATTTACCACTCTAAAGCTGCACGAAAACCAATGGTTGGTTTTTGAAACCCCATTCATGCTTCTGTCTTCTATTGATTCATGATTCCACACTCTGCTGACCAAAGTTCCTCTCGCTTACTCTTTCCAAACTTCTGGTTTTGTTATAACTCCACACAAATGCAGTTCATCTAGTTTGCGATTCCACTTTTTCTAGTCCACTGTGCCATGAATTAAAGTTTCTTCTTTCAACAGGTTAATTCAGGTTCACCACTTACCTTTTAAAAACTGTGCAAAAAATCCTTTGGTGGTTTTCAAAACCACTTCTCTGTTCCTCTTTGTTCCAGTCCTGATCCGAATTCATTGTTCAATCGGATGTACTTCGAATATATATGGTCTAATGTATCCAAATACTGAATTGGAAATTCAATTCCTCTTCTGTGTCATCAATTCTTTCAGTGATCGATACACCTCAACTCATATGTCTTCTCAGATATGCATACAATCCTTTTATGCACTTTGAATCAATTCATAATTATAACCCTAACTCGATGTTTCCATCAAACTTTTCAATGGTATGTAGAACCACCATTTCAAACCCTTATTGCAAAGTTTTATCATATACCTGTTCATAAACTCTGAGCATTTCTCACACACAATATATAATTCAATCAATCATACAATCAATGCAGACATAATCACTCATTTTAGAATTGAGTTTTCTCTGTCTATAAATAACCAAACAATTACAAAAATTACTTCTCTCGCCTGATATTCTGATCAATGGCCTTTCTATCAAATTTTCCCGTAGGCTTACAACAAATCCTTATTTGTCTATAACCTACTCAATCCTCTTCTTCCTACTACTCCTCCTATATTGTCTTCATTTTTCTTTGAGGATTTACAATTTACACAAAATATTATGAACCAATTTAGGTTTAGATCCTCCATTATCTCAAAAAATTCCTCAAAATCCTCAAAGTCCTAAGATCTATACTTTATCCCTAAGGATCCTCTTTAATCCCATAAAATCATGAAACTGATTCTAACTTAAGATTTACAATTAATTCTTAAATCTCTCATTCCCTATGGAATCTAAACTATCGTAATTCTCTCATGTTCTCCAATCGTTCGAGAACATTTACAAAATTCCTCACAATATTTAATTAATTCTCATTAAAATCACTCAAAAAATTACATAAGAAACCCACTCTTTTGGAAAATACAAGACCCCTATGTCTAATAAAATACAAAGAAATTTCCTGAGCCTAATGCTCCTCCATCAGATAACCAAGTTTATTGATCACGGCTGCATTTTCCTAGTTGAGATTTAGTGGTTAGGGCCTAAGCATGTTGGTACTCATAGGAATGTTGAAACCCCTTATGGGTGCATGGTGTAATTCTATCTTGATTTCTTTCATCGAGGTTTTACTCAAACCTAGTGTTGGTATAAATTATGTATTATATATATGGTTGTAAAATTGTTGTCACTCATATTGTAGTAAATTTTCATGAACACAAAGAAATTCCACACAAACAATGATTAATTTCAATAAGATTCATTAGTTAAAATTTAATTAGTGAATGTTCTAACACATATAATGAATTTCCAAGGGTTGTGTCGCAGGAAAGTGCTAATACAATGTATATATCTACATGTGGAATTAGACTGTCAACCTTTTGTTCACATGTTGTTATAGGTATATGTAATATTCTTTTACATGCATTGGTTCATTTCTATTGCTATGCATTTTACCATTCTCTTCATTTAGTAGCACACATCGTTTCACACAACAAATTAGGTTGTTGCGAAAATGGAAAACTAAGAAAGCATGGTCCATTTGGGCCTTACTCCTTTGGTGGTTCTTACTCATTACCGGATTGACTAACAAATTTAATTCAAAAAGTAACACATCATGTAATAGTACCTAGGATAGGAGGCAAGTAAGTAAATAGAGGGGACATGGATTGAATAGGAGAAAAAAAAAACACGTTTCTAAGTATATTCAATTTGAGTAGAAAAAATTTACACCTACTTTGACGATTATAGTACCTATTAGAAGATTTGGAAAAAGTTATCCTAACCAAAATAAATGAATATGTGCTATTAGGCATTATTCATCAATTAATCCTTGATAACAAATAACTTAGTGTCCTCTTTTTGCAACCTAAGGTTTCGGCATGATATCCAATAAACATTTATTTTTATTTTTTCTAAATAATACTAATTCTATTAAGAAAGCGTAGAGTACAATATGAGATTACAATCATGAGAAGAAGAATATCAGGGCGTTGAAAATGATATAATTATCAACCTCGGTCCCGAAGAGTAACCATGGACTAAGCAAACAAGGATAAAAAAGGGTAACATGAAACATGGGCTAGACATAAGAGTCTACCCAGAATGGGTGGAAACTTCTATACGACATTTTTTCCCTTTCTTCTTACTGACTTTGACCCAGCCGTTGTGATGCGGATGGGTAGGAACTACTTGTAGACTGTTCTACGCTGAAGGAGGAATCTCTGTGTCTGAAGGCGAGGTTCAGAGAGATCCTCAGGACTGGCTGAAGACGAGTCCTTCGTGTGCTCAATATCCTCCCCTTCCCCTTCAATCTCTTCTTCGTCCGAGCTGAAGGACTCTATGTCATCCATGGGGGGTGGATCACATGGTTTCCAGCTTTTGAATTTTGATATGCGAATGGGATTCTTCTTTTTTGTAAGGAACATGGCGCATGTGTTATAAAGGTGCCCTGTCTGATGGCAGTGATGACATCGAAAGTAAATGTTCTAAAATTCCATGGTATGTGTCCAGTGGAAGTCCCAAAATTTGAGCATGATTTGATCAGGCAGACCTTTGCTAATTTCTATTTCCGCATAGATCCTGCCAAATGTCTATATTCCTTTCTCCCCTATTATGGTGTCCATTTCCAAGAAGTGGCCCAAAGAGTTTCCAATTTCTTGGAAGATAGAGAAGTGCCATAAATACGCAGGGAGGTGTGCAAGTCTAACCCAGATGGGAAGCTTGGTGATGACTGCAGTGGAGGGGTCGAAGTCTGGGAACGAGGGGGTGAGGAATAGTCCCACAGATCCCCAGAACCAAGGGCCTCTTATTAAGGCTTTCTGATAATCTGTGTTGAAAGCAAACACCACAATGAAGGAGGAAGACTTTTTTGTTTTTGGTCTAGTTAGTGTGGATCCATTGGTATAGATATGCTGTTTGCAGCCATAATCCATTGAATCTGCAAATGATGGAAGTTTCTGCAAACGTCTGGTATTGCTTTTCCAGCAATGGATGGGAGATTTCAATGGAGGGAGTTTCCTCCATTTTATACACCAGAAAAGGCTTGGGAGCCTTAGTTGCTTGAGAATATTTCTCAGGCAGTTGCGCATGGACCGCATCTTTGTAGGAGAAAGCTGGAGCAGTGAATGGCTACCCAGATGTTCCCCCTCTCAAACATAGGGTAAGAACAACTGAAGCATCTCTTTCAATATCGTAAAAATAAAAGGGAAGAGTGCCCTCTAGTTGTTTACCTTCGTGAAGTAGTCTCAGAAGTGTCGAGGGAATCCCCAGCCTCAGTTCAAGATCATGTGAGATGTCCTGCACTAGATCCATAGCCAATACCCAATTCAGCATGGTTCTGCCTGAGAGAAGCGAGATTTGAATCTGATAAGAAGGGGGAGGAAGGCCTGAAAGCCATTTCCTGCCTGATCGAATCTGAGTCTATACCATGCATGAACTTTGTATTCCCAAATTTTCCAAGCCTAACAAGGCTTTGAATGAGGCTAAATGTTGAGTATCGTCACTATAAGACTTGGTGTTTACAAGTGGTTGTGACACCCCATCACCCCCATCTTAGAGATCTAAGAAGTTGTGCTGCTGCAGGGCATCGACTGTTGTAGAATCCTCGTGATTTTCTAAATAGGATTAATTATTCTTGTGAGTTGCACTATTTGTCTCGTTCCATATCGCATTTTTTATGCAGATCAGGGCAATAGCTTGTGCTCCCACAGTTTTGGCGTGTAGATCTGTAACATTAACCATAGTTGACTCAATACCTTCGCTTTCAACACAGTCGACGACCACGAAGGCAGATGGAGCTTGGATCCAATGTGGGCAGTCGAAGGGAACGACAGTCGTGGCAGGCTTTGGGGTTTCTTGATCCACTGAGGCATCGACAGCTTCTAGGAGAGCTTGATCTATCGTGATGGCAGCTGCTGAACCAAGGGAGGCAATCACTGGATCTACAGCTTTGATGACGACATTGGTAGCAGGGAAAAAAGAAATCGAAGCGTAGGCCATTTCACTCAATCGATCCCAAAAGCTCTCAACTTTTTTACCGACCCTTCAATTATGGAGTTACCTTCGCAGAGTAACCTATCCAATAAACATTCTTATATAAAATTATTTATACCATTTTTTTATTACAAATATAGGAGTTTTTTATGACTTGATGGCCAAGTTGTTTGATCATTACTACATTTTCCTATTTGCTATCTAACAGTTACCGTTGTCTAATATATTCAAATTTAACAAAAAAAAATTGCACCTACTTTTAAGGTTCTTCTAGTCCTTGTTAGAAGATTCCAATAAGGTGATCTTGACCAAAATAAATGAATATGTGTTTTTTGGATCTATTCATCAATAAATTCTTAATAACATATAATAGAGTGTGCTTTGCATATGTCCATGTCCATTTTTCTTTAAAAGAGATTGATATTGATGCAATTTAGACAAATGCATTAACGGAAAATCCAACAAATATTATTAATTTTATTTCACTCTCTAATAAAGGTGCTAGTGGAGGTAGAGAAACCATTTTATACGCAAGAAACATTGTGACAAAATAGTAGTTGTAGAAGCCCTCTGTAACCTTCACCTTGCCTTGTATTCATTGATCGTGTGATAATTAAATTTTCCTAAATGTGGCAATAATTGGTTGACGTTTGAAACCCTTAATTCAGGAAGCCATATAAATTCAAAAGAGAAAATTTATAGCCTTTAGGAAAATGGAAGACATTAATCACATAGTTGCCTCAATGAAATTATAGGCACGAAATTTTAAACTAGCACAAAACCACCTCAATAGGCACAAAGGAAATAGAGAATCACTTTGACACAATGTATAAGCATGTTAAAAATACATAATTAGTTTAAAGTAATAGATATTGGAGTAGATACTTCTTACCAATAGCATGAAATTATGTTTGTATGAGAAGCCATTTGACTTAGTAAAAGGAAGGAAGAAAAAGCATATACAGAAAAACAATTTGTAATTATTCTTATACATGGAATATTAAATAGAATCTGAATGAGAACCTATGGTATTTTTCATTAAAGAATAATTATTGTTGCAATAGAGAAAAATAATGAATAATTCAAAACAAAAGAAACCAGTTTTATGTTGTGAAGATGGAAGATACTTTAAAAAATATTAAATGAATGCATTTCCTCAAGATGGAAAGCATGGTTAAAAGACGGAATACCAACTCCAAACTCTATACATGGTTCCATACATTGAAAAAAAATTGGAAGGTTCCAATGGGTCCAATCCAACCTAAGAATTCATTTTTACCTTTTTCTTTGCCTTTTCAGGATTGGCTAATAAGACCCTCCTAATAAAATAGGAAACATGCACCCTACTTTCCCTGTTTTCTACAAAAAAAGAAAATTGTCTTTACCTTTGATAAATTTTCACATTGGGAGTGATTTGGCATCGTATCACTAATATATGTAGCTCAATATAATTGTACTAGTGCCTCTATTCAACTAAGACTCCTAACTTAGTGAACCTTTCTCATAGATTCTCCATTAAGATTGTGTCAAATTATTTCCCTAAAGTTAACATAAAAACACTATATCCCTTCATCTTTGTTTTCCCAAAGCTTCTCCACAATGTACAATGGTGGAATGTTTTGGTATAAAAATGACATAGTCCTTGGATTTATTCTCATTTTCATCCACCCAATTTCTTATTTTTTTTCAATATCCCTACATTCATTAGGGAAAGAATGTCGTTGATCATTATCATTCTATTATTTCCCACATTGTTCTTTTCTCCTCCTTTGGAGATGGGAATGATGAGTTGGTTTTCGATTTTGTTTGAAAGAAATAATGAAGTCCTTTGATTCAATATTGCTATTATGTGTTGGATAAGATATTTTTGTGGCTTTTCCCCATTTGAGGTATTCCACTTCAAGACCCTCAATGTATTTCACCTTTCTGGACAGTAACATTTGATACATTTATCTACATCTAAATTTTAGAAAATTTCCTTCCTAACAAATATTTTTGTCTTAAAGACTCCCCTATTAATTTTCTATTTTCATATTGTTGTTGCACATAGTGTTGTCATTGATGACAACAAGATTCCATTGGTTACAAATGGTTTTCTGAGATAGCAACGATATCATTCATGGCACCTAAGGAAGCAACAATACCCTTTACGAAGCCATATGACAACTAGGTCTCTTGCACGATATCATGAAGTGAAGTTAAAGGAGCTTCAATCTATTTGATTTTTTGATGCAGTTATAGTGCCATAATGATCCTATAAATAACATGATTTCTTAAACCTTTCCAACGGTACAATGGTTGGAATAATTTGATTTGGCTATGAAATGTCAATCAAGGTATGACATGTGGAAGAGGTAGATTAGACAAGATGATCTTAGGAGCCAATGTCATCATGGTGATGTGGCACCACCTAGCACTATCATGTGGCAGAATAATATAATTTTTTCTATTGGTTGAATAGGTCGAATATGGATGACACCTGGCATGATGACACCATCACGCAAAAAACCATGGAACCCCCTAGAACCAAGTCATATGGTTCGGTCACATGTGGTAAAAGACCAAGAACCTTGGCTCAAATTGGTTAAATTTTTTTTGAGCCTTGGGTCCTATGTTCAGTCCTCCTTGCCTCTAGGTCCACATAGAAAACAATAAATTCATGTGACCGGGAACCATATTTACATGACTGAATTCGTAATGAATCAATATAATGATGAATATAAATGTTTCTATGGTCTATTGGTGCAAATTGATGGTATTTGGTTGATGGTATGAGTTTGAGCTAGGATTTTTTTCATTGTTGATTGATTGAGGTTGTAGAGGTTGCGTTCTTTGGTTATAATATTTTCTTATCATAGTTTTAGTTTGAGCCCAGAGGGGCCATGTTCTTTGGTTACAATTTTTGCTCGAGACTTGGGAGGCCATGTCCTCTAGTTACAATGCTTGTTCCCAGCCAGAGAGGCCATGATTCTCTGGTTAAAGTATTTTTTTGAAGCTTATAGGGGTCATGTTCTTTGGCTTCAGTTCGTGTTCAAGCTTGAAAGGGCCACTATTCTCTAGTTACAGTATTTATTCGAAGCCCAAAGAGGTCACATTATATGGTTGCAATATTCATTCGATCTTGGAGGGGACAAGATCTCTAATCACTATTTTATTTGAGCCTGAAGCGGTATTTTATATCAATATACAATATTCACCCAAGACCATTTTAGTGTTGTTTCACTTTGATGATTAGCCAAGGGATGGCATGGAATTAGCCAAACTTAATGAAGGAAAATCTAATTGGACCATGTTATATCCAAGTTAGAGAGGGCAACACGTTGAAATTCAATCGACCTTAAATATAATGTGGTCGAGGTGTGACAGATAGCCAAGTTTGATTGGTTCCATGAATGGTGTATATTGGCACATGACCCTAACATGTCAGACCAAGTGTTGCCGTGGTTTAACATACAACATGCCCACACCCTTCCCCCAGTTTAGAGTCAAATTTTCTATAGGGTCAAAAGAATAGGCATAAAATGTTCATCATGCATCTCATTTGGTGGTGCACCGGTAGTGGATTTGTCGAGACCCTAGTTCGAGTCTTGATGGTAACCACGTAAAAAATTTCTTTATTATTAAAAATCATTTTGTCGAATGGTCACTGTTGGCCCTCAGTTTTGGTCATTTTTGCCTATCCTAAATCCATTTATTTACCACGATATTCCATATTAGTTCACCTATATATGCCTCATTTTAGTCTTATTTTGAATATTTAGGTAACTAAATTAACTTTTCTAATTTTTAGAATTTTTTGTAAAAGTTGGGTTTTAAGAGTAATTTTGGATTGCATTAAAAAGTCTCATATAGCTCCATTAAAGTCATAGGTGCAAGACACATGGGTGAGATATGAGCACATATTTGGAAATATTGGGAACCACAGATGGAGAAATACCTATTGATTCATTCAAAATGAGCAAAAAATAGGCTCGGTCAATGCTGGTTAGACTTGACCTGTCATTTGTGATTCCCTAGTAAAAAGGGGCAGATTTATTATTTTGTGGGATTTTTCCTGATTTTTTGAACTAGACTTGATGAGCTCGACCTGTATGGATGGATTAGGATTGATAATGTTGTTAGATCCATTATAGAAAATTTTTTTTATGATTTTCCTATTTAAACAAAGTTTATGGACTATTCAGAAGTGATATGCGTAATTTGGTATTAAGACTATTAGAAACTCTTGAGATAATTTGAAGAATCATTTATATTGTTCTATTTGTTGTTCATGCTATGGATTTTTTATTAAGTTACTCGTAGCTGAAGAATTCTTCAGGTGTACAAGGCAAGGTTGGAGGGCCCCCATACCAAGCTAAGTACACTTTGGTTAAATTTTGTATAAATTAGCATAGTTTTGATTCAGTATTTCTTGTTTCAGTTTTATGATTCAGTTACTTAGATGTGTTATGATTTTTGTATGATTTTTGGATGATTTTGGTTTAAAATTTAAATTGCGTACAAAAGGAAAACCAAGGATTTAAGTTAAATTCTCTTTCTATCAAGTTATAAATCACAACTAAAAATCATCCTTTTAAATTTCTTGAATTGTTTCATGAATTCTAGTTTATGATTTGATGCAATGGTGATGTTACTGGAGTAGAACTATGAGGAAGGAAAACTAGGACCTCCTAATCTAGGAGCCTCTTCTCTTTCTTTCTACACATCACAAACTACGTCTATTTAGTTTCTCTTCTTGAGGACAGTACTGTGGGGAACGACAACAAGGACCTCCTAAGTTAGTAGCCTCTTCCTTTGCTTACCGCATCTTCAATTAGAGACCTTTTAGGTAGAACTTATGTTTGTAATATGCATTTCCATTAACCTTTAAACTTATAACATATTTTTAATATGAATTTCCTTCAACCTTTGAGCCTTGCCTTTCAAAATTGACTTTACCTGAAATCCATATAATTTGGACATGCTTCTAAGTCTAAAAACCTGGATTGACATGTAAAACACCTGTGCTAGTTTACTTAGTAAATTTACCTGACATTTTTGGCATCGTTTCCGAGGAAGCATACTTAGATATAGTCAGTTAGGAATATTTTTAAAAAAAGAAAAGAAAAAAAACAACAAAAACAAAAACAACAACAAATTTGAGTTTTTTTTTAGTTGTGTTTCTTTATGCCTAGAGAAAGAGATGAAAAATTTAGATTTTCCAAACAAAGCCCCCCAAAAGCTCAACCATCCATGGGAGCAAGACCATAAGGACTAATTACACCAGTTGTAGGAAAACCAACTTTAGAAGAATTGGAAGAAAAAAAACGTCCGGGACAAAGATTGACTCTTTTTGAAAAATAAAATTTTTTGGCCTATGAAGTAAAATAAAACAAACATCGATAGAAACATCTTCCATAGGAAAAAAAAGAGAGACAAGAAAACAAACTATTGAACAACTAAATCAACCAATCCTCGAACAAATAGAGAAAGTTGAGGAAACACAAACTCAGCGTCTTATTAAGACATTACAAAAAAATGAGAAAGAAATGGCGGAGGAAGGAGAAGGATATAATATTCCAATATTAACTCGAGAATAAAGGATTTAGTATGAGAGGCAACAAAGAGAATGTAAAAGAAAAAGAGAGGAAGAAATGAGAATAGAAGCAGAAAGAAAAAGAGAAGAAGATGCCAAAAGAGATTATGACAATGAGAGACAACATGATGTAGAAACATACAATGATCAAGAAGCTACCTTTGGATTCCCAATTCTAGATACATGAGAAATTATTGGAGAGGAGGTAAAAATGAAGAATATTCCACCTTATGTTTTCCCAAATTTCTATGGAATGTCTTCTAAAGATCCCTATTCATTCATGTTTGAGTTTGATATTTTATGTCGTACTGATTGTTATACAAATGATATGCATAAACTTCGTCTTTTTCCTTTTACTCTTAAAGAAATTATATTGAAATGGTTTATGGGATTTGGAGAATAGAGTATTGTTTCTTGGGATGACATGAGGAAATTTTTTCTTAAGAAGTATCATGCCTATTGTAGGCCTAGAGATTCGAAGGAAGATATTTTCAGGATGTCTCAACAAGAAGATGAGAGTATGAGAGAATATTTAGAATGATTTCTTTATAATTTACAAAAATCCAAACAACACTCTTTAAATCCCAATACCATTCGAACATTTTTTCTCAAAGGTATATGAGATGAATACCTTGATATTCTCAATGTTAGATCTAAGATATACAAGATGAATACCTTGATATTATCAATGTTAGATCTAAGATTTTTGTGATCCATAATTTAGATAAATGTCTTTCGGATTAATAACGTAATAATGATTTGGTCAAGGAGACATCTCATATTTTCCATTTGATGAAATTGCATAATTGTGTCAAAATTATTCAAGAGGTAGAGAAAATAGTGGAAAAAGAGATGTAAATTCAAGAGCTTCTAAATCAACAACAGGAGGAGTAACAAGAGAAAAAATAGGGAGTTTGTTAGAAAAATTTAAAATTGATCTTTTGAGTACCTTAGGAACACATGTTGATGTATTCAAAGCTAAGAAAAATTAAGATGAACAAGATCAGTTAATATCAATATTTTTTCGTAAGTGTAGAAAGAAACATCCACTAAGAGAATGTCGCTTAGATAATATTCAAGCTTGTGGACTTTTTACAAAAAATCATTCAAGTGAAAATTGTCCAAATCTCAAATAATTTCAAGTAAATTCAATGGAAGAAGTACAAGGGATTGACTCTCTTTACTATTTGCCACTAAGAATACCTTGGCAACCACGGTTTCTAGGTATGCCCCAAAATTTACCTCAACAATTTAATCAACAAATTCCTCATAATTATCAATATCGTTCTCAAACTTCATGGAATGCTCCTATGACATGGCATGCTTGGCCTCCTCAAAACCAACCTTCACAAAGTTGGCGAGGATGTGCTTATGGAGCCAAACCTCCTCAAAAATTTTACCCTCAATAACCATATCAACAGCAACATCAATCTTATCCTAAACAGTCATATCAATAGCCATATCCTCAACAATAATTCCCATATCAACAATTTCAGCAACCACCACAATCAATGCCATTTCCACAGCAAAATCCTACACCCTTACTAACTCAACGAAAACAGCTTCAGCTTCCATCTAACTAACCACCACCTAGACCAACTCAATTACTAGCTCATCCAGTAGCAAATTTGAGTAATAAAGTTGAAAGGCCAACATATAATGTTGAAGAAACAAAATTATTTCATACATATTCTATTCTTCCTATTCAAGACGTCCACTTAATCTCTAGAAAAATTATATAAAATTATTGTCCACCAATCATAGAAGAGAAAATATAATCCAAAAATAATGGGAACAATCTGAAAAATATAATCCAAAGAATCAAATTCAGCAAAGTAAAACTATTACGATTCAAACACCACCTTTCCCAGAAAGGTTAGTAGAGCATAAAACTTCAATTTCTCTTCCTGAATTTGATATCTTAGGTGAATTAAAAAATTCTTATGTCAAATTCCTTTGTTGCAAGCTATCAAAAATATTCCAATCTATATAAAAACAATAAAGGAATTATGTATTAATAAAACTAGCAGAAATAAAAGAGATCCACCCACAATCGAAGTCATTGGCAAATTAGATAGTCTCATGTTTGCAAAAACAACAATTGAAAAGTATATTGATCCTAGGATACCTATGGTTACCATTTCAATCAATAAATTTTCAGTTCCTAAAAATATAATTGATCTATGAGTTGCTATAAATATCATGACAAAAGAAAGTATGAAGTATTTAAAATTCCCAAATATTCGACCTACTACTACAATTTTAGAACTAATAGATAGATCTAAAGTTGTACCAGAAGGAATACTTGAAGACATCATTGTTTATTCAGATTCATGGGAGTACCCTGTAGACATTCTAATCTTGCCACCAAAAATAAATATAGGAGGCTATCGTTTAATTCTTAGCAGACCATGGTTAGCCACATTAGATTCCTTCATTGGATGTAGATCAGGAAGCATGATCATATCACATGGAGATGAAAGGAAACATATTACAATCTATCCTCATGATCAATCTTCTTCTTTACTATCGTGGCTTGATGACCAACAAGAAGAAACTCAACCTATTTTAATCATTAATCGAGCCTTTAATTTTAAAGAAGAAGAATAAAATGAGGATTTAATAGACCTTTTTATCTCAAAAACTGATATTTCTGAGGATCTACGAATAACACAATTTGAAGTTGCAATTAATCTTTTGAATAAATTTTTTCAAGAAAAATGTACTATTTAATCATTCCAAATTTCATTTGAAAGTAGTTTTCATGTCAGCTCAATTACCAATTCTCAAAGAAAAACAATTGAAATCAATCATGGAAAGAATCTAAATATTGGTAGTAATCTACAATCATCACAAGAACAATAGGTAATTGCATTGTTACAGAAATATTCAAAATATTTTGCCTGGGACTATACATACATGTAAGGAATTCATCCGAAAACATGTATTCACCATATCTATATTGATGATAACATCAAACTAGTTAGACAACCACAAAGAATAATTAATGCAATGATGAAAGATATAGTTAAGGAAGAACTGCAAAAATTGTTGCAGGTGGGATTCATCTACCTTATCTCAGATAGTCAATGGGTTTCTCCCTTAGCTGTGGTACCAAATAAAAATGGAAAATGGAGAATATGTGTAGAATATAGGGAAATAAACAAAGAAACATTGAAAGATCATTTCCCATCACCATTCATTGATAAAGTACTAGATTCACTAGCAGGAAAGAAATAATTCTATTTTCTTGATGGATTTAGCAGTTATAATCAGATCAAGATAGCATTAGAGGATCAGGACAAAACTATATTTTATTTTCCTTGGAAAACATATGCTCATAATATTTTAGTTTTTGGACTATGTAATGCACCTGCTACATTTCAAAGAGTAGTTGAACCATCTTTATTGATCTAATTCATGAATGTGTAGAGGTCTACATGGATGATTCTACTGCCTATGTAGGTACATTTTATGATTGTCTAAACAACCTTGAAAATTCTGTAAAGAGATGCATAGAAACAAACTTATCCCTCAGCAATGAGAAATTTTTATGATGTTAACTCAAGGGATAGTGTTGGGACACCACATTTCTTCTTCTGGAATAAAGGTAGACCTAACAAAGATACAAGTCATTGTAAACTTAATGCCACCAACAACACAGAAAGAAGTAGAAGTTTCTTAGGATATGCAGGCTATTCCAGAAGGTTCATTGAAAACTTGAGCAAAAGAGCTCTACCCATGTTCAAATTACTTGCAAAAGACATTGAGTTTCGATGGACTACAGATTGTCAAAATGAATTCGAAAAACTGAAAGAAAAATTGTCTATAGCACCCATTCTCAGAGGACCAAATTGGTCATTTCCATTCCACATATCTACTGATGCATCAGATATAGTTATATGAGCATCTCTAGGACAAGAAAAAAAACAGTTTAACTATGCCATTTATTTCATTAGCAAAAATATAACTCCGATAGAATTAAACTATACAGTAACTGAAAAGAAAATTCTAGTGGTTGTGCATGTAGTCAATAAATTTAGGCATTATATAATAGGATATCAAGTGTATATTCATACAAATAATTCATCCATTAAATATTTAATGAACAAAACAATTACCAATGGAACAATTACTATATGTCTGTTACTAGTGCAAGAATTCAATCTCATTGTTTTAGATTGACCAGGAAAAGATGATCAAGTGGTAGATTTCTTGTCAAGACTTCATTCTCATGGTGATCCTATTCCTGTTTTAGACAAATTTCTTGATAAACATTTATTTTCTATAACAGCTAAAACCCCATGGTTTGAAAATGTATCTAATTATTTATCATCTGAAATATTACCATCTCATTTCACTAGCAAGCATAAAAGAAAAATAATCAGAGAGAGTGCTAGATATAGTTGGGTAAATGGTGACCTCTTCTATACTAGTCCTAATATTTTGATAAGAAATCATGTAATATAATATTAAATTTTTGATATTCTAAAAGCATGTCATGATGAACCATGTGGTGGCCATTTTGTAGATAAAGGAACATCATAAAAGGTGCTCAAAATTGGCTACTATTGGCCAACAATCTTCAACAACTCAAAGGCCTATGTCAAAATATGTGATACCTGTCAAAGAACTAGAATACCTGTAGTATCATATGAGATGCCATTGAAACCACAAGTACTTATAGAACCATTTGAACAATGGGCTCTTGACTTTGTGGTACCTATTAACCCGCTTTCAGATGGAAAGAGGTACATATTAGTGTGTATAGACTATGTTACAAAATGGGTAGAAGCAAAAGAAGTGGCACGAGCAACATAAGAGACAATGGTTTCATTCCTCTTTGAAGAAATATGTGTAAGATTTGGAGTTCCAAGATAGGTTGTTACACACTATGGATCACATTTCACTTCTAAACTTGTCCGAGATCTTATAGAAAAATACAAAATCAAGCATAGAAAGTCTACTCTGTATCATCCTCAAGAAAATGGACATGTGGAATATACTAATAAGGTTTTGGAAAACATCATGACAAAGACAATACAAATGAACAGAAAATATTGGTCAGACAAATTATAAGATGCATTATGGGCATACCAAATTACATGGAAAAATACTACTAGATTCATCCCATATCAATTGATATATGGTAAAGGATTTTTGTTACCAATAAAATTTCAAATTCATAATTTTAAACTTGCAGCGGAATTGGGATTGGACCTGTCAAAATCCAAACAACAAATAATTACGCAAATAACTAAATTAAACGAAATCAGATAACAAGCAGTTGAGCATACATCACTAGTAGAGCAACACAGAATCAAATGGCATGACAAATTTATCAAAAACAATTTTTTTCATAAGGGAAATTGGGCACCTCTTTTCGACTCCAAGTAAAAATATTTCAAAGATAATTTTACTACTCATTGGCTTGGGCAATATGAAATAGAAGAAATATTTGACAATGGAGCAACTAAGATCAAGACAATTGATGAAGCAGTCATTTCATTTATACTTAATGGTCATAGACTCAAAGTTTATAATAAGCCTATCAATAAAGAAGAATTTCTGAAAAGAGTCTCAGAAGAAAAAAATATTAAAGTAATGGAAAAACATAGTGATATGCCTTCGCTACTTCTATAATAAAAAATAAATAATTAAATAAAGTTAAAAAAAATAATGCAGGAGTCTGGTTGTGAAAATCCAAGATATTGGCACAATACAAACTGAAATTCATATCGGAAAACCAACTTGTTTGGCCGATATGAATTATTTTTAATGATTTTAAATTTCATTTGCATAAATCATCCTCCAAAATTCAAATACTTGAGGCCAAGTCTCAAAATCAGCAAGGGGGAATATTCATAATAAACCAACAAACTATGCAAATATTTTAATGTCAAGCAGTTGTATTGCAGAAGGGATCTTAGACATCATAGTAAATATTTATCAGTAAGGGACCTGAACAAGAACAATTTAATATGTTATTGCAGAAGGGACCTGAACAAGAAAAATGTAATATGTTATTGCAGAAGGGACCTGATTATTAATCTTAAAATCAACATCAAAGGGACATGAGAAGTAGCTACAAGCATCTAACACCCATCAAAATCATTCAGCGGAAATAATTTTGATGTCAAAGTATCGTCATCATTAGCAAAAAGTCAAGGGTTGACAAAAGAGCTAAGGTCATCATCAACAAAAGAAAATCATTGACAATGTGCCACAGGGGCTTCACTCAATGAACGTCTGACATATCGCCTGCATTCATGACATACTAAAAAATACCCCTAATTTGACTACATATTGGAAAATACCTCTGAAACTCACATTATTTAACCCCCTACCAATATGAACCCAATACACCTCCCTAATTTAAAAAACCCCTACTTTCACTAGATATTGTAGGTATCCAATTTTTCATTAACATTTTTTATACCCATTTATATTTTTTCATTAACATTAAGCTCCAGTTTTTTATACCTGCCAATATAAAAACCCTTTACCCCCTATATATTCCCCAATATATTAAGTCATTTTTTCTTCAATATATATCCCCGAATACGAACTCATGTGGTATGGTATTGCTCCCCTAGTGAAGCCCTCGTGCAATGAGCTATCAAGTGAAATGAAAGTACTTTAAGTTTAAAGTATTCTTAATGCCTTCGATTTGAAATTTTTTATAAGATTGATAAACTAGTTTAAACTTGAATATGCAATACCCATCTATTCATGAATATATCATCCTACATTACCCTATATCCTACATCATCCTACATTTTATGCATTTAACTCTTACACTATTCATTGACCTTATTACATTCATTAACCTTATTATAACCTTACATTCATCAATCATCATTCACTCAACCACATTCATTTGCATTTCTTACCAAAATTTTTGGCCACATCTCCTTTTTGGGGCCCAATTTTTTTTTTTTTTACCTCATGGAAAATTTCCTACAAAAAAATAAGGATTACTTTCATATGCCTACAAAACAAGAACAAATAATGAGTTAGTATCATTACAACTATACTTAACATCTTATTTCAGAAAGAATTTGATTTGAAATAACCCAAGATTATGGTAATTTCAAAACAAATCAATACATAAGTATATGTTAATGATGAAGAAAAGAGGGCAAGTATGAAATGATAAAGGCATAATAATGGATATGCAACATGAAAAGAAAGTGTAATGGATCTAAAAATGCAGAATGAACAAGCATAATGAGTAATCAAGAAAGCATGCAATGCAAAATTCATAGACTATTCCTAATTGTGATGAGTATTATAAGATCTAAACTACAAGCAATTACAAGCCATGATGCAACATTATCAAAAAATAAAACAAGTGTCGATAAATGTACAATGGACATAACGATGATAAAACACGTATAGTGGTGATAAAACAAGAATACAACCAGTGAGGATAGTCATTTGAGTAAATTGAAAAGTAGTTAGGATAGTCAACCACGACGCATCAAGTGAATAAGTGGCAGCCAAAGATATGAGTGATAGGATGAGCAGTTAGTAGTAAATAGTCAAAATCTATTTCGAAGGGTTGCACACACAATTGAACATCATCTATGAATTTTTCTTCATCATCACAGCCAAGTTTCATCATAACCCATCGCAGAATCAAAGGACATTGTGTATTCATTGTTTATCCACAACCTAAAACCTTGTTTCACTGAGAAATACGCAAATATTAAAAAGAGGAGAACCCTGTGTAGTAGAGGTAGCATGAAGAATTTTTTTGAGAAATAAGGAGGAGCATTGCGTTTATAAGAATAAGGGATAAGAGAGCACAAACACGAGGTTTCCTTCCACCTGAACAGGAATATTCTCCATCAAATCCCATAAATTTTGTGGTGATCAGGTAAGAGTAGATCTCAGGGTCTTCTCAACAGTTAAAAGATTTTTAAGATTGAGTGATTCTCTTGAAAAGGGTTCTACTTCATTTATTGTTCAAATGTGTCAAAATGTGAGTGAAACACAACTTCAGTCCTAGATTAGTAGTGCTATGTCACCCTAAGAAGGCTCTTCCACCTGTAGACCAATGATTTTCGAATTGCTGGAGACAGAGTTTTGACTAGGACTATATGCTTACACAGGAGCAAACAAACCTTAACAAGATAATCTCTACAAGCTTTCGACAGTCATCTGCAGCTCAGGTATCATTCCAAAAATGATTTCCTCATACATTTTTAAACACAGTTTGCCCAAATTTTTCACATAAAAAAACATAGAGAGGATCATTTTGTATACACAGCGAACAATTTTGTATGAATTTTTGCAAACAGAGAGGGTTTTTCGTTGATTTTTATGGGAAATTTTGAAAATGATGAGATATTTTTGTAGTAAACATGTTTTTACATGGATTTTCACACAATGAATTTTTTTTACCCGGAGGATTTATTTTTTAATACCATTTGCAGTAAGAAATAGAGAAATCGAAGATCTAAAGGAAAAAGAGGTAATATCATTTTTTTCTCAAAGCTACAAAGGTCTGGTCAGTACAGTCACCATGATTTTTATCCAAATATTGCATGAATAAGAAGGCCAGATGTGTATATTTTTCTTGTTATATTCATGATGCGGTTATTTACTGGACAAGGCCATATAAAATGGTACATAGTTCAGATGCAAATGGCAACCAAAACTGAACCTAAAGACTTCAAGATAGAAAAGTGGAGTAAGGATACAATAGAGATACTATACCAGGAAGGGTTATTAGTGTTTCTTAAAAAGTTCAATGGTCACAGTGATAAAATCACACAGGAGTTCATAAAGAATTTTGAACATGGACAAACCAGAGTTGGTGAACTTTCTATACCATTGAACCCAACCTTTCTTCCTCAAGCATTGGAACTTCCTTTGGTAGGAGAAGAGTATCACAAGGGTCTGCATTTTAAGGAGAAGGGATGGACCTTTTTCCTGGAAAAAAAAGGAAGGCGCCCTTTGCCAAAACAAGAGGGATTCCAAGAGATTGGCTTAGAGAGCCATGTTTGGAGTTTGTTTTGATTATCCAAAAGTACTTCACCTCTGATAATCGTTACAGTGTGATATACCTCTATCATATCAAATTTCTTCACCATATGAAGGGAGATTGTAAAATAAACTTACCCTACTTGTTTTCAAAAACCCTAACCAAAATGATAGAGAATGTTAAGAACAAAATAGAAGCCAAGGAATCCAATATCTATCATCATGGGCTAATCAAGATACTTTTGGAGTATCAGTTAAGGAATGAGGGATTTATTTGGAAGGATTTTTTGGCTAAGCATCATTTTGAAGAACAAACAACAAGGAATGAGGAGAAGTTTGAGAAGTTTAATGTAAAAAGAAGTATCATGAATTACCCTTTGTATCCTAAGATAATATTGAAGAGTAAGCAAGATGATATTATGATTGAAAAAAATAAATCCTTTCTATCCATTCCTGGGAAGCCTAGGAGAAAATCACAAGAGGAACCAAGAAACAAAGGAAAAGATCCAAAAATTTAAATTGTTGAAACTGAGCCCCACAAACATCAAAGAAAATTGATGAGATTATAAAGAAAATGGAGAAGGAAGTCCAGGAAGAGCCCATAGAAAATACTCCTATTTTGAGAATGCTTGGGTAGGATCTACCTCATCTCACTCATATTGCAAAGAGACCGAGGAAGAATCTAAATAGCTATAGAATGAAGAATATCTTAAGGAAATAGTAGAACTAACAAGTGAGATGGAGAACAAAAAAATCATGGAGAAATTTTTTCAAAAAGAGAACAAAATGTATAAAGAAAATAACAAAAAAATAATAAATTAAAACAAGAAATTGAGAAAGCATATTAAAAATCTTGGGACTCAAAATATCCTCATCTCCAAACAAGACTACAGATGGCTAAAGCAGAAAAAGTCATGGCAATACAAATATGAGAAGCAAAAAGTGAAGATTTCCATCAACAAATAAGGGAAATATGAGGGTATTTACATTCTCTCTCAAGATGCATAGGAAGAAGATACAAGGCCAGGAACAACAGGGGCATCATCACTTAGGAGATCCAAACGGAGGAGGCAAGCATGAGGAGATGCTTGAACATGAACAAGAGGGGAATGTTGGCCCTCAATTTTGGTCATTTTTTCCTATCATAAATCCATTTATTTACCACCATATTCCATCCTATTTCACCTATATATGCCCCATTTTAGTCCTATTTTTCATATTTAGGTAACTAAATTAATTTTTTCAATTTTTTATTTTTTTTTGTAAAAATTGGGTTTTAAGAGTAATTTTGGACTGCATTAAAAATTATCATAATAGCTCCATTAAAGTCATATGTGAAGGACACCTAGGTGAGGTCTGAGCGCATATTTGGAAATATTGGAAATCACGAATGTAGAAATACCTACTGGTTCAGTCAAACTGAGCAAAAATAGGTCCGGTTAACAGTGGTCCAACTTGACCTGTCATTCAGGAATCCCTAGTAAAAAGGGGCAAATTTATTATTTTGTGAGATTTTTCCTCATGTTTTGAACCAGAATTGATGATTTCGACCTATATGGATGGATTTTGATTGATAAGTTTGTTAGAGCCTTTATAGAAAAGTTTGTTTCTGATTTTCCTATTTAAACAAATTTTATGGACCATTCAGAAGTGATATGTGTAATATGGTATTAAGACTATTGGAGACTCTTGAGATAGTTTGAAGAATCATTTCTATTGTTTTATTTGTTTTTCATGTTGTGGATTGTTTATTAAGTTAGCTGTAGCTGAATAATTCTTCAAGTGTACAAGGCAAGGTATGAGGTTCCCCATACCAAGCTATGTACATTATGGTTAAATTTTGTATAAATTAGCATAGTTTAGATCCAATATTTTCTTGTTTCAATTCTATGATTCAGTTACTTAGATTTGTTATGTTTTCTGTATGATTTTTGGATGATTTTGGTTTAAAATATAGTTTGTGTACGAAATGACAACCAAGGATTTAAGTTAAATTCTCTTTCTATCAAGTTATTAATCACAACTAAAAATCATCCTTTTGCATTTCTTGAATTGTTTCTTGAATTCCAGTTTATGATTTGGTGCAATGGTAATGTTGTTGGAGTATAATCGTGTTGAAGGACAACTAGGACTTCCTAATTTAGGAGCCTCTTCTCTTTATTTCTACACATCACAAACTATTGCTCTTTAGTTTCTCTTCTTAAGGAAAGTAATGTGGGGAAGGACAACCAGGATCTCCTAAGTTAGGAGCCTCTTCCTTCGCTTACTGCATCTTGAGTCAAAGACTTTTTAAATAGAACTTATATTTTTAATATGCATTTCTATCAACCTTTAAACTTAGAACATATTTGTAATATGAATTTCCTTCAACCTATCATCCTTGCCTTCCAAAATAATTGACTTTACCTGAAATCCATATACTTTGGACATGCTTCCAAGTCTACAAACCTGGATTGACAAGTAAAACACCTGTGTTAGTTTACTTAGTAAATTGACATGAAAATAGCATAATTAGTGGAATATATTTTGTAGTTCATTTCTAATGTTCCTTAACACAACTAATTTGTATAATGGTTTATTAATTATATAATTTTAATTGGTTCTTTTTATATTTTGAGGTCATTATTGAGCCAAATTGAAATTTGGAGGTTGTACAATGATTAATGTTTAGATGTGAATGAATCCAAAGGCATGAAATTCCTTGTTGACATATATTTTATTATCAAAATCTTTATTTCATGTTTTTTAGGGTTTATGAGTAGGCTAAAGTGGTTTCAGATATATGGAAAGAATAACTTTCTAAATGAGTCAGATATGACTAGATTTTCAAATAGATTGAAGAAAAATTGTGAAAGGGTATGGTAGAGTGTGGACAACAACATGACAACTAGTGACAATGATTTATATGTTAACTTGTGGTAGTGATTTCATATTGTGATTGTGGTTTCAAATTTTGACAATGATTTCATATTGTGATAAAGATTGTGTTGACACTGGTTGTAGTTGTTGCAGTGATGATACATGTAGGTACAATTGCATATTGTGAAATCACTTTATGATATAGTGATTGATGATGGCAATGGATATAGTTTTAAAGATTTTGAAAAGAGGTCCAAAATAAATTGAATAAGGAGTGTTAGTATGAATCTTTTGTCGAAGTGTACGAAAAAATACCACTTTAGCTATGCATAACTTATAGCCCTAACATCAAATATGGCTGCCAATATCTTCAGATCTGTAGTTAGTTGATCAAGAAAAATGCTACAAAAATCCAGATATATGCATAAAAAGACATTAAGCAGTGAAAATAAGGTTTTGCTCCATACATCCAATAGAGAAGATAAGAACAATATTCTTGAAAGAATTTTATATTAAAGGCACCTGGGAGGAAAACAAGAAAGGTGTTTCCAATTCTCCTCAATGGGATGGATTCTTGAAAGTCCTCAGTGCTTCAGATCTAGCATTTCTCTCTCTTGTTGGTGTAGAAAACCTAGACAGACATAGAACTCAAAGGGAGCTCACAAAGAAAATAATGGAGAATGTGACAATGATAATGGCTAAAAGTCAGACCAAGAGTATAGATCCAGAGTGATCTAATAGGCAGCAAAAGGTGACAAATGAATGGGAAAACCCTTTTATTTATAGCAAAACATTAGGGTAGTCTAGAACTTGGTGCATGAATAAAATATTATGAACCAAATTCTAGAACCCTTTTAGGAATATTTTATTATATTTGTTAGAGGGAAAAGGATTTTGACTTGGGTCAAATCCTTTATTTATAAATAATAAATAAATAAATGCTTTATTTATTATTTTAAGGAAATGGTGGAAATATAATTAAATAAATAATGATTTATTTAATTATTTATAAATGATTTAGTCAAATTTAACTAGGAATATTATTTAAATAAGGATTAAATAACTTATTCCTAGGAAATAATCAAATAAACAAGGATTTATTTAATTTATTTCCTTGTTTTGGGTTAAATATGACCAGGAATAATAATTAAATTGATGTTTAACTAATTATTCCTTGAGGAAATATAAACAAATATAGATTTGTTTATTATTTCCTTTTGGCTTTTCCTGTTTAGACCATAAAAAACTTAATAAAGGTGTTTCACTAAGTTATTTCACATAGTGAAAGCAATTTTACTTAGGGTAAAATTGGTCTGACATGGTGTACTTGGGTCCATCTAAAGATAATAGGTTAGATGACCAAAAAATGGTGTAACAAGGATATGGGTACCTCCACTACGGTTAGACCCTAGAGCATGTTGAAGCTTTCTCATTATTGAATTTGGTGTCTAAATCAGGTTGGAAAGCATCGAGGTCAGTGCCTCAATTAGGTTGTATACTGCAGTGAGAAATTGTTTGTTTTATTTCAAGGTTGGTACTTTAACTAGGTTGTAGCCTACCAAAAGTAGAAAATTTCATATTTTGGGGGTGGGTGCCTCCAACAACTTAAATCCTGCAAATCTATGTAATGAATTGAAGGTTAAGAAGAAGAAGAATTTGTGGTTTTCATCTAGATGGGTTTCCATGTAAAATCTTGTGTCTCTTTGTGATGTCGATGCCTTCTTCATGTGTTGATAGGTTTATGGTGCATTTTTTAATTTATTAATTTGCTACTTATGGTTATGTTTCATTGAAATATGATTTTTTGTTTATGAAAATTTATGAAATGGTAAAATTTCTCTCACACTGATTCAACCCCCCCTCTGTCAGTGTGAAATTTGGTCCAACAAATGGTATCAAAGAAGGTTATATTTAGGAAGAATTGAGTATTGAAAGGTTAAATTCAAGGGAAAAAATAGACACAAGCTGAGGAGTGGGTAACCCCCAATGTTTGATGGATCCAATTATGAATTCTCAAAGATAATAATGGAGACCTATCTCATCTCCTTGAAGGAATAATTTTGGGAAATTATGCAGACTTCTTATAAAGTTTCCAATATCATTCCAATGAATGCAACAGATAAGGCATTCTAAAAATTTAATGCACAAGCTAAGTATATTATCTTAAGTGGCTTGGCAGGATCAAAATTCATCAAAGTAATGTAGTGAAAGTAAACCCATTAGCTATGGAATAAACTCAAAACATATTATGAAGGGGATGCGAAAGTTAAATAAGTTGTGCCACAAGCTCTCAGGGGTCAATTCGAAAATTTGAATATGGAATAAGATGATGATATTGCTTCGTATTTTCTTCCAGTATATAATATTGTAAACTCCATTACAAGTCTTGGTGAAGAAGTCAAGGATAGATATTTTTTTCAAAAATTTGATGTCACTTTCCTCTAGATTTAATCCCAAAGTATCATCCCTTTAATAACTGAAAAAAAGTAGACAAGATGATCGTGGATATGCTTCATGGAACTCTCTCAACATATGAGCTAAGAATAAAAGAGGACAAATTAGGATTCAAGGAATTAGCTTTCAAAGCAGCCAAAGAAGAGAAAAAGAAATAAGATCAAACAAACTCTGACTATGATGAAGAAGAAGCTAATTTTGATCGAAAATTAAAAAGAGGAATTGACAAGTTCCAAGTCAAAATTACTTTAAGTGTTTTGAATGTGTAAGGATAGGTCATTATGCATATCTTGTTGATACTACAACACCCTCCAAATTTTGGCCCACATTCAAATTTTGGAGCCTCCCATTAATCATGTGAATTGTTGTTTTAAGTCGTCAAAGTTGTTCCATTCTTGTTCTCTAAGTTTTTCTAAGAGTTCAAGTTTCTTTCTAAAGAAGGATGAAGTGTCGTCTTTTGTTATAGGTAGCCCTGAAACACCTTTAATAGGAGGATCTAGCACACTTTCTTGCATTTTCTGATCCTATTTTTTATTAGAACATGTGTTGGGCACATTCTCAAGGCATAGTGCACCTTATGGTTACAATCAACACTTCTGTCGTAAACATATACCCTAAGTGTCACACTTGAAGATAAATGTCACTTTACTGTCATTTCATTGTATGCATATTGGTTTTGGGTACTTCTATATTCTTATCATGTGATTTTTTGTACATGTGTGTGTGATCATGTTGAATATTTGTTATATTATTTTACTCTCTTGTCTCATTGATCTCACACTTCGTCAATTTTGGAGTTTGCCTTTTCCTCACCTCTTGCACAGCTCATGAGCACATTCAAATTCTAGCCAAGTGATGATTGTATCGCGCATTCCTAATCCTTAGTGATGAGACCCTTACCTCATATATTTTGACATTGCACCTACCTAGATGATAGTCTCCTTTATTGCGCATTGAGCAACTTCAGACTCAAGCTTGTTTCTTACACTTTCCCACTGTGAAATATTTGGCCACCCTTCATTTAATTTTGAAATGAGAATTATGAGTGGATAGTAGGTCCATTTTTTGGGCCTTGCAGTGCTCAACTTTGCAATACCTTGATTATTTTCCTCAACGATTTTGGTGAGAAATGGGATCATCTTTGAGCCCTTACAGTGCTCAAATATGCAACACCTAGACCCTTCTCCTCAAGCACTGCACACCACGCACTCTCAATTAGCAATTCTACCATGTCTACCTCCAAGACCTATGCAATGCACATAAGCTGTCTCTTCGTTCATTTCCATTTCAAACTATGCACTCCTAGAGTTGGGTATGTGTTATATTATTTCCATGACTAGTGCCATGTGTTATACGTTATTCCCAGTGTAATGGCGGGATAGTAATCCCCCTTTTCAGGGTGTTTGCAGGGGGGCGATAGGATGGGGATTTTTTTTATGTGAACCCAATAATAGTTGTGAAGACCCAAGTATGGGATGTGGACCCAAAGATGGTTGGTGAACCTACCTATAGTTTTGCAGATGGTTTTCACTCATGGTTTTAGGAATGATGGTTTTTTCCATGGTATTTTGTATATTTGGTCAAGGGCACTACAATTATGTTATAATACAGGGTTAATGGATTGGGGGTTATGAATGATTCAACATGTATATATATTTATTGTAACATTGAAAGGAATATAATGAAAGATAAATCTGGTTTTCCCATATTGCGTTTGAGGAGAAATATCTTTGTATATTATATGTTCTTTCCATTGTATATATTTGTTCTTTAATAATTTGTTGTAGTTGATTTATATACTAGGTTAAAACCTACACCTAGTTCCCATTCCTTCACTCCTTGCCTCTTGATCATGCGCACTATGCCCAAGAAGGCCTCTCTCTCAACCTTTGCACACTTTACCTTCATAGTCAACATCTTGCATGAGAAAACAAGGTATACTATGTGATTATGGGAATGCTATTATATTTACATGTGTACGTGTTATCATCCTAGCATGGAAGGATAATGATGAGAGAGGACAATGAGGAGAAGCTATAAGAAGACACCTGAGTAAGTGAACCAAATAACAACCATTTTACGAGGATATACAGAAACTCTAAACTACAATAGATGGATGAAGACCAAGATGACATGGAAGACTCTAATACTATAACCAGACCCTTTTGGAGGGTGAATATGAATTACAAGTAGATCTATCATGAAGCATTGAAGATGGTATAGTAGAAAAGATAAGAACTTGGTATTGATACACTGAAATGAAGTCTCATGTCACAGTCGCCAATTGTAGCTGTTCAAAGTGTCATCACAATAGTGTTGTCTTCTGCCCTGTATTTTTGCCACATTATTAAAGGAAATTAACTATGTAATTTCATAAATTGGAAAATGTAAAATGTGTGGAAGCCCAAGGGTCACACATGGAAAGTGTAGAGTCACTAGGAATTCCAAGAGTCGTGAGGGAGGTCAAGAGTCATAAGGGAGGTGAAGAGTCACCTCATTTGTTATAAATAAACCCTCATAGCTCAAGCAAAGGAATTTTCACCTTGGCCTGTCAAGCTAGGCATGGGAGATAAGATCATCCTTTTGAAGAGAAATTGGTCGCTTAAAGTTCCACTATTGGAGTTAGTGATGTATTTTTGTAATCGTGTATCTTGAAACTTTCAATTAATAATTTGAAACTGTCAGAGGTGGCACACTTTTATGCATATATCGTGAATGTTGTAAGACTATTCTTTCATTACTTTTTTGTGTTGTATTTTCATGTTTATATATACTAAGTAAAATGGAATATTCCATTGAATTTAGTATACATCTTTGAATTGTGTTTCTCTTTCTTTCATGATTGTTGCTTTTTTGTGAACTATTTCGCAAGATAACTAATGGTTCTTTTATATATATTTGTGCATCTTTATTAGGATAGTACTATTAACTTTATTATAAAGGCTCACTTTCTCTTTTCAACTGTGGTAGAACCTTTATACACATTGCAATTGAGTACTTCACAAGGATAAATTACTTGTTTATATTGAAAGTATATGTGCACTCTCTTATGTTTTTTACTGCAGCAAAGGAAAATAATTAAGATTATGGCAGTCGGGCCTATTTCCCAGATAGGGATACTACTCCAAATGGTGCAACATCTAGTTGAGACTTCGTATCAGGGATAATTTTAAGGATGGAAAATTATCTTGAAGTTTAAAAAATTGGAGAATCTCACTAGTCTCTAATATGCAAACTATAAAATGTTTATTGATGTATTTGTAAAAGTATTCAAATTTATAATGATATTATATATATTTTCTATATAATGTGGGCGATTTTTAATGTAAAATCATTTTATATTGTAAAATTTGGCGAATCATTTTTATAAAAAAATGGAAATTGGAGAATCTTTTTTTGGAAAAACCATGGAAAATTAGCCCACCTGCAAATATTAGCCCCTAAAATTTTCCATGCTTCCTATTCGAGATACCCCCTGTATGTTGAAATTTACAGCACCATCAACAAACTGGCTTTAAGAGGGAAACCTTTGTATGGTTGATAACTCAACACATCCACGTAAAGAGCCTTTAGTTCAAGATAGAAATTTTCTGAGTGTGACTCCAAATGACATATCTAAGAAAGAAGGGTCATATCACCAAATTATAGAGCATGCTTACAACGTTACTTACGAGAAACCTCGAAGGATTCAACCTATCACTCATTATTTTGCTAGAGCTCTTGGATTACTCCCTAATACACATTTTCTTCGTCATAAGTAATCAAGGAATGAGACAACCCATCATAGTGCTCTAGTTTATTTAGTGGAAGATTTGGTTACTACTACCCTTGAGGATTTAGCTGACTCGCCCAAATAATATTGGAATCAAAGGGATATTCCGCCACCTATTGTGGAAAATATGGAGGGACACAGGGAGGAACTTCAATTTTTAGAAAATCAACAACCAAGGGGTAATGAAAAACCAAAAAATAAAGAAAATTTTAATAGTGAAGAAGAAGAGTCTTTAAAATCAAGGAGTGAGGAGGAGGAAGATACCAGTTGGATTGGATGGCCCAAGGGCCTCTTTCTCTCCTAGGAAATATTCATCACTTACCAAAGAATTCAATGAATTTACTCACAAGGTATGATCTTGATAAGAAGACGAAGGTTGAAGATCACATTTATGACTTATACTTTCATATAAGAATGTTAGAGGTACGTTGAGATTATGTTTCTTGTAGATTATTTCCATACACTCTTGAGGGCAGAGCATCAATTTGGTATCCTAGTGTTCCTACAAATTTATTCCATAAGGGAGTCTAAGCAATTATTCTTAGAGAAATTTTATGTTGATAATTTTCTTTCCATGCTACTTAAATAACTTGGAAATATAAAGATGGGGGAAAATAGAAGGTGAAATAATTCATTCAAAGATTTACTCCTATTTTGAACAGGTTCCCAACTAATTATTATTAGATTTATTATCCTCTTATTAGTATTTTCTATAGGTTTAGTTATAGCTATTAATTCTAATCAATATTAAAATAAAGGCATAGGAATTAAAATTTAAGCATAAAATAAATAATAAATAATTCTAAAATAAATAATATAAGTAGTATTATTATTAGATTTTATTATATACATATATCATTATTAATTGAATTTATTCAATATAAGGAATTAATTAATTAATTAATATTTTAATTTAATTTAATTTAAAATAAAAATAATAATAGAAATAAATTAATTATTTCCTAGATATTAATACTTGTCAGCTTTCCCGGATGTGGTTGCTTCCAGCAATTGATGGGACGTACGTCTCCCAGCGCCTCCCGAGGCTATCCATTGGAGCTGGCCACATGGCCTCTCACACTCGACTTAATAGTGGCATTCATTTCGCCACCCCACGTTGCATTAACAGCTCTCTCTCGAACCATCTCTGCAACAAGCTTTCAATTCATTTTTCTTCGGCTCTTGCAATAGCTCAGGCTAATCTTCACGGTGTTTACCCTGTCTGCTCTGTGACTTCACTTCTCTGTGCCTCCTACCCAGTCGACTGCGCAAAGCCTAGTGCTAGAACGCAGACTAGCCGAAGATGCGAGCTCTTATGTTGCTTGGAAACGGTTCCGGAATTTCACCACACGCACAACCTGCTTTGTTGCTCAACCTCTCTGCGAAATTCTCCTGGCCCTCTGCTGCCACTCCTTCTCTACCCACTTCATCTGCCTCTCTTCCCCGCCATGCCTCAACTGCACCATCGTATGCGATGTCGGCGAGGTTCCAGTTCTGGTCGGGCTTCTCGGTCTTAGATTTCTCCCTCTGCTGATTCGTCTTCAGAAGAGCTTTCCTGGGATCATGTTCTGGACTTCAGGAACAGCAGGGGCATGCCTCGCTACCCTGGCTCCACCCCTCCCTCGGCGTGTCATTCGCCTCCCCATGCATCTTCCCCTGCACCCCATCTCCATACCTCTGCTTATCCCTCCAATCCCCAGCCGACTTTCCTTCCCTTCCATCGCCAGACTTCCCAGCATGCAGAATTTACTTTTGAATGAAAATTTGATAAAACGGTCCTCCGAGCCCATGTTACTGTCACGGTTAGTAAGGAATCGGCTAGTTTTGAATCCCCTCCACCTGCGCCTCCCGGTCCTTCTACTGCTCCTCATGGTCCCACTGGGCCCAGTACCGCCGAAGTTGGTTCATCCAAGGAGGCCATGGCCCAATTATACTCTACCCCCAGCGTCTCTATGCAGGTTCAAAGTGTGGAAGATATGAGCAAAGGAAAAGAGCCCACTCCAGCTGCGGAAGACAGAGGTGGCGACGAGTTCGGGTGCAGAATCACTGAAGAACCGCCATCTCTAATCAGTGAACAGTAGTCAGAGGCAGCCCTTGAGGTTTTTGTCCTTCAAGCACAATATCTCTAAGTTATTTTCAGTTCTCATAGTTTTTCATCCTACGCTTGTAGTGAGGCATGTTATAAGTTTTTGTTTTTTTGTTGAAAAATCTAAATGTACAGCTGGTTTCCCCATTGTGGGTGGCAGTCTAAAATCTCAATATGAAATGGACTGGTTTCCCCACAGTGGGCAGTCCAAACTATGGTTTTCTTGGCAGTCAGGCCCTATGCTCAGGCTTCCTCAGCTGAGACAGAGGCAGTTTTGTACCATTATATTATAAATTAATAGATTTAGTGTTACTGAGAAAAAAAAAAATACTTGTCAGCTTTTTAAAAAAATTTCCTCTCTATAAATTTGACCAAAGTCTTTTCATTTCTTCATTCAATATTCCTAAAGATGGATCTCCATGGAG
Source organism: Pinus albicaulis (assembly GCA_034641835.2). Taxonomy (NCBI): domain Eukaryota; kingdom Viridiplantae; phylum Streptophyta; class Pinopsida; order Pinales; family Pinaceae; genus Pinus; species Pinus albicaulis. The sequence continues at coordinate 1,411,567,928 of CM076575.1, forward strand.
ATTCGAAACGTCGACATATATTCTCTGACACTGTGGAAAATATAGATTCTTCTTCATCAAAAGAGCACCCTCCTCTCACCTCTGCTCTGAAACCCTAAGCTTCTTTGAAATTCATAAGTGGCAGTAAATTCCTTATAAAAATTTGAAAAATCTATATTAGAGATCATGGGAGGAAAATTTAATAAAAGAGAGCCCAAAGACTCAACAAGAATCCACCAACATGCTCTTGTTAGGGATATCTTCACAAACCACTAGTGGATGGAGTTATTTGAGAAAATCAAGGGTTTTGATGATGAAATTACTCATGAATTCGTAGTAGTCTCCAAAACTCAAGGGGAAGATAGTGCCACCACCATTCTGAGCAGGATTGTCATCCATTTAAATGTAGAAATCATTATTAGGGTGACCACATTGGAACTAGGAGTTAATTGGGGTAAGGAGGATAAAACAAAATCCATCACAACTAAAAATGACTTCTTCCTCAAATAAAAACCAACTAAAGAGAAACATGGGGTTAGAAGGGAGAGTATAACCTACCCATCGGATGAAGTAGTCTATCACATCTTTAAATAATTATGATGTGAGGAGAGGCTGATTTTTTTTTATGCCTATCATTTTAGGCTACTTTATGAGCTAAGATTCCAGAAAAAATTACCTATCCCAAGCATACTAAGTGTTCCCCACTTCCTTCTTCATTCCATAGTGGAAATGACCCAAAGGGAGAGAGAAGGGAAACATAAGTACATTTATCATCATGGTCTCATAAGGATCATTGTCATGGATGCTCTAGAGCTTATCAAGAACCACTTATCATGGATATACTTTGTAGACATGGACAGGGAGTCTTTCAATGACACTTAAGCCCAAACTTTCTTAGAGCATGAAGAGACCACAAAACATAGGTCTACAGAAGAATATGCTAGAGAGAAGGAGGAAGAAAATGGATAAGAGAATGAAGAATATAAGTAAGAGAAAAAAGTAGAGACATAAATAGAATCCTTTGGGGAACCTTCTAGGCTTCAAAATAGGAGATGAGAACAACAAGCAAGCATTTCCTAGGGAAGCAATAAACAATAAGTGGTTTCAACCTTGAAATCCATAAGTACACCTATCAAGGTCAAATGTAGGAAAAAAAATAAAGGCCCTTTGTATTTAAAAAGGGATAAGAAGTAGTAGACTCAAGTATGGGAGGCCTCAACCTTTCTCAACTACACCCATCACCATTTAGGGGTCATCTAGTCACCAAGAGAGAGAATTAGGGAAGGGTAAAAAGTAAATTTAAGAGGCAACCTTCCTCAAAGCTAAATTAAAGCATCCACATATATCACCAAGGAATCTAAACACTAGGGGAGCCAATATGAGACAATTGCAAGAAGAATCTATCATGATATAGGAAAGTAAGGTAGTGCTACAGAAAGAGGAAGATATCTTACAATAAAGAAAGGAAGAGCTATAGGAAAGTGGTGCACAACCTAATTAGGGAGGAGAAGGACCACAAAAGCTACAAGATCCTAATCCTCAACAACATCCTGGGTCTTACAAAAAAAATTATGAGCAAGGGAAAATAATACCTACCAATTTTGCAGTCCCAATCCTCCTTGAGCTAGAAAAAGAAAGAGTCCAAACCCATCGGTAGATGCAAATTGTAAAATATAAGAGAGTTGAGGATGTAGGCTAGATGGAAGATAAAATGAAGAAAATGGGTGAAGTCTATGGTTTATTTGAGGCTAAGAGATGAAAACATGAGGGAAAATTTTCAAATGGAGAACAAAATATTGAAAGAGAAATTGCAGGAGAAAGAAGGGAAACTTTCCACCATGGAAATCTTGGCTATGGAGTCCACCTAATGAAAACATCCTTTAAAAACATATTCCATGCTCCTCAAAGAAAAATGCCTTCTGTTTCAAATCAAGAATATAACACAATATGATTCACTACCCTTCCAATACTACAAATAGGTCATTGAATTTTGTCATAGAGCTAGTATGGAGGATAAAACTAGGATGGCAGAATTATATGTGCAAAACCTCATATTTACTGACATGAAATTTTGGGATCTAAATTCTAGGATGGGAGATGTACAATTGCTGGAATTTTCCTCTTGAATGACTCATGAGGAGGAAAGGGTTAAAGAGGTAAAAATGGTCATATCCAGAGAAAATAATGAACCCTATGAGTCAAAGCATAGTTGAGGGTCCCTTACCTTGTAATAAACAACCATAGTATCATATTTTAGGATCCAAAACTGAAACCACTCTACATAGAGAAGTAGGAGAAAGCCATCTTGCACTTTGAAGATGTTTGCAATCTACCAGGAACTGAGAGATTGTAGGCTTGTCAAAGGATATGAAACTCAATACCAAATATATTACAAATAAGAGAGTACCACTCTCTAGATATATTGAGTAATTCCTTGGAGAAGACACCCTTATACAAGAGGATAGTTTAAATATTGAAGACCAACTAGATTGCACTTAAGTTCAACACTCCTTTTTTGCTAGGGATACAAGAAAAAAAAGAGAAAATTGTAGAGAAACAAGAGTGTGTAGAGAGAGATAAAAATGCATGGTTCCACCCTCAAGAAGGCACTCCTTTATAGATACCTTAGGATGTTAGGGTAGCCACCAGGGCTATACATGAAATGGAATTAAGTGGTTGAGTTTTATAGAGGGTGACAAACACCTTTAGTAGGGGGTTGATGATGATCCTCACTAATAGGTATATAACAAGGCCCATATGACCATATTTCAACATATATTTACCTTTCTCCTCGCATTTGATAACACCTTTTTTACTATAATGTGTTTACTAGGAATATTAAAGAATATTTATCATATTGTGTGGCCTAACATGATTAATGTACAGGAAAAGGGTGCATTTATTGTTCAGAAGTACATTGGAGGAAGTTGGACAAGAGGTAGGAGGCCTTTCCCCTACATGTAACCTACAACTCGATCATCGACTTGAAAATAACCTAGATCACAAAAACAAAAGAAAATACAGATCAACGACTTGAAAATAATCCTCTTCAAGGAGTAATCCTCCTTTTACATCACATAAATGAACAATTCTTGGATGATTCAAATGACAAGACATCCTTGGTATATGTCGGAGTCTAAGGGGTCACAATATAACTAGAGCCTACATAGTAATAATAATAATAATAATTTAAGGGAACAACAATATCAATAGTGGGCTTCTAAGGGGCACAACAATAAAAATATTGGGCTTTTATGGGGCACAACAATAACAATATGTTGGTGAAACTAGTATTATAGGGACCTAAAATGCCCCTCTACTTAAAAAAAAATGTTGTCCTCAATGATTGAGTAGTTCTGGATGCTTCTGAATAAAATATTCATTCTCTCATGTGAAGTCTTCAACAAGTAAGTTATTCCATTTAACGACATACTCAATAATTGATTTATTATGTAGCTGTCAGATTCTTCTTTTTGTGATTACTTCAGGCTCCAATATGATTTTTCCTTCCTCTCCAAGTTCTGTGAATATAGTTTGAACTAGGAGCTTGTCACCTATAACCTTATTTAATTATGAAACATGGAAAGCAGGGTGTACTCACGAAGAAGCAAGAAACTCTAATGTGTATGCCATATTACTATTATTTTTCAACACCTTGTCAGGGCCATGATACTTGGGTGACAATTTATTATCCTTCTTAGCTTTCTTGAGGGACATTTGTTTGTATGGTTTTAGTTGTAAAAGTACCCAATGACTGACATCAAAGCTTATTTCACTACGATGTTGATATGCATGTTATTTCATTCGATTTTATGCCAGATTCAAGTTACAGTTTAAGAGTTGGAGAACTTGTTGTTGACGCTTGATGTCATCTTCCATTGCTTGAACCTTAGAATTATCTCTTAAAGATGATGTTATGGATTGTGGATGATATCCATAAAGCACCATAAATGGGGTCATTTTTGTTGCGGTATGGAAGGAATTTTTATACCACCATTCTACCATGGGTAACCACTTGATCCATTGTGTTTGTTTATCATATACAAAGAAACGAATATATCCTTCCAAAAAAAAATTCACAATCTCGGGTTTTCCATCTGATTGAGGATGATAAGATGACATATGAGCTAATTGAGTACCAAGATAATAAAATAGTTTTTTCCAAAAATTTCTAGTGCAAATGGGATCCCTATCACTTAGAATAATCTTTGGGTTTCCATGCATATTTGAACTATTTACAAAAATGCAGTAGTGATTGTACCTTATTTGAAAGGATGATATAGTGCACAAAAGTGTGTGTACTTGGTAAGTGTATCAAATACCACCCCAATGAAATTGTTTCCTTCATACTTGGTTAAACCTATGATAAAATCCATTTAGACCTCTTCCCAATGCTGACTTGTTATGGGTAATGATTATAAAAGAACTAGTTTCTTAACTATTTGAGAATTATTTTCTAGAAAACCAAATATTCTGTCACAAACTTCTAAATATCAAATTTAAGGACATCCCAAAAAAATTCCTTGTTGTAAGTTTTTAAAAATAGTTAGTGCCATCCTCTAGGATAGGTGTGAATTCCAAAAGAACCCTTTATTTAAGTCGAGAGTCTTACATATATATAAGCAATCTTTGTACCTCAGTGAATCATTTTTCCAAATAAATTAATCAAATGCACTGGGGTCTTGTTGCAACTTTTGAATGAGTGTCAATTAATATTCATCATTCTTCCATTCACCCCTTGCTTCAACTATCCAATCAAGTTGGATAATAGAAATGGAACATAGAAATGCTTCCACATCCTCATCCCTTCTTGAGAGTGCATTTGCAATAACATTGTGCTTCCTTTTTCTGTAGATAATTTCAAATCCATAACCCAAAATCTTTGTGACCCATTTGGTTTCTCTTCTCAAGACAATATTTGTTCCAAGAATAATTTAATACTATCATTATATGTTTTTCCCTTGATGTGTCTTCCCATTAGGTAAGGGAAACATTTCTTCAGAGCATGTAATACTAACAACATTTCCATCTCATAAATAGGTTTTTCTAAATACTTTCCCTTGGTTTGAAGACTTTCAAAATCAATGGGTCTTCCTTCTTTAATTAAAACAACACCACTCCCATTTCCCAAGGCATCACATTTAATGGTCTACCTTAACACCCTTATAGGATACAATATGACACAAATATTCCACTTTTTGTATCCCAAAGAAACATTTGGAATGTTTCCATACAATTGTTTCTCCTCGAAAAGTTTGAGCACCCTGTCAACATGTTTAACATGGTCTTTCCATGAATTACTATAGATTAGTATATCATCAAAAAATACTAACACAAATTTTCTAATGAAGGATTTGAAAGTGGAATTCATCAAACCTTGAAATGTGGAAGGTGCATCAGTAAGGCCAAAATACATGACCAAAAATTCATAAATGTTGTTTTGGGAATGTCTTTTGTCTTCTTTCTAATTTAATGTTATCCTGAAGGAATATCCATCTTGGTAAAGTAAATTGTTCAATGTAGTTCATCCAACAATTCGTTAATGACAGGAATGGGAAGCTTATCTTTAATAGTGATCTTGTTGAGCTTTCTATAATCTAGACACATATGCCATAATCCATCCTTCTTGTGCACCAATGCTACTGTAGAAGAAAAAGAAATTTGGATAGTTTGAAACTTGAGTTATACCTGCCTCTATCATTTATGCAACCATACATTCATTTTCACTCTTTGGGAAATAGTGATATCTATAAGGTCTAATGTTTGGAGGAACACTTCATGGAATCAAGTGAATAGTATGATCATGACCGACGATAGGTGGGATACATTTGTGGGCCTCAAATACCTTGGAATTATTTTCAAGGACTCTTTGGATATATTGAGAAATGGATGACTTATATGTTTGAACATCTAGTGAACATAATTGTGCAATTACCCCTTGTTTCTCCTTCTTGAAAAGATTTATCATTACATTAGAGCTTATTATCTTCCATGGGTTCCCTATGATACCAATTAATTCAATTTCCTTTCCCTCAGAGAAAAATTTCAAGAAACGTTTTTGAAAATTAAAACTTATTGTCCCCAAATATTATAAGCATTGTAATCCTAATACAATATCTACACCACCCATTGGAATGAAAATCATTGGACTATTCAATACATATTCCCCCATGATTATGTTGATATTATGGAACTTCCATTAGCAATTTATAGTTCCTCCATTTTCAACCATCACTTAATACTCTAGTGCTAGATAAGAAATCAATTCAAATCCTTTGACATATTACAATGAATAAAATTATGAGTAATATATGAATCAATAAACACTATAACATTTTTCTTCTTGATATATCCTTATATCTTGAGAGTTTGAGGAGTGGTAGTTCCCACCAATACATTACAAGATATGGTCAGATTCATTTCTTATTTCTCAGCACCTCGGATTGGTTCTTGGTGTATATCTTCTTCCTTTTATGTTTCTTATTCATTTTTTTACTCCTCTTCACAATCTGTGTAGAATAATTTCCTCTATGCACACTTCTGAACTTTAGTGTATTTTTATCACAGTTATAACATAACCCTTTTCATATTTTTTCCTCCACTTATTGTGGTATCAATATTGTAGGTTGTGGGAAGCTATGAGAAATAATACTTCCATATTTATTATTGTCATTGCTATACCTCTTTGTTGTCATACTTTTGCTTTCAACTTTTCTTGCTACCCTGAATGCATTCTCCAATGACTTTGGTTCCCAAAGATGAACCTCATGTTGGATGTTTTCCTTTAAAGTACCTATGAAGACATCAATCATATTCTCCTTTTGAATACCAGTTACCTTGATATTCAATCTTTGGAAGTCCTTAATGTGCTCCCCAACTAAACCCTTTTTTCTAGATTTATCAATTGGATAAAAAAGGTCTTTCTCTTTGTATCCTCATAATGTGCTATCAATTCCCCAGTAAAAATTGTGTAAATGGCAAATGGTTTACAAGAAGAAATCCATCGATACAACACAAACTAATTACGTTCTAAATATAAACTTTAGTTTGTACCTTTTGTGTGTGTTGCACGTAATTTAGATCAAAGAACTGCTCCATATGTAGTATCCATGTTACTAGTTCCTTTCCATCAAACTTCCTCATAGATATCTTTGGAAGATGTTTGATATTCATCCTTGGGTTAAGACTCTAAAATCATGATTCACATTCCTTTTGTTCTCATCAATAGCTTCATGGACTATCTTGTCACCATTAGTAGGTCTTTCGTAAAACAACTTTGTCAAACCTTATTTGAAGCCTTCCATGTCACTTTTAGTTTCTCATCTTGAGAGTGAAATTTATTGCACTTGGCAATGTAACTTTTATATATCATGTTGAATTTCTTCCTCTTCTTCATGTGTCATAGTAGAGATTTATGATTGCTAACTCAATGTGTCCATTTTTTGTTGCGAGGAATATTGGAACTAGATAATGATATGTATTATTCACTATTCCCTTTGAATCACTTCAAACTTATTTTTCAAACAAAAATTATGAAAAAAAACCAGACCTTTTTCTCATCTTTTGGAGATTGATCTTGAAACTGTTGTATCTCAGTAATTGGACTTTCCAATGTCTAAATTTCGTCTTGTAGTAGAAATATGAATCTTATTTCCAACACCACAAATCATATTTAGATTGAATTCTTCAAGAAGAATTTATGCTAAATCTCCCAAAATGACCTGATTATGGACTAGTTCAATATGATGAACTTGTACGAAATGCAATGTGTCACTGTTTCAACCTTCGGACCTGAAAATGATATTCAATAAACTAATTTTGTGTGCTTTCAAAAAAAAATTACAAAATTTAATTTGGATGCTTGAAACAAAATTTATAATTATTTTCCCTTATATACATGTTTGAGACAAAATTATGGAGCATGTAGAAACCCTAAATTCTTTAGACCATATCTTAGAAAATATAGCAAACCGAGATTTTATTTTTTTACAAGTTCATCAATATTTCTTATCCATGTGGTAAAATTTCTAGCTTGTTAAGCCTCATATAAAATATTATAGAACCATGGATGTGGGTGACACAATTGACATGGGTGAACATCATTTCCCAACTCATTCTGACTGCGTGAATCCCCGTCGCAACTCCCCACCTGTAGCGGATACAATTGCTGTTAACTTCTTGCATGCTCCTTGCAGAACCAGAGATAAAGCAATATAGGACAGGCCTTGCATCACCTAACCAGGATCATCACCTCACCCATACGACCATTAATGTCCATGATGTCTATCCCACATTACTGCTACGGCTACCCCTTTGCACCTGCTCATCGGCTTGAGCTCCACACGTAGCACCGTATGAAGATCATTCATGGCCTCTATGACAACATGCACCCTCTGTTAGTATGAATCCTTTGTCGAAGTGTACGAAAAAGGACCACTTTAGCTATGCATAACTAATAGCCCTAACAACAAAAGTGGCTGCCAATATCTTCAGATCTGCGGTTAGTTAGACATAAAAGAGTTGCAAAAACCAGATCTATGCATGGAAAGACATTAAGCAGAAAAAATAAGGGTTTGCTCCATATACCAATAGATAAGACAAGAACAATTTTTGAAAGAATTTTTATATTAATGGGGCACCTGGGAGGAAAACAAGAAGGTGTATCCAATTCTCCTCAGTGGGATGGGTTGTTGGAAGTCCTCAGCACTTCAGATCTAAGATTTCTCTCTCTTGTTGGTGTAGAAAACCCACACAAAGAATGGAACTCAAAGGGAGCTCACACAGCAAATGGCAGAAAATGGTGACCAAGTGTATAGATCCAGAGTGATTTAATAGGCAACAAAAGGTGAAGAATGGTAGGAAAAACCCTCCTATTTATAACAAAATATTGGGTCATTCTAGATCTTGGTGCATGGGTTAACCAGATCTAGATCCACTTTTTATGGGATATTTTATTATATTTGTTGGAGGGAAAAGGTATTTGACTTGGGTCAAATCCCTTAATTTGTCAAAAATAAATAAAGTGGAAGAAAGACCACCTGACGTGGTGAAGTGACCAGAATCATCAGCATGAGAAGAGAGGTTCACATGCGCATTGTCACAAGGGGTGACCGAAGAGTAAGTAGATAAAGGATCTACTGATGTTGAGCCCAAGAGGATCGCTGAAGGAAGGTCAAGCGAAACAACAGGGGAGGATTCATATGTAATGTTCCCCGAGGGTCTCATGGATGATGATAGGTAAAAAATGCTGGACGAAGGCTCCGTTATCTCGACATCAGGAGGGGGAATGTCAATGGGAGCAGTCATATATGGTAGTTCTGCTGAAGCAAAATGCGCAAATAGGGGAGAGGTGGACTCATTGCTCTTGGCCTCGAATTGGTGGACCGCGGCGATAGAGGTGCGGAAGTCCTCGAGGCGGGGACGAAGATGGGTTTAATGGCCATGGAGATCACACAAAGCACAGGGGTGGTTGGTGTGAATAGTCTTGGGGTTCTTGGCCATGGTCGCGGAAGGAACAGAGGCTTCCGGGACCATGGACTCAGGGAACGCGACATTAACCACGGGCTTGAGATGAAGCAATTCAGGACAGGTATGGGTGGCGTGACCGACAACATCACACAAAACACACTGGATGGTATGCTTTGGAGGCCTAGGAGGGGCAGGGTTTATCGGGGCAGCCTTGTCCTTTGATGCCCCCTTGCGAGCTTTGCCCTTCTTACCCGAAGCAGTCGCAACAGGAGGTGGTTCCTGTTGAGGGGGCTGAGGCACTATTGCAGCGGGAGAAGTCTTGGGGATCGGTTGAACCGAGGTCGAAGCAAGATAAGGTTTGGGTTGACCAGGCAAGGTTGGGGCTGGAGGATCAAGGTACCAGATGGGAATCCCAAGGGTCAGGTTAGGAAGAGAGAGGGTGGCCATGACAGGTACCGTGGACACTCCTGGTGGGGGAGCTAGGAACGGTATCTGACCAGAGGGGTAATGGCCAGGTGGGACAGCTCCTAAATGGCTAAGGCTTGGAGGAACCATGCCAGGAGGATAAAGAGGCTCATGACTACCAACTGCAGGTGAAGGGCTAGGAGCAGGTTGCGGAGGGCAAGGTTGCTGACTAGCCGAAGCAGGTTGCTTGAGAGCAGCCTGAGACGATTACATCATGCAAACATTCGATGAGCTGGGGTCAGAGATAGGAGGAGGAGGAAGACCAGGGAAGGTTTCGAGCAAAAAGGAGTCTTTGTAGACGCCAGGAGAGACACTGGTCAAGGAATCGATGGTTTTCTTGTTGGCTACAGAAGAGATGCGCGTCTCAGGTGAGGTCTGAGATGTTGGCTCATGATATGTCAACTAGTCAATGGTGACTATCTTTCCATTATGAGGGAAAGACATCTTGCGGAAAACCGCGGATGGGACAGTAGACATAGCATAGGTGTATCTTCGCCCCAATATAATGTTGTAGTCTAGCGGGGCGTCGATGGCTTCGACGTCAACGCAAACAGTCTTACCGGCAAGGGTGATAGGAAAATTACGAAAGAGGCCAATGGGCTGGGAGGCGTGGCCATCCCACGCTCTAAGGGTGATCGTGGAAGGGGCTAATTCAGGAGACTTGAGTTGCTTCCAAACCGAAGTGGACATCACACAGGTGGATGCCCCCTCATCAATTATGCACTGAGAAACGTTAGCGTTCCGGATTTTGACTGGGATTTGGAAGGCGACGGAAGCAGGAAGGGGAGGATGGTCTAATTGATGGGCGTCGAACACAATCATTTGGTCATCAGCAGGATCTATAGCACCCACGGCAGATAGTAGAGAATTCTTTTGGGAAGAGCACAACTGGAGGAGTTGTAGTGTGGAAATGGCAGTAGGAGATTGCGCCAAATCATCTACTATGCTATACGAATGAGCGGTTCGACCAGAAGCAACATTTCGACGTAACGGTCCTTTAGGAATCTTGGGATGGACCTCAACTTTGGGTTGAGGGATATGTAAGGGACCATTGGTTGTCGAAAGAAGGATACCGCCAGGGCCCCGGAAAAGAGGACTCGAGCGGAGGCGGGCGGGAGGCGTGGGGTGCGCGGGGGCAGGGTTTTAAGGTTAAGGTCGACAGTTAGAGGTGGATCAGAGTTCATCATGAGGATCTGGTAATTGGAGGAACCAGAAGGGGAAGGTGGAGTGGCCACCTGTCCGTTAGGTGGTTGGGTAGCCATGAATCCCTACTGTGCATCCACCGGCTCTTGAGGGGTGGGTGACGGCTGTTGCAGGGGGTGAGAAGGCAAGGGAGGCGAAAGAGCATATGCTGGAGGAGCTGGCGCACCAGGCTGCGGATGAGGGTAATGGTTAGGTTGGGAAACATTGAGGTAAGCAGGAGGTTGGGAAAAAGGATGAGGCATGCCGTATCCTGGATGCGTGCTACCGGGAGGAGGAGAAGTGCAGGGAGTGGTGCCCCCTCCCCCAGGAAAACCATAGCTCATGAGAGGTTGAGCGGATGGATGAGAGATAGATCCAACGATACTGTCGGTGGCATGAGGTGCCCCCGGTGTATGGGCATCACCGGGTTTGGGGAGAGCAGGTAGGACAGTAGGATCATAACCTGTCTGAGCGTAGATCGGGTCATACTTTAACGCCATTTGGAGGGCATCTTCTTCGGTTTGAGGAAAATGCGATGCGGCATCTTTCCCGATAGGGGACAAGAGAGATCTAAGGAACCATTCCATGTAGACACGGTCTTCGAAGGTAGGAGATTGGCATAGGCTCCGTCTTCTTCGCCATTCCTGGACATGGGTAGAAAGGCGGGTTGAAGAGGTTTGCTTGAAGGAAGTCAAGAGCTCGATACCAGTGTCATAACGAAGGGGAAGCTGGAAGTAAGATAAAAAAGCCGGGCAAGAGTTGCAAAGGTGGTATGGGAGGAAGTGGGCGTCAATATACCCGCCGACCTCACCGCTGTAAGCATGCGGAAAAAATCTAAGATGAACGAGTCCGCATCAATGAGTAGATGAACACCACATGTGGAAAGATCGAACATGATTGGAAGGATCTTCTCCATCACGGCCTTCAAACTTTGGGATGTCGAAAGGGAGCTTTGTTGGCATAGCAGGCCAACTAGCGTCATGGTGTATAGGGTCGTTTGTCAACCGGTCCAAATCGGGAGGGCCGGGGCTTTGCGGGGAGTGCCTGTGCGGGTGAGGTAGTTCTGTGTGGCGGTTTCGCTGGTAGTAGTTACGACATTAGGGCGGGAGCAACTGGCCCAGCGTGAGGCCACCGAGACCGGACATAGTGAAGGTGACGGCGGGGAGAGCCGAGAGGAAAGGGGGAACCGATGAATCGGGAGAGGTCGGATGCGGTTTCGAAGGAGGAGCGCGCTCCAACGACGGTGGGGGCGGATCACTAAAAGACCAACGGAGTGAGGTGAAACCTAAGAAGTCTCCCGGGAAAGGCGCCTTGGGGGCGCAATGATGACAGGAAGAAGGAAACCGACAAGGGCAGAAAGGGACAGAATCAAGAAAGGTCAAGGGCAGATAAGGTGCAGTGACAATTGATTTTAGAGTCTTTGCCAGGCGGTGTTGACCAGGCGCTTCTTCACTTAGGGTCAGTGTGTGGTGTGTGTTAATTTTAATTTTTAAACCCTTTCCGTTTTGAGAGCAAGAAAAAAGTGTGTTGCGTAACTGAAAATAAATCTGCAGAGAACAATATATAATTGCTGAAATAACGGAAAATTAACAGCTACTTGTGCATCTATCTAACCCAAGAAGGCGGGTCTCTCAAAACTAATCTAAAAAAGGGGAAAAATCTAGGCAAAACACACAGAGAAGAGGCCAATAGATCTATGGTCAAAAGGGACAGGGATCTAAAGGATAAAGCCGCTGAAAAGAGGTGCAGATCACAACCAAGAGACAGGGGCAAGGTGGCTGGAAAAAGGGAGGAAATCAACAAAAAAGCAGAAAGGACAGGGAGGAGGTCCTAAAGGGAGGTCCAAAAAAAACTACAAGAGGTGATTTGAAAGGAAGAAGAGCTGATTTAAAGAGATCTGAAAAGGAGGGATCAGATCTGAAAAAGGAATGGCTGAAAACTCTGAAAATTTAGACACTTACAGCAGCTAAAACTCTTCCACAAAAAGTGGAGGGTACTGAGGCCCTAGGGGGCTAGATTCCCACTTAGTTGAGTAAAACAGAGCAAGAATAGGTCTAAACGGGCAGAGACGGAGGTCAGACAACCCTGACAGAGGTTCAGACAAAACCCAGAAAAATTTCAGAAAAATTCCAGAAAAAAGTCCAGGTCCGGATTTTTGACAGGACAGGGCTCGGTAGCGATTTTGGGGGTGTTTCCGCTTCCCGAATTCATGAGATAATGGGCTAAAGAGAGTGTGACTGGAGTCCGGTCCGCAGTTTGCAGGCCAAAAAGTGTGACACGAAGCTCCGGGTGTCCCGGCGGCAGATTTCCGAAAATGTTGCCATCTCAGTTGCGGCTGATGTCTGTCACCTGCGCAATAGGTCCAGAAACACACAGAAGTTAAAAATTTTAATGTTTTAGGGTTTTATGTGAGAAAAACAACATAAAAATAGGAAAAATAAACAGCTGAAAAGAAACCCTAGGGTCTAAAGTAGCTGGATATGCAGGAATATGAAAAACGACAGCAGTCGTAATTTAAAACCCGTGTGGAGTCGCCATTTGTTAGTATGAATCCTTTGTCGAAGTGTACGAAAAAGGACCAGTTTAGCTACGCATAAATAATAGCCCTATCAACAAAAGTGGCTGCCAATATCTTCAGATTTGCGGTTAGTTAGACATAAAAGAGCTGCAAAAACCAGATCTATGCATGGAAAGACATTAAGCAGAAAAAATAAGGGTTTGCTCCATATACCAATAGACAAGACAAGAATAATTTTTGAAAGAATTTTTATATTAATGGAGCACTTGGGAGGAAAACAAGAAGGTGTATCCAATTCTCCTCAGTGGGATGGGTTCTTGGAAGTCCTCAGCACTTCAGATCTAAGATTTCTCTCTCTTGTTGGTGTAGAAAACCCACACAAAGAATGGAATTCAAAGGGAGCTCACACAGCAAATGGCAGAAAATGGTGACCAAGTGTATAGATCCAGAGTGATCTAATAGGCAACAAAAGGTGAAGAATGGTAGGAAAAACCCTCCTATTTATAACAAATATTGGGTCATTCTAGATCTTGGTGCATGGGTTAACCAGATCTAGATCCACTTTTTATGGAATATTTTATTATATTTGTTGGAGGGAAAAGGTATTTGACTTGGGTCAAATCCCTTAATTTGTCAAAAATAAATAAATAAATGATTTATTTATATTTTTAAGGAGGCGGTTAGAAGATAATCAAATAAATAATGATTTATTTAATTATTTAAGGAAGTGGTTGAAAGATAATTAAATAAATAATGATTTATTTAATTATTTGTGGGTGATTTGGTCATATTTAACAAGGAATATTATCTAAATAAGATTTAAATAATTATTCCTAGAAAATAATAAGATAAATAAAAGGTTTATCTAATTAATTTCTTTGTTTTTGGGTTAAACATGACTGGGAATAATAATTAAATTATGGTTTAATTAATTATTCCATGAGGAAAATCAAACAAATATAGGTTTGTTTAATATTTCCTTTTGGGGTTTCTTGTTTTAACATAGTGAAGGCAATTTTACTTAGGGTAAAATTGGTCTTACATGGTGTACTTGGGTCCATCTAATGAGAATAGGTTAGATGACCAAAAAATGGTGTAACACCCTCATTCCTATATATCATCCTGACCTCTACTCCTTGCCTACCTCATCCGCTCCTTGATGCATTCTGCTCTCCTCCTTTGGATTTGGTCACCCACTCATTCAAATTAGGGGTGTAGTCTCAACCCTGGAGTGGAGCTGCATAGTTCTCCTCTTCTTTGAGCTCTACATCCTGTCCATCTGTCCTCCAGCCTCTGTAACTTCTCCTGTCCCTGTTGTACCCCCATCCCCCCCCCCAAGTGTGCAATGGCTCCTAGGTTGTGCTAACACACTATTCATGGTGACCAAAGAAGGATGCCTTTGGGTTGTTACCAGCATGAAGGGGATAACCACCTGCAATGGATTGAAGGCTCCTCGTCCAGCAAACCTGCCAGCCATCTTCCCGTCCCCGAGCAGCGAGCTGAATTCTCTAGGAAACCTGCAAAAAGGGGCAGTAGAGGCACAAGGAGGTCCACCTCCTCGCCCAGAACTCCATCTCCACATAGACTTCAGGCTCCCTCGAACAATCCTGTGCAGGATGATGAGGAAACGAACATTTGGATTATAGATTCCAACGACGTCTGGACGAAGGTCCCTCAAGGAGTAGACCCAAACTCCCCCATCCTCTGCGCTCCTACAAATCTCCCCACGCATCCTGTGGCTGATTTGGAAGTTGTTGTGGAAGAAGATATTGCGCAGGCCCCTGTCTCTCCCATCAACGAGGAGAATCCCCATTTCAGTGATGATGAGGATGAATAGAGTCTTTGCAACTGTTCAGTTTTATTTTGTTTTTTGTCATCTGTTCCCACAACGCTACACTGCTATGTTCTACTCTCTTGCTTCTATATGTATCAGTGCTACTGTGCACAATGTAATGCTCATTTTCAAGTTTTTTCTGGGCTAGCCCCCTCCCCCACGGCAGCCCAGAAACAATGCTTCAAAGGCAAGGATTGGTTAAGCACAGCTTACCAACCCTGTCTATAACTTATGTATTTTTATGCTTCAAAATTAATAGATTAGCACAAATTACCAAAAAAAAATATATATTATAGAAAAAATTCCAAGGTAACGTATTTGAAGCAACGAAGCCCTAGAATCCAAATCTCTGATACCAAATGTTATTCAACCATATCAAAAAAAAAGAAGAAAATTTAGATCAATGACTTGAAAATAAGCCTCTTCGAGGGGGAAACCTTATTTTACATCACACAAATGAACAATTCTTGGATGATTCAAATGAAAATAACTCCTTGGTATGTATAGGAGTCTAAGGGGTCACAATACAACTAGAGCCTACATAACAATAATAACTGTAAGGGCAGAACATTAGAAATTGTGGGCTTCTATAGGAAAAAAATAACAATATGGGGGCTACAATAGTATTATAAGGGCCTAAAAAACAATTCCCATAGGGAAATACTTCAACATATATTTATCTCTCTCCTCACGTTCGATAACACCTTTTTGACTATAATGTGTTTATTAGGAAGATTAAAGGATGTTTATCATAACTTGTGGTCTGACATGATTAATGTGACGAAAAAGGGTAAATTTACAATGAATATGATCCAAATTGGATCATCATTTTTTTTAATCCATTTCAATGCATTTGGAGTGGAAAAAGTGGATGAATAAGCTCATGAGATCATTTTTACCAGCGAGTCGCAGTTTTTCAAAACGAGGTGTGAAACCTTACGGGAGCATTTTCAGGCATCAAATGAATTTTTTTGGGAGTAAACATTTTCCAGTATAGTGTGCAATATTTCATGCTATTCTACACCCAAATATCTTTCCAACAACACAAGAAGCATGCCAATTAGAGTCAATATGCAAAATTTATTCCACTTGGAAGTCGACCTTCCTATTTTCACACCTATAGTTCAAGAGGATGCCACATCAACCCCCATTATTCATGGAAAAGGGGCTATCCATGTGATTATGATGTAAAATAATCTAGAATATTCTATATTGTAGCTCTAGTTAAGAGTTTATTTTGTCAAAAACCACTCGTAGGCTATGGGGTTGTGTTATAACTGGGCCACTAGGAGGAAGCTACATTCCATTATTTCAAGAAAATTTTGTTCCATAGCTGAGAAAATATAGCTAGGAGAGATAGGAGGTATATCACACATAGAGAATTTGTGCACTATATCAGCCCACGGGCCATAGGAATTAATTCTTTGTACTTGCAACCATATTTTTAGATAGAGAAAGAGAGTGAAGTGACATCACCTTCCAGATGGGTTTTCTCCCGAAAGGGTTTACTGGAGAACATATATTGTGTCTTATGAGTCTAGGATTATTTTGTCTTTCCCTATTTTTCTGCATAGTTTCCATTTTCATGCATGCCCTAGTTACTGTTAAATCTACAAATCTAGAATTTTAATAAAATTATAATAATGTAAAGTTTCAGTATATTAATATATTATTATCAGATCTGTTGTGACAAACTATCCAATGGATTATCCACGAAAGTTACCAATAATTCGGTATCAAAGTAGGTTTCTTTGGGTATTTTTTTGAGATTATAGGGATCTATATCGACGGGGACAAAAATCGTAAAATGCTAACCATGGGTGATGAAATTGTAAATGAACCTCGTGATCCTGCAGAGGTGAGGTTTATGTGGATGGAACAACAAGTCACAGATATCAACTGTGATGTAAACCTCCTTGTGGTAGACTTGAATAGAGAGCTAGTGATACTTTGAGAAGATGGGAGTTCGAATGTAGAGGACAAATGAGAATAGGGATCATAAAACCAAGGAGAAACCGAGAACCAATTGAAGAAAGTAACCAAAAAATATCAACCTAGTTTGAGTGTTGTGAAACAATCACCGTCCCTTTTTAAAATCGAATCAAAGGTCAATATCAAGTCATTCCATGGCGAGACCGATGCTATGAAGCTTAACCAATGGTTGAAACAAATGGAAGTTTATTTCAGTGCCCATCATATCGAGGGAGGGAAAAAGATATCATTCGCGTGACTGAAATTTGAGGGCTATGCACTGAATTGGTGGGAGAGCCACATGGAAACCATGAGGTTGGAGGGAGAACCGCTAATTACTAAGTGGTAGGATTTCAAAAACCTCATTAATTCACGGTTTTGTCCCATTGGGTACATGGCGGACGAATGGATTTGGTGGAATTACTTCAGGCAAAATCCAAGACAAAGTGTGTAGGAGTACACCACGAAATTCAGAAAGATGGGTATAATGTTGGGCATCTTTCAAAAGAACCCATATGTACTCCTCATTTATTTAGGGGTTCTTCACCGCCATCTACATGAGTAAGTGATGTTTTTCAAGCCCAAATCAGTTGACGAGGCTTGTGTACAATTAGAGTACCTAGAGAACATAGGCCTAAAGAGAGAACAATCAAGTGGATCGAAGCAGAGGGAGAAACCAGACGCTTCTAAGGAGGGAAAGAAGAAGAATAAAGGGGGGAAATATAAAAATATTGTAGCCACAACAAACTAGTGAAAAGATCCTAGAAACCACTGCAACTTTGATTTCCATATAGAGGAGAAGTTCTAGAAGTTGTATCGAGAGATAAAACCGAAGAAAAATAAGAAATATAATAAGAAGAAGAATGGCATGGCCACTAATTCTAGAAACCAAGTTGAAAGAAGCTCAGACATGGATGAGAATATCGTATGTAAATCAGTGAATAAGGAGGTGAATTTGAGTATCTTTTAGCGATAGGAAGAGAAATAAATGACCAAACTCTTCCATATAAAGATACATGCCAATAAGACGAGGGTTGATGCTCTATTTGACTTAAGATTGCAGCATATCTCACTGCAGCAGAGATGGTCAAGGATTTGGGGCTATAATTTTGTGATCATCCAAACCCATATCCATGGGGATGAGTATAAGGATGCAAAGTTGAAGGTAAAAAAAAATGTAAATTAACTTTCTATCAGTATTGATTTTATTGATGAAGTAGATCTAAATATGGTTCCCCTTGATGTATTTGGAGTCGTGTTTGGGAGTTTATACATGTACCTGCATGATGCAATATTCATGAGGAGAGATAAAAAATACTGTCTCATCAAGTATGGAAAATATATCATCATTAACACACACAAATTCAAGTCATCAATTTCACTGGTAAGTGTCATCCAATCCAAGAAATTGATATATTCTAGTAATAACTATGCTTTAATGTTTTTACGAGAAATTCAGTCTCTAGAGGAGTCAATAAGAGGAAATTAATCCCTAGAGGGGTGTAATAAGAAAAAAAAACATTTGCAGGATTTCGTACATTCATACAAGTATTTTTTCCAAGTTCCTAAAGGGATACCATCTAAGAGGGAAGTGGAGAACGAGATCCAGCTATTGTCAGATTCCCCCTTACCAAATATTGGGTTTTATAGGCAGTTTGTTATAGAAGCAAGCGAGCTGAATAAACAGTTGTAGAAACTGTTGGAACAGGGTGTATTTTGACCAATTAAATCACCATGTGGGTCACACATAATCATTATGTCGAAGAAGGATGGGACTTGGTAGATGTGTATAGATTACAAGGCGTTGAACAAAATCACGCTCAAGAAAAGATATCCCCTTCCCACGATATATGATTTTTTGCATTAGTTATAGCAAGAAAAATAATTCCCCAAGTTGAACTTGAGGTCTAGATATCACCATATTTGAGTCAAAGAAGAAGATACATGTGGAATTTTACCTTAAGAACCAGTCAATTTTGCATGAATCGTTAGTCATGTCATTTGGCCTATGTAATGAACCAACTACATTTATGAGATTAATGAACGATGTACTGCACCATTTTATAGATTCATTGGTTATTGTCTATTTGGATGATATACTGGTATATAGTGCTACCTGGGAGGAGCATATGTCACATTTTATGTAAGCGATGGAAACATTGAAGAAGGATTGGCTGTAAGAAAATCTCAAGAAATGTGAGTTTGCGAAACAATATTTGGTGTATCTGGGGTATGTGATCGGTGGAGGAGAGATGAATATATATTCTTCCAAGATGGAGGCCATCATGAAATGCATGATGCCTACTAATTTTTCTAACGTTAGGAGTTTCATTTGGGCATCACAGTACCTGAGGAAATTCATACCCTCATTTTCATAGAAGCACCACTCCACGACATAAAAACAAGTGGCAAGAGTTTCCAGTGGGGAGAATTTAAGCGAAGAGATTTCAAGGAGTTAAAGAAGAATATCATTCAAGCACTTGTTCTGGAATTTCCAAAATTACAATAGCCTTTATAAGTGGAGATAGATGTGAATGGGTATGCTATGGGAGGTTTCTTGATGCAAGGAGGAAGGTTTTTATGTCACCATTTTGAAGTTTTTCACGAGGAAGTTCTTAACTACCCTACCTATGACAAGGAGCTCTATGACATGGTGCAAGCTATGAAGAAGTGGAAGAATTATCTGATTCAAAAGGAGACAATAATCCACACATGTCATGTTAGAACAAGGTCCCCTAAAAGTTGCGAATTTTGTACAATTTTGTATATTTTTGGTATTAATTAGCCTAACGTAGGGGTTTTGGGGTGTCTCGAAGCCTCGAATTCATTGTAATGGGTCAAGGGTAGACCAAGGGTCCAAAAACCATGGTTTGCAGACCATTGGAAGCATAGGCTAAATCGATATAAATAGATGAACATTTTGAGTCTTAAGGTAGGCAAGAATTGAGTATGATGATAAGTGTGAATTGTTAGATCTGTCTTGGGTTGTTTGGGTAAGGACTCTTGCTGGTTGTGTGTGCAGAGATCCTTAGTCCTTCTACGTGTGGACCCTATTAGCTCTGTGCGTAGGCTGTGTTTGTATTGTAGTGGGTTTTGGATGCTAATATATGCGGATATAGTTGAAGTACCTTTGGGTGATCAGGATCTATTTTGTTATTGTTAAAGTGAAACTTTGGAATCTGTTCGGAACTACGAATACATTTATCTTCTTATATTGCAATCGTATCTATGTTATGAATATATATATATCTATGATCTATCTTATTTGCGAGTATATCTATTATAAGCTATGTTTTATGATATCATAATCGACGTACGCACGTGGATGCGAATGTATCAAGTAGATATGAATAGCTCTGTTATGGTTATTGAATAAATATACTGTGAAAACCTGCGAATAGACCTGTGTGAACTTGGTAGGTTGTGAACTTGGATCTTATTGACTAACCTGCTCTCTCTCAAGGTGTAGAAACCTGGTTCCAACACCCTCCCATACTGCTTCGGGTGAGACTTTGGCCTGCGCAAGCGGGTCACTACGGAAAGGGTCAATAGTATAGGGTTTTTTGGAAAACCTTAACCTATAAACCTAGGTCAGAACCCCTCGAGCCAACATATCACTAGATATTATAGTACTTACAGGCCCAAAGTAAGCTACAAAAAACCAGGCATTACAAGTCGATGGGGTTTTTAGAACAATTTGATTTAGTGATCAAGTATAAGAAGGGAAGCACAAACAAGTCATTTGGCATTATTTCAAAGCTACCCCCATAGAATATTATAGCTTTGGGGACTCTTATGCTCCTAGAGAAATTCACAAATGATGCATGAAGAGAGGCATATTCATAGGATGAGGACTTGAAGGAGGTGCATCAACAGTTGTAGAGTTAGAGTCATGTGCATGATGGCAACAATGTTGTCGAGCAACCATCTCCAGTATGGGTTAATCTATAGGTTGGATAAGGTATGTGTACCTAAAGGTGATTGATCACAACTAATTAAAGAGGCTCACACCTCCAAGGTTGGAGGGCACTTTTGTGTGGGGAAGATCATGGTTAACTTGCAGAGGTATGTGTATTGGCAAATGATGTAAGAGAAGGAAGCTAGGTTCATAAGAGTATGCTTGATCTGTTGTACCAAAAGGCCTAGCAACATGAAACAGAGTCTATATCATCCATTACTTGTACCTACTCATCCTTAGGAAATAATTTCCATGGAATTTGTGGAATTTTTATGGACAAACGTGAAGGGGTATGACTACCTGTTTGTGGTATTTGATAGGTTTAGCAAGATGTGTGTTCAGATGCCCTGTAAAAATAACATCAGTGGGAAATAAGAAACAATTTTTTTCTTTGGACAGGTCTGGGTGCACTTTGGGATAACAAGGAACATAATTTCAGATAGGGATACAAAATTTATGAGTGAATTACATACTACATTGTGGGAGAATATGGATACAAAGTTGAAGAAATCTCCAACATTACATCCATGGTCAGATGGGAAGACAAAATTAGTCAAGGGACTTTGGTGCAACTTCTAAGGGGATACAAACAGAAGCATATGAAGACCTGGGATGAAAATCCAATATATATACAACATTATTATAACATATCAGTCCACACTTCTATAGGAAAGTCCCCATTAGAAAATTGTTTTGGATATTTGTCGTGTTCACCATTGGACATTGCATATGGGCAGTAAGGAGGACTGAGGGAATATCTTACAAGAGATTCTTTGAAGGATGAAAAAATTATAGAGAAGATCAAGTAGATTCATATACATGTACAAGAAACATTTGAGAAGTCACAGGATAAGTACAAGGTTGGGCATAATCAACACAAAATAGAGAATTCATTCAAGGTGGGAAGCAAAGTATGGTTATAGCTGAATAAAGAGAGGTTGTAGGGGTATAGTAAGAAAATCAAGGCTCTCAGGTATGATCCCTTTGAGATACTAGAAAAGGTGAGTTATAATGCATATAGACTCAGTTTACCACCAGATATTCCTATTTACTCAGTTGTGAATGTAGAAAATTTGAAACACTATGAGCCTTCCATGCTAGAATCGGAAGAGGAACAAGTCCTACCTCCTATGGAGGTTTTGGCACTAGATGGTCAGGAAGAGTTGACAAAATATATAGTTTTGCATAAGAGGTCTGGAACTACAAGATAGGGGCAACATGACCTTTGGTGGAATGGGTTGAAGAGAAAACTTCTAGGCAAAGCTAAATGGTACATCAGAGAGAAGGTGGAGGAAAATTTTCCTCACCTCATTCAATAGAAGTTTTTGGTGACCAAAAGCTTCCCAAAATGGGGAGGTGTGATCTGAATTGGATCGCTATATTTTTTTTTCATCCATCTCGATGCATTTGGCATCCAAAAAGTGGAGGAATCAACTCACACAACCATTTTTTATCGATGGGACCTAGCTTGGAAAAATGGGCTATGAAACGTTCTAGGAGTGTTTTGAGGTATCAAATGATTTTTTTTGGTCGTAAACATTTTATTCTTTATTTCACACCATTTCATTAAATTCTACACATAGATATATTTCCAACAACACAAGAAGTGCGTTATCAGAGTCTATATGAAAAAGTTATGCCACTTAGACATTGACCTTCCTGTTTTCACAACTATAGTTTGGGAGGATGTCTCATCAGCCCCCATTATTCATGGAAAATGGGCTAGCCACGTGATTATGATCTA
Source organism: Pinus albicaulis (assembly GCA_034641835.2). Taxonomy (NCBI): domain Eukaryota; kingdom Viridiplantae; phylum Streptophyta; class Pinopsida; order Pinales; family Pinaceae; genus Pinus; species Pinus albicaulis. The sequence goes on from CM076575.1 coordinate 1,411,591,047, forward strand.
AAAGACTCTAGAAGATTCTATATTGTAATTCTAGTTAAGAGTTGATGTAGTCAAAATTAACCACTAGTAGGTTATCAGGTTGTGTTATAACCGGGCCACTAGGAGGAAGATGAATTCCATTCTTTCGAGAGATTTTTTCTCGATAGATGAGAAAAAATATCCAAGAGATATTGGAGATAGATATCAAATAGAGGATATGTGCACTATAGCAGCCCACGGGCCATATGCATTACTTATTTGCACCTATAGCCATATTTCCAGACACGGAAAGGGATTGAAGCCATATTATGTGTGATATTGTTTTTCCGTTCTCTAATTTTATGCATAATTTCTGTTCGCAGCCATGCACTAATTACAGTTATATCTAGAAATCTAGAATTTTAATAAAACTATAATAGTGTAAAATTTCAGTATTTTAATACATTATTATCAGATTTGTTGGACAAACTATCCAATGGAATATCCACAATATTTTATGGATCCTCATAAGTACATTGGAGGGAATTGGAGAAGATGTTGGAGGCTTGTCCCTTGCATTTACTCTCCTACAACTCAACTTTCTGCCTATATTTACTCACCCCCAGTTTGAGGATATGATAATAGTTGATGCACTCAAAAATTGCAAGGATCTTAGGGAGATAGATCTACCATTTTACGAATTTTGGAGGGAACTAACCCTCCTTCCAAGGAGATTAACCTCAGCCACTTTTTTATAAATAATTAAGCTCAAGGGATCAATAGGATTCAAATTTTTAGAGAAGAACAGAACAACTAAGTTTAATATAATTCACTTGTCATTTTCATTCGATGTACTTTAGAAATTTTTAAGATCAATGAGAAGTCTATTGTTGCTTTAAATATGAGAATTTTTTAGAGGGATGAGTTCCCTTGGGTTAGTTACCAACCTTGGATCTCTAGCCTCTCTCATTGTACAAGTTATTATTCATCTTCATTTTATGTACTTAGGATTAGCAATATTTCCTTTTTGCAAGTTTGGTTTATATGAAAATGTTGCCTATGCCGAATTACTAATAATACCTTTTAGGAAATATGGTTATGATATTTATGTTGGTAAGGATAAAATATAGGTTTCATTTTTCAATAAGTATGAATATTCTCAATAAAATTCAACTCATCCTTTCCTTTTAGTTTGATTTTATGCAATTTATACCGTTAGCATGCTCTGGATGTTTGGCAGGATTGAGTAAATTTTGGGATGTATTGGTCCTACTGATTGATTTAAAGGTATAAAAATTTCATTTCCACTTCTCAACATACTATCAACCCCTTCTTCCCTTCCTCAACAACTTCCTGAAACACAATGTTCATTGAGAATTCATTTCTTGTTTGTTGAAGGCCACCATTTGCATTTACCCTTGTGCAAGATGGACCCTTGAGGGGTACTAAGATTGGAAAGGACCTCATACTACCTTATTCCACCTTCCACTACCATTTCTCACCTTCAGATCACCTTTTTAGGTCTCATAATGCTCACAGATTCAATCGTGTACCAAAATAGGGAAATCTTGTAGCATCTTGTAGCAACGTGTACAAGTTCTCCAAAATTGACCAGAATTATCCTTAAAGCTTTATTTTTTCCTCCTAGCTCTTCATAATGTCGCTTAGGCCTAGAAACCATCTCTTCAATTACGGTTAGTAAAAAAGTTCATGAATTGAATGGAATAGGGATGATTTACATGATTAGTTTATGATGAACTCAATGAACCTTCATACTAGGATATAATATTTTTCGAATTTAGTTATTGATGGTTTATTTTATGCTCTTTACTTCATACAAGTTAGATTTGGTCTTATTCCCTGTTTTATGCTTCCTAAGCTAGGGTTTCCATATCAAGCATTGCTATTTATTATACATATATTGGGTTTCCCCTTTGATGCAACATTTACATTTTCAAAGTATATTAATGTTTACATTCTACAAGTAGATTAATGTTTGTATTCTACAAGTAGAGTAGCATTTACATTTATGCAAGTAGAGTAGCCTCTGCATTTCTGCAAGTAGGTTATCATTTACATTTATGCAAGTAGGCTAGCCTTTAGAATTATGCAAAGTAGAGTAACATTTCCATTTCTGCAAATAGATTAGCATTTCATTCCTACAAGTAGACTAGAACTTTCTTCTATGTGATCTATTTTCCTTGCAAATATAGATTTAGTTGATAAAGTTATCTTTGTATATATTGGTTTAGTCCATTTCCTCAGAGTAACTTAAGTAGCACTTAACCTATTGTGCAAACAAGACTTCCACCTCTTAAGTTTGTATGAACCTCAGGTTGATAATTGAAGTTGGTAGCATTGGGAGTTGTGTTGTTCTTGTTACAATACAGGATATACCCTCTTCTCAAACTAGAGGAATCAAGGCATAAGAAAAAATAAAATTTTGTAGTGCACCATAGTTGTATCAAATTCTGGTTTGACAAGAAATATGCAAGGAATAGAAAATTTGGTGTGGGAGAACTAGTCTTGAAATGGGACAAGGCCAATGAGGATAAATGTAAACAAACTAAGTTAAAATACCTATGGATCATACCCTTCACCATCCATGAAGATATTGGACATAATACTTATCATATACAATCCTTTAATGGGAGGAATGAACCTCTTCTCATTAATGGCCAAGATCTGAAACATTACTTTTAGTAGTAGTTGTGGGTTGCATTTCTACCTATGTACATATTTATTTTCTTATTATTTTTTGTTGTTGCTTTTTTTATGTCATGTCTTGTCTTTTCTTTGTTTTGGTGAGTGTACATAAGTAATAACGTGTTTTCCATATGCCATTAATATATAAAATAAAATTTATGTTTTTCTAGTGAAAAATTCCTTATAACCTTTCAAAATTATTGTAATTATAACAAATATGTCACAACATCTCTTACATGTGGGATATTTATATTTTTGTTGTTCATTGTAATTATGATTTTCAATGACTAATCGAAGTCAAATATGACAATTCAAACAAATGATCACATAATTTTCACATTTTTTTTGTTGGAAGATAGATGCCATATAGATAAGCCATCAGTATATCGATGCTCTATTCATCAGTCGTCGCAATACCACCAAAGACAAGTACCTTACAATTGTTTTTGAAAAAAATGAAAATTTTCTTGTAATTTGTGATAGTACGAGTCATACCTTCAGACATGACATTGGAATATTTTATGATATGTAGTAGTGCCATGATTTGAACTAGCTCACCAATTATCCTCTTTACTATGATATGAATTAGTCACCTACTCCAACCAAGCTACCATTTGATATTCCCAAATTCGTAGGAAACTATGGAGAGGATCCCACTAACCATGTTTACAAATTTCATATGTGGTGTGATTATAACTATATTACAAAGGCTTCCACACATATATTCATTTTTCAATGCATCCTCACCAGTGTTTTTGCGAAATGGTATGCACACCAAACCCATGCATCTCATTAGATGTTTGCAACCCTTGAAAATGCATTATTATCTTACTTCCAGTAACCTATTTGTTACGATACTGGTACCAAATTTTGACCTCATTCTGTCAAACTTCTTCCACTCACATTTACATTCATGTTTAGGAATGGTGAAGAAGGAAAAGCTTGTTTAAAGCTCTGGAATTCGAAAATTCCGTTTACATGGATTAGTTATTATGATCCCTTCTCACTCCTATTAGTAAATATGTTGTGTCCCATTTCTCTCCAACCGAAGAAGAATCCATCCACACAACTTTGAAGTTTGATATGGTCTATGCCTAATATGGTTATGTGTATATCATCCTTCCTGACCTTCCAAGGCTTGGCACTTCTTTTGCATCAGGGGAATCTCATGTTGGTGATGCTATTATTAGGTCAATATCTTACCCTAAACCTTCCCCATATCTGCAAGGATCCATTTCTTATAAAAAAACTTAGAGGTCCTAGTTCCACCTACTCTTATCCTCCCCCTTATCCTTCATGCATTAACTCCTACCAAGGCTCAAGTATGACTTATGCACTTTCCCATCCACATCAGTCGATGCCAAGGTCAACTGCTACTCAACCTAGTTATCAAAAATTTTCCATGAATCCATTTATCCTTATGTGATGCTTAGCGCTACAATCTCAATAGAACCAAAACCCCAACCTCCCATGCCTCAGTCCCCTCTTCCAAAAAAACCACTACATCCTCAAGGAAAGGTATATGATCAATATAATTTTTCCCCTCCCCATAACCACAATAAGAGGAATAAGGAGAAGGGTATCCAAAATCATCCACCTCAGGGAAATAAAGGCAACCAAGGTCATCAACCTAACACCATTAAGGGTGACTAGTCTAATAATGCAATCCAATAATAGGGTGGACATACCAAGAAAAAAAAATATCTTTGAATTAACAAACCTTGTATACGTTGTGGTACCTATGGACATTATACTCATGATTTTCCCCTTCTCCCTCAGATGTGTAAAGCATGGGAAGACTGAGAAGCTACCTCTTGAGGGAAGCAACTTGTGCCTCCACCCAAAACTCCCTCTACGTAGCTGATAGTGCTCAAGAATCCTTTCTGTCACCAAGGATACGTGGCCGCCCCAGTTGGCCAGAATGCTCCAGTTTCCCCTCCTCAACAACCAGGGAATGGATCTTACCAAATTCTTATGATGAACTATGAAGAAGTTAACTTCCAAACTCGGTTGTGCCAATATGATTCACCTATTGAGAAGTCATCAATAGATGTGCAATTGAAAGTATCCATAGGTCCTATTTCATTAGACAATGGTACCTTACAGATACCTCCACCTAAGGCATACGTTCCATCCAATATCACCAAAGTTATGTTACGTCAAAACACTACTGGTTCTTGATCCAATGACATGTATTCATAGTATATGACTTAGTGAAACCTCATGCTCCTATGTTAACACTATGATTTATCCAAATGTTCCCATCTCAAATAAAATCTCTATTATCTAATTTAGGTGATATGGACCCTTCATATGATTGTATGATTATCTATGAAGCTGAAAAATAAGTTCATCCTCATCTTAAACCCTCAGTTTCCTTTTAGATACTAGTCTCCGTTAAGAATGTCATTGTCCAATGGTGTATAAATGACAAAGTCACATCCTCATGTGTGATGTATTCTGATGTTTGGAAGAAACATGGTTCTCCTGACCTTTCACCATCAACTATCACCCTTCGTGCATATGATGTTCACCCCTCGCAACTTATCAGACTATACAAAAATTGTAACGACACCATTTATAGAAAATAGGTCATTATTGATGTTGAAGTCATTTATGCACGTATCTATTATAACCTCTTTCTAGGTTTTAGTTTCATGTGTGCTATGAAATTAGTCACTTATTTCATATTCTATACCATGATATTCGCTCATAAGAGGAATATAGTCACTATCGATCAATTGACTTACTATGATTCTTAGCCAAATACATCCCCTTAGAAATCCATTTCTTTAATGATGGGTAACAATTCCATGCCTTCCTGACTGAAATATCTCATGAGGTATATAATAATTCCTCATTAATTGGTGCTTATTATGGCCCACCATCTCTTCCCACCGAGCCTAGATTGTCCAATTTTTACATGCTTCGAGCATCATGGATCGCTTTACATTCTAGTATGTCTTCCCATCAACCAAATCAACAACAACTTGCTTCTCCCAACACAGTTGGTTCTTTAGGAGTATTTTCCCTTAGACACCATCCATTTGGAAAAATACATTTTTTATTCCTACCAGCAAGAATAGTCACAACCCCTATGATCGATATGTTGAATTTTCCTAACTTTACTTTGGGAATCCCAGCTTAGTATATTGATCCTTTTGCAAAAAAATTTCCTGATCAACTGAATCCTTACATGGATTTGACGCCAGTACATCCAATTACCACTACCCCTAGCACTACTTTAGTTCCACCACAACCATAGTAGGAACCCACTCATGTTCCAGAAGAAACTGGTGAGGGGTGAAAGGCCCAGAAAAATGGGGTCAAGGATAAGGCAACCCAAATGGAAGCCACTCCATCTGTAGCTCCTAAGACTACTTCCCCATGCAATTTAGGTAATATCCATGTCCAAGCCACTAAATTTTTTTCTAATCTTCCCCATTTAAAGAGTTTTTTTTCTAATCAAGAAATTCGGCTATAGCCCGATGTCCCTGAAGTGCAGGTCACCTTACCTGAATTGTCCAAGAAAAAAAATTCTTTATGCATCAATCACCCATGTGATTTGTACGATATGTATGGAACTTATTCCCATCGTCATACTCATATCCATTATTTTTGTGATGTCATTAATGTTCTTCGCAAGATGAATGTCGCTCATAGTGACCCTACCATCCCTCTACCTGTGACCCTTGACACCACCTCATCGCCATGGTAGGATTCTACTCAACACATTATTATTATTCCACCTCCCAATTTGGAAATGATAGATAATTCTTACCCGTTCTTTACTTGTGATCATCCATGGGATCAACTTCTTTAGACTCCTGAGGAGTGTTTGATTATGTTTCTTTAGATCCATATTCTGAAGTTACTTCAACTTAAACATAGGTCGACCTTGAATCCACTTGTCATCAGTCTCCCATAGAAGAAATTGTGTATGTGAACCATCTCTCCCATGATGATTAGTTCAATCACCCCTTACATTTAACCAATGAATTTGAACCTGTTGAGGGTGTTAGATACCGCCATCATATAGGGGGTCTCCCCAATGTGAATTCCCAATTAGACCTCACTATTTGGAGTAGGAGCCCCATCTGGTGTATCAACCTGACCATAATAACAAAAAATTTCATCTTGGTTTCAATGGATAACATAATATATTATATACATAAAATTTTAATAAGAGAGTCAGTTGACATTGTCAAAAAATGATGTAATGTTTAAAAGGAGACATTCACGAGTGGGAGATGATAGTGAGTCTCTAGAAGGAAGTAATATTATTAACCTAAGAGAGACACATGATAGAATGAAAATATTCATTAGAAAAATAGTTCACATAACGATTATTAAAGTGAATACAACACACATTAAACAAGATGAGTATGAAAGCTACCAAAATAGTTCAATTTATCCAGTACATATGACCATAACATATACCATAAACATCCCAATAATATTCCTAAAAAATTTGCGATACATGCATGAAAATGTGTTGGACCATTGAATTTTGATTAGGTGAAATATGCAAGTGCACAATTACAATGATGAGGCACTAGTTATAGTAGAGGAACATTAAGTCACTTCTTGTTTCTCCAAAGAATATTTTCTCTCCTATGCCAAGTAGAGAAGCCAATACTAGCTCTCCAAAGCCTAAGCCTCCAAAACCCCCTTTGCCTGAGTTATGAGGATTCTTTTATAACAAAAGGAATGAAATTTCATATCCTCATGACCCTTGAGTTACCATCATGAATCTTGGACTTCTACTGTGTCCATTGGACTTCTAAACAAATTTTGAACTTCTAAATGGCCTTTGGACTTCTCCTAAGGACATTTTATCCATATATGACTAAGCGACTTTTCATATCCACATATGACTCTTGGAATTCCACACATTACATTTTGTCATTTTCTTGAGAATAAATCATTACATTCCACATGATGACGTGGCATGACACACGGAAAACATTGATTATTATCATTACACTTGTACAAGTTTCAACTTGATAGTAATGGCATGAGTTGCATGATGAGGTGGCAATGCTAAGATGTCTTCTCTGCTACTTCATATTGAATTCTTGATGGTAGGTATGAATTATGCTTCATATTTATGAAATATCTAATTTTTTCTTCTTCTTCACCGTCCTCTTTATGTCTCGGTCCATGATATGCTTCATGTCTCCATCATATATCTCTTTTGTTATTCTTCCCCATAGGTGATTCTTCATGCTTTCTCCTTGCTATCTATTTTGAGCATTACCTTTTCATTCCACGGAGGTACTCCTGTCAATTAAAATCATTCATGGAAAAGAAAAAGAAGTCTTAAAAACATTTATTATATCACTACCTAGCTCATAGAGTGATCAACTCATGATAGGTGTGTGAGAGATTTAAAAGGAGGCTTGATCAGAAGTGTGAAATAAAACTCATAAGTGGCTTAGGAAGGCTCCATTGTTCATTTTTATAGCACTAAATGCAGTGAAAGGTCAAGGCTCACAAGGGGACTTCAAGGTGAACTTGTGCTCTCATGAAAGGGAAAGAGAGAGAACTCAAGGGAGCAGGGCGCAAGTCCAAAGCAAGAAGGTAAGTCATTCGTGGGTTCAGGGTGCACTTGTGCACTCAAATGGACTAAGGAGGACACAATAGCACACACCAAAGGAACAAGGGACTAGGCTTCGAGCCTTCCTAATGTGTTTTTGTGCACAAGAGGAACTAAGAGGGCACAAGGAACATAATTAAAGCAAGAAGGGGAAAAAAATGCTTGGTTCAGGGTGTGCTTATGCTGTCAAGGAGGACACATTTATTCGAGTCGAGTGAGTGTGCTCAAAATGGAAGGATGAAAGCTTTGGGCTTCATGATTTCACCATTCGCCCTAAGGGAAGGATGAAGGCTTCGTGCTTTGTGACTGCACCATGTGCTTTTTAAGAGAAATAGGATCCTTTATTTTCAAAGTGTGATTTTTTGTTTCAATGTGAGTTTATTTGTTTCAAGTGCACCTTGTTGTTCTAAAATGCACTTAGGCTTGGGAGGGCACAATTCTCTCCAATAGTTTCTTCTTGTTCATTTAGAGTGTGCTTTTCACTAAGGGAGACAAAGAAAAGCTAGGTCACTTATCCTAGGAGGTACTAATGCACTATGAGAGGGATGAGACCTTTGAAAAGACTTAGTGCACAAGTATGGGAGGAAATTATACATCAATTATGCTCAATAATAGGAAGTGCTCACCACCTAGTAAGAAGGCCAATACCTTTATAACTTGCACTGAGTAGCAGGAACAAGAAGAGCTCTCAAAATGGCTAAGTGTGGGACCAACAAAGTAGGAGAAAGAAATGCATCCTAACATGATTAAAACATAGAGTACACAAATAAATTCCATCAATACAAGCTAACATAATGCATATGACTCATGAAAATTCACCACACCTTGAAACAACATCCAAATGACACTTGTTTATAAGTGCAATGGTTGAAATGACACGTTACAAGCTTAGAACACAGGTTATGATAGTAGTGACGATTGTGAAAAATAGGTATGCTAAGTTGTAAGAATTTGTCTAGAACATATTCTAATGATATGTAGGACAATTTAATGTAGAAGGGTTTCTAGAACTAACTTTGGTGATATGAAAAGGTGCGACTCATGCAGGACTGAAAACAACAAAGTGACACCTGCGACATGAGGAAAATATGAAGATGACACTTAAAAAATGCAAACGAACTTGAAATCAACACATTCCATAGCGAATAAAACATGAAAGAAACACTTATTAAAGTAAAATAGATAAAAAGTGACACTTTAAAGAGTGATAGTGCGTAAAAGTGATAGTTAAGAAAACTCACTGAAATAAAAGTATAAAGGCAACCATAGTGATGGAGACTCTAAATAAAAGTGTGCACTAACTGTCAACATTAGTTGAGCATCATGCATACACTGTCCTCATGGAAAATTATATTCTTATTTATGTTTGGGTAAGGAAAGGGCACTCATGAGTTTAATAAGAATTGTGCATGTGCGAGCAAGTGACTTTGACAATTAAACATTTTAGAGGAGTTAAAAATATCATAAAAAATGATTCAACCATGAAGGGATTATGGACAAAAAGTCATAATATCCTCATTAGGCTCTAAAATTCAGGTGTGGGAAAAACTGTGGGTGGTGTTTATTGCAACATCAACACTTGGTGACACACTTGTTGAACTCCATCTTCTTTGTTTAGGTTTAATCCTCTAAGTGCGAGGTCTTAGTATTTCCAGAAGTATTTATTTTCCATACATATTACCCTAACTTTTCCACTTATCCTAGTTAAATATTTCATCCCCTCTATTATTTTCTTAGTTTGAAACACATCAATATAAGACTAGCCATCCCTTGAAAGTTTTGGTAGGGGAGAAGGAGAGTAATTATATCGAGATTTTAAGCACATTTCCCGGTATTTTTGTGCTTCTAGCGAGACTGAACAATACCCCGATGGAGTCACCTCAAGAGAACACAAGCATTGCTTCGCTACCAGTAGTCCTGGACAATACCCCAATGAAACTTCTTACTTCACCTCTCTGCGCAAAAAGCCTTTCTCTTCTTTTGACATTTATTTATTTTACTTACAGAAGGAAATTATTTATTTATCAATCTAGAAAAGGGATCTCGACACATTGAGAGTAGAAGAGGTTGTTCCTTGTTTTAATGGAATTAAAAGATAGACGTTCGTTTAAATTTTTTCTCCTTTCCCTTCTCTACTCAATGGACTTGATAGGTATAAACACCATTCAATACAATGTAGAGTCAAGAATGAAGGTCCTGATAAATATATGGGCCTTATAGGTTGGCCAAAGGCTTTCCTTCTAGAACGAATCAAATTTTCCGTTCAAACCTGATTGACTTTAAAGAGATGAAAACCCAAGATAGATAAGAGGTAGCAGATTAGCGAAGAATTGTTCGTCATCACAATTTCCATTTCCAAGTTTTTCCACATCATATTTTGAGCAGAAGGATAATTTTCATGCAAAATGTTATTAAACATGAAATGAAGGAAAATAAATAAAAAACAAGGAAGAAATGAAAAAATAAAACTGACATGTAAAGAAACATTCATAACAAAAAACAAGAAAACGAAACACATGTAGATACTTGATGGAGACTAGCAAAGAAGGGGGATGCAATGCAAGGAAAACTAGATTCAGTTAGTCCTACCCCCAAAATAACCAACTAGAAGTTCAGGGCTTAGTGTAATTTTATTTCCAATGAAGCCACCATAATTGGTTCGAACTTGAAATCACAAAGATAGAGGCAATTAAAACCAATATATAAGAATGTGAAAAATAAAAGACAAGAGCTTTAATATCTTGTGAAAAAAATAGAAAGTATTTTCTAGAGGAAGTAATATGTGTAATATTATGTATCTTTACCCAAGTTTCCACCTTACCTCTTTGACAAGAGTAACAATGAAATAGACCTGGAAGGCTTCTTGTGAATGCAAAGACATCTATATTGTTTTTCTTATGAAACACCAAGAGAGATTAGAAATGAATTTTTAACAATGGATCTGCTGAGTAAGATGCTTCTAACTTGTTAGTATATAAATTTTCAGTGATCAAACATACTCTTTCAGGTTTACTTGGTAGTGGTTCTAGGTCAAAATTTCATGCTTTCGAACCAATTCTCAAATTAAATTTTGGTCATTGAATATGTTTAGGTCTAAAATGATGCTCCCTTCACTCCATTCATGGTCTTCATAATTTCAGAGGTCATGTCATCCATCAATAATTTAGAGTCTTATGTCATTCATCACACCTTCATCTAGGTTAGATTCCAGGTCTCATTTGTTTCGCCACCATAAGAGTCAATTATGTCATAAAATAAGGTGAATAGGATTTCATTTTCACCATACAATCCATTTGCACAGGGATGTAGCAAAGATAGGGAAATGTGTGAAGGGAATTTTAATTTCATGAAATAAAGTGTGTTTCTTCATTAAAGTGTTTACAAAAAAGATAAATTTCTTCAAAACGTTTGTGATTTCACTAGAAGACAAAAGGTGATTTTATGATGTTATAAAAGGGAAAAAAGATACTTCTTCAACTCATTTTATCTCTTGATGGTTGATAGAGCTCCTCTCTTCTCACCATCATAATCCGCAACTACCAAGGGTTGAAGAAAAAATAATAAATTTGTACCAATTTTCTCTTGCTATGCTTCTGGAAGTGATTTGCTATGCTTTTGGTGTGTTGCATAGGTGTTGCGTTTCTCGCATGCACTACACTTTTGGTGTTTAAGCTCCAAATCAGTCGTCCAATCTAAAAAACACTTCAAAAGGGTTCACACACCTCCTAAATAGTAAGTGGACACCATTCCTACCTCTCTCAGGTCAAATTTCATCAACAAATGAGTGTTTTCTTTCATTGGGTCACCTCCACTACGTTTTTGGTGTTTTTCATCTCTTACTATTAGGGCCCTATATTACTAGTGTAGTCCCTTATTGTTGTTAGTGTTGCCCCCTTATTTCTATTGTTTTACCCATGTAGTATTGTGCCCCATAATAGCCCACCATTGTTATTGTTGTGCCCTTACATTATTATTGTTATGTCGGCTAGGATTATATTGTGACCCCATGGAATCCTATATATAGAAAGGAGGTTTTTTAATTTGTATCATCAAAGAATTGTTCATTTATGTAATGTAAAGGTGGTTTCCCCCTCAAAGTGGCCTATTTCTAAGTTGTTGATCTCTCTTTTCTTCTATTTTGTGAGCTAGTTTCATAACATTCGGTATCAGGGCTTTGGATTCTAGGCTTTCACTACTTCAAACAGGTCATCATGGAATTTTTTCTATATCTTTTTTCTATGAAGGTTCAGATGATAAAATAAAAATAATTTTTCAAGGAAATCATGAGGGACGTCATGTAAAAATTTTAGATCTTGGTTTCCATTATTTTCGGAGATATGATCTGTGGAATTTATGGTTTTTATAGGATACCAAATTTTATCTCAAAGAGGTGCCTTGGGAAAATATTCATAACTCTCTCTCTGAGCATCAGATTGGAATTATATAAAATTGGATGAAATTACATGGACTGTAGTTTCCTGGGTATCCATTTCTAAGCCAAAGGAGGAAATAGTGACATGTGGCATGCCTCACAAGTGCACTCTACTGAACCAGTCCACAATTAGGACATTGTGGGAGATTGGGCATAACTTTTCCTTGAAGAATCCAAATCAGGTCAAACATGTGGCATTGGGAAGACGATTTAGAGGGTCAATAAAGGATTGAATATAAAATCTTGGGAATCTTGAATCACAAAGATACATCATATCCAATATAGAGCTCCTCAAAATCAAGAAAAAGGTGTGTATTTTTTTTTTAAATTGCATAATTCTTGCTTGAAAAATCAGTTTGAAGGAATTCCAAGGTAATATTGAAGCATAGATATTAGTATTGGGTTCTAAAGTGGTCCCTAAAAATAATTCAACACCCATTAAGCCCTTAGAAGGCTCTAATATGACTCATGAAGAGGAAGAAGTGCAACATGATATATCAAAACTACAAGAACACGTGCAACAAATTCCTCTCTTGCAAAGAGTAACAAAAAATGAAATGGAAGCTAAGATGGATGGTTTGAAGAAAGGCATGGAAGCAAAGATGGATAGTTTGAGGAAAAGAATTGAAGCTAAGATGAATGGCATGGAAGTTAATATGGATGGAATGGAAGCTAATATGGATGGCGTGGAAGCTAAGAAGGATGATATAGAAGGCAACATTGAAGCTAAGATAGATGGTTTGAATAAAGGCGTGGAAGCTAAGATGGATGGTTTGAAGAAAGACATGGAAGCTAATATTGATTGTTTGAAGAAATTATTGGAAACTAAGATGGATGGTTTGAAGAATGGAATGGAAGCTAATATGGATGGTATAGAAGGAAACATGGAATATTTGAAGAAAGACATGGAAGGTTTGAAGGAAGGCTTGACAAAGTTGATACAAAAAATTATTCCTAATGGAGAAAAAGGTAGTATAGGAAACTCATGGTGAGAAAAAAATAAATTTTGATCATGGTTTCATAAATTTGAAGACTCGCCATATTCCAAAGATCGATATGAGTAAGTTTGATGCAAAGGGTCCTACAACATGGATACTATAGATGGAGCAATAATTTGATCTCCATAATGGGCCAAACACACAAAATGTACGCATTGAAACTTTATATTTAGAACAAAATACGTTTGTATGGTATCGATGGCCTTATTATCGTAAAAAAATTGTCACTTTGTCACTTTTTATGAAGGAAATGATAGCACATTATGAGGATACAAAGAGAAAAACCTTCTTTAGCCAATTGATAAATCTCAAACAAAAGGGTTCAATGGTGGAGCACATCTAGGACTTCCAAAAATTTAATATAAGGTTAACTGATATTCCAGAGGAACACAAGATTGATGTCTTCATAGGTACGTTAAAGGATAACATCCAACATGAGGTTCACCTTTGTGAACCTGATTCATTGGAGAAGGCATTCATGTTGGCAAGAAAAAATGAAAGTAAAATTATTATGACAAGGAAGCTTACCACTCATATCCATAAAGATGGAAGTGTTGCTACTCCTAGACTTGCACAACCTACAAGGTTGATAACACAAAAATTGGAAGAAAAAAAAGAAAAAGGGCTTTGTTATTGTTGTGATGGAAAATACATTAAAGGTCATAAGTGTGCTGAGAAGAAGTTATGTTACATAGATTTTTAAGAGGAGGAAGAAGAGGAACAAGAAACTTCAAAATAAGAGGATATACACTAGGAACCAACCCTAGCGGAAGAAGAAATGAATCCAACCATATCTTATAATGCATTGGTAGGAATTACCACTCCTCAAAATCTCAAGATAGAAGAACATATGAAGAAGAAAAATGTATTAGTGCTTATTGATTCTGGTAGTACCCATAATTTTATTCATTGTAAGGTAGCCAAGGGATTGAATTTCTTCTTATACCCAATGCCAGAGTGTCAAGTGATGGTGGAAAATGGAGGAACTATAAATTTCTATGGAACATGCCATAATATCAAGCTAACAATGGGGGAATATGTATTGAATATTCCAATGCTTTCCATTCCAATGGGTGGTGTTGATTTTGTACTAAGAGTACAATGGTTACAATATTTGGGGACGATAGCTTTTAATTTTCAAGAATTTTTTTTGGAA